>CM029012.1:141507826-142217675 GCA_016801055.1 Panax notoginseng | reverse complement strand
TGTGTTTTTACACCAGACCTGGTTCTATTTTTATTATTATTCTGTTGGAACATCTGTCTGTGTGTTTTACACCGACCTGGTTCCGTTTATTGTTATTATTTTGTTGAAACATCCTGTCTGTGTGTTTTACACCGGGCCTGGTTCCATTATTTATTATTCTGTCGGAATATCCTGTCTGTGCGTTTACGCGGACCTGGTTTATTATTTATTATTCTGTTGGAATAACCTGTCTGTTGCGGTCTATCGCATGCCGGTGATTTCTTTTGTTATTCCATTCTTTATTATACTCATTTGGTTAGTTTTGACTTCTATACTCCATGAATTAGTGGAATATCTTTGATAATTGCGGTTCATCTAATTCTTTTTCATGAAATATTCTTCTAAGTATTCTTGAATTTTACTCCACAAAGCAGTAACATGTTGACAATTTAGACGTTAATTCTTGGATAAATTAATTCTTGAACTTGTTTTATTGAATTCTTATATCATTGTCATCATTCTCATGTTTTAAAATGTTGAAAGTCATCATGGCATGTAATGCATAGATGGACTTGGTATGATTATAACCAGGGATTATTCGTGTAATCATGTCCGTAATGTTACAAATGATGTGGTAAATAGTCCTCATTGGCCCGTAGTGCATTATGGACAGTTGTTGGCTTGATCATGACCATTAATGAATACACGAATATCCTTGGCCATAGTGCCGGGGTGATTCGATGATGTGAAATTATTTTATTAAGCTGAGTCATAGCGATAAACAGTGTTGAAAACATTCTTCTTAAATTATATAAGATAGTGGAGTTTATTTTTGTGACGCCCCCAAAATAGGTATACAACACCCATTCTGAGTCGCCAAAATACATGGTACAGAAACAACTACATCTTTATTATTACAACACAAGAACTGTGAGTTTAAATACAAATATTGTCATTTAGACAATATCCACACTCAAATAAGTCCTCATTACAATTATTGATACATTATTTCACAAAAATAGTGAGGACTACTAAAGTAACTTCTAGAACCATCATTCCATACCCGACTAGTACTCGCTACATTCTCGCCTCCTGAGAAAAATGAAACAAAAAGGAAAAGGGTGAGCTCAACTAGCCCAGTAAAGAACATTATGACTAAGATAATACAGAACAAATTATCGTTAGTCTTCAACAGGGAAAAATCTAATAGAATACAATAGACAACAAGTTTTAAATCAATAACTGCAGCGGAAACAGCAAACCATTAGAAGAGTCAAGTAGAGAATGAGTTCTACTATCTTCTAAGATTTAAAAGTCCATCATCAATATTTTATCCCTGTAACAACAATCAATAACCATCTTTAATCAAATATTCATCTTTGCACTACAGGCCAAAGATATCATTTGTATCACCAGTCGGTCATGTTCATCTCAACACCTGTTCATCTTTGCACTACGGGCCAAAGATATTCATCAGTTAATCATTCATCTTTGCACTACGGCCAAAGATATTCAGTAATATCATCATTTAGGACTGAGGATGATGAAAAATATATTTAAAGAAAACGAATCCAGTGAAACAAAATAACAAATATTAAGGATTCGTATTTCGATTTATCCATGTCCAAAAATACCTTATAATTATTCATAGTGAAGTAGAATTCAAGAATGATCAAAACATGGATACAATCAAAGCTAGTACCCAGAATAGATATTTTGGACGAAAAGAAGAAAATTTTATTTTTCGGTGAATAGTAACTCGTGAATAGTAACTCGTGAATAGTAACTCATGAATAGTAACCCCGACGTGAAAAGTTCCAATTTGATAAAAATTTCCAACCAATATTTCGGCATAATGATATTGAAGAAATAATATCATTTTTGAATAAAATAACATCCCTTACCTCGTAAAGACAGTACTTCTGGTCGGAATACCGGTATAAGGCTGAAAGACACTTGCTCTGATGAATAGAAACTCTCAAAGTATCTAAATACTCACAAAATACACTCAATAATCTAGAGAGAGAAAGAGAGAAAACTTGTTTCTGGTGTGATTTTCAATTCTAACTTAGCCCTCTATTTATAGGAAAATGTTAGCACGCCGAAGCAGACTTAACCTGCAACCTGATGGCTTTACTGCTACTATTCCCACCCACCACATTTGAATAAAAATCTCAGCACATTTCTTCACCAACCAAGAGTGGGGCCCACCAATTCTAGAATTTTCTACCAAAATGATTAACTCGAAAATTCAACAATTTTGAACCAGTCATCTCGTAAAATTCATAATAAATCATACGTTCATTTTTAACGGTTCAAAATTTGTGGACATATACTCAACTTATATATGTATAACATATCCAAAAATTACCACGATCCAACGGTCGGATTAAAATTATAACTCCCGCAAAATATCTCAAAAACCCTGATTTTTAATACCTCCATTCCGACAAAAATACTGATAAAAACCTCAACATTAACTCCTTCATTTTTAACCACAAAAATATATCCCTCATTTATATCCACAAATAAATATTTCCTTATCATATGAATCAATAATTTTATTTACAAATAATATTACAGAATCACATTTATGACAACCAGGCCGTTCCCAGGAAAGAGGGGGCTTTCCAATAAGGATTTCTCCTTACTGGCGCGCAATTAGATGACCAAACCTCTCCTTAGACAGAACTTTCTAGACATTGCCAATAATGTTATCTAATAATATTATTCAAATAATATGAATTATTGATCTGATAATGGGAAATACTGTGTAGTGACAATTATTGAAACAACAGTAATATAAATATCAACGCAGCAATTATTGAATCAATAAAATAAAATACTGAACAGTAATTACTGTAACCATTATTGAGTAGTGCCTTCTTACGTAAGAATCAATAATTGGTGCAATACAGTGTGCTACTGTGTAACAACGCGTATTACTGTGTTTTAACCACCGGGTATTCCAACAGTATTAACGGTAACAACTACGCCGTTATTTATAAAAAACATATACTTGTCGTTTTCTTCATCCAATCGCTTTCCGTTATGGGGCCCACAAAAAGACTGCGCCGTCGTACGAATATTCCCGACAGGAAGAATATTCCACGACCAAACGAATATTCCGACAACAATGAATATTTTATAACCACTTGCTTATTTAAAATATTTACGCATTTTACCCATAACTAACCTCATTAATCAATTTAACACTTACTATTTCAAAATAATAAATAGAGGGAATTTAAATTTCATTTATTAATAATTTGGGGTCTTACAACCTCCCCTCCTTATGAAATTTCGTCCTCGAAATTGACGTACGTACCTGGTGTTTCGAAAAGATGAGGATACCTCGCTTTCATTTCCGTTTCCAACTCCCAGGTCATTTCCTCAATAGCATGGTTTCTCCACAAAACTTTAACTTGTGGTATGACCTTCGTGCGTAGGACATGCTCCTTTCTATCCAAGATCTTGACAGGTACCTCTTCGTACGTTAAGTCTTCAGCTATCTCGTCCGGTTCTAACTCAATAACGTGGTCTGGGTCTTTCACATATTTACGTAACACAGATATATGAAAAACATTATGAACACGAGACATACTTGGAGGTAACGCAAGTCTATAGGCCACATTTCCTACTCGGTCAAGAATCTGAAATGGACCAATAAATCGTGGATTGAGCTTTCCTCTCTTCCCAAATCTTGTAACTCCTTTCCATGGAGCCACACGCAACAATACATGATCCCCAATGTCAAATTCCACGTCCTTCGATGAAGATCCGCATAACTCTTTTGTCGATCCTGTGCCGTTTGTATACGTTGTCGAATCGTTTGGATCTTCTCTGTAGTCATGCGTACCAACTCTGGTCCCAACAATGTTGCTTCACCCACCTCGTCCCAGCATACTGGAGAGCGACACTTTCGTCCATATAATGCTTCAAATGGGGCCACACCTATACTTGCCTGATAACTGTTATTGTAAGAGAATTCCACCAATGGTAGGTACTTATCCCAACTCCCTTTGAAATCTAGGACACAAAGTCTTAATAGATCTTCAAGAGTTTGAATAGTCCTCTCTGATTGTCCGTCCGTTTGAGGATGGTATGCCGAACTAAATCGTAAATCTGTGCCCATAGCTTTTTGCAAGCTAACCCAAAATCTTGAAGTGAATCTTGGGTCACGATCCGAAACTATGGATACTGGCATGCCATGCAGTCTCACAATCTCATCTACGTATATACGAGCAAGACGTTCAAGGGAATAAGTCTCCCGTATCGGCAAGAAATGAGCAGACTTGGTTAATCTATCAACAATAACCCAAATAGCATTTATGCCTTGAGAAACCGTGGGAAGACCCGTAACGAAATCCATGGTAATGTGTTCCCACTTCCATTTCGGAATCTCAAGTGGTTGCAATGGACCCTTTGGTACTTGATGTTCCGCCTTTACACGTTGACAAGTTAAACACCTCGAGATAAACTTTGCAATCTCTCTCTTCATATTATTCCACCAAAATGTATGTCGTAGATCACGATACATTTTGGTACTTCCAGGATGGATTGCAAATGGTGTATTGTGTGCTTCCATCATGATCTTGTACTTCAAATCAGAATTGTTAGGAACACAGAGTCTAGAGTGAACTCGAAGTATTCCTTCTTCATCGATTCTTGCTTCTGGAATAGAACCTTCTTGCACTTTCTTCTTCATACGCATCAGCTCTATGTCCGTAGCTTGAGCAGCTTTAACTTTATCGATTAAAGTCGGTTCTACTCGTATATTTGATATCATCATGTGGGTACTTGGAGCCTTCATCTCTATCTCCATCCTTTGCAAGTCATACAAAATGGGCCTTTGTGTTAACAACATTGCACTCGTACCCGCATATGATCTTCTACTCAATGCGTCAGCTACTACGTTTGCTTTTCCAGGATGATATTGGATGGTATGATCGTAATCTTTCAACAGCTCGAGCCAACGTCGCTGCCGCATGTTGAGTTCCTTTTGGGTGAAGAAATATTTAAGGCTTTTATGATCTGTATAGATCTCCACTTTCTCCCCATACAGGTAGTGTCTCCAGATCTTCAACGCGAAAACTACTGCTGCCAACTCCAAATCATGAGTAGGATAATTCCTCTCATATTCTTTGAGTTGTCGCGAGGCATAGGCTATGACTTTCCCATGTTGCATGAGAACACATCCTAACCCTTTGCCTGAAGCATCACTGTAGATAACAAATCCATCCGAACCAGATGGTATTGTCAGAACAGGTGCCGAAATGAGTCTCCTCTTAAGCTCTTGAAAACTCTTCTCGCATTCCTCGCTCCATACGAATTTGATATCTTTCCGAGTCAGCTGAGTTAACGGGGTAGCGATTCGAGAAAACCCTTCCACGAATCTTCGATAATAACCAGCTAAGCCTAGAAAGCTACGTACTTCGGTCACCGTCTTTGGTTGCTCCCAACTTTGTATTGCTTCAATCTTCGCCGGGTCAACAGATACTCCATGTTTTGACACCACGTGCCCTAGGAAAGCTACTTCCTCAAGCCAGAACTCGCATTTCTTCAACTTGGCATATAACTTATTTTCACGCAGCCTTTGGAGTACCAGCTTCAAATGATGCTCATGATCTTCACGGCTTTTGGAATATATGAGGATGTCATCAATAAAGACAACAACGAACTGATCCAAATAATCCTTAATACTCGGTTCATCATATCCATGAAAGCCGCAGGAGCATTAGTCAATCCAAAAGACATAACTAGGAACTCATAATGCCCGTACCGAGTTCTGAAGGCAGTCTTTGGAATATCCTCAGTTTTAACCTTCAGCTGATGATATCCAGAACGAAGATCGATCTTTGAAAAGAACTGTGCTCCTTGTAACTGGTCAAACAGGTCATCAATACGAGGTAGCGGATACCTATTCTTAATAGTGACATGGTTTAATTCCCGGTAATCAATACAAAGTCGCATACTCCCGTCTTTCTTCTTTACAAATAAAACAGGAGCACCCCAAGGAGATGTACTAGGACGAATGAAACCGATGTCCAACAACTCTTGTAGTTGGACCTTTAACTCCTGAAGTTCAATAGGAGCCATTCGATATGGGGTTTTAGAAATGGGCTTTGTACCAGGTTCAAGATCAATAAAGAATTCAATTTCTCGTTCCGGGGGTAGACCGGGAAGTTCTTCAGGAAATACGTCAGGAAAGTCAATAACAACAGGAATATTATTCAAATTTGACGTGTCTTTATTCAAATCCATAACATGGGCTAAGAAAGCTTGACATCCGTTTTTTAATAAACGAATGGCTTTATGGCTTGATATAACAGTGATTGATTTTAATGGCTTAGTTGTTTGAATTCGTACAACAGGTTGGTTAGGAATATGAAAACTAACAACCTTACGAAAACAATCAATTTTGGCATGATGAGTAGTTAGCCAATCAATCCCTAAAATCACATCAAAAGCAAGTATCTTTAAAGAGATAAGGTCAACAGGTAAGGTGATGGTACCAACTTGGATCACACAAGATTTATAAACAGTGGATGTGATGAAAGTTTCTCCTAACGGAGTCTCCACAGATAAATCAAAGTCTAACTTCTCCGGAGTCAAGTTTAAACGTTGAGCACAAGCAGGAGAGATAAAAGAATGGGTAGAACCGGTATCTAATAAGGTATAAACTTCGCATGAATTTATGATTAGCTTACCCGTGATCACCTCGTTTGGGTTCCTCGCATGTTGACCAGTCACGACAAACGCTCTTCCAGGAACCGTTGACTTTATCTTTTCTGGGACAGCTTTTTGAGTCACCATCCCCGCTGGACTTGGTTTTGCTACAGTGCAATCTCGAGCGATATGTCCTTCCTTTCCACAATTATAACATACCTTAAACTGTTGTGGGCAGTTTGGGCTGATATGTCCTTCTTTTCCGCACTTATAGCATATAACCGGTGGTCGTTCTCCTCCCTTGGAACCAATTGCTGTTGGTGCTGACGTCTTCGTATTGTCATTGTTGAATCTCCTCTTTTTAAAATCTCCCCCGACTCGCTTCTTCTATTTTCATAGCCACGATTACCACCAGAGTGGTTGCCGTTCTTGTCTGTATTTTTCTTTCTCCGCTGGTTATCATTGTTCTGATGACTGCTGTCACCGATATGATCCTGGTTGTGATCCCTCAGTTGACCGTACTCGTTATCTCGCTCTAATAATTGAGCCCTGTTGACAACATCTGAATAGAGAGAAAATTTATGAGAAATGAGATATTGACGTATGCCGGGTTTCAAAACTCTCAGAAACATCCTCGTCATACGTTCCTCATTCTCCACCAAATGAGGTGCAAACCTGGACAACTCTGCAAACTTTGCCTCGTACTGAGATACCGTCATATTATTCTGCTCTAGTCTAATAAACTCTACCTCCTTCATATGACGAATACTTTCAGGAAAGTACTTGTCATTGAACAGTTTTTGAAATGTCTCCCAAGACATGCTGAGTGCGGTTGGATGGGTACGCTTCACAGACTCCCACCAGTAATCTGCCTCGCCACGGAACATAAAGGTGGCGAATGGAACCTTCTGTTCCTCCGTGCATCCCAAGACATCGAATATCTTGGTAATTTGCTTGACCCACGTTTCCGCCATGATCGGATCCGGCTTTCCCTTAAATTCTGGTGGTCCCAATTCTTTGAACTGTTTGGCTGTGACAAACCGTGAATTGCTATCATTTCCTCCTGTAATTTGAACACGAGTCTCCCTTGTCTGGTTTTGCATGAATTGCAAAAAAACTTCTAAACATTCCATCGTTCATCATCTGCTCATTGGTGTTGTTCACAGGAGGAACATTGCCAGCCTGTTGCACGTTCTCCTCGTTGGTAAGCACGGTGTCTCCACGGTCTCATTTACTCCACTATTAACATTCTCAGTCGACATTCTCAAATACTGCCATAAAACAAGGGTTAATTAAATAAATTAACAAATCACATAATACCCCTATATTATGACTGACCAATAAATAAGCTTAGGTAGGACACACTAGCGAAGGATTCGTCTCTCCCCTCCTAGTTCTATTCCCCGATCTCCGCCAGAGATCATATCCCTAAGCTCTGATACCAACTGTGACGCCCCCAAAATAGGTATACAACACCCATTCTGAGTCGCCAAAATACATGGTACAGAAACAACTACATCTTTATTATTACAACACAAGAACTGTGAGTTTAAATACAAAGTATTGTCATTTAGACAATATCCACACTCAAATAAGCCCTCATTACAATTATTGATACATTATTTCACAAAAATAGTGAGGACTACTAAAGTAACTTCTAGAACCATCATTCCATACCCCGACTAGTACTCGCTACATTCTCGCCTCCTGAGAAAAATGGAACAAAAAGGAAAGGGTGAGCTCAACTAGCCCAGTAAAGAACATTATGACTAAGATAATACAGAACAAATTATCGTTAGTCTTCAACAGGGAAAAATCTAATAGAATACAATAGACAACAAGTTTTAAATCAATAATGCAGCGGAAACAGCAAACCATTAGAAGAGTCAAGTAGAGAATGAGTTCTACTATCTTCTAAGATTTAAAAGTCCATCATCAATATTTTATCCCTGTAACAACAATCAATAACCATCTTTAATCAAATATTCATCTTTGCACTACAGGCCAAAGATATTCATTTGTATCACCAGTCGGTCATGTTCATCTCAACACCTGTTCATCTTTGCACTACGGGCCAAAGATATTCATCAGTTAATCATTCATCTTTGCACTACGGCCAAAGATATTCAGTAATATCATCATTTAGGACTGAGGATGATGAAAAATATATTAAAGAAAACGAATCCAGTGAAACAAAATAACAAATATTAAGGATTCGTATTTCGATTTATCCATGTCCAAAAATACCTTATAATTATTCATAGTGAAGTAGAATTCAAGAATGATCAAAACATGGATACAATCAAAGCTAGTACCCAGAATAGATATTTTGGACGAAAAGAAGAAATTTTATTTTTCGGTGAATAGTAACTCGTGAATAGTAACTCGTGAATAGTAACTCATGAATAGTAACCCCGACGTGAAAAGTTCCAAATTTGATAAAAATTTCCAACCAATATTTCGGCATAATGATATTGAAGAAATAATATCATTTTTGAATAAAATAACATCCCTTACCTCGTACAGACAGTACTTCTGGTCGGAATACCGGTATAAGGCTGAAAGACACTTGCTCTGATGAATAGAAACTCTCAAAGTATCTAAATACTCACAAAATACACTCAATAATCTAGAGAGAGAAAGAGAGAAAACTTGTTTCTGGTGTGATTTTCAATTCTAACTTAGCCCTCTATTTATAGGAAAATGTTAGCACGCCGAAACAGACTTAACCTGCAACCTGATGGCTTTACCTGCTACTATTCTCACCCACCACATTTGAATAAAAATCTCAGCACATTTCTTCACCAACCAAGAGTGGGGCCCACCAATTCTAGAATTTTCTACCAAAATGATTAACTCCGAAAATTCAACAATTTCTGAACCAGTCATCTCGTAAAATTCATAATAAATCATACGTTCATTTTTAACGGTTCAAAATTTGTGGACATATACTCAACTTATATATGTATAACATATCCAAAAATTACCACGATCCAACGGTCGGATTAAAAATTATAACTCCCGCAAAATATCTCAAAAACCCTGATTTTTAATACCTCCATTCCGACAAAAATACTGATAAAAACCTCAACATTAACTCCTTCATTTTTAACCACAAAAATATATTCCTCATTTATATCCACAAAAATAAATATTTCCTTATCATATGAATCAATAATTAATTATTTACAAATAATATTACAGAATCACATTTATGACAACCAGGCCGTTCCCAGGAAAGAGGGGGCTTTCCAATAAGGATTTCTCCTTACTGGCGCGCAATTAGATGACCAAACCTCTCCTTAGACAGAACTTTCTAGACATTGCCAATAATGTTATCTAATAATATTATTCAAATAATATGAATTATTGATCTGATAATGGGAAATACTGTGTAGTGACAATTATTGAAACAACAGTAATATAAAATATCAACGCAGCAATTATTGAATCAATAAAATAAAATACTGAACAGTAATTACTGTAACCATTATTGAGTAGTGCCTTCTTACGTAAGAATCAATAATTGGTGCAATACAGTGTGCTACTGTGTAACAACGCGTATTACTGTGTTTTAACCACCGGGTATTCCAACAGTATTAACGGTAACAACTACGCTGTTATTAATAAAAAAACATATACTTGTCGTTTTCTTCATCCAATCGCTTTCCGTTATGGGGCCCACAAAAGACTGCGCCGTCGTACGAATATTCCCCGACAGGAAGAATATTCCACGACCAAACGAATATTCCCGACAACAATGAATATTTTATAACCACTTGCTTATTTAAAATATTTACGCATTTTACCCATAACTAACCTCATTAATCAATTTAACACTTACTATTTCAAAATAATAAATAGAGGGAATTTAAATTTCATTTATTAATAATTTGGGGTCTTACAATTTTCTACTTGACTCTTTTAATGGATTGCTTGTTCCGCTGCAGTTAAACTTGATGTCTATTATATTTTATCAGTTTAACATTGTTGAAGGCTAATGATAATTTATTTTGTATTATCTTAGTCATAATATTTCTTATTGGGCTAGTTGAGCTCACCCTTTCTTTCACTGTTTTCTTCAGGAAATGAGAACGTAGCTGGGGCAAGTCGGGGAACGGAGTGATGGTTCGAATGAAAGTATTAGTTAGTAGTCCTCATTATTCTATGTAATAGTGTGTTAATAAATGTAATGAGGACTCCTTTTGAGTATGAATAATCTCTAGAAGATAATATTTATATTCAAACTTACAATTTATATTTTGTCGTATTGTACACGACAGTTGTATTAGTAAGTTGTATTTATATTCTGTACTTTGTATCTGACGACCCAAGATGGGTGATGTATACCTAATTTTGGGGGCGTCACATAATTATTATTTATTTTAATTTTATTATTATTTTAATCATTTTTGCCACATAATTAATGATTTTATTTTTAATTTTTTTTGTATTACCACATAAGAAAATAATAATTTTTAAATTTTTTTTTTCAATACCACGCGTGTAATTATTTGACGTCCGTCTAATAAATTAGACAGAATAACCTGAATTTTTATTTTTAAAAAATACAGTGGTCTAATTACATATTTAATATATTTAAAATTCAGTCACCAAATACGAGTCGACAACCACACGGGTAAAGGAGATTTTGCCATTCATATTCAATGACCCTACTACTCCATATTTGAGTCGGTGTCCGTAGGGATATTCTTTCCCTTTTCCTTTATGAACACATCTTTATTTTTTTATTTATTTTCCTATTAAGTTCTATTGTTTTGTTTTTTTCGTTGGAAACTGAGAAACATTTAGCAGCTGTAGTCTCTCTCGTATGAATTCTCTGCTTGCGTATCTTAGAGCATCTCCAGCAGTGCCAGAGACACAAATCCTAGACTATATTTAATCTAAGAACATATATCTCGCTCCAGCAGATGGACTAAATATAGTCCATTCAATTTTCCGGCAAGGCAAAAAGACTATATCAAGGAATCAAAATTGATGGACTATAATTTGGACTATAATTTTTAATATATTTAAATAGGAGAGATGTTGATGAGGAAGGAGAAGGGAGATGGTGAGGAAGGAAAAAGGGATTCTGAAGGAGGAGGAGGAGGAGGAGGAGGAAACAAGCGGCCCGAAGAAGATGAGAAGGTCTAATAAAAAAAAGTAACAAACATAAATTAAAAAATTTATAAACAATTAACTATTTCAACCTTTAACAATTATATAAGTATTTTGTTAACAATAATTTATATTTTTATTATATTTGATTTTTATTTTTTTATTGATAATATTTCTTTAATTTATTTTTTAGATGAAAATTTATGGTCCTCCTATGTATTATATTATAATATTATTATATTTGAGTTTTATTGAATTTATTGATTATTTTAATCTTTTTATATTATAGTCTACGAAATAGTCCATAATCCATCTGCTGCAAGAATCGAAAACTAAAGGATATCTGTGGACTAAATATAGTCCAGCAGATAGTCCATCTGCTGGAGATGCTCTTATTGTCTTTCGCCGGTCTTTTTTCTCCCTATCTGTTATTTATTTTGTTGTTGTTGTTGTTGTTGTTGTTTGAATTGTCAGGTTGAATCAGATCTGGGGGTGGACAACTTTAAGAGGGTAAAGGTTTGTATCAGATTCCGATCTATCGATGGTCTTATTTCTACCATATCAGTTATTTATTTTGTTTTTGTTGTTGTTTGAATTGTCAGGTTGAATCAGATCTGGGGATGGACAACTTTAAGAGGGTAAAGGTTTGTATCAGATTCCGATCTATCGATGGTCTTATTTCTACCATATCAGTTATTTATTTTGTTTTTTGTTGTTGTTTGAATTGTCAGGTTGAATCAGATCTGGGGATGGACAACTTTCAGACGGTACAGATTCAGATCTATCGATGGTCTTATTTCTACCATATCAGTTATTTATTTTGTTTTTGTTGTTTTAATTGTCAGGTTGAATCAGATGAATCAGATGAATCAGCTATGTGTATTAAGAAATTTCTGAAGGTACAGATTCAGATCTGTCGATGGACTTATTTCTACCATATCAGTTATTTATTTTGTTTTTGTTGTTTTAATTGCTAGGTTGAATCAGATGAATCAGATATGTGGATTGCGAAATTTCTGACGGTACAGATTCTGATCTATCGATGGTGTTATTTCTACCATATCAGTTATTTATTTTGTTTTTGTTGTTTTAATTGTAAGGATAAATCAGATCCGATGAACAAATACTGGGCAAATGTTGCATCAGATTCAGATCTATCCATGGACAGTCCAGAAAACCGGGACGGAGACTACGATTTCATATTAACTTACTCCTCGTCGGAGGAGTCGTCGGAGGAGGAGGAGTCGGAGTCGGAGGTTGAGTCGGAGGTTGAGGATGATTATGGTTTTCACTTTGGATATATAGCGATGGAGATTTTCAGTGTGAAAATCAACAGGCCAGGCAGCCTGTCTGGTATAATCTATGCCTACGACGGGTCTGTGATTGAACCTGTAATCTACAACAATAAAAGAAACGACAACAAGGAATTACAATATAATGTTAAAGAAGAGGGTGGAGATCTGCTGCTGACTGGCCCTGATGCCATCATTGAGACTTATGGTACTAATTTCGTCTATGTGGATCTCGTGCACAAGACAATCAACTCCTCATCCGAAGTAGAAGAACACCGACTCACCGAACTCGAGGGGTTTGCTTTTGACAGCGTTCGGATGCAAAGGGGGAAGTCGGTCAACAGACCCTTAATTAATCGGTTAGCTAGTGATGATGGAAAATTGATTTTAACCATGTACTCGACCGTATTCAGTAGTGCCGCTGAAGCCAGTGTGGAGGTTAAGCTGCTAGATGAAAGTCGATCATTTGGTGTGCATGGCTCTATTAAAGCTAGCAATGATATGCTTCCAGGTCCTCATTATAGAAGTACCCTCTTCTTGAAGGACCGTAATGATAGCGTACTAGTAGAACGTGGGCAGCCAATTCAATTGTTGAGATCCATAGTAGCCGTGCCATGCAAGCACAACCTCATAATTTGTGTAAATCTGACAAGCGAGGATGCACACCTTCCTAGTGCAAGAATCACCTTTCCTGTGAAATTCTCTGGTGAATCAGTGATGAAGATAAATAGCCAAATACAAGTGAAGGTCACTTGGAAAACCAGATACGTGTATCCCAAAAATTATGGTCGGTAGATTTTTTTGATTTGCTTTCTTGCATTTTTTATTTATTTATTTTGAATTAAGGATTGTACTTGTGGATTGTGGATGTTGTTTGAAACTTTGATTTCTATCATGGATGTTTGAATTCCGTTATGGAAGTTGTTTGGATTGCATTTTGGTTGGATGTTTGAATTCACATTTTGCTTAGGTTTTTATGCTATGGTTTTGTATTCCTTTCCGGAGTTATCCTTTTACGTGAGTTATCCTGTTTTACCTTTTCACTTATCCATAGATTGTTGAACCATCTCAGTACATTATTTCTACTGCAAACTGCATTTCTTTTCTGAATTTTGAACCGACTTTTCTGTTTGTAAAAGAAGTTGAACCAGCAGGGATTTCAGGGGCAAGAAGAAGTATCGTAGGAGCTGCTATTGTTGCGAAGAAGGATTGTCAACTGGGACTGGTGGTTGGTATTTATTATTCAATTTGTGTTGGTTTATACATTAACTTCTTTCTTGAGGTGTGGGAGATATCATAGTTGGTTTAGTTCCTTTAAATTGTATATGTTTCCAAGCGAGGATGCACACCTTCCTGGTGCAAGAATCACCTTTCCTGTGAATCGGTGATGAAGATAAATAGCCAAATACGAGTGAAGGTCACTTGGAAAACCAAATACATGATTATGTCAAATACAAATGAAGGTCACTTGGAAAGCCAAATAATATGAACACTGGATAATCTGGCTGCACAGTCACCTCGTCGTAGCATTTGATTTACTTTCTTGCTTGTTTCTTTCTTTCTTTATTTATTTTGAAAAACCAATAGTTATGCACATTCGACCCAAAAATTGTAACGTTAGGGATATTTTTGGAATAAAATGAAGTATAGGGTGCACGTTGGATATCGAGGAAAATGTTGGGGTATTTTTGCACTTTTGCCTATTTTTTTAGGGTAAAGTTAAGATAACCATACGGGGTTTGGGGTCTTTCTCACTTAACCACCTGTAGTCAGTAAAGTTACATTTAAATTCTCAGACTTTTTGAGTTAAAAGTGAAAACGTCACATTTTTCATCCAACTTAACCGTGCGTGTATGTCAGACGTCAAAAGCGCGTCTGAAGGGACTGTAACGGTAAAAAACAACTGGTAAATGTCCAACATACCTCCTCCCTCTTTACTTTTAAAAGACATTCTTAATCATTTTGTTAGCCTGTTTCAGCTCATAGACATACCACATCCTCTCTCACTTCTCCATCTTCATCTATTTCCTAGAGAGAGAACAATAAACATATAACTCCAATATACATATAGAGAGAAGAGCTGTTTCGAAAACTTTCTCAGCTAAATCAACTTTTCCCAACCTACCAAGAATACTAATCATAGAACTAGCTAGCTTCCTTAATGATTGAGCCTCTTTTCACGGCTCACTGCAAATTCAAAACACTGAATAGCCATTGAATACTCACCTCTATTACCCAGCTCTCGGAGCAGAAATGTGTAATCATTCGTCACGCAAAGCTTGGACTCGAACCTAAGTAGAACAGAATCTATACAATACTTATCCCCACTACACTGAATCGCAAGCTGTAAAGCTTCCTCCGTGGTGGAAGTGTGGCGGCTGGCAGCGGTGGTCTTCTGGCGGCCGAAGTGCATTTTGGAAACGTACCGGGTGGATCTCCTACCGGAGAAATCAGAGGCGGAGAATTCCGATTTCGAACGCGAGAGAGAAGGGGAGAAGGAATGGAAACTAGGGCTTCCGGGGAGAGTGGTTTTTGGAATACGGGAAGGTGGGTTGGCGGCATTTCGGGGTTTATGATGATTGAGAGAGACCTTCGGAGCGGTAAAGTTATGGGTTTGATGATGGGGGTTTTGAGGATGAATGGTTAGGATGTTATGGATATGGTGGTGGTTCTGGTGGTCGTGGTGGTGGGGTTTATTGGCGGTGGTGATGGTGTAGTGCGGTGGCGGAGTCGATGAGGCCATCCAATCCAATCCCAAATCCAAGGAGGGTTTTAGGTTGGTGGCCTATTCTCTGGTTTTGGTTATTTGGAGAAGAAGATAAGATTAAGGAGTAATTAAAGGGTAATTAAGTCTTTAGTCAACTCAAGTAACAGAGTTAGGACGGAAAACATTTATTCACTTCAACTCAAAAAGTCGGAGTTTAAATGTAGCTTTACTGACTACATGTGGTTAAGTGGGAAAGACTCCAAACTCCAGGTGGTGATATGAACTTAACCCTTTTTTTTAAGATAAGAATTTTACTGCTATTTGATGTTTCGGAACGTGATCCTATTACGATTCAATTTTAGGGGTACATTTCCAAAAATTTTTGTTCAAAAATGTGTCATTTGCAACAAGTAATTAGTTAGACATGACAAATTTAAAGTACAGTAAAACTTTTATAAATGAATACCCTTGGGATAGAAAAAAAAATTACTTTAGTGAGATTATTTATTTATATCGTTAAATTATATTGATAAATTAATATTTATTATTTTAGATTGTGTTTTTCAATTTATGTATGTAGTTAGAAAAATTAAGAGACAACAATTAATGTATTAATTTGAGTTCAGAGAAATTAAAAAGAATTGGTGAAGCTTATACTGTCTTGGAAGAATTGGTCACGCCATTCACGCCTTACCTCTGCTATTTGAAGCGGATTTCACACATCATTTGGGCTGGATTTTGGGAATTTCTCAAGAAGACGAAGACTGAATTTTGGGGATTTCTCAAGAAGACGAACAGAGAGGGAGTGTGTGAGGAAGACGTAAAGAGGTGTGGAGGGCGTTAGGAAGACGATGCTTAGCTAAACAAGTTTTTTTGTCATCTCATTTTTTGGGTATGTGTGTATATCTATTTAACAAAATATATTTGATTTTGAATTTTTCGCTCACCCTAATAAATTATCTGGACCGTCTAAAATTTGGGATAAATCCTACTGACCATGTAATATCGGAAGCACGGAACACAACTAGTTAATTGATATTACAACACTCAGCTTTGGAAAACGTGCCCAATTTGTTTTTCTCTTTGTGTAATGAATAAAAAAAAGAAACGCACTAATAAAAATTTGATGCTTTCTAATTAAATTGACTTGCTAATTATATTACTTGGAAAAAATAAGTCCAATAAATTTGTCTTAGTTGGGAGCTACTAATAATAAATTATGCCAACTTGTAATGCCTATCCTATCGGATTGTGAAAAAAAATATCAAAATTAAATATTTTATGTTGATTCTAAGAATTAATGTAAATGTCTTTTATTAATTGATATTTAATTTTACAAATATACCTAATTATTCCCATTCAACAAAAACACTATTTATTTAATTTTTTGAGGTTAAATTATTATTATTATTATTTCCTAATTTGTATATAGCGGGTGCACTCGCAAAATTTCAAGTCACAATTCTTAGAGAAGTTCAATAAGTATTTTCCGAGAATAACATAAATCGCAATCCAATTAGCGTTAAAAATTGGAAATCAAATCCAACGCCAGTTGGAGTACAATATTAGTTTAATCAAATTATTAAATTAACTTAAATCAAATTACTTTTTAAATAAACAATTTTTTTATTATAAAAAATACCATTTTTTTAAAAAACGAAACTATTTTTTTTGAAGAAAAAAATAATTAATCCAAACACCACTTGAAATGGCGTTGGAACCTTTTAATAGTTTTTTTTATATATTTTATAATATTTTTATTAAGTAAATTTAAACGTATTTGAGTCTATTTAACTTATAATTTTAATTTTTTTAATATTATAAACAATGTTTGCAAAATTTATAAATGAGATTATTTGTAAAACAGAGGAAGTATCAAAATATTTTTCAAACTTTTAGACAAAATTAATCTTAATTTTTTTCTAATTTATTAGAGTAATTTATGTTAATTAATTATTTATTATTCTTTGATGTAAAATAAATTTAAATTATAATTTAAAATATATTATTATTAATAAAAGTATAATACTCCAAACATATTAGTACATCAATAGCTGTCTAATTGGATAATAAATAAATAAAAAGCTAATAATCCCACCCCCCCCACTCCCACTGTACGTATACATTCCACTGCATATCCCAATCACTCCTTCACTGTGTTCTAAAATTCCCAATTTTCAAAGGGAGGAGGAGGCTAGAGGAACCCAATCGGCAAGAATGGTGTCCTTAAGAGTTAATCCTAGTGATAAACCATCCAAATCCCCTCTTCACTTGGTCGTCTTTCCTAATCTCTTCAGAAATGTCATTGTTACACCCCCTTTCCGAAATAGAAAGAGAGGTTACTCAAAACATAACAAAACTGATGAATTTAATAGCAAGGCTCAAAGCCACAAAAGAATAGTCTTAAATATCTCATAAATACCACAAGTCTACCATAATAAATGTCACACTGACTCAAACCACAATCTGAAATAACTATTACAACTCTAAATAAATCAATGTATCATAACCTAACAAAATATATCAAAACTATTGGATAGAAGAGAGCTCTCGTCACACTTGCCCTTGATTCCCCTGATTCCCTGCGGGAAGAAAAACACAGCATGTGTGACACCCCCAAAATTAGGTATACATCACCCATCTTGGGTCGCCACTTACATGGTACAGAATTCAAATACAACTTACTAATACAACTGTCGTGTACAATACGACAAAACATAAACTGTGAGTTTGAATACAAATATTGTCTACTAGAGAGTATACAAACTCAAAAGGAGTCCTCATTACAATTATTATCACACTATTTCACAGAATAATGAGGACTACTAATGCTATCCTCTGGACCATCACTCATTTCCCCGACTCGTCCCAGCTATATTCTCATTTTCTGAAGAGAACAGTGAAAGAAAGGGTGAGCTCAACTAGCCCAGTAAGAAATATTATGACTAAGATAATGCAGAATAAATTATCGTTAGCTTTCAACAATGTTAAACTGATAAAATATAATAGACATCAAGTTTAACTGCAGCGGAACAAACAATCCATTAAAAGAGTCAAGTAGAAAATAAAATCTACTATCTTTTATGATTTAAAAGATTTTTCATCACTGTTATCGCTGAGACTCAGCTAAAAAAATATTCCTTATCATCGAATCACCCCTGCACTACGACCAAGGATATTCTTTAGTATCACAACCACAATTATCCATGCACTACGAGCCAAGAATATTTGTGTATTCATTAATGGTCATGATCATGCCAACAACTGTCCATTAATGCACTACGGGCCAATGAGGACTTTTACCACGTCATTTGTAACATTACGGTCATGATTATACCGAATAATCCCTAGTCATAATCATACCAAGTCCATCTATGCACTACAGGCCACAGATGACTTTCAAAAAATATAAACATGAGGATGATGACAATGATATAAGAATTCAATAAAACAAGTTCAAGAATTAATTTATTCAGGAACTAATAACGTCCAAGTTGTCAACATGATACTGCTTTGTGCAGTGAAATTCAAGAATGCTCAGAAGAATATTTCCATGAAAAGATACTGGATGAAGCGCAAATATCAAGGATATTCTACTAATTTCATAGAGTATAGAAGTCAAAACTTTAACCAACTGAGTATAATAAAGAATGGAATAACAAAAGAAATCACCATGCATGCGGTACTTTGCATAGACAAGTTATTCCAACAGAATAATAATAACGGAACCAGGTCAGGCAAAATTTGCACCGACAGGATGTTCCAACAGAATAATAAAGACGGAACCAGGTCCGGTGTAAAACAAATAGACAGGATGTTCGAACAGAATAATAATAAAGATGGAACCAGGTCCGGTGTAAAATATATAGACATGATGTTCCAACAGAATAATAGAAGAATGTCACCAAGTATAGAGTAGACCGCGTATACAGGTTATTCCAACAGAATAATAAGAAATGGAATAACAACAGTTCTCTTCATGAATAAGAAAGAATAACACCCCTTACCGTAAAAGAAACTGAATATAAGAGTAGTTAAGTAGCAGAAAACTTTTCTTCTTTCTCTCTATAATTTTCTCTCTCTAGAGTTTCAGTGAATTCATAAGAAATAATGAAGGAATGAGCTTCTATTTATAGGAGAATGGAAGTGTACTGTTTATGAACGAATTATTTCTGCAGAATTATTTCTTTAACCAAATATAATAAAGTCAATCAACTAACCAATAAAATCACAACAAAATTAAAATATAATACCTATATATAAACACATGTTTTCAACTTATATATATCAATATTATATATACACCACTTAATTTTTCTCCCCCATAACCAACATCAATCCCCCACCGACCCAAAAATCAATTTCACTACACTCTTACACATCACTATCACACAACCACTTTTTCACCATTTTCCACTCACACACACATCACACACCTATCACTTTCACATATCACTTTCTCCCACCATATACTCAATACATACATATACTTCCATACGTATACTCTTCCATTTCCAAAATCATTTTCCAACACATATGGGCCCCACCTTTAAATAATTTTTCTACCGATTATTTTAAAAAATGGGTAAATAGGGATCCAAATAATAAGCAAAACTGAGTGACTTCTCACGTAAGCATCAATAATCAAAATCGTGTGCTACTATGCAACCACGCGTATTACTGTACTTTTACTACCGAGTAGTTCAACAGTATTAACGGTAAAACTTCCGCCGTTATTTTCATAAAATATTTTTGTCGTTTTCTCAATCCGACAATAATTCCGTTGTGGGGTTCACCAATAATTGTGCCATCGTACGAATATTCCCCGACAAAAATAATATTTTTCGACCAATCGAATATAATACAACAACTTGCAAACTTTACAAAATTTATAAATACTACCCACAACTATAACATTATCTCAAATTCACATCATAATATTTAAAAAATATTTGCGAAAAAAATTAAATATTTATTCATAAAATCTGGAGTTTCACAGCATGAGCCAATTGCCCAGTACAGATATAGATAATACAAATATGTACAACTGATATACGAAATCAACCGAGACAAAATACTGAACAAAACCTCAAGTATAAATACTAACGAAAATATAATCTCCCAAGATTTGAATGGAATATATCGGAATCAACAGAATTAACGAAACTAATAGAAGAGTAAAGAACTAACGAACTGAAATAACTAACTCAATGAATTGAATTGAACAGAAACAAACAAAACTTTTACAATGAAATAATAGGCTGAATCAAATGGTTGTGTGTTACTTCATACTGAATGAGCCCAGAAATATATATTACCACGCAGACAAGTCAAAATAATGCCACATAGGCAAATCAAAATAATGCCACACATGCAAGTCAAAATAATGCCACACAGACAAGTCACACATTAGATCGCGAATCCAAATGTATACAAATCGGATAGGTGTGTTTGGCACAACATCACAAATCCGCAGAACAGAAAACTAGGGTTGACTCATATGCCTCCCACAACAAAACACCAAATGACTCACTTCCTCCGGAGCCCAAAACGGAGACGTCGTGGACTAATCACACTGCCACTGAAAGTGTCATGCCTCTCGTGCCAAGACGACATGCCTGTGGTACCCCCACAGGTGGTTATAGCTCAGGTATACCCTACTATATATTCTATCAAAAATACCATGTCACAACACATGCGACATAATACCAACAAAAGGGTTCTATATGTACATGTTGAACCAAATCAAACTCTAGTCACAAAGTCTCAAAAAGAAGGTCGCAACATGTACCACTCTACAATTATCAAAATAAATAGTACTAAACATGATAACCTAATTCAAAGAATACAAATATGAGTCATATGTATCAACTCTAAAATGCAACTAATATATTTATTTCACAGGAAATAATTATGTGAAATCATAACAGAATTCGAAATAAGGAAACAAACGAACAAATCAAATTTAACAAGAGTATCGCTGAAAGAGTACGAAATCCGTACCTGATACTTCCAAACCATTTATACCACACTCCACAAGATCTTACCCTCAAATGCCAACGATATCAAATACGAAACGTTATTCGCAACCTAAACATATTCACCTCAAATTAAAAACAATCCAAACTAATAATTCCAAAATAATTCATAATCTATTTAATATGCCTTTAATCATCGCCTTATATCAATTATTAATACTCCAAAATTTATATTCCAAATATAACTCTTTAAATTCCCTCCGATCGAACTAATTACACAAATTATTAAAATAAATTAATAAACTATGCGTTAAATTATTAATTACTAATTTCTTATTTTTTTCAAACTCATATTATTATTATTATTATTATTAATCATATTAATATAGTAAAAATTGTAAATTTATAAATTCTATACTATATACATCTATTGATAATTCTCTTCCGTTCCAAACAAAGATTTTATTTTTAGATACATAATAAAATTACCATTGTATCATTTACCTCCGTTCACAATATTGATATCATCGCCAACCGAATTAAGCTCCTTGGTGGCTTTTTGATTGAACCAGTAGGATCCCACCTTATTCAAAATCTGATCCATAACTATCTTTGTATTTAAATTTTACTGATTTTCTTTCTCCAATATGGAATTGTACCGATACTCTCTCTATGCCCAAATCTCAGATGACAGAGGGGAGTTTTTCAGACGAATAATGGCTTGAGTATACAATAGGGTTTGTGTTTTAGTTATTTATTATTAATATTTTATTAATTCTCCTAGTTCTAATAGGATTTATTATCCACATATAATTTAAACTCAATTATTTTAAAAGCCCAATTTTATCAAATTAATTTATCCACATTTATTAATATTTATTAGCCCACATAAATTAAATAACTAGTTTGACCCAAATAAATAACAAAGTTCAATTAATATGTTTTAACACAAAATAATTTTTATTATTTAATATTTTTTTTCTGGGTATTACATCACCTACCCTTTAAAAAAGATTCCGTCCCTAGAATCAAAAGAATGAAAAGTACCTAATTATCAAAAGATGTGAATACTCCGCTCGAATAGACTCCTCTATCTCCCAAGTAACATCCCGCTCCGAATGATTTTACCACAAGACTTTAACAAAAGGAATTATCTTCCTCAATTTTAATTTAATCAGTTATTTAATTATCTACTAAAAGAATTTAATTTTCCAAACAAAACAAGGAAGAAAAGAGGAAATCAAAATCATTTACCTTTTCCAATTTAAACATAATTGTATAAGATAAAATCAATTAATATTAAATAAAAAAAAATGGGTTATTACATTTTTCACCCCTTAAAAATAATTCCGTCCTTGGAATTCAAGTAAACTACATTAGGTTTTATTTTAGCTTTTATTTAAATTACATAATTATTCATAAACTTAAATTAAAATGTAGCGCCGCCATTTGTAACGATCAAGCCTGGTAAGTCCATAGGTTCACACAATTATCCATGTACTCGTAAAAGATTCGTCAGCTACCGCGTCAATCCCCGTTAAGATTCTTCGCTTTGCATTGAATTAAACCACATGCTCCATAGCTGGTGCGACCCCCGTCAATTTCTTTAAGTTTCATTCTTGTAAACGTAGTCTTCAAGACATAATTCGAAAGCACCAAATTTCTCTTCATCTAAATACGATTCGAATACCCAAAATATTTAAAATTATTTTTAACTCGTAAAATGTTTATGTTCCACACATGACAAAGATTTAACAAATTATTTTTATTTAATTTTATATAAATTCATGCAAAATTCTAAGGGCATTAGATAAACGAAACAACTTAAATTATATCACCTCTCACTAAGTCCTCAAGAGTTTCAAAATATAATAACCTTAAATCAAATTAGTTCTCAAATAATATTACACAAAAAATATATTACTACTAAGATCTCTTCATCACCATATCAAACTCCAAGTCACATATCCTACCATCTGCATAAGCAAGCTATAGTTTTCAAAATCTCTTAAAGATTCATCGCTTATTGTATATCTAATCATTTAATGAATCAATCATTCTCTTAATGCAAATCTTAACCCAACAAATTCCAAGATCTCCTCATACTATCACTCAAAATTTCATATAATATAACTCTAATATTCTACTAGAAAATAATTGCAAAATTCATTTACTCCAAAAGATTAATCTAATTACCTCGAATCTCTACAACTCAAATTTACAAAAGATCCTTTATACGTAATAACTTTCATTTTATCATAGTATGCCATCAATACACAAACATTAAATTATCCACAAGCTTAACATAAATCAAAACCTAACTCAAATCAAATCCTAAATTCAACGATCATAATAATTGTCACAAAAAAACTCTAACAAATAATTTTCCAGAATCAAATACTCGTCGATACAAATACTCACATCATAGTCGTATTCCATATAAGATCATTTCTTATATGTACAAAGTATAACTTTATTCACCTCAATGATTAAATCACAATTCTTAACTAATATCATTACTCAATCACCTTAACAATTATTCCACTTTCCTCAAATCAACTACAAATCAAAAAGAAATTGACAGTAGGTCAAAATAGAGACCAACCAAACAAAGAACATAATCGAATCAACTCCTACGTCTACCCAATGGTTTACCCATAACTCACAGGTCAAACCTAAATAGGTATTCTACAAGAAAGAACCTAAGCTTTAATACCATCTCTGTAACACTCCCTTTCCGAAATAGAAAGAGAGGTTACTGAAAACATAACAAAACTGATGAATTTAATAGCAAGGCTCAAAGCCATAAAAGAATAGTCTTAAATATCTCATAAATACCACATGTCTACCATAATAAATGTCACACTGGCTCAAACCAAAATCTGAAATAACTATTACAACTCTAAATAAATCAATGTATCATAACCTAACAAAATATATCAAAACTATTGGATAGAAGAGAGCTCTCGTCACACTTGTCCTTGATTCTCCTGATTACCTGTCGGAAGAAAAATACAGCATGAGCCAATTGCCCAGTACGGATATAGATAATACAAAGATGTACAACTGATATACGAAATCAACCGAGACAAAATACTGAACAAAACCTCAAGTATAAATACTAACGAAAATATAATCTCCCAAGATTTGAATGGAATATATCGGAATCAATAGAATTAACGAAACTAATAGAAGAGTAAAGAACTAATGAACTGAAATATCTAACTCAATGAATTGAATTGAACAAAAATAAACAAAACTTATACAATGAAATAATAGGCTGAATCAAATGGTTGGGTGTTATTTCATACCGAATGAGCTCAGAAATATACATTGCCACACAGATAAGTCAAAATAATGCCACATAGGCAAATCAAAACAATGCCACACAGGCAAGTTAAAATAATGCCACACAGGCAAGTCATACATTGGATCGTGAATCCAAATGTATACAAATCGGATAGGTGTGTTTGGCACAACATCACAAATCCGCAGAATAGAAAACTAGGGTTAACCGATACGCCTCCCCCAACAAAACACCAAATGACCCACTTCCTCCAGAGCCCAAAACGGAGACGCCGTGGACTAATCACACTGTCACGGAAAGTGTCATGCCTCTCGTGCCAAGACGACATGCCTGTGGTACCCCCACAGGTGGTTATAGCTCAGGTATACCCTACGGTATATTCTATCAAAAATACCATGTCACAACACATGCGACATAATACCAATAAAAGGGTTCTATATGTACATTTTGAACCAAATCAAATTCTAGTCACAAGATCTCAAAAAGAATACAAATACGAGTCATATGTATCAACTCTAAAATGAAACTAATATATTTATTTCACAGGAAATAATTATGTGAAATCATAACAGAATTCGAAATAAGAAAACAAACGAATAAATCAAATTTAACAAGAGAATCGCTGAAAGAGTACGAAATCCGTACCTGATACTTCCAAACCATTTATACCACACTCCACAAGATCTTACCCTCAAATGCCAACGATATCAAATATGAAACGTTATTCGCAACCTAAACATATTCACCTCAAATTAAAAACAATCCAAACTAATAATTCCAAAATAATTCATAATCTATTTAATATGCCTTTAATCATCGCCGTATATTAATTATTAATACTCACTCATATTATTATTATTATTATTAATCATATTAATATAGTTAAAATCTGTAAATTTATAAATTCTACACTATATACATCTATTGATAATTCTTTTCCGTTCCAAACAAAGATTTTATTTTTAGATACATAATAAAATTACCATTGTATCATTTACCTCCGTTCACAATATTGATATCATCGCCAACCGAATTAAGCTCCTTGGTGGCTTTCTGATTGAACCAGTAGGATCCCACCTTATTCAAAATCTGATCCATAACTATCTTTGTATTTAAATTTTACTGATTTTCTTTCTCCAATATGGAATTGTACCGATACTCTCTCTATGCCCAAATCTCAGATGACAGAGGGGAGTTTTTCAGACGAATAATGGCTTGAGTATACAATAGGGTTTGTGTTTTAGTTATTTATTATTAATATTTTATTAATTCTCCTAGTTCTAATAGGATTTATTATCCACATATAATTTAAACTCAATTATTTTAAAAGTCCAATTTTATCAAATTAATTTATCCACATTTATTAATATTTATTAGCCCACATAAATTAAATAACTAGTTTGACCCAAATAAATGTCAAAGTCCAATTAATATGTTTTAAAACAAAATAATTTTTATTATTTAATATTTTTTTTCTAGGTATTACATCACCTACCCCTTAAAAAAGATTTCGTTCCCGGAATCAAAAGAATGGAAAGTACCTAATTATCAAAAGATGCAGATACACCGCTCGAATAGACTCCTCTATCTCCCAAGTAGCTTCCCGCTCCGAATGATTTTATCACAAGACTTTAACAAAATGAATTATCTTCCTCAATTTTAATTTAATCAGTTATTTAATTATCTACTAAAAGAATTTAATTTTCCAAACAAAACAAGGAAGAAAAGAGGGAAACAAAATCATTTACCTTTTCCAATTTAAACATAATTGTATAAGATAAAATCAATTAATATTTAATAAAAAAAATGGGTTATTACAGTCATCATCTCAATCTCTTCGTCCATCAACTGCTCTAGGAGCCAATTTCGATGATAAGTCATTGTGGAATCATGTGCAGGCTGTCGCCACAGTTGATGGTGGAGGGGGAAATCGAACCTGGATTTGCAACTACTGCAACAAAAAAGTTGTAGGATCATATACAAAAGTCAAGGGCCACCTGTTGAGGCTTGCTCACCACAACGCTGAAGGATGCATGACAAGAAGTGATGATGTACTCGAAACAATAAAGAAGGAACATGAAACAACTGAAGTAAAATAGGCTCAACAAGCTCTAAATGCAAGGAAGAAGGCATATTATGTCTCTATACCAGAAGGTTATGACCTTCTACAACAGAAAAAATGCAAGGGAATGGCCTCAGGTCAGGGTTCTTTAGTTTCGTCCTTCAATGTTGCAGAAAGAGATGTTGTTGACAAAGATGTTGCTAGGATGTTCTACGCCAATGGTTTGCCGTTTAATTTTGCAAGGTCTCCTTTTTCGGAATTACTCACCCACCCTTGCAAATAGCAGGTATGGTAATGTGTTTTCATCCACTATCCTGCTAATGCTTTAAAATTGCAGGTTGGCTGGTTATGTTCCTCCATCTTTCAATAGGTTGCGTACTACTTTACTGGCTCAGGAAAAAGAACAATTGCAACTAATCAAAGATACATGGAAGAAGAAATCTGTGATGTGACGCCCCCAAAATAGGTATACAACACCCATTCTGAGTCGCCAAATACATGGTACAGAAAGCAAACTACAACTTCAATAATACAAATGTCGTGCAAAATACGACAACACATACTGTGAGTTTAAATACAAATATTGTCTTCTAGACAATATCCACACTCAAATAAATCCTCATTACAATTATTCAAACACTATTTTACAGAAATAGTGAGGACTGCTAAAACATCTTTTTAGAACCATCACTCCATACCCCGACTAGATCCTGCTATGTTCTCACCTCCTGAGAAGAAAAATGGAACAAAAAGGAAAAGGGTGAGCTCAACTAGCCCAGTAAAGAATATTATGACTAAGATAATATACAACAAATTATCGTTAGTCTTCAACAGGGAAAAATCTGATAAAATATAATCGACAACAAGTTTTAGATCAACAACTGCAGCGGAAACAGCAAACCATTAGAAGAGTCAAGTAGAGAAAGAATTCTACTATCTTCTAAGATTTAAAAGTCCATCATCAATATTTTATCCCTGTAACATCAATTAATAATCATCTTTATCCAAATATTCATCTTTGCACTACAGGCCAAAGATATTCATTTGTATCACCTGTCAGTCATGTTCATCTCAACACCTGTTCATCTTTGCACTACAGGCCAAAGATATTCATCAAGTAATCATACATCTTTGCACGACAGGCCAAAGATATTCATTAATATCATCATTTAGGACTGAGGATGATGAAAAATATCTTAAAGAGAACGAATCCAATGAGACAGAAGGACAAATAGTAGGGATTCGTATAACAGTTTATCCAAGATCAATAATACTTCATAATAATCAATTGTGAAGCAGAATTCAAAAATAAAGATCAAAACATGGATACAATCAAAGATAGTAACCATAATAGACATCTTGGACAAAAAGGAAAAAATTTATTTTTCAGTGAATAGTGCCGTATTCGTGAATAGTGCCGTATACGTGAATAGTGCCGTATACGTGAATAGTAACCCCCGACACAAAAAGTTCCAAATTTGATAAAAACTCATATCAATATTTCAGCATAATGATATTGAAGAAAATAATATCATTTAAGAAGAAAATAATATCCCTTACCTCAAAATATCAGTACTTCTGGTCGGAATACCGGTATAAGGCTGAAAGAAACTTGCTCTGATGAATAGAAACTCTCAAAGTATCTAAATACTCACAAAATACACTCAATAATCTAGAGAGAGAAAGAGAGAAAACTTGTTTCTGGTGTGATTTTCAATTCTAACTTAGCCCTCTATTTATAGGAAAATTTTGGTAGGTTTGACCTGCAACCTGATGGCTTTACCTGCTACTATTCCCACCCACCACATTTGAAATATAATTCAGCACATTTCTTCACCAACCACAAGTGGGGCCCACCAATTCTAGAATTTTCCACCAAAATGATAAACTCCGAAAATTCAACAATTTCTGAACCAGTCATCTTGTAAAATTCGTAATAAATCATACGTTCATTTTTAACGGTTCAAAATTTGTGGACATATACTCAACTTATATATGTATAACATATCCAAAAATTACCACGATCCAACGGTCGGATTAAAAATTATAACCCCCGCAAACTATCTCAAAAACCCTGATTTTTAATACCTCCATTCCGACAAAAATACTGACAAAAACCTCAACATTAACTCCTTCATTTTTAACCACAAAAATATATCCCTCATTTATATCCACATAAAATAAATATTTCCTTATCATATGAATCAATAATTAATTATTCACAAATAATATTACAGAATCACATTTATGACAACCAGGCCGTTCCCAGGAAAGAGGGGGCTTTCCAATAAGGATTTTTCCTTACTGGCGCGCAATTAGATGACCAAACCTCTCCTTAGACAGAACTTTCTAGACATTGCCAATAATGTTATCTAATAATATTATTCAAATAATATGAATTATTGATCTGATAATGGAAAATACTGTGCAACAACAATTATTGAAACAACAATAATATAAAATATCAATGCAACAATTATTGAATCAATAAAATAAAATATTGAACAATAACTACTGTAACAATTATTGAGTAGTGTCTTCTTACGTAAGAATCAATAATTGGTGCAATACCGCGTGCTACTGTATTTTAACCACCGGGTATTCTAACAGTATTAACGGTAACAACTACGCCGTTATTTATAAACAACTTATACTTGTCGTTTTCTTCATCCAATCGCTTTCCGTTATGGGGCCCACACAAGGCTGCGCCGTCGTACGAATATTCCCCGACAGCAAGAATATTCCACGACCAAACGAATATTCCCTGAAAAATGAATATTTTATAACCACTTGCTTATTTTGCAAAATTTGCACATTTCACCCATAACCAAAGTATTATATCAAATTAACCCCTTATTATTCACAATAATATTTAGAGAAAATTTGATTTTATTCATTAATAAGTTGGGGTCTTACAACCTCCCTTCCTTATGAAATTTCGTCCTCGAAATTGACGTACGTACCTGATGTTTCAAAAAGGTGAGGATACCTCGCTTTCATTTCTGATTCCAACTCCCAGGTCATTTCTTCAATAGCATGGTTTCTCCACAAAACCTTAACTTGTGGTATAACCTTCGTGCGTAGGACATGCTCTTTCCTATCCAAGATCTTAACAGGTACCTCCTCGTACGTTAAATCTTCAGCTATCTCGTCTGGTTCTAACTCAATAATGTGGTTCGGGTCTTTAACATATTTACGAAGCATAGATATGTGAAAAACATTATGAACACGAGACATGCTTGGAGGTAATGCGAGTCTATATGCCACATTTCCTATTCGCTCAAGAATCTCAAATGGACCAACAAATCTTGGATTGAGCTTTCCTCTCTTCCCAAATCTTGTAACTCCCTTCCATGGTGCAACACGTAACAATACATGATCCCCAATATTAAATTCCACGTCCTTCCGATGAAGATCCGCATAACTCTTTTGTCGATCCTGTGCCGTTTGTATACGTTGTCGAATCGTTTGGATCTTCTCTGTAGTAATGCGTACCAATTCTGGTCCCAACAATGTTGCTTCACCCACCTCGTCCCAGCATACTGGAGAACGACATTTTCTTCCATACAACGCCTCAAATGGAGCCACACCTATGCTCGCCTGATAACTGTTGTTGTAGGAGAATTCCACCAATGGTAGGTACTTATCCCAACTCCCTTTGAGATCTAGGACACAAAGTCTTAATAGATCTTCAAGAGTTTGAATAGTCCTCTCTGATTGTCCGTCCGTTTGAGGATGGTATGCTGAACTGAATCGTAAATCCGTGCCCATAGCTTTCTGCAAGCTAACCCAAAATCGTGAAGTGAATCTTGGGTCACGATCCGAAACTATGGATACTGGCATGCCATGCAATCTTACAATCTCGTTCACGTACATACTAGCAAGACGTTCAAGGGAATAAGTCTCACGTATCGGCAAGAAATGAGCGGATTTGGTTAATCTATCAACAATAACCCAAATCGCATCTACGCCTTGAGAAAGCTTGGGAAGACCCGTAACAAAATCCATAGTAATGTGTTTCCACTTCCATTTCGGGATCTCAAGTGGTTGCAATGGACCCTTTGGCACTTGATGCTCCGCCTTTACACGTTGACAAGTTAAACACCTCGAGATAAACTCCGCGATCTCTCTTTTCATATTGCTCCACCAAAATGTATGTCGAAGATCGTGATACATTTTGGTACTCCCAGGATGGATTGCAAACGGTGTATTGTGTGCCTCCATCATTATTCTATGCTTCAAGTCAAAATCGTTAGGAACACAAAGTCTGGAGTTGACTCGAAGTATTCCTTCTTCATCGATTCTTGCTTCTGGAATAGCACCTTCTTGCACTTTCTTCTTCATACGCATCAGCTCCATGTCCGTAGCTTGAGCAGCTTTAACTTTATCGATTAAAGTCGATTTTACTCGTATATCATCACGTGGGTCCCTAGAGTCATTAACTCTATCTCTATCATTTATAAATTATACAAAATAGGTCTTTGTGTTCAACAATATCGCACTCGTACTCGCATACGATCAATGCGTCAGCTACCACGTTTACTTTTCTAGGATAGTATTGGATGGTGTGATCGAAATCTTTCAACAGCTCGAGCCAACGTCGGTGTCACATGTTGAATTCTTGGAAGCTCTTCTCGCATTCCTCGGTCCATTCGAAGTTTGTATCTTTTCGAGTCAGCTGAGTTAATGGAGTAGCGATTCGAGAAAATCCTTTTACGAATCTCCGATAATAACTAGAAAGCTACGTATTTCGATTACTGACTTAGGTTGCTCTCAACTGTGACTCATATCCCAATCTTGGATAGCACGTCACAATGACACCTATCAGTTTACTACCGCACTAATATGGCATCCCCTACGGAGAGTTTGGCTTCAGTGCATTCCACAAAGGAAGTCACCAGATAAAGGCTCGGTTATCAACTTCTATAGTTGAATTTTTAACTCCTGAAGTTCAATAGGAGCCATTCGATATGAGATTTTAGAAATGGGTTTTGTACCGGGTTCAAAGTCGATACAAAATTCAATATCACGCTCTGGGAGTAAGCCAAGAAATTCTTCAGGAAATACGTCAAAATTTTTCTAACAACAGAAATATCATTCAAATCTGACGTATTTTTGTTCAAATTCATGACATGGCTAAGAAATCTTGACATCCGTTTTTCAATAAACGAATGAATTTACGGTTTGATATGAAAGAGTTTGACTTCAATGGTTTGGTTGCTTGAATTTGAATAACAGGTTGCTTAGGAATATGAAAACAAACATCCTTACGAAAGTAATCAATTTTAGCATGATGAGTAGTTAACCAATCAATTCCTAAAATCACATCAAAAGCAAGTATCTTTAAAGAGATAAGATCAACAGGTAATGTGATGATGCTAACTTGGATCAAACAAGATTTATAAACAGTGGATGTGATGAAAGTTTTCCCTAACGGAGTTTCAACAGATAAGTCAAAGTCTAATTTCTCCGGAGTCAAGTTTAAACGTTGAGCACAAGCAGGAGAGATAAAAGAATGGGTAGAACCGGTATCTAGTAAAGTATAAACTTCGCAAGAATTCAAGATTAGCTTACCCGTGATCACCTCGTTCGGGTTTCTCGCGTTTTGGCCAGTCACGACAAACGCCCTTCCAGGAACCGCTGATTTTGACTTATCCGGGATAACTTTTGGAGTCACCATCCCCGCTGAACTTGGTTTTGCTACAGAACACTCTCGAGCTATATGACCTTCCTTTCCACAGTTATAACATACCTTGGATTGTTGTGGGCAGTTTGGGCTGATATGTCCCTCTTTCCCACATTTGTAACATACGACCGGTGGTCGTTCTCCTCCCCTAGAAACAGTTGATGTTTGTGCTGACGTCTTCACGTTATCATTGTTGTACCTTCTCTTCTTGAAATCTCCTCCCGACTCGCTCCTTCTATTATCACGACCACGATTACCACCAGAGTGGTTACCGCTTTTGTCCGAATGTTTTCCTCCCTGCTGGTTTTCATTGCTTCGATGACTGCCGCCACCGGTATGACCCTGGTTGTGGTCCCTCGGTTGCACATACTCATTATCTCGCTCTAATAATTGAGCACTGTTTACAACATCTGAATATAAAGAAAATTTATGAGAGATAAGATACTGCCGAATCTCGGGTTTTAGACCTCTCAGAAACATCCTTGTCATTCGTTCCTCATTTTCGACCAAATGAGGTGCAAACCTGGATAACTCTGCAAACTTCGCCTCGTACTGGGACACCGTCATGTTGTTTTGTTCCAGTCTAATAAACTCAACCTCCTTCATATGACGAATACTTTCAGGAAAGTACTTGTCATTGAACAGTTTTTGAAATGTTTCCCAGGACATGTTGAGTGCGTCAGGCTGGGTACGCTTCACAGACTCCCACCAGTAGTCTGCCTCACCGCGGAACATAAATGTGGCGAATGGAACCTTCTGTTCCTCCGTGCATCCCAAGACATCAAATATCTTGGTAATTTGCTTGACCCACGTTTCCGCCATGATCGGATCCGGCTTTCCCTTAAATTCTGGTGGTCCCAATTCTTTGAACTGCTTAGCTGTGACAAACCGCGCGTTATCATTTCTACCCGTATTCTGCACACGAGTCTCCCTCGTCTGATTTTGCATGAACTGCAAAAAGCTCCTAAACATTCCATCATTCATTGTTTGCTCGGTAACGTTGTTTACAGGAGGAATATTGCCTTCCTGTTGCACGTTCCCCTGGGTGGTGATCAAAGGTGTCTCCACGGTCTGATTTACTCCATTATTAACGTTCTCAGCTGCCATTCTTAAATACTGCCATAAAACAAGGGTTAATAGTCATGTCATATATTATCCCTATACTCTGACCGACCAAATAAACACCAAATAAACTTAGTCAGGTCATACTAGCGAAGGAATTCCCCGTCTCTCCCCTCCTAGTTCTTGTCTCACATCTTAGCCAGGGATCATATCCCTAAGCTCTGATACCAACTGTGACGCCCCCAAAATAGGTATACAACACCCATTCTGAGTCGCCAAATACATGGTACAGAAAGCAAACTACAACTTCAATAATACAAATGTCGTGCAAAATACGACAACACATACTGTGAGTTTAAATACAAATATTGTCTTCTAGACAATATCCACACTCAAATAAATCCTCATTACAATTATTCAAACACTATTTTACAGAAATAGTGAGGACTGCTAAAACATCTTTTTAGAACCATCACTCCATACCCCGACTAGATCCTGCTATGTTCTCACCTCCTGAGAAGAAAAATGGAACAAAAAGGAAAAGGGTGAGCTCAACTAGCCCAGTAAAGAATATTATGACTAAGATAATATACAACAAATTATCGTTAGTCTTCAACAGGGAAAAATCTGATAAAATATAATCGACAACAAGTTTTAGATCAACAACTGCAGCGGAAACAGCAAACCATTAGAAGAGTCAAGTAGAGAAAGAATTCTACTATCTTCTAAGATTTAAAAGTCCATCATCAATATTTTATCCCTGTAACATCAATTAATAATCATCTTTATCCAAATATTCATCTTTGCACTACAGGCCAAAGATATTCATTTGTATCACCTGTCAGTCATGTTCATCTCAACACCTGTTCATCTTTGCACTACAGGCCAAAGATATTCATCAAGTAATCATACATCTTTGCACGACAGGCCAAAGATATTCATTAATATCATCATTTAGGACTGAGGATGATGAAAAATATCTTAAAGAGAACGAATCCAATGAGACAGAAGGACAAATAGTAGGGATTCGAATAACAGTTTATCCAAGATCAATAATACTTCATAATAATCAATTGTGAAGCAGAATTCAAAAATAAAGATCAAAACATGGATACAATCAAAGATAGTAACCATAATAGACATCTTGGACAAAAAGGAAAAAATTTATTTTTCAGTGAATAGTGCCGTATTCGTGAATAGTGCCGTATACGTGAATAGTGCCGTATACGTGAATAGTAACCCCGACACAAAAAGTTCCAAATTTGATAAAAACTCATATCAATATTTCAGCATAATGATATTGAAGAAAATAATATCATTTAAGAAGAAAATAATATCCCTTACCTCAAAATATCAGTACTTCTGGTCGGAATACCGGTATAAGGCTGAAAGAAACTTGCTCTGATGAATAGAAACTCTCAAAGTATCTAAATACTCACAAAATACACTCAATAATCTAGAGAGAGAAAGAGAGAAAACTTGTTTCTGGTGTGATTTTCAATTCTAACTTAGCCCTCTATTTATAGGAAAATTTTGGTAGGTTTGACCTGCAACCTGATGGCTTTACCTGCTACTATTCCCACCCACCACATTTGAAATATAATTCAGCACATTTCTTCACCAACCACAAGTGGGGCCCACCAATTCTAGAATTTTCCACCAAAATGATAAACTCCGAAAATTCAACAATTTCTGAACCAGTCATCTTGTAAAATTCGTAATAAATCATACGTTCATTTTTAACGGTTCAAAATTTGTGGACATATACTCAACTTATATATGTATAACATATCCAAAAATTACCACGATCCAACGGTCGGATTAAAAATTATAACCCCCGCAAACTATCTCAAAAACCCTGATTTTTAATACCTCCATTCCGACAAAAATACTGACAAAAACCTCAACATTAACTCCTTCATTTTTAACCACAAAAATATATCCCTCATTTATATCCACATAAAATAAATATTTCCTTATCATATGAATCAATAATTAATTATTCACAAATAATATTACAGAATCACATTTATGACAACCAGGCCGTTCCCAGGAAAGAGGGGGCTTTCCAATAAGGATTTTTCCTTACTGGCGCGCAATTAGATGACCAAACCTCTCCTTAGACAGAACTTTCTAGACATTGCCAATAATGTTATCTAATAATATTATTCAAATAATATGAATTATTGATCTGATAATGGAAAATACTGTGCAGCAACAATTATTGAAACAACAATAATATAAAATATCAATGCAACAATTATTGAATCAATAAAATAAAATATTGAACAATAACTACTGTAACAATTATTGAGTAGTGTCTTCTTACGTAAGAATCAATAATTGGTGCAATACCGCGTGCTACTGTATTTTAACCACCGGGTATTCTAACAGTATTAACGGTAACAACTACGCCGTTATTTATAAACAACTTATACTTGTCGTTTTCTTCATCCAATCGCTTTCCGTTATGGGGCCCACACAAGGCTGCGCCGTCGTACGAATATTCCCCGACAGCAAGAATATTCCACGACCAAACGAATATTCCCCGAAAAATGAATATTTTATAACCACTTGCTTATTTTGCAAAATTTACACATTTCACCCATAACCAAAGTATTATATCAAATTAACCCCTTATTATTCACAATAATATTTAGAGAAAATTTGATTTTATTCATTAATAAGTTGGGGTCTTAAATGTGATCTCTGATGGGTGGTCTGACAGGTAACGAAGGCCCCTAATTAACAAAATGGCAGCCTCATCTGGAGGAGCCATGTTTCTAAAAGCCATGGATGCTTGTGGAAATATCAAAAAGTGATCAAGGATTTGGGAGAAGCAAATGGTTATGGATTCGAACTGGAAAATATATCGGGAATATGGAAACACAATATACTTGAAACTAAAGCTCGTGAGGTAAAAAAATGCATTGTCGATGATAATTTTTGGGTTGAATTAGATTATCTACTTAGTTTTACTGAACCAATAATTGACATGTTGAGGGTAGCTGACACTGATGCCCCAGTTTTGCATCTAGTTTATGATATGTGGGACAGTATGATTGAGAATGTGAAAAAAAGGATTTTTGAACATGAAGGGGAAGACGTGACTATTGGTTGTTCCAGCTTTTTTGATGTTATTAACCAAATTTTGGAGGGTAGATGGAACAAAAGTAACACTCCTTTGCACTGCATGACACATTCCTTGGTACCTAAATACTATTGTGATGCTTGGCTCAGTGATGGTGGAGGTAATGGAGATGGAGTTACACGGGTAGTGCCCCATGAGGATCATGAAGTGTCCATCAATCGAAGTAAATGTTTTAAGCGTCTCTTTCCTAATCAAACTGATTTGTGAAAAGTTTATACCGAGTATGGAGCATTTTCTACTGGCTCTGAATATTTTGGTGAGCCTCATGTCATCGATGCAAGAATGTTTGAAGATCCTATTTCGTGGTGGGCTAATCACGGGGCTTCAACCCCGTTGCTAGCCCTGGCCTTTAAGTTGCTCTCACAACCTGCTTCTTCTTCTTGTGCCGAGAGAAATTGGAGAACTTACTCCGTGATTCAAAGTATCAAGAGAAATAGGCTAACAACAAGTCGATCTGAAGACCTTGTGTTCGTGCATTGCAACCGTCGTTTACTTTCAAGGAAAGGCAAGGAGTATACATATGGACCTATAAAATTCTGGGACATTAGTAAGTTCATTGTTTTCCTGATATTCAAAAATGCAACTAATATTATTTAATGCATGATAATAAGTGATTTTCTTTTCTAATTGTAGGTGGGGATCAGTTCGACATTGAAGGACAAGAAGTAGGAGAGTTTGCTCAACTTCCCCTTGATGAACTAGAATTGGAAAGGATGACATTTCATGATGCAGAGGACTGACATCTACCATACGTCTTAGTATGTCTACAATGCAGATGAGAAAATCAAAGATTATTTAATTTTATCATATTACGATAAATGCATGTCTATATGAATTTGGACAATATAAACATTATTGTTAAAAATCATAATATATCGTATCCCCGCACGCATGTCCAAATTCGGATCCATATTCGCGTATCCTGTATTTGTTGATTTCACGTGTCCGACACCTAAATTTGTACTCGCACCCGAGTCCGAGTAACACAGGTCGTGCTCTCGAACTCCAAAATAACAACATAAGGCAGTTTTCCCAATGCACATACTAGCCTTCTTACAACAATTATAATAAATAATCTAGATGGAGGAAAATTCCCAAATTCTCAGAAAACGTAGTTAACTTTCATGTCTATAACATTTTCAAAAATCAAGTTCTAACTCGTTACGGTTTAGGAGATATAAAGTTTGCAAAAACAGGACAGATACTGCCCTGATTTTCCTTTTCTTTTTTTTTCTTTTCCAGCTTTGTTATTTTTATGTTTGTGGTTCCTCTTCCAAATTCCATGATCATAACTTATGAGAAGTAGCTAATTTGTAGTCATGCATGGTTAAAGTTTCATTAAATTCAAAGAAAAGAATTTTCTATAATTTTTCATGAATTAAAATATGTATCAAGGGATTACCTTCTTGTTTTGTTTTTGTTTTTTCCCTTGCTTCCTAGCTTCAAAGTCCAAGCTCTTTCTCTTCCTCTCTTGGCTGATCTCTCTCCGCCCTTCCTTTCCTTGTGGCTGCTGAAATTGTAAGGACTATATGTTATGTTTTACTTCCCTTTTTGGTTATATATATACCTATAGAACACTAGTTTGGTTTGGTGGTTTAGAGATGGGCCACATCACCTCCTTTTCCTTGCTCGACATAAACACCAAGGCCCTTTTTGGGCCAGCTCCCTTGGGATAATAACTCACCTTTCTGATAGTCTGAAATTATAAGCAGCACCATAGTCATATACTACTTGTGTGATGCAGGGAAGATTTAGGATAAAGAATTAATAAAAAATAAACTAGGATTTAAACCCCACGTTTAAATGACAAGGGTCTTTCAAGTGTATCAACTCCACGAAGCAACTCTAAGATGGATAAAAAACCTCTGACGATATGAATGATAATAATCAACTTTAATATTAGTAGTCTATCTTCTAAATGACTAGTGGGGATTACATCGCTATTTAAAGAGACTCAAAACCTTAATATTACTTGGGGAATAATAAAAGTACTAAACGACTAAAATACCCTTATTAATAATTTTTAATGACTAATTAATGTCCTAAATCTCCACTAATAAGTAAATTACATCAATTACTCTTGCATTAAACATAATAAAAACTTCAAATAATAAATACAAAAATTCTTTATTAAAGTCTTGACTTGTGATCCCCACCATTGTGTTACTTGTGTATACGTAGATATAAGTGGTGATATTTCATATTTGTAAAATGGCTCTGTGTCTGATTCCTTAATGGTGCGGGGCCTCTATATTTCTACCAATTTGGGTACTGATGTCCTGTTGTTATCTTCTGAAGTGAATGGGTAGCACTGTTGCTAACCTTGTTCAATTGGTAGATGAAGCCATTTTTATTCATACTGGGGTTGCTGCATCAGAACTAAGGTCTTTTTTCATTCTTAGTTTACTTGGAAAAACTAATAATTTGCAAGTAACGTGTTAAAGGTTATTCAATCAAGTGTGCTGCCTGATATGTTTAAAAGCACTTATGAAGCCAGCACAAAGGACAATTCATTGCGGATTCAATTGTTAGCCCTTCTTCTTGTCTCTATTCTTGTGATCCTAAATCAACCTACATTCATGATTCATGAACCCCCCTCGCCCACCCAATCCAACCAACAACAAAATATTTCTAGGGCATGACCATGGAATCTCGTCCTCATGGAATTAAGGATGTCTACTGCTTACTCAACTTCAATGACTTTTGCTACCGACCATATTTCTCCAGCAGCGACTAGGGAGATTCCACAATGACAATCCTGCTGTAAAGTTCCTGATTGAGTGCGGCTTTGATTGCAATTAAGGATGTCTACTGCTTACTCAACTTCAATGACTTTTGCTACCTACCATATTTCTCCAGCAGCGACTAGGGAGAATCCACAATGACAATCCTGCTGTAAAGTTCCTGATTGAGTGCGGCTTTGATTGCAAGGACTCAAATTCTTATGGTAGCCATCGCGGCAATGATGAAGTATTGGCTAGGAGTACCTTTTGTCAATATTTCATTGTAAACAAGCTACTGAACGGAGAAGTTGAACCAAATACGATTTACATTGCAAAAGGGGAGTTAACTTCTTGTATTTGATGCAGCAATGGTAAGTTTCATATCATTGTTTCTGCTCCTTATTCTTTTCCTCTTTTCGTTTAATAATCTTATATTTTATAATGTTATGTATTGGCCTCTTTCTATGCATGTTGTCTGTTATATATTGCACCTTATTTTATACTTTTGTGCCTTATTATTTGTCATATTTGAGTTTTATAAAACTCATTTGTGGACATAATTTAAATATAAAATGTGTAACTTAATGTGTTCCATGTGGAGAGTGAGAGTAATTCATTTTGTTCATGTTGGAATTATATGACTTGTGTTTATCAATGACTCAAGTGAAACATTTGATAAGGTGCAAGTTGTTTGTAAAAACTAGTTTAATTGTCTTGGTTCCATAATGATTAATAAAAGATTACTAGTTGCTTTATATGGTGGTGTAATCTTATTTAATTATATGAAACAAAAGAAAAAAAGTTTAATATATTTTGGATTTGACAACTAGCTAGTTAATCTTTTATTGTGACTCCATTTTTTATTTAAATTACATTATTATTAATAATTTGTAACTTGCACCATTATGATTAATGTGTAACTTACAACATTATATTTATAATAATGTGTAATTAAAATAGATAATTGTTGTTACTATTATATATGTATACATATATATCTATGTGTAGATATATGAAGAGAGAGAAAGATAGTGGAAGATGAAGAAGGTAGACATGAAAACATAGTTTGACGAATTTGCCCTTCAATATATAATAAATGTGTAATTAAAAATTAAAATACCCAGAGACCCACATCATCAATTTGTGACGTGGCAGGCTCAATTGAATAGAAGTGAAAAAAATTAATAGTTCAATCATCTAATTGAAAAAATTAAAAAGTGGATCACCAAAGTGGAATATGTCAGATAGTTTATGGTAGTAAAACATATTTAAGCCAATAATTACCTTTGCACAAGCAATAATCAATATAGTCACAACCAATGCATTGTCTTTGCATAGACAAGCAGGACTGATGGCATCAACCATGTTCCATCATCCCGATCTGGTCATCGACATACCATATAAGTTTTAGCAATAAGCACTCCCCACAAACACATGGGCACATGGGATTAGAGAACCTTTCCTGAGTTTGTAAAACTGCCTATTATGGGATTCGGCTGGTTCGCACCCACGAATTTTATAAGTGTTTTTTACCTCTGAAATTTCGTCGGGATGATTAGTGATACTACTACTCTCACTCAATCCGAAAGGAGTATTTTTACACCACATGCAGTTCCCAGGTAGTTGGGCCAAGGCGCTGGAAAGCTGGAAAGTAGTTATGCATGAGGGGCACACCATTTTTGAACTGCCAATAAGATCAACCTTTACAAATTAAATCAACCACTCCACTTCTACGCCAAACTCGTCATCTAGTTTTTGTGTCCTAATCACAGGTCTATTACATATGTGGACCTTCACTTGATTGATGAGGAAGAGATAAACTAGAGAAAATGGTCTCGAGACATACCATGTCCTGTTTGTTTGCAAACACCAAGATGATACTGTTGATAAAAAAAGCAGGTCAAATCAGAATTATTTCTCCTAACAGGATTATTAGAGAGAAGAACCTTTAAGAATATACAACCTGGAACTCTTCCTTTGCTTTGCTAATCCTCTCACGGTCCAGAGAGTCAATAACATAGATCTGCACACAAAAAGATAGTGAAAAATAATACAGAGCCTTTTTAACTGATAAAGATATTTCTCGGTCAAGCAAAGATAAACTGTCAATTTAAATAATTATTGTATGAATACTTGTTAAAAAATGTAGTATTAGTTTCACACTAACTAACACTGTCCTCCTGAGCCTCTGATGTATCAAAAATGATCATATAACTTACAAGCTTCAAAGAATATCACATACAACAAATAAAGAGAGATATAGCTTGTAAAAAACAATCAACAAAGATAAAAAAAAATTAGCAACAACATACAAAGAAATATATAGTTACCCAGGCTATTCATTACCAATCCATCAGTATTATTGAAGTAATGCCTCCAAAGTGATCTTAGTTTCTCTTGCCCGCCAACATCATTGAAAAGATGAAAGAAGTGTTGGCATCTAAGGAAAATACTTGTAAGCAATCAATAGCCACATCAAATATTGGCGCTCAAATAATGTCCAACATGTTATTTATGACATGACAAAATAATTAGGATATGGATTTTTGCCAATTTTTAATGCTAACCTTATAACACTAAAACTTTCCTCCTTCTCAACATGCAGGTAGATAAGTTCAAAGTCAAATGACACGAAAGGTATATCTTATTTTTCGGACTCTAATGATAGGTTAGAATGCAAAACTAGTGGTGGCATACTTCAGAATAGTTCAATAATTACTAGTGGCCACTTTAAATACACGATTCATTGGAATGACATCATCTAATTAAGCTTTTAAAAATCCTTGGTTCTCCACAGACAAGTTGGTGCAAAGGTATAAAAAAAAACAGACTGATGCTCAAACAAACAAGGTGGCATGACAAGCAATTCTTAAAGTTTGACACCCTCCAATTTACAACATAAAAGATAAAATAACTTTTTTTTAAAAATCCTTGATTGGGTGTATGATTGAAAAGAATGGTACAGAGGTTCCTATTAAACAGTTACCATAAATAGGGTAGAGTTTCAAGTCATAATCACAAATAATTTTTTTTTAAAAAATCAAGAAGATTTTATCATAAAGAAGAGATAATATAACAAAAGGTCCAGACATAACAAAGGGAGAATACGAGAAAAAAACAAGTCAAATGCAGGATCACCCATCAATCACTATTTAAATCAAAAGATTCAGAACTAGTAAGTCCCCTAAAAGTATCGATAGCCAAAACCCATAAAGAACCAAGAAAAGCAACTCGATCCCACTGCCCACAATAATGGCAAGGCAAAACCCACCACTAATGCCCCCAATAGATGGCAAGCAACACCGAAGGATTTTGCCATTCTACTCCTCCCAGACCCACTGAAAAGCATGGTTTTCACATCCGGACCGGCGGTCAGACCAATAAAAATTGGAACCGGTTCGCCCTCCGATTGGTTTGAACCAATGACCCATTTTAGCTCAAAACCCGTTCGAAATCGATGAACTGGCAGTTGAACCGCCTGACACAGCGAACCGGTGACTGTTTCACGGGTTAGGACGGTTCTCTACTTAATTAAATAGAAAAAATAAAATTAGGGCTTTTATTTACGCATTTCATCGCTTCATGCTTCAGCCCTTCGCCCCTTCAGCCTTCAGAGCTTCTTCTCCGTTGCGCCCTCTGTCATTGGCCATCGCCATCATATATCTCTCTACAATATCACATAAGTATAATTTTAGTCTCTTCTTCACTACCCAAGCTCCTCCACTTCTATTACAATTTGCATAATAACAAGATAATCTCCAACAGTTGGTTTGGAATTAGTTCATTAATCTTTTTAATATGAATCAATTAGAATGAATCACGAATTTCGAGCAATTGGACGGAATAATCATTACCGTAATGTTACAAATAATGTGATAATTCACCTTTATCCCCCTGTGGTCGTCGACTTGTAAGCAATTGACCACTGAACTTTACTTCTCCAATGATATTTAAAGAGAGGGTTATGAGTTCCTTGCTTCAAAAAAAGAAAGAGTACCTCCACAGCAATGAAAAAGAGATAAGGGGAGATTGGATTGTAAGACCCCGAATTTTATAAAATGAAAGTATTCAATTTTCTTATAATTATTATTTTATTTCTTAAATGGTTAAATTGATAAAAGTTTAAAGTTAAGGGTGATATGTGAAATTTTTTGCAAAGTATGCAAGTTGTTATAAAATATTCGATTGGTCGGGAAATATTCTTTTTGTCAGAGAATATCCGTACGATGGTACAATCATTGGTGGACCCCACAACGGAAGTATTGTCGTAGTTAGAAAATGACATAATTATCATTTTATAAAAATAACGGCGAAAGTGTTACCGTTAAAACTGTTGAACTACTCGGTAGTAAAAGTACAGTAATACGCGTGGTTGCATAGTAGCACACGGTATTGATTATTGATGCTTACGTGATAAGTCAAATAGTTATACTCAATTATTGCTACAGTAATTGCTATATCATATCTCTCATATTATTGAGTCAATTATTATCACAGTATCATCTGCATATTATGTTATATTATTAAATCAATAATTGAGACGACAAAATTATTCATATTATTATTTGTAATATTGACAATGTCTAGAAGTTCTGTCAAGGAGAGGTTTGGTCACCTAATTACGCACCAATAAGGAGAAATCGTTATCAGAAAGCCCCCTCTTTCCTGGGAACGACCTGGTTGTTAAATATTGTGAATTATAATATTAATGCTGAATAAGTTCGTGTTGATTACAGATGAAATAGATAGTTCCATTGTGTTAGAATTATTAGTTTTAGTGAAAATCGATATTTATTTCGATAATAATTGATGTCTGGAGGTTATATTGACCAATCGGGTAATTAATCGGATAAATGAACAATTAATTGCTATTATTTCACATGCTTATAACTATTTGTTCACATGTGTGCATTATTGATTCACATTCATGTACTATTAGGGGAGGTGGTGCAAGATTGATAATACTTGCATGACTAAGTTAAAAATGGGGGTATAGATGGAGGTACTATACTGTAATTAAAAATTTCACATGATTATACTATGTAGTCACATGATTATACTATTAATTCACATGATTTACTATTAGGGGAGGTGGTGCAAGTTTGATAATACTTGCATGACTAAATTAAAAATGAAGAAAAAGAGGAAGGTATTATACTGTAATATTTCGAGTCCCAAAATGTGCAATTATTAAAATTATATTTTCCTATAAATAGAAGCTCATTCTTCCTTCATTTCTCACCAATTCACAAAAGCTTTAGAGCAATTATTATAGAGAGAAATTATAGAGAGAAATAATAAGAGAAGTCTGCTACCTCACTATTTCAGTATCCAGTTTTTCTAAGGTAAGAGGTATTATTTCTTTCGTATTCATGAAGAGAGCTATTATTATTCCATTTCATATTATTCTGTTGGAATAACCTGTATATGCGAAGTACCGCATACATGGTAAAATTCTTCTATTATTCCATTCTTTATTATTATGTTAGAAAAACATGTTTATGCAAAGTACCGCATACATGGTGAAATTCTTCTATTATTCTATTTTTTATTATTCTGTCGGAATATCCTGTCTGTGTGTTTACGCATGACCTGGTTCCATTATTTATTATTATGTCAGAATATCCTGTCTGTGCGTTTACGCATGACCTGGTTTCATTATTTATTATTCTGTTGGGAATAACCTGTCTGTGCAGTCTATCGCACGCATGATGAATCCTTCTATTATTCCATTCTTTATTATTCTGTTGGAATAACCTGTCTATGTGGATTACCACATGCACGGTGAACGATCTTTTGTATTCATTCCTTATTAAATGGTGGAAATGATCTGTTTACGTGGATTATGATAAAAATCATAATAAAAGCATTGGACTGATGAAAATCATGGGTATATGTAGTATTAGTAAGTGTTATGATGAGTTATGTTGGTTATTATGTGAAAACATAAATGTTTCTTAGAAATCACAAAAGGTTGAAAATCAGATTTTGGTGAAAATGGAATATGATATTCAATCGACCATATCTCCTATTATATTTCAAATTTTGGAGTGTGGTCAAGTCCTAGAGTTAGATCTATGAGTTTTCTAACTCATCCAAGTGGAATCACTTGAAAAGGTGTTGTAGATTTTTGTGTGGACTGATTTTAGTAAAGGAGTTAAAAACTGTAAAGTACTAAATAACTACTGCCCAGAAATTTAAAAGGGCATTTCCGGCCACTTAATTTGTGAGAAAAATTTTGGCCTTTTGGGACATAGAAATATACGGTATAAAGTACCTCCTGTCCAAAAATGAGGTCATTCCGACTTAAAATGAGCAAATTATGACTATTTCAATATTTAGGTTTTTCCGACAAAAAATGCTATAACCGGAGTTTATAACTCCGATGACCATGAAATTTAAACTGAAAGCTCACGTTAACATGTGTAAAATCCTGCCAAGATTTGGGAATTTCTGGAGTTAAACTTGACGTAGCTAATTTCTTAAGGAATTATTTAGAAATTAATTTTTGAAAAATAGTAAATGAATTTTAAAAATTCTGAGAAAAATATATGTTTAGTACAAGACTATATTCTGCTAAATTTCAGAAAAAAAATATTTTTGGGACTGATTTGGTATTTTTAATGAAAATGAACTAATTATGAGTAAATGAATTAAATATGTTATGTGAAGTAACAAAATTGGAAAATAGAATTTTATGGTTTAGAAATCCTATATAAGGTATATGCAGATTTATGATGAGAGTTTTGGTTATTGATGATGAAATCTTATAGGTTTGACATTTTAGGATGATTAAATGCATTAATTAGTAAAGAGTAAACAATTAAAATAAATTGTTTATAAGTTTAAGAAATGATTAAAAATATTGTTATAATGTAAGAACCCCAACTTTTATAAATAAAGATGAATTTTCTATAAATATCATTTTTGAATATTATGGAGTTAATTTGATATAATGTTATAGTTGTGGGTAATATTTATAAATTTTGCAAAGTTCGCAAGTTGTTATATAATATTCGATTGGTCGGGGAATATTCGTTTTAACAGGAAATATTCGTACAACGGCACAATCATTGGTGGACCCCACAAAGGAATTATTATCGGATTGAGAAAACGACAAAAAAATATTTTATTAAAAATAACGGCAAAAGTTTTACCGTTAATACTGTTGAACTACTCGGTAGTAAAAGTACAGTAATACGTGTGGTTGCATAGTAGCACACGGTATTGATTATTAATGCTTATGTGAGAAGTCACTCAGTTAATTCAATTATTGTTAATTAAAAATATGAATTATTTAGCGATAGTGAAGTTTTATTTTATTCGTATTATTAACGTAATAAAACAGAAACATCTTTTTATATAAAACAGAATACTTTATTAAAGTTATTCTATAAATAGAATATATTATATTTTATTTAAAAGATTTTTCTTTAAATATGGACCGTCAGATTAAAGTAATCAATCTGGACCGTTCATGGATTAGTTACTATGCATTCCGTTTTTCTATAAATAGCAGCTCATTCCTTCATTATTTCTTACGAATTCACTGAACTCTAGAGAGAGAAACTATAGAGAGAGAAGAAAAGTATTCTGCTACTTAACTACTTCCTTATTTCAGTTCTTCTTTAAAACGGTAAGGGGTGTTATTCTTTCTTATTCATGAAGAGAACTGTTGTTATTCCATTTCTTATTATTCTGTTGGAATAACCTGTATACGCGGTCTACCCTATACTTGGTAACATTCTTCTATTATTCTGTTGGAACATCCTGTCTGTGTGTTTTACACCGGACCTGGTTTCGTCTTTATTATTATTCTGTTGGAATATCTTGTCTGTGTGTTTTACGTCGGACCTGGTTCCATTATTTATTATTCTGTTGGAACATCCTGTCTGTGTGTTTTACGCCGGACCTGGTTTCATTATTTATTATTCTGTTGGAATATCCTGTCTGTGCGTTTTACGCCGGACCTGGTTCCATTATTTATTATTCTGTTGGAATAACCTGTCTGTGCGGTCTATCGCATGCATGGCGATTTTTTTTGTTATTCCATTCTTTATTATACTCAGTTGGTTAAGTTTTGACTTCTATACTCTATGAAATTTGTGGAATATCCTTGATAATTGCGTTTCATCCAGTATCTTTTCGTGGAAATATTCTTCTGAGTATTCTTAAATTTTACTCCACAAAGCAGTATCATGTTCATAATTTGGACGTTATTAGTTCCTGAATAAATTAATTCTTGAACTTGTTTTATTGAATTCTTATATCATTGTCATCATCCTCATGTTTATATTTTTTGAAAGTCATCTGTGGCCTGTAGTGCATAGATGAACTTGGTATGATTATGACCAGGGATTATTCGGTATAATCATGACCGTAATGTTACAAATGATGTGGTAAAAGTCCTCATTAGCCCGTAGGGCATTGATGGACAGTTGTTGGCATGATCATGACCATTAATGAATATACAAATATTCTTGGCCCGTAGTGCATGGATAATTGTGGTCGTGATACTAAAAAATATCCTTGGCCGTAGTGCAGGGGTGATTCGATGATGTGGATTATTTTATTAAGATGAGTCCCAGCGATAACAGTGTTAAAAAACCTTTTAAATCATAAAAGATAGTAGAGTTTATTTTCTACTTGACTCTTTTAATGGATTGCTTGTTCCGCTGCAGTTAAACTTGATGTCTATTATATTTTATCAGTTTAACATTGTTGAAGGCTAATGATAATTTATTCTGCATTATCTTAGTCATAATATTTCTTACTGGGCTAGTTGAGCTCACCCTTTCTTTCACTGTTCTCTTCAGGAAATGAGAACGTAGCTGGGACAAGTCGGGGAATGGAGTGATGGTCCGAATGATAGTTTTAGTTAGTAGTCCTCACTATTCTATATAATAGTGTGTTAATAAATGTAATGAGGACTCCTTTTGAGTATGGATACTCTCTAGTAGACAATATTTGTATTCAAACTCACAGTTTATGTTTTGTCATATTGTACACGACAGTTGTATTATTAAGTTGTATTTGAATTCTGTACCTTGTATCTGACGACTCAAGATGAGTGATGTATACCTATTTTGGGGGCGTCACAGTTGGTATCAGAGCTTAGGGATATGATCCCTGGCTAAGATGTGAGAATAGAACTAGGAGGGGAGAGACGGGAAATTCCTTCGCTAGTATGACCTACCTAAGTTTATTTGCATGGTATTTAATTGGTCGGTCAGAATATAAGGATAATATATGACATATCAATTAACTTTTATTTTGTGGTAGTATCTGAAAATGGCATCCGAGAATGTTGAGAATAGCAATGGAGCACAGGCGACTGTTGATTCACCACATATCAATAATCGGGATAATGTGTATCAGGAAGGCGACAATCCTCATGCAAACAATAATACTGACCAAATGATGAATGATGGAATGTTCAGAAGCTTTATGCAGTTCATGCAACAGCAAACGAGAGCGGCTCCTGTTCAAAATATAGGTGGAAACACTGAAAATTCTCGGACGGTCACCGCTAAACAGTTCAAGGAGCTGGGACCACCGGAGTTTAAGGGAGAGCCAAAACCACTTATAGCGGAAACATGGATAAAGCAGATCACCAAGATATTTGATGTCTTGGGATGCTCCGAGGAGCAAAAGGTTCTCTTTGCCACCTTTATATTGCGAGGAGAGGCAGATTACTGGTGGGAATCGATTAAGCGTACTCAACCTGCCGCACTGAAGATGTCTTGGGAAAAGTTCCAAGAGCTGTTCAATGACAAATACTTTCCCGAAAGTGTTCGACACATGAAGGAGGTGGAGTTCATCAAATTGGAGCAGAATAATATGACTGTGTCGCAGTATGAGGCTAAATTTGCTGAGTTGTCCCGGTTTGTGTCCCACTTGGTGGATAATGAAGAGCGAATGACGCGAATATTTTTGCGAGGTATGAAACCTGAGATACGTCAGCATCTTATTTCTCATAAACTGTGTTTGTATTCAAATATTGTGAATAGGGCTCAGTTAGTGGAGCGCGATAACGAGTCAACGTAACCAAAAGAGAGCAGCCGACAAAATGATAATACTAGTGAGAGCAGTCATCGAAGCGGTGATAACAAGCGTGGAGGGAATCAACATGCCAGAAATGGTAACCACTTCGGTGGTAATCAGGGCCAAAACAATAAGAATGGACATTTCAAGAAGAGGAGATTCAACAATGATGGAAAGACGTCAGCACCAGCACCCGTTGTTAAAGAAGGAGAACGACCACCTACCATATGCTTCAAATGTGGAGGGAAGGGACACATCAGTCCAAACTGTGCGATGCCGTCTAAAGCATGTTATAATTGTGGAAGAGAAGATCATTTAGCTCGATTTTGTCGTTTACCGAAAATAAGTTCAGCTAGAATAGAGGCACCAAAGGTCGTCCCAGAAAAGTCAAAGCTGGTAGTGCAAGGGAGAGCATTTGTTGTGACCTCCCAGAAAGTAAGGAACCCGAATGAGGTCATCACGGGTAAGCTTATCATAAACTCTAACGAAGTCTATACTTTATTTGATACCGGTTCTACCCATTCTTTTATTTCTCCTACTTGTGCTCATCCATTGGGAGAAACCTTCATTACATCCACTGTTTATAAGTCTTGTTTGGTTTAAGTTGGTACCCACACATTACCTGTCGATCTGGTTTCATTAAAAATACTTGCATTTGACGTGATTCTAGGGATTGATTGGTTAACTACTCATCATGCAAAAATTGATTATTTTCGTAAGGTTGTTAGCTTTCATATTCCTAATCAACCTATTATGCGAATTCAAGCAACCAAACCATTAAAATCAATCAATGTCATCTCAAGCCATAAAGCTATTCGTTTATTGAAAAACGGATGTCAAGCTTTCTTAGCTCATGTCACGGATCTAAATAAAAATACGTCAGTTTTGAATGATATTTCTATTGTTAATAAATTCCCTGACGTATTCCCTGAAGAACTTCCTGGCCTACCCCCAGAGCGTGAAATTAAATTTTGTATCGACCTTGAACCCGGTACAAAACCCATTTCTAAAGCCCCATATTGAATGGCTCCTATTGAACTTCAGGAGTTAAAGATCCAACTGCAGGAATTGTTAGACATTGGCTTTATTCGTCCTAGTACTTCTCCTTGGGGTGCTCCTGTTCTATTCGTGAAGAAGAAGGATGGAAGTATGCGACTTTGTATTGATTATCGGGAGTTGAATCATGTCACCATCAAAAACAGGTACCCATTGCCACGTATTGATGACCTGTTTGACCAGTTGCAAGGAGCACAATTCTTTTCAAAGATCGATCTTCATTCTGGATATTATCAGCTGAAGGTTAGAACTGAGGATATTCCAAAGACTGCCTTCAGAACTCGGTACAGGCATTATGAATTCCTAGTCATGTCCTTTGGATTGACCAATGCTCCTGCTGCCTTCATAGATATGATGAACCGGGTATTCAAGGAATATTTGGATCACTTTGTGGTCGTCTTTATTGATGACATCCTTATTTATTCCAAAAGTCGTGAAGATCATGAGCAACACTTGAGGCTGATACTCCAAAAGCTTCGTGAATACAAGCTTTATGCCAAGTTGAAGAAATGCGAGTTCTGGTTTGAGGAAGTAGCATTCCTTGGGCACGTGGTATCAAGACATGGAATATCTGTTGACCCGGCAAAGATTGAAGCAATTCAAAGCTGGGAGCAACCTAAATTAGTGACCGAAGTACGTAGCTTTCTTGGTTTAGCTGGTTATTATCGGAGATTCGTGGAAGGATTTTCTCGAATCGCTACTCCATTAACTCAGCTGACTCGGAAAGATACAAAGTTCGGTTGGAGCGAAGAATGTGATAAGAGTTTTCAAGAACTCAAGAGGAGACTCATTTCAGCACCTGTTCTAACAATACCATCTGGCTCAGAGGGATTTGTCATCTACAGTGATGCTTCGAGCAAAGGGTTGGGATGTGTTCTCATGCAACATGGAAAAGTCATAGCCTATGCATCAAGACAACTCAAGAAATATGAGAGGAATTATCCTACTCATGATCTAGAGTTAGCAGCTGTTGTCTTTGCACTTAAAATTTGGAGGCATTACTTGTATGGGGAGAAGGTGGAGATCTTTACGGATCATAAAAGCCTCAAATATTTTTTCACTCAAAAGGAACTCAACATGCGACAACGACGTTGGCTTGAACTGTTGAAAGATTATGATCATTCCATTCAATACCATCCTAGAAAAGCGAACGTGGTAGTTGACGCATTGAGTAGAAGATCATATCCAAGTACGAGTGCTATATTGTCAACACAAAAGCCCATTTTGTGTGACTTTCGAAGGATGGAGATAGAGTTAAAGACTCTAGGGACCCATGTGATGATGGCGAATATACTAGTAGAACCGACGTTAATTGATAAAGTTAAAGCTGCTCAAGCTACAGACCTGGAGCTGATGCGTATGAGGAAGAAAGTGCAAGAAGGTGCCATGTCGGAAGCAAGAATTGATGAAGAAGGAATACTTTGAGTCAACTCCAGACTTTGTGTTCCTAGCGACCCTGATTTAAAGTATAAAATCATGATGGAGGCGCATAACACACCGTTTGCAATCCATCCTGGGAGTACCAAAATGTATCATGATCTTCGTCATACATTTTGGTGGAGCAATATGAAGCGAGAGATAGCGCTGTTTATCTCAAGGTGTCTAACTTGTCAACGAGTCAAGGCAGAGCATCAAGTACCAAAAGGTCCATTGCAACCACTTGAAATTCCAAAATGGAAGTGGGAGCACATTACCATGAATTTCGTTATCGGTCTTCCTAAGGTTTCTCAAGGTATTGAAGCGATTTGGGTCATTATTGATAGATTGACCAAGTCTGCACATTTTTTTCCGATACGAGAAACTTATACACTTGAACGTCTTGCTCGTATGTACATAAATGAGATTGTAAGACTATATGGTATGCCAGTATCTATAGTTTCTGACCGAGACCCAAGATTCACTTCACGATTTTGGGTTAGCTTACAAAAAGCTATGGGCACGAATTTACGATTTAGTTCGGCATATCATCCTCAGACGAACGGACAATCAGAGAGGACTATTCAAACTCTGGAAGATTTATTAAGACTCCGTGTCCTTGACTTCAAGGGAACTTGGGACAAGTTTTTATCATTGGTTGAGTTTTCCTATAACAACAGTTATCAAGCAAGTATAGACATGGCTCCATTCGAAGCGTTGTATGGAAGAAAGTGTCGTTCTCCAGTATGCTGGGATGAGGTGGGTGAAGCAACGTTGTTGGGACCAGAGTTGGTACGTATGACTACAGAAAAGATTCAAACGATCCGACAACGTATAAAAATCTCACAAGATCGACAAAAGAGTTATGCTGATCTTCATCGAAAGGACGTGGAATTTGATATAGGAGATCATGTGTTCTTACGTGTTGCTCCATGGAAAGGAGTTACGAGATTTGGAAAAAGAGGAAAGCTCAATCCTCGATTCATCGGGCCATTTTTAATCCTCGATCGAGTAGGAACTGTGGCTTATAGACTCGCTTTACCGCCAAGTATGTCTCGTGTTCATAATATTTTTTATATATCCATGTTACGTAAATATGTGGAAGACCCGAACCACATTATTAAGTTAGAACCGGACGAAATAGCGGAGGATTTGACGTATGAAGAAGTTTCTGTTCAAATCTTGGATAAGAAGGAACATATTCTACGCTCTAAGGTTATACCTCAAGTCAAAGTTTTGTGGAAAAATCACGATGTTGAGGAAATGACTTGGGAGTTAGAATCTGAAATGAAGTCAAGGTATCCTTACCTCTTCGACATACCAGGTACGTACCCTAATTTCGAGGGCGAAATTTCATAAGAAGGGGAGGTTGTAAGAACCCCAACTTTTATAAATAAAGATGAATTTTCTATAAATATCATTTTTGAATATTATAGAGTTAATTTGATATAATGTTATAGTTGTGGGTAATATTTATAAATTTTGCAAAGTACGCAAGTTGTTATATAATATTCGATTGGTCGGGGAATATTCGTTTTAACAGGGAATATTCGTACAACGGCACAATTATTGGTGGACTCCACAACGAAATTATTGTCGGATTGAGAAAACGACAAAAAAATATTTTATTAAAAATAACGGCGAAAGTTTTATCGTTAATACTGTTGAACTACTCGGTAGTAAAAGTACAGTAATACGTGTGGTTGCATAGTAGCACACGGTATTGATTATTAATGCTTATGTGAGAAGTCACTCAGTTAATTCAATTATTGTTAATTAAAAATATGAATTATTTAGCGATAGTGAAGTTTTATTTTATTCGTATTATTAACGTAATAAAACAGAAACATCTTTTTATATAAAACAGAATACTTTATTAAAGTTATTCTATAAATAGAATATATTATATTTTATTTAAAAGATTTTTCTTTAAATATGGACCGTCAGATTAAAGTAATCAATCTGGACCGTTCATGGATTAGTTACTATGCATTCCATTTTTCTATAAATAGCAGCTCATTCCTTCATTATTTCTTACGAATTCACTTAACTCTAGAGAGAGAAACTATAGAGAGAAAGAAGAAAAGTATTCTGCAACTTAACTACTTCTTTATTTCAGTTCTTCTTTAAAACGGTAAAGGGTGTTATTCTTTCTTATTCATGAAGAGAACTGTTGTTATTCCATTGCTTATTATTCTGTTGGAATAACCTGTATACGCGGTCTACCCTATACTTGGTGACATTCTTCTATTATTCTGTTGGAACATCCTGTCTGTGTGTTTTACACCGGACCTGGTTTCGTCTTTATTATTATTCTGTTGGAATATCTTGTCTGTGTGTTTTACGTCGGACCTGGTTCCATTATTTATTATTCTGTTGGAACATCCTGTCTGTGTGTTTTACGCCGGACCTGGTTTCATTATTTATTATTCTGTTGGAATATCCTGTCTGTGCGTTTTACGTCGGACCTGGTTCCATCATTTATTATTCTGTTGGAATAACCTGTCTATGCGGTCTATCGCATGTATGGTGATTTCTTTTGTTATTTCATTCTTTATTATACTCAGTTGGTTAAAACTTTGACTTCTATACTCCATGAAATTAGTGGAATATCTTTGATATTTGCGCTTCATCTAGTATCTTTTCATGAAAATATTCTTCTAAGAATTCTTGAATTTTACTCCACAAAGCAGTATCATATTGACAATTTGGACGTTGTTAATTCTTGGATAAATTAATTCTTGAACTTGTTTTATTGAATTCTTAGATCATTGTCATCATCCTCATGTTTATAAAATGTTAAAAGTCATCTGTGGCCTGTAGTGCATAGATGGACTTTGTATGATTATGACCAGAGATTATTCGGTATAATCATGACCGTAATGTTACAAATGATGTGGTAAAAGTCCTTATTGGCCCGTAGTGCATTGATGGACAGTTGTTGGCATGATCATGACCATTAATGAATACACAAATATTCTTGGCCCGTAGTGCATGGATAATTGTGGTCGTGATACTAAAGAATATCCTTGGCCGTAGTGCAGGGGTGATTCGATGATGTGGATTATTTTATTAAGCTGAGTCCCAGCGATAATAGTGTTGAAAAACCTTTTAAATCATAAAAGATAGTAGAGTTTATTTTCTACTTGACTCTTTTAATGGATTGCTTGTTCCGCTGCAGTTAAACTTGATGTCTATTATATTTTATCAGTTTAACATTGTTGAAGGCTAATGATAATTTATTCTGCATTATCTTAGTCATAATATTTCTTACTGGGCTAGTTGAGCTCACCCTTTCTTTCACTGTTCTCTTCAGGAAATGAGAACGTAGCTGGAACAAGTCGGGGAACGGAGTGATGGTCCGAATGATAGTATTAGTTAGTAGTTCTCACTATTCTATGTAATAGTGTGTTAATAAATGTAATGAGGACTCCTTTTGAGTATGGATACTCTCTAGTAGACAATATTGGTATTCAAACTCACAGTTTATGTTTTGTCATATTGTACACGACAATTGTATTATTAAGTTGTATTTGAATTCTGTACATTGTATCTGACGACTCAAGATGGGTGATGTATACCTATTTTGGGGGCGTCACATATAATATTAATGATATTAGATTATGAGATTATTAAGTGATTGATAACATTTGGTTATTTTTGAACGCTGGATAAATTGTATTATAAATATTTAATAATTATCCTTTATCTCATTTGATTGATTCTTTATATCATTGTCATTATCCTCATGCTTATATTATGATAAAAGTCATCTGTGGCCTGTAGTGCATAAATGGACTTGGTATGGTTATGACCAGGGATTATTCGGTATAATCATGACCCTAATGTTACAAATGATGTGGAAAAAGTCCTCATTGGCCCGTAGTGCATTGATGGATAGTTTTTTGTATGATTATGGCTATGGATTCTCTTCGGCCAAGGGTGCAAAGATGAATTGTTTTATGGCATGATCAGGACCGTTGATGAAAACATGGTTATCTTTTGCCCGTAGTGCATGGATAATTCGTGGTCGTGATACTAATGAATATCCTTGGCCTATAGTGCAGGGATGATTCGATGATGTGGATTAATTATTGAGCTGAGTCTCAGTGATGAAATATTAATTCATGGATGTGATAATAATGAATACCATTGGCCGTAATGCATGGATAATTCGATGATGTGGATTAATTATTGAGTTGAGTCTCAGCGATGAAATATTAATTCATGGATGGGATAATAATGAATATTCTTGGCCGTAGTGCATGAATAATTCATGGATGTGATAGTAACGAATATCCTTGGCCGTAGTGCATGGATAATTCGATGATGTGGATTATTTATTAAGCTGAGTCTCAGCGATAAAGTTGATGAAAAACTTTTTAAATCATAGAAGATAGTAGATTTTATAATTTACTTGACTCTTCTAATGGATTGCTTATTCCGCTGCAGTTTTTGATCTAAAACTTGTTGTCTATTGTATTCTACCAGTTGTTATTTTGTTGAAGGCTAAGGATAATTTATTCTACATTATCTTAGTCATAATATTTCTTACTGGGCTAGTTGAGCTCACCCTTTTTGCTTTCATTGTTCTCTTCAGGAAATGAGAACGTAGCTGAGACTAGTCGGGGAACAGAGTGATGGTCCTAGATGGTGCATTAGTAGTCTTCACTATTCTGTAAAATAGTGTGATAATAAATATAATGAGGACTCCTTTGAGTGTGGATATTGTCTAGATGACAATATTTGTATTAAAACTCACAGCCTATGTTTTGTTGTAGTTTACACGACTGTTGTATAATTAGTTTATATTTGTATTCAGTACCATGTATCTGGCGACTCAAGATGGGTGATGTATACCTGTTTTGGGGGCATCACATGGATCCCATTGCCTAACTCCTCTACTACTTTTGAAGTATCCATATAAAACCCCCATTAACTTTAACAGAGAACATTGCAATGGTTATACATGCTTTCACCCATGAATTGAAAGTACTAGGAAATTTTAAAAGCGTGAGAGCATCAAAAAGAAAAAGTTAACTTTGAACCCATCTGGGCCTGTCCTTTTATTTTTCATCATAAACTTCAAAGTAATCCATATCTCATCAGAGGTGACTGGCTTGTTAAGCATAAGAGTCTGATCATGAGAAAATTTGAATCGGGAAATAATTCACCTTATTTGCTTGACAGAAAATTTGAACGATTGACCCCATAAATAGCTGTCCAGATTGGCCCTCAGGTTTAAGGAAGATTAGTCAGGTTGTAAGACCCCGAATTTTATGAAATGAAAGTATTCAATTTTCTTATAATTATTATTTTATTTCGTAAATGGTTAAATTGATAAAAGTTTAAAGTTAAGGGTGATATGTGAAATTTTTTGCAAAGTATGCAAGTTGTTATAAAATATTCGATTGGTCGGGAAATATTCTTTTTGTCGGGAAATATCCGTATGACGGCACAATCATTGGTGGACCCCACAACGGAAGTATTGTCGTAGTTAGAAAACGACAGAATTATCATTTTATAAAAATAACGACGAAAGTGTTACCGTTAAAACTATTGAACTACTCAGTAGTAAAAGTACAGTAATACGCGTGGTTGTATAGTAGCACACGGTATTGATGCTTACGTGATAAGTCACTTAGTTATACTCAATTATTGCTACAGTAATTGCTGCATCATATCTCTCATATTATTAAGTCAATTATTGTCACAGTATCATCTGCATAATATGTTATATTATTAAATTAATAATTGAGACGACAAAGTTATTCATATTATTATTTACAATATTGAAAATGTATAGAAGTTCTGTCAAGGAGAGGTTTGGTCACCTAATTGCGCGCTAATAAGGAGAAATCCTTATCGGAAAGCCCCCTCTTTCCTGGGAACGACCTGATTGTTAAATATTGTGAATTATAATATTAATGATGAATAAGTTGTGTTGATTAAAGATGAAATTGATATTTTCATTGTGTTGGGATTATTAGTGTTAGTGGAAATCGACATTTATTTTGATAATAATTGATGTCTGGAGGTTATATTGACCAATCGGGTAATTAATCGGATAAATGAGCAATTAATTGCTATTATTTCACATGCTTATAACTATTTGTTCACATGTGTGTACTATTGATTCACATTCATTTACTATTAGGGGAGTTGGTGCAAGATTGATAATACTTGCATGACTAAGTTAAAAATAGAGGTATAGTTGAAGGTACTATACTGTAATTAGTTTTTTTCACATGATTAGAACTATTGAGTCACATGATTTACTATTAATTCACATTATTTACTATTAGGGGAGGTGGTGCAAGTTAGATAATACTTGCAGGACTAAATTAAAAATGAAGAAAAAGAGGAAGGTATTATACTGTAATATTTCGAGCCCCAAAATGTGCAATTATCGAAACTATATTTTCCTATAAATAGAGGCTCATTCTTCCTTTATTTCTCACCAATTCACAAAAACTTTAGAGCAATTATTATAGAGAGAAATTATAGAGAGAAAGAAGAAGAGAAGTCTGCTACCTCACTATTTCAGTATCCAGTTTTCTTTTAAGGTAATGGATATTATTTGTTGTACTCGTAAGGGAGATTATTTCTTTCGTATTCATGAAGAGAACTTCTATTATTCTATTCTTTATCATTCTGTTGGAATAACCTATATACGCGGGCTACCCGATACTTGGTGAAATTCTTCTGTTATTCCATTCTTTATCATTATGTTGGAATAACCTCTCTATGCGAAGTACCGCATACATGGTGAAATTCTTCTGTTATTCCATTCTTTATTATTCCGTTGGAACATCCTGTCTGTGCTTTACGCATGACCTGGTTCCATTATTTATCATTCTGTTGGAACATCCTGTCTGTGCTTTACGCATGGCATGGTTCCATTATTTATCATTCTGTTGGAATATCCTGTCTGTGTGTTTACGCATGTCCTGATTTCGTTATTGATTATTCTGTTAGAATAACCTGTCTATGTGGATTACCACATGCATGATGAATGATCCTTTGTATTCATTCCTTATTAAATTGTGGAAATGATCTGTTTACGTGGATTATAATGAAAATCATAATAAAAGCATTGGACTGATTAAAATCATGGGTATATGTAGTATTACTAAGTGTTATGATGAGTTATGTTGGTTATTATGTGAAAACATGAAAGTTTCTTAGAAATCACAAAGGGTTGAAAATCAGATTTTGGTAAAAATGAAACATGAAATTCAATTAACCATATCTCCTATTATATTTCGAATTTTTGAGTGTGGTTCAGTTCTAGAGTTAGATCTATGAGTTTTCTAACTTATCCAAGTGGAATCACTGGAAAATGTGTTGTAGATTTTCGTGCGGACTGATTTTAGGAAAGGAGTCAAAAACTGCAATGTACTAAATAACTACTGCCCAGAAAAATAAAAGTGCATTTCCAGCCACTTCATTTGTGAGAAAAATTTCGGCTTTTTGGTACATGAAAATATATGGTATAAAGTACCTCCTGTCCAAAAATGAGCTTATTCCGACTTAAAATGAGCAAGTTATAACTATTTCAATATTTAGGTTTTTCCGACGAAAAATGCTATAACCGGAGTTCTATAACTCCGATGACTATGAAATTTAAACTAGAAGCTCACGTTAACATGTGTAAGATCCTGCTAAGATTTGGGAATTTCTGGAGTTAAACTTGAGATAGCTAATTTCATAAGGAATTAATTAGAAATTAATTTTCGAAAAATAGTAAATGAATTTTAAAATTTTCGAAAAAAATATATGTTTAGTATAAGACTATATTCTGCTAAATTCCAGAAAAGAAATATATTTGGGACTGATTTGGTATTTTTTATGAAAATGAACTAATTATGAGTAAATGAATTAAATATGTTATGTGAAGTAACAAAATTGAAAAATAGAATTTTATGGTTTGGAAATCCTATATAAGGTATATGCAAATTTGTGATGAGAGTTTTGGTTATTGATGATGAAATCTTATGGATTTGGCATTTTAGGATGATTAAATGCTTTAATTAGTAAAGGGTAAACAATTAAAATAAATTATTTATAAGTTTAAGAAATGATTAAAAATATTATTATAATATTAATGATATTAGATTATGAGATTATTAAGTGATTGATAACATTTGGTTATTTTTGAACGCTGTTTAAATTGTATTATAAATGTTTAATATTTATCTTTTACCTCATTTGATTAATTCTTTATATCATTGTCATTATCCACCTGCTTATATTATGATGAAAGTCATTTGTGGCGTGTGTTGCATAGATGGACTTGGTATGGTTATGACCAGAGATTATTCGGTATAATCATGACCGTAATGTTACAAATGATGTGAAAAAAGTCCTCATTGGCCCGTAGTGCATTGATGGACTGTTTTTTGTATGCTTATGGCTATGGATTCTCTTCGGCCAAGGGTGCAAAGATGAATTGTTTTATGGCATGATCAGGACCGTTGATTCAAACACTGTTATCTTTGGCCTGTAGTGTATGGATAATTCGTGGTCGTGATACTAATGAATATCCTTGGCCTGTAGTGCAAAGATGATTCGATGATGTGGATTAATTATTGAGCTGAGTCTCAGCGATAAAAGTCATGAAAAACCTTTTAAATCATAAAAGATAGTAGATTTTATTCTCTACTTGACTCTTCTAATGGATTGCTTGTTCCGCTGCAGTTAAATACATGGTACAGAATACAAATATAATCATTAATATACTACAAGAGAACTGTGAGTTTTAATACAAATACTGTCTTCTAGACAATATCCACTCTCAGAATAAGTCCTCATTACATTTATTGTCACACTATTTAACAGAATAGTGAGGAATACTAAAACTATCATCTGGTCCATCACTCCGTTTCCCGACTCGTCCCAGCTATATTCTCATTTTCTGAAGAGAACAATGAAAGAAAGGGCGAGCTTTACTAGTCCAGTAAGAAATATTATGACTAAGATAATGCAGAATAAATTATCGTTAGCCTTCAACAGTGTTAAACTGATAAAATATAATAACTATCAAGTTTAACTACAGCGGAACTAGCAATCCATTAGAAGAGTCAAGTAGAGAATAAAATCTACTATCTTTTATGATTTAAAAGGTTTTTCATGACTTTTATCGCTGAGACTCAGCTTAATAAATAATCCACATCATCGAATCACCCCTGCACTACGACCAAGGATATTCTTTAGTATCACGACCACGAATTATCCATGCACTACGGCTAAAGATAATCATGTTTTTATCAACGATCCTGATCATGCCATAAAATAATTCATCTTTGCACTACGGCCAAAGAGAATCCATAGCCATAATCATACCAAAAACTGTCCATCAATGCACTACGGGCTAATGAGAACTTTTTCTGCATCATTTATAATATTACGGTCATGATTATACCGAATAATCCCTGGTCATAATCATACCAAGTCCATCAATGCACTACAAGCCACAGATGACTTTCAACGTAATATAAACATGAGGATGATGACAATGATATAAGAATTCAATAAAACAAGTTCAAGAATTAATTTATCCAAGAACTAATAACGTCCAAATTGTCAACATGATACTACTTTGTGGAGTAAAATTCAAGAATGCTCAGAAGAATATTTTCATAAAAAGATACTGGATGAAGCGCAAATATCAAGGATATTCCACTAATTTAATAGAGTATAGAAGTCAAAACTTTAACCAACTGAGTATAATAAAGAATGGAATAACAAAAGAAATCACCATGCATGCGGTACTTCGCATAGACAGGTTATTCCAACAGAATAATAATAACGGAATCAGGTCAGGCGAAATTCGCACTGACAGGATGTTCCAACAGAATAATAAAGAATATAATAACAACAGAAATCACCATGCATGCGGTACTTTGCATGCACAGGTTATTCCAACAGAATAATAAATAATAGAACTAGGTCATGCGTAACGCACAGACAGGATGTTCCAACAGAATAATAAATAATGGAACCAGGTCCGACGTAAACGCACATACAGGATATTCCGACAGAATAATAAATAATGGAACCAAGTTCGGCGTAAACGCACAGACAGGATATTCCGACAGAATAATAAATAATGGAACCAGGTTCGGCGTAAACGCACAGACAGGATATTTCGACAGGATAATAAAGACGGAATAATAGAAGAATATCGCCAAATATAGGGTAGTCCGCGTATACTGGTTATTCCAGCAGAATAATAAAGAATGGAATAACAGAAGTTCTCGTCATGAATACAAAAGAAATAATAACCCTTACGGGTACAATAAATAATATCCCCTACGAGTACAACAAATAATATCCCTTACGAGTACAACAAATAATATCCCTTACCTTTGAAAGAAGAGTACTCCGACCAGTAGGTCGAGGATATACTCGAAGAAAACTTGCACTACATCAAAGCTTTCTTAAACTCTAAAGAAATACGCTCAAGATTATATAAGAAGAACTCTCTCTAGAGTTTCAGTGAATTCGTAAGAAATAATGAAGGAATGAGCTTTTATTTATAGAAAAATGGACTGCATAGTAACTAACTCATGAACTGTCTAGATTGAATTACTTTAATCTGACGGTCCATATTTAAAGCAAAATCTTTTAAATAAAATATAATATATTCTATTTATAATCTAATAAAACGAATAACTTTATAAAAGATTTTACTATGTAAATACTATGCAGGAATTATGCAAACACTATGCATAATAAAATATAATATATTCTAATTATTGTCTAATAAAATAAATAACTTTATAAAAGTATTCTGTTTTATATAAAAAGATTTTACTATTAGCCTAATAAAACGAATAACTTTATAAAAGTATTCTGTTTTATATAAAAAGCTTTCTGTTTTATTACAATAATAATACCAATAAAACAAAACTGAGTGACTTATCACATAAGCATCAATAATCAATACCGTGTGCAATCACGCGTATTACTGTACTTTTAACACCGGGTGTTTCAACAGTTAACGGTAAAACTTCCGCCGTTATTTTCATAAAAATATTTTTATCGTTTTTTCAATCCGACAATAATTTCGTTGTGGGATCCACCAATGATTGTACCATCGCACGAATATTCCCCGTGAATAGTAACTCATGAATAGTAACTCATGAATAGTAATTCGTGAATAGTACTCTGACATAAAAAGTGCCCCAAATACTCGAGTGAACAATACTAGAGTGAATAGTAACCAGGTATTTTATGACAACTTGTCTACTTTGAAAAAATTTCACATATCACCCTTAACTTTAACTTTTTATCAATTTAACTATTTACCAAAATAGAAAAATTGAATACTTTTATTTCATAAAATTCGGGGTCTCACAATCTCCCCTCCTTATGAAATTTTGCCCTCAAAATTTACGTACGTACCTGATATGCCGAAGAGGTGAGGATACTTCGACTTCATTTCAAATTCAAACTCTTGAGGTATAACCTTTGAGTGTTGAATACGATTTTTCTTATCCAAGATTTTAACACGTATCTCCTCAAATGTTAAATCATCCGCTATCTCGTCCGGTTCTAAATTAATAATGTGGTTCGGGTCGTCCATATATTTACGTAACATCGATACGTTAAAAACGTTATGAACACGCGACATACTTGGCGGTAAAACGAGTCTATAGGCCACAGTTCCTACTTCATCGAGGATTTTAAATGGGTTAATTAAATCGGGGGTTGAGATTTATTCTATTCGTCGATCTTGCTTCTAGAATAACGACCTCTTGAACCTTCTTCATTCTTCACATTCATCAGCTCTGAGTATGTAGCTTGAGCGGCTTTAACTTTATCGATTAAAGTCGATTCTAATCTTATATTCGTTATCTTCACGTGGGTTCGTATATTCGCACTTGTAATCGCATACAATCTTCTACTCAACGCGTCAGCTACCACGTTCACACTTCCACGATGATATTGCATGGTACGATCGTAATCTTCAATAGCTCGAGCCAACATCTTTGGCGCATGTTACGTTCATTTTAGTTGAAGAAATATTTGAGGGTTTAAGAAACGGGTTTTGTACCGGAGTCAATACAAAATTTGATTTCACGCTCTGGGGTAGGCCAAGAAGTCTTCAAGAATACGTCAAGAACTTTATTAATAATAGAAATATCGTTCAAAACTGTGACCCTCATTCAAGACTTGGATATCACGTCACATTGATACCTATCAACTTGCCATCATCATTCATGACGTCGCCTACAGAAAGTCTGGCTTGGGTGCATTCCACACAAGGAAGTCACCAGATAAAGGCTCAGGACTTTTTACTTATGGCTTGATATGATAATGATTGACTTTAGTGATTTGGTTGCTTGAATTCGCATAACAGGTTGGTTAGGAGTATGAAAGCTAACAACCTTACGAAAAGCATGATGAGTAGTTAACCAATCGATTCCTAAAATCACATCAAAGGTAAGTATTTTTAAAGAGATAAGATCGACAGGTAACGTGAAAGTGTTGATTTGAACAAGATTTATAAATAGTGGAGGTAACGAAGGTTTCTCCCAACTGAGTTTAAACAGATATATCAAAGTCTAACTTCTCCGGAGTTAAATTTAAACGTTGAGCGCAAGCAAGAGAGATAAAAGAATAGGTAGAACCGGTATCGAATAAGGCATAGACTTCGCAAGAATTTATAATTAACTAAACCGTGATAACTTCGTTCAATTCCTCGTCACGAAAAACGCTCTCCCTTAAACTACCGAATTTGACTTGTTCGGGACAGTCTTTGGTGTCGTCATTACCACTGGAATTGACTTTCGCTATAGGGCATATTCCACCCTCAACTGCTTCGTCGTACTCCTGCTCCATGATCTGAATCATTAGTCTTCGATCCATATCGAATTGGGGTTGACCGCAATGTATAGGGTAATTCAAAACTCGATGCTGGGTTCTCCCAATTACTGTTAAAAAAGAGAAATACATATCATCTATTTTAGCTTTCTTAGATCGGACTTCTCTTTCCACAATATCAACGCGTCGTGTGGCTTTTACCCATGCATCTTTCATTCTCACTCGTTCAGTTGTTTCTTCTTTCAGCTACTCCTTGACATTTGGATTCTCAGATTCCAGCTTTAATATCGTATACTCTGCCAAAGAGCGCTCTTATTCAGCTATCGCACATCGGGTAATATAATTTTGAATTGTTACATTCCTTTGCTCCACGACTGCCTTCCGTTCTTCAGCCTGCTCTTCTAACTCATGAATACGATTTTGCAATTCTACATTTTGGTCAATAAGTTCTTCTAATAAATCATCCGTAGGTTCCTCTTCTTCCTCACTCTCAGTTGCTACCTTTGCGACTAGCTTGAATGCAACTTTTAATTCCACAATCACCACATGGATATCTCTAATCACATTATCTTGGTTAGAGATTAGAGGTGTCTCCACGGTCTCATGTGCTCCATTGCTATTCTCAACATTCTCGGATGTCATTTTCAAATACTGCCACAAAACAAGGGTTAATTAACCTATCACATATTATCCCTATACTCTGACCGACCAATTAAATACCAAATAAACTTAGGTAGGTCATACTAGCGAAGGAATTCCCCGTCTCTCCCCTCCTAGTTCTATTCTCACATCCTAGCCAGGGATCATACCCCTAAGCTCTGATACCAACTGTGACGCCCCCAAAATAGGTATACATCACCTATTCTGAGTCACCAAATACATGGTACAGAATACAAATACAATCATTAATATACAACAAGAGAACTGTGAGTTTTAATACAAATACTGTCTTCTAGACAATATCCACTCTCAGAATAGTAAGGACTACTAAAACTATCATCTGGTCCATCACTCCGTTCCCTGACTCGTCCCAGCTATATTCTCATTTCCTGAAGAGAACAATGAAAGAAAGGGTGAGCTCAACTAGCCCAGTAAGAAATATTATGACTAAGATAATGCAGAATAAATTATCGTTAGCCTTCAACAGTGTTAAACTGATAAAATATAATAACTATAGAGTTTAAATGCAGCGGAATAAGCAATCCATTAGAAGAGTCAAGTAGAGAATAAAATCTACTATCTTTTATGATTTAAAAGGTTTTTCATGACTTTTATCGCTGAGACTCAACTTAATAAATAATCCACATCATCGAATCACCGCTGCACTATGGCCAAGGATATTCTTTAGTATCACTACCACGAATTATCCATGCACTACGGCTAAAGATAATCATGTTTTTATCAACGGTCCTGATCATGCCATAAAACAATTCATCTTTGCACTACGGCCAAAGAGAATTCATAGCCATAATCATACCAAAAACTGTCCATCAATGCACTACGGGCCAATGAGGACTTTTTCCACATCATTTATAACATTACGGTCATGATTACACCGAATAATCCCTGGTCATAATCATACCAAGTCCATCTATGCACTACAAGCCACAGATGACTTTCAACATAATATAAACATGAGGATGATGACAATGATATAAGAATTCAATAAAACAAGTTCAAGAATTAATTTATCCAGGAACTAATAACGTTCAAATTGTCAACATGATACTACTTTGTGGAGTAAAATTCAAGAATGCTCAGAAGAATATTTCCATAAAAAGATACTGGATGAAGCGCAAATATCAATGATATTCCACTAATTTAATAGAGTATAGAAGTCAAAACTTTAACCAACTGAGTATAATAAAGAATGGAATAACAAAAGAAATCACCATGCATGCGGTACTTCGCATAGACAGGTTATTCCAACAGAATAATAATAACGGAACCAGGTTCGCATCGACAGGATGTTCCAACAGAATAATAAAGAATAGAATAACAACCGAAATCACCATGCATGCGGTACTTCGCATGGACAGGTTATTCCAATAGAATAATAAATAATAGAACCAGGTCATTCGTAACGCACAGACAGGATGTTCCAACAGAATAATAAATAATGGAACCAGGTCCGACATAAACGCAGATACACGATATTCCGACAGAATAATAAATAATGGAACCAGGTCCGGCGTAAATGCACAGACAGGATATTCCGACAGAATAATAAATAATGGAACCAGGTCTGGCATAAATGCATAGACAGGATATTCCGACAGAATAATAAAGACGAAATAATAGAAGAATGTCACCAAGTATAGGGTAGTCCGCGTATACTGGTTATTTCAGCAGAATAATAAAGAATGGAATAACAGAAGTTCTCTTCATGAATACAAAAAAAATAATAACCCTTACGGGTACAACAAATAATATCTCCTATGAGTACAACAAATAATATCCCTTACGAGTACAACAAATAATATCCCTTACCTTTGAAATAAGAGTACTCCGACCAGTAGGTCGAGGATATACTCGAAGAAAACTTGCACTACGTTCAAAGCTTTCTTAAACTCTAAAGAAATACGCTCAAGATTATAGAAAAAGAACTCTCTCTAGAGTTTCAGTGAATTCGTAAGAAATAATGAAGGAATGAGCTTTTATTTATAGAAAAATGGACTGCATAGTAACTAACTCATGAACGGTCTAGATTGATTTACTTTAATCTGACGGTCCATATTTAAAGCAAAATCTTTTAAATAAAATATAATATATTTTATTTATAATATAATAAAACGAATAACTTTATAAAAGATTTTACTATGCAAACACTATACAGGCACTATGCAAATACTATGCATAATAAAATATAATATATTCTAATTATTGTCTAATAAAATAAATAACTTTATAAAAGTATTCTGTTTTATATAAAAAGATTTTACTATTAGCCTAATAAAACGAATAACTTTATAAAAGTATTCAGTTTTATTACATTAATAATACCAATAAAACAAAACTGAGTGACTTATCACATAAGTATCAATAATCAATACCGTGTGCAATCACGCGTATTACTGTACTTTTAACACCGGGTGTTTCAACAGTTAACGGTAAAACTTCTGCCGTTATTTTTATAAAAATATTTTTGTCGTTTTCTCAATCCGACAATAATTCCGTTATGGGGTCCACCAATAATTGTACCGTCGCACGAATATTTCCCGTGAATAGTAACTCATGAATATAACTGTGAATAGTAACTTGTGAATAGTAATTCGTGAATAGTAACTCGTGAATAGTACTCCGACATAAAAAGTGCCCCAAATACTCTAGTGAACAATACTAGAGTGAATAGTAACCAGGTATTTTATGATAACTTGTCTACTTTGAAAAAATTTCACATATCACCCTTAACTTTAACCTTTTATCAATTTAACCATTTACCAAAATAGAAAAATTGAATACTTTTATTTCATAAAATTCGGAGTCTCACAATAATTGAGATGACAAAATTATTCATATTATTATTTGTAATATTGACAATGTCTAGAAGTTCTGTCAAGGAGAGGTTTGGTCACCTAATTGCGCGTCAATAAGGAAAAATTCTTATTGAAAATCCCCCTCTTTCCTGGGAATGACCTGGTTGTTAAATATTGTGAGTTATAATATTAATTATGAATAAATTGTGTTGATTAAAGATGAAATTGATATTTTCATTGTGTTGGGATTATTATTTTCATTGTGTTGGGATTATTATTTTCATTGTGTTGGGATTATTAGTGTTGAACTACTCGGTAGTAAAAGTACAGTAATACGTGTGGTTGCATAGTAACACACGGTATTTATTATTAATGCTTATGTGAGAAGTCACTCAGTTTGATTCAATTATTGTCAGTTAATAATATGAATTATTTAGCGATAACGAAGTTTTGTTTTATTCGTATTATTAACGTAATAAAACAGAAACATCTTTTTATATAAAACAGAATACTTTATTAAAGTTATTCTATAAATAGAATATATTATATTTTATTTAAAAGATTTTTCTTTAAATATAGACCGTCAGATTAAAGTAATCAATTTGGACCGTTCATGGATTAGTTACTATACATTCCATTTTTCTATAAATAGCAGCTCATTCCTTCATTATTTTCTTACGAATTCACTGAACTCTAGAGAGAGAAACTATAAAGAGAAAGAAGAAAAGTATTCTACAACTTAACTACTTCTTTATTTCAGTTCTTCTTTAAAACGGTAAAGGGTGTTATTCTTTCTTATTCATGAAGAGAACTGTTGTTATTCCATTGCTTATTATTCTGTTGGAATAACCTGTATACGCGGTATACCCTATACTTGGTGACATTCTTCTATTATTCTGTTGGAACATCCTGTCTGTGTGTTTTACACCGGACCTGGTTCCGTCTTTATTATTATTTTGTTGGAACATCCTATCTGTGTGTTTTACACCGGACCTGGTTCCGTCTTTATTATTATTCTGTTGGAACATCCTGTCTGTGTGTTTTACACCGGACCTGGTTCCGTCTTTATTACTATTCTGTTGGAATATCCTGTCTGTGCGTTTTACGTCGGACCTGGTTCCATCATTTATTATTCTATTGGAATAACCTGTCTGTGCGGTCTATCGCATGCATGGTGATTTCTTTTGTTATTTCATTCTTTATTATACTCAGTTGGTTAAAACTTTGACTTCTATACTCCATGAAATTAGTGGAATATCTTTGATATTTGCGCTTCATCTAGTATCTTTTTATGGAAATATTCTTCTAAGAATTCTTGAATTTTACTCCACAAAGCAGTATCATATTGACAATTTGGACGTTGTTAATTCTTGGATAAATTAATTCTTGAACTTGTTTTATTGAATTCTTAGATCATTGTCATCATCCTCATGTTTATAAAATGTTAAAAGTCATCTGTGGCCTGTAGTGCATAGATGGACTTGGTATGATTATGACCAGGGATTATTCGGTATAATCATGACCGTAATGTTACAAATGATGTGGTAAAAGTCCTCATTGGCCCGTAGTGCATTGATGGACAGTTGTTGGCATGATCATGGCCATTAATGAATACACGAATATTCTTGACCGTAGTGCAGGGGTGATTCAATGATGTGGATTATTATATTAAGATGAGTCCCAGCGATAACAGTGTTGAAAAACCTTTTAAATCATAGAAGATAATAGATTTTATTCTCTACTTGACTCTTTTAATGGATTATTTGTTCCGCTGCAGTTAAACTTGATATTCGTTATATTTTATCAGTTTAACACTGTTGAAGGCTAATGATAATTTATTCTGCATTATCTTAGTCATAATATTTATTACTGGGCTAGTTGAGCTCACCCTTTCTTTCACTGTTCTCTTCAGGAGATGAGAATATAGCTGGGACGAGTTGGGAAACGGAGTGATGGACCAGATGATAGTATTAGTATTCCTCACTATTCTATTAAATAGTGTGATAATAATTATAATGAGGACTCCTTTTGAGTTTGTATAGTCTCTAGTAGACAATAATTGTATTCAAACTCACAGTTATGTTTTGTCGTATTGTACACGACAGTTGTATTAGTAAGTTATATTTGTATTATGTACCATATGTCTGACGACCCAAGATGGGTGATGTATACCTAATTTTGGGGCGTCACAATTACTCTGTTGGAATAACCTGTCTATGTGGATTACCACATGCATGGTGAATGATCCTTTGTATTTATTCCTTATTAAATTGTGGAAATGATTTGTTTACATAGATTATAATGAAAATCATAATAAAAGCATTGGATTGATGAAAATCATGGGTATATGTAGTATTAGTAAGTGTTATGATGAGTTATGTTGGTTATTATGTGAAAACATGAAAGTTTCTTAGAAATCACAAAGGGTTGAAAATTAGATTTTGGTAAAACTGGAACATGAAATTCAATTGACCATATCTCCTATTATATTTTGAATTTTTGAGTGTTGTCAAGTTATAGAGTTAGATCTAAGAGTTTTCTAACTTATCCAAGTGGAATCACTGGAAAAGGTGTTGTAGATTTTTGTGTGTACTGATTTTAGCAAAGGAGTCAAAAACTATAATGTACTAAATAGCTACTGCCCAGAAAATTAAAAGTGCATTTCCGGCCAGTTAATTTGTGAGAAAAATTCCGGCCTTCTGGGACATGGAAATATATGGTATAAAGTACCTCCTGTCCAAAAACTAGCTCATTTCGACTTAAAATGAGCAAGTTATGACTATTTCAATATTTAGGTTTTTTCGACGAAAAATACTAACCGGAGTTCTATAACTCCGATGACCATGAAATTTAAACTGGAAGCTCACGTTAACATGTGTAAGATCCTGCCAATATTTGGGAATTTCTGGAGTTAAACTTGAGGTAGCTAATTTCTTAAGGAATTAATTAGAAATTGATTTTTGAAAAATAGTAAATGAATTTTAAAATTTTCGAGAAAAATATGTGTTTAGTATAAGACTATATGCTGCTAAATTCCAGAAAAGTAATATTTTTGGGACTGATTTGGTATTTTTCATGAAAATGAACTAATTATGAGTAAATGAATTAAATATGTTATGTGAAGTAACAAAATTAGAAAATAGAATTTTATGGTTTGGAAATCCTATATAAGGTATATGCGGATTTGTGATGAGAGTTTTGGTTATTGATGATGAAATCTTATGGGTTTGGCATTTTAGGATGATTAAATGTATTAATTAGTAAATGGTAAACAATTAAAATAAATTATTTATAAGTTTAAGAAATGATTAAAAATATTATTATAATATTAATGATATTAGATTATGAGATTATTAAGTGATTGATAACATTTGGTTATTTTTGAACGCTGAATAAATTGTATTATAAATGTTTAATATTTATCCTTTATCTCATTTGATTTATTCTTTATATCATTGTCATTATCCTCATGCTTATATTATGATGAAAGTCATTTGTGGCGTGTGTTGTATAGATGGACTTGGTATGGTTATGACCAGGGATTATTCGGTATAATCATGACCGTAATGTTATAAATGATGTGAAAAAAGTCCTCATTGTCCCGTAGTGCATTGATGGATAGTTTTTGGTATGATTATGGCTATGGATTCTCTTCGGCCAAGGGTGCAAAGATGAATTATTTTATGGCATGATCAGGACCGTTGATGAAAACACGATTATCTTTGGCTCGTAGTGCATGGATAATTCATGGTCATGATACTAATGAATATCCTTGGCTTGTAGTGCAGGGATGATTCGGTGATGTGGATTAATTATTGAGCTGAGTCTCAGCGATGAAATATTAATTCATGGATGTGATAATAATGAATATCCTTGGCCGTAATGCATGGATAATTAATGGATGTGATGCTAACGAATATCCTTGACCGTAGTGCATGGATAATTTGATGATGTGGATTAATTATTGAGCTGAGTCTCAGCGATGAAATATTAATTCATGGATGTGATAATAATGAATATCATTGGCCGTAGTGCATGAATAATTCATGGATGTGATACTAACGAATATCCTTGGCCGTAATGCATGGATAGTTCGATGATGTGGATTATTTATTAAGCTGAGTCTCAGCGATAAAGTTGATGAAAAACTTTTTAAATCATAGAAGATAGTAGATTTTATAATTTACTTGACTCTTGTAATGGATTACTTATTCCGCTGCAGTTTTTGATCTAAAACTTGTTGTCTATTATATTCTATCGGTTGTTATATTGTTGAAGGCTAAGGATAATTTATTTTACATTATCTTAGTCATAATATTTCTTACTGGGCTAGTTGAGCTCACCCTTTTGCTTTCATTGTTCTCTTCAGGAAATGAGAACGTAGTTGGGACTAGTCGGGAAACAGAGTGATGTTCCTAGATGGTGCATTAGTAGTCCTCACTATTATGTGAAATAGTGTGATAATAAATGTAATGAGGACTCCATTGAGTTTGGATATTGTCTAGATGATAATATTTGTATTAAAACTCACAGCCTATATTTTGTCGTAGTTTACACGACTGTTGTACAATTAGTTTGTATTTGTATTCAGTACCATGTATCTGGGGACTCAAGATGGGTGATGTAATCCTGTTTTGGGGGTGTCACACAGGTGGTCAGTAATACCATTGAATGTTGCTTGTGCATTTTCTTTACTAATTCTTGATCAAGGTAATGATTTCTAACATCTATTCGTTTATGACGCCATAAGTAAGAAGTATATCTCATTAATTCCTGCGAACCTACTTAACAAAAAATACCTTTATCCCTCTGTGGTCATCGACTTGTAAGCAATTGACCACTGAACTTTAAAAATATGCAATTGCACCACTATGCTTTCTAAAAATAAAAATTTAGGTCATTCCGTCTAATTTCTTAGATGGACGTCAAATAATTACACACGTGGTATTGAAAAAAAATCAAAAATTTATTATTTTCTTATGTGGTAATACCAAAAAATATCAAAAATAAAATCATTGATTATGTGGCAAAAAATGATTAAAATAATAATAAAATTAAAATAAATAATAATTAATTCATTTTAAAATAAGTACTTTTTAAATAAAATAATTAATTTTAAAAATAAAAATAAAATAATTAATTTTAAAATAAAATAATTAAAATAATAAAATTAAAATAAATATTTGGAATTAATGATTAATAATTAATCATTAACTTGTAAAATGATTATTTAATTTTTATTTTTAAAATTAATTATTAATCATTCCGGTTAAAAAAAATCATTTTTGCCACATAATTTTTTTTTCTGTTTTTGTTTTTAAAAACAATTTTTTTAAAAACAGTTTTTTTTTAAAACAAAATTTTATTTTACAAGTTAAAAAAAATTTTTTGTTTTTGTTTTTAAAAACAAAATTTTTTAAAAACAAAAACAGATTTTTTTATGTAGTAAAAATGATTTTTTTTACAAGTTAATGATTTTTTTAACCGGAATGATTAATAATTAATTTTAAAAATAAAAATAAAATAATTATTTTACAAGTTAATGATTAATTATTAATCATTAATTCCAAATATTTATTTTAATTTTATTAATTTAATTATTTTATTTTAAAATTAATTATTTTATTTAAAATTTAATTATTTTAAAATGAATTAATTATTATTTATTTTAATTTTATTATTATTTTAATCATTTTTTGCCTCATAATCAATGATTTTATTTTTGATTTTTTTTGTATTGCCAAATAAGAAAGTAATAATTTTTTAATTTTTTTTTCAATGCCAAGCGTGTAATTATTTGACGTCGGACCAAGAAATTGGACGGAATGACCTGAATTTTTATTTTTAGAAAGCACAGTGGTCTAATTACATATTTAATATATTTAAAGTTCAGTGACCAATTACTTACACGTCGACGACCACAGGGGTAAATGTGCTTTTTGCCATTCATATTCAATGACCCTACTACTCCATATTTGAGTTGGTGTCCGTAGGGATATTCTTTCCCCTTTTCCTTTATGAACACAGTTTTACTTTTTTATTTATTTTCCTATTAAGTTCTATTGTTTTGTTTTTTTCGTTGGAAACTGAGAAACATTTAGCAGCTGTAGTCTCTCTCGTATGGATTCTCTGCTTGCGTATCTTATTGTTTTTCGCCGGTCTTATTTCTCCCCTATCTGTTATTTATTTTGTTGTTGTTGTTGTTTGAATTGTTAGGTTGAATCAGATCTGCGGATGGACAACTTTAAGAGGGTAAAGGTTTGTATCAGATTCCGATCTATCGACGGTCTTATTTCTACCATATCAGCTATTTATTTTGTTTTTGTTGTTGTTTGAATTGTCAGGTTGAATCAGATCTGGGGATGGACAACTTTAAGAGGGTAAAGGTTTGTATCAGATTCCGATCTATCGATGGTCTTATTTCTACCATATCAGTTATTTATTTTGTTTTTGTTGTTGTTTGAATTGTCAGGTTGAATCAGATCTGGGGATGAACAACTTTAAGAGGGTAAAGGTTTGTATCAGATTCCGATCTATCGATGGTCTTATTTCTACCATATCAGTTATTTATTTTGTTTTTTGTTGTTATTTGAATTGTCAGGTTGAATCAGATCTGGGGATGGACAACTTTCAGACGGTACAGATTCAGATCTATCGATGGTCTTATTTCTACCATATCAATTATTTATTTTGTTTTTGTTGTTTTAATTCTCAGGTTGAATCAGATGAATCAGATATGTGTATTAAGAAATTTTTGAAGGTACAAATTCAGATCTATCGATGGTCTTATTTCTACCATATCAGTTATTTATTTTATTTTTGTTGTTTTAATTGCCAGGTTGAATCAGATGAATCAGATATGTGGATTGCGAAATTTCTGACGGTACAGATTCAGATCTATCGATGGTCTTATTTCCACCATATTAGTTATTTATTTTGTTTTTGTTGTTTTAATTGTTAGGATAAATCAGATCCGATGAACAAATACTGGCAAATGTTGCATCAGATTCAGATCTAGCCATGGACAGTTCGAAAAATCGGGACGGAGACTACGATTTCATATTAACTTACTCCTCGGAGGAGGAGTCGGAGAAGGAGGAGTTGGAGGTGGAGGAGGATTATGGTTTTCACTTTGAATATATAGCGATGAAGATTTTCAGTGTGAAAATCAACAGGCCAGGCAGCCTGTCTGGTATAATCTATGCCTACGACGGGTCTGTGATTGAACCTGTAATCTACAACAATAAAAGAAACGACAACAAGGAATTACAATATAATGTTAAAGAAGAGGGTGGAGATCTGCTGCTGACTGGCCCTGATGCCATCATTGAGACTTATGGTACTAATTTTGTGTATGTGGATCTCGTGCACAAGACAATTAACCCCTCATCCGAAGTAGAAGAACACCGACTCATCGAACTCGAGGGGTTTGCTTTTGACCGCGTTCGGATGCAAAGGGGGAAGTCGGTCAACAGACCCTTAATTAATCGGTTAGCTAGTGATGATGGAAAATTGACTTTAGCCATGTACTCGACCGTATTCAGTAGTGCCGCTGAAGCCAGTGTGGAGGTTAAGCTGCTAGATGAAAGTCGATCATTTGGTGTGTATTGCTCTATTAAAGCTAGCAATAATATGCTTCCAGGTCCTCATTATAGAAGTACCCTCTTCTTGAAGGACCGTAATGATAGCGTACTAGTAGAACGTGGGCAGCCAATTCTATTGTTGAGATCCATAGTAGCCGTGCCATGCAAGCACAACCTCATAATTTGTGTAAATCTGACAAGCGAGGATGCACACCTTCCTAGTGCAAGAATCACCTTTCTTGTGAAATTCTCTGGTGAATTGGTGATGAAGATAAATAGCCAAATACAAGTGAAGGTCACTTGGAAAACCAGATACGTGTATCCCAAAAATTATGGTCGGTAGATTTTTTTGATTTGCTTTCTTGCATTTTTTATTTATTTATTTTGAATTAAGGATTGTACTTGTGGATTGTGGATGTTGTTTGAAACTTTGATTTCTATCATGGATGCTTGAATTTTGTTATGGAAGTTGTTTGGATTGCATTTTGGTTGGATGTTTGAATTCACATCTTGCTTAGGTTTTTATGCTATGATTTTGTATTCCTTTCCGGAGTTATCATTTTACATGAGTTATCATGTTTTACCTTTTCACTTATCCATAGATTGTTGAACCATCACAATACATAATTTCTATTACAAACTGCATTTCTTTTCTGAATTTTGAACCGACTTTTTTATTTGTAAAAGAAGTTGAACCAGCAGGGATTTCAGGGGCAAGAAGAAGTATTGTAGGAGCTGCTATTGTTGCGAAGAAGGATTGTCAACTGGTACTGGTGGTTAGTATTTATTATTCAATTTGTGTTGGTTTATACATTAACTTCTTTCTTGAGGTGTGGGAGATATCATTGTTGGTTTAGTTCCTTTGAATTGTATATGTTTCCAAGCGAGGATGCACACCTTCCTGGTGCAAGAATCACCTTTCCTGTGAAATTCTCTAATGAATCGGTGATGAAGATAAATAGCCAAATACGAGTGAAGGTCACTTGGAAAACCAAATACATGATTATGTCAAATACAAGTGAAGGTCATTTAGAAAGCCAAATAATATGAACACCAATAGTTATGTCAGAAGATCTGGATATTCTGGCTACACAGTCACCTCGTCGTAGCATTTGATTTACTATTTTGCTTTTATCTTTCTTTCTTTATTTATTTTGAAAAACCAATAGTTACGCACATTCGACCCAAAAATTGTAACATTAGGGGTACTTTTGGAATAAAATAAGGTATAGGGTGCACGTTGGATATCGAGAAAAATGTTGGGGGTATTTTTGCACTTTTGCCTATTTTTTTTAGGGTAAAGTTCAAATGACCACCTGGGGTTTGAGGTCTTTTTCACTTAACCACTTGTAGTTAGTAAAGCTATATTTAAATTCTTGACTTTTTGAGTTAAAGTGAAAACGTCACATTTTCCATCCAACTTAACCGTGCGTGCATGTCAGACGCCAAAAGCGCGTCTAAAGGGACTGTAACGGTAAAAAACAACTGGTAAATGTCCAACATACCTCCTTCTCCCTCTTTACTTTTAAAAGACATTCTTAATCATTTTGTTAGCCTGTTTCAGCTCATAGACATACCCCATCCTCTCTCACTTCTCCATCCTCATCTATTTCCTGGAGAGAGAACAATATACATATAACTCCAATATACATATATAGAGAAGAGCTGTTTCAAAAACTTTCTCAGCTAAATCAACTTTCCCCAACCTACCAAGAATACTAATCATAGAACTAGCTAGCTTCCCTGATGATTGAGCCTCTTTTCACGGTTCAATGCAAATCCGAAACACTGAATAACCATTGAATACTCACCTCTATTACTCAGCTCTCGGAGCAAAAATGTGTAATCATTCGTCCCACAAAGCTTGGACTCAAACCTAAGCAGAACAGAATCTATACAATACTTATCCCCAGTGCACTGAATCGCAAGCTGTAAAGCTTCCTCCGCGGTGGAAGTGTGGCGGCTGGCAACGGTGGTCTTCTGAAGGCCAAAGTGTATTTTGGAAACGTACTGGGTGGATCTCCTACCGGAGAAATCAGAGGCGGAGAATTTCGATTTTGAACGCGGGAAAGAAGGGGAGAAGGAATGGAAACTAGGGCTTCCAGGGAGAGTGGTTTTTGGAATACGGGAAGGTGGTTGGCGGCATTTCGGGGTTTATGATGATTGAGAGAGACCTTCGGAGCGGTAAAGTTATAGATTTGATGATGGGGGTTTTGAGGATGAATGGTTAGGATGTTATGGATATGGTGGTGGTTCTGGTGGTGGGGTTTATTGGCGGTGGTGAGGGTGTAGTGCAGTGGCGGAGTTGATGAGGCCATCCAATCCAATCCCAAATCCAAGGAGGGTTTTAGGTTGGTGTCTTATTCTCTGGTTTTGGTTATTTGTAGAAGAAGATAAGATTAAGGAGTAATTAAAGGGTAATTAAGTCTTTAGTCAACTTAAGTAATAGAGATAAGATGGAAATCATTTATTCACTTCAACTCAAAAAGTCGAGAGTTTAAATGTAGCTTTACTGACTACAGGTGGTTAAGTGGGAAAGACCCCAAACCCCAGGTGGTGATTTGAACTTAACCCTTTTTTTTAAGATAAGAATTTTACTGCTATTTGATGTTTCGGAATGTGATGCTATTACGATTCAATTTTAGGGGTACATTTCCAAAAACTTTTGTTAAAAAATGTGTCATTTGCAACAAGTAATTAGTTAGACATGACAAATTTAACGTACAGTAAAACTTTTATAAACGAATACCCTTGGGATAGAAAAAAAATATTACTTTAGTGACATTATTTATTTATATCGTTAAATTATATTGATAAATTAATATTTATTATTTTAGATTGTGTTTTTCAATTTATGTATGTAGTTAGAAAAATTAAGAGACAACAATTAATGTATTAATTTGAGTTCAGAGAAATTAAAAAGAATTGGTGAAGCCTATACTGTCTTGGAAGAATTGGTCACGCCATTCACGCTTGACCTCTACTATTTGAAGCGGATTTCACACATCATTTGGGCTGGATTTTGGGAATTTCTCAGGAAGACGAAGACTGAATTTTGGGAATTTCTCAGGAAGACGAAGAGAGAGGGAGTGCGTGAGGAAGACGAAAAGAGGTGTGGAGGGCGTTAGGAAGACGATGCTTAGTTAAATAAGTTTTTTTGTCATCTCCTTTTTTGGGTATGTGTGTATATCTATTTAACAAAATATATTTGATTTTGAATTTTTCGCTCACCTTAATAAATTATCTGGACGGTCTAAAATTTGGGATAAATTCTACCGATCATATAGTATCGGAGGCACGGGACACAACTAGTTAATTGATATTACAACACTCAACTTTGGAAAACGTGCCCAATTTGTTTTTCTCTGTGTAATGAATAAAAAAAGAAACGCACTAATAAAATTTTGATGCTTTCTAATTAGATTGACTTGCTAATTATGTTACTTGGAAAAAATAAGTCCAATAAATTTGTCTTAGTTGGGAGCTACTAATAATAAATTATGCCAACTTGAAATGCCTATCCTATCGGATTGTGAAAAAAAATATCAAAATTAAATATTTTATGTTTATTCTAAGAATTAATGTAAATGTCTTTTATTAATTGATATTTAATTTTACAAATATCTCCTAATTATTCCCATTCAACAAAAACACTATTTATTTAATTTTCTGAGGGTAAATTATTATTATTATTATTTCCTAATTTGTATATAGCGGGTGCACTCGCAAAATTTCAAGTCACAATTCTTAGAGAAGTTCAATAAGTATTTTCCGAGAATAACATAAATCGCAATCTAATTAGCATTACAAATTGGAAATCAAATCCAACGCCAGTTGGAGTATAATACTAGCTTAATCAAATTATTAAATTAACTTAAACCAAATTACTTTTTAAATAAACAATTTTTTTTTTATAAAAATCCTATTTTTTAAAAAAACGAAACTATTTTTTTTTGAAGAAAAAAATAATTAATCCAAACACCACTTGAAAAGGCGTTGGAACCTTTTAATAGTTTTTTTTTATATATTTTATAATATTTTTATTAAGTAAATTTAAACGTATTTGAGGCTATTTAACTTATAATTTTAATTTTTTTAATATTAAAAACAATGTTTGCAAAATTCATAAATGAGATTATTTGTAAAACAGAGGAAGTATCAAAATATTTTTCAAACTTTTAGACAAAATTAATCTCAATTTTTTTCTAATTTATTAGAGTAATTTATGTTAATTATTTATTTATTATTTTTTGATGTAAAAGAAATTTAAATTATAATTTAAAATATATTATTATTAATAAAAGTATTAGTACATCAATAGCTATCTAATTGGATAATAAATAAATAAAAAGCTAATAATCCCACCCACCCCCACTGTACGTATACATTCCACTGCACATCCCACCCAATATCCCAATCACTCCTTCATTATGTTCTAATATTCCCAATTTCCAAAGGGAGGAGGAGGCTAAAGGAACCCAATCGGCAAGAATGGTGTCCTTAAGAGTTAATCCTAGTGATAAACCATCCAAATCCCCTCCTCACTTGGTCGTGTTTCCTAATCTCTTCAGAAATGTCATTGTAACACCCCATTTCCGAAATAGAAAGAGAGATTACTCAAAACATAACAAAGCTGATGAATTTAAAAGCAAGGCTCAAAGCCACAAAAGAATAGTCTTAAATATCTCATAAATACCAGAAGTCTACCATAATAAATGTCACACTGGCTCAAACCACAATCTGAAATAACTATTACAACTCTAAATAAATCAATGTATCATAACCTAACAAAATATATCAAAACTATTGGATAGAAGAGAGCTCTCGTCACACTTGCCCTTGATTCCCCTGATTACCTGTCGGAAGAAAAATACAGCATGAGCCAATTGCCCAGTACGGATATAGATAATACATAGATGTACAACTGATATACGAAATCAACAGAGACAAAATACTGAACAAAACCTCAAGTATAAATACTAACGAAAATATAATCTCCCAAGATTTGAATGGAATATATCGGAATCAACAGAATTAATGAAACTAATAGAAGAGTAAAGAACTAACGAACTGAAATAACTAACTCAATGAATTGAATTGAACAGAAACAAACAAAACTTATACAATGAAATAATAGGCTGAATCAAATGGTTAGGTGTTATTTCATACCGAATGAGCTCAGAAATATACATTGCCACACAGACAAGTCAAAATAATGCCACATAGAAAAATCAAAACAATGCCACACATGCACGTCAAAATAATGCCACACAGGCAAGTCACACATTGGATCGCGAATCCAAATGTATACAAATCGGATAGGTGTTTGACACAACATCACAAATCCGTAGAACAGAAAACTAGGGTTAACCCATACGCCTCCCACAACAAAACACCAAATGACCCATTTCCTCCGGAGCCCAAAACGGAGACGCCGTTGACTAATTACACTGCCACGAAAAGTGTCATGCCTCTCGTGCCAAGACGACATGCCTGTGGTACCCCCACAGGTGGTTATAGCTCAGGTATACCCTACGGTATATTCTATCAAAAATACCATGTCACAACACATGCGACATAATACCAATAAAAGGGTTCTATATGTACATGTTGAACCAAATCAAATTCTAGTCACAAGGTCTCAAAAAGAAGGTAGCAACATGTACCGCTCTACAATTATCAAAATAAATAGTACTAAACATGATAACCTAATTCAAAGAATACAAATACGAGTCATATGTATCAACTCTAAAATAAAACTAATATATTTATTTCACAGGAAACAATTATGTGAAATCATAACAGAATTCGAAATAAGGAAACAAATGAACAAATCAAATTTAACAAGAGTATCGCTGAAAGAGTACGAAATTCGTACGTGATACTTCCAAACCATATATACCACACTCCACAAGATCTTACCCTCAAATGCCAACGATATCAAAAACGAAACGATATTTGCAACCTAAACATATTCACCTCAAATTAAAAACAATCCAAACTAATAATTCCAAAATAATTCATAATCTATTTAATATGCCTTTAATCATCGCCTTATATCAATTATTAATACTCCAAAATTTATATTCCAAATATAACTCTTTAAATTCCCTCCGATCGAACTAATTACACAAATTATTAAAATAAATTAATAAACTATGCGTTAAATTATTAATTACTAATTTTTTTTCAAACTCATTATTATTATTATTATTATTATTATTATTATTATTATTATTATTATTATTATTATTATTATTATTATTATTATTATTAATCATATTAATATAGTCAAAATTGTAAATTTATAAATTCTATACTATATACATCTATTGATAATTCTCTTCCGTTCCAAACAAAGATTTTATTTTTAGATACATAATAAAATTACCATTGTATCATTTACCTCCGTTCACAATATTGATATCATCGCCAACTGAATTAAGCTCCTTGGTGGCTTTTTGATTGAACCAGTAGGATCCCACCAAAATCTGATCCATAACTATCTTTGTATTTAAATTTTACTGATTTTCTTTCTCCAATATGGAATTGTACCGATACTCTCTCTATGCCCAAATCTTAGATGACAGAGGGGAGTTTTTCAGACGAATAATGGCTTGAGTATACAATAGGGTTTGTGTTTTAGTTATTTATTATTAATATTTTATTAATTCTCCTAGTTCTAATAGGATTTATTATCCACATATAATTTAAACCCAATTAATTTAAAAGCCCAATTTTATCAAATTAATTTATCCACATTTATTAATATTTATTAGCCCATATAAATTAAATAACTAGTTTGACCCAAATAAATGACAAAGTTCAATTAATATATTTTAAAACAAAATAATTTTTATTATTTAATATTTTTTTTCTGGATATTACATCACCTACCCCTTAAAAAAGATTCCGTCCCCGGAATCAAAAGAATGAAAAGTACCTAATTATCAAAAGATGTGAATACACCGCTCGAATAGACTCCTCTATCTCCCAAGTAGCTTCCCGGTCCGAATGATTTTACCACAAGACTTTAACAAAAGGAATTATCTTCCTCAATTTTAATTTAATCAGTTATTTAATTATCTACTAAAAGAATTTAATTTTCCAAACAAAACAAGGAAGAAAAAAGGGAAACAAAATCATTTACCTTTTCCAATTTAAACATAATTGTATAAGATAAAATCAATTAATATTTAATAAAAAATGGGTTATTACAGTCATCATCTCAATCTCTTCGTCCATCAACTGCTTTAGGAGCCAATTTCGATGATAAGTCGTTGTGGAATCATGTGCAGGCTGTCGCCATAGTTGATGGTGGAGGGGGAAATCGAACCTGGATTTGCAACTACTGCAACAAAAAAGTTGTTGGATCATATACAAAAGTCAAGGGCCACCTGTTGAGGCTTGCTCACCACAACACTGAAGGATGCATCACAATAAGTGATGATGTACTCGAAGCAATAAAGAAGGAACATGAAACAACTGAAGCAAAAAAGGCTCAACAAGCTCTAAATGCAAGGAAGAAGGCATATTATGTATCTATACCAGAAGGTTATGACCTTCTCCAACAGAAAAAACGCAAGGGAATGGCCTCAGGTCAGGGTTCTTTAGCTTCATCCTTCAATGTTGCAGAAAGAGATGTTGCTGACAAAGATGCTGCTAGGATGTTCTACGCCAATGGTTTGCCGTTTAATTTTGCAAGGTCTCCTTTTTCGGAATTACTCACCTACCCTTGCAAATAGCAGGTATGGTAATTTGTTTTCATTCGCTAATCCTGCTAATGCTTGAAAATTGCAGGTTGGCTGGTTATGTTCCTCCATCTTTCAATAGGTTGCGTACTACTTTACTGGCTCAGGAAAAAGAACAATTGCAACAAATCAAAGATACATAGAAGAAGAAATTTGTGATCTCTGATGGGTGGTCTGACAGGCAACGAAGGCCTCTAATTAACAAAATGGCAGCCTCATCTGGAGGAGCCATGTTTCTAAAAGCCATGGATGCTAGTGGAAATATTAAAAAGTGATCAAGGATTTGGGAGAAGCAAATGGTTATGGATTCGAACTGGAAAATATATCGGGAAGATGGAAACACAATATACTTGAAACTAAAGCTCGTGAGGTAAAAAAATGCATTGTTGATGATGCTTTTTGGGATCAATTAGATTATCTACTTAGTTTTACTGAACCAATAATTGACATGTTGAGGGTAGTTGACACCGATGCCCCAGTTTTGCATCTAGTTTATGATATGTGGGACATTATGATTGAGAATGTGAAAAAAAGGATTTTTGAACATGAAGTGGAAGACATGGCTATTGGTCGTTCCAACGTTTTTGATGCTATTCACCAAATTTTGGAGGGTAGATGGTGTGACGTCTCCAAAACAGGTATACATCACCTATTCTGAGTTGCCACTTACATGGTACATAAATCAAATACAAACTTAAATATACAACATGAGCTGTGAGTTTTAATACAAATATTGTCTTCTAAATAGTATTCAAACTCAAAATAAGTCCTCAATACATTTATTGTCACACTATTTAACAGAATAGTGGGGTCTACTAATGCTATCATCTGGACCGTCACTCCGTTCCCCGACTAGTCCCAGCTGCGTTCTCATTTCTTGAAGAGAACAGTGAAAGAAAGGGTGAGCTCAACTAGCCCAGTAAAAAATATTATGACTAAGATAATGCATAATAAATTATCGTTAGCCTTCAACAGTGTTTAACTGATACAATATAACAAACATCAAGTTTAACTTCAGCGGAACAAGTAATCCATTAGAAGAGTCAAGTAGAGAATAAAATCTACTATCTTCTATGATTAAAAAGGTTTTTCATCACTTTTATCGCTGAGACTCAGCTTAATAAATAATCCACATCATCAAATCATCCTTGCACTGCAGCCAATGATATTCTTTAGTATCACGACCATAAATTATCCATGCACTACGGGCCAAAGATAATCATGTTTTCATCAACGGTCCTGATCATGCCATACAACAATTCATCTTTGCACCCTTGGCCGAAGAGAATCCATAGTCATAATCATACCAAAAACTGTCCATCAATGCACTACGGGCCAATGAGGATTTTTTCCACATCATTTGTAATATTACGGTCATGATTATACTGAATAATTTCTGGTCATAATTATACCAAGTCCATCTATTCACTACAGGCCACAGATGACTTTCAACATAATATAAACATGAGGATGATGACAATGACATAATAATTCAATAAAACAAGTTCAAGAATTAATTTATCCAAGAACCAATAACGTCCAAATTGTCAACATGATACTTCTTTGTAGAGTAAAATTCAAGAATGCTTAGAAGAATATTTCCATGAAAAGATACTAGATGAAGCGCAAATATCAAGGATATTCCACTAATTTCATGGAGTATAGAAGTCGAAACTTTAACCAACTGAGTATAATAAAGAATGGAATAACAAAAGAAATCACCAGGCATGCGATAGACCGCACAGACAGGTTATTTCAACAGAATAATAAATAACGGAACCAGGTCATGCGTAAACGCATAGATAGAATATTCCAACAGAATGATAAATAATGGAACCAGGTCATGCGTAAAGCACAGACAGGATATTCTAACAGAATGATAAATAATGAAACCAGGTCATGCGTAAAGCACAGACTGGATGTTTCAACGGAATGATAAAGAATGGAATAATAGAAAAATTTCACCATGTATACGGTACTTCGCATAGACATGTTATTCTAACATAATGATAAAGAATGGAATAAAAGAAGAATTTCACTAAGTATAGGGTAGCCCGCGTATACAGGTTATTCCAACATAATGATAAAGAATGGAATAACTAAAGTTCTCTTCATGAATATAAAAGAAATAATACCCCTTACCTTAGAAGAAAACTGGATATAGTAGTAGTGAAGTAGCAGAATACTTTTCTTCTTTCTCTCTATAGTTTCTCTCTATAATAATTGCTCTATAGCTTTAGTGAATTAGTGAGAAATGAAGGAAGAATGAGCTTCTATTTATAGGAAAATATAGTTTTGATAATTGCACGTTTTGGGGCTCGAAATATTATAGTATAATACCTTCCTCTTTTTCTTTATTTTTAATTTAGTCCTACAAGTATTATCAAATTTGCACCACCTCCCCTAATAGTAAATAATGTGAATCAATAGTAAATCATGTGACTAAATAGTTCTAATCATGTGATAAAAATAATTACAGTATAGTACCTCCATCTATACCTCTATTTTTAACTTAGTCATGTAAGTATTATCAATCTTGCACCAACTCCCCTAATAGTATAAGAATGTGAATCAATAGTACACACATGTGAACAAATAGTTATAATCATGTGAATTAATAGCAATTAATTGCTCATTTATCCGATTAATTACCCGACTGGTCAGTATAACTTCCAGACATCAATTAATACCGAATAAATGTCGATTTTCACTAACACTAATAATTCCAACACAATGAAACTATCAATTTTATCTTTAATCAACACGAACTTATTCATCATTAATATTATAACTCACAATATTTAACAACCAGGTCGTTCCCAGAAAAGAGGGGGCTTTCCGATAAGGATTTCTCCTTATTGGCGCGCAATTAGATGACCAAACCACTTCTTGACAGAACTTCTTGACATTGTAAATATTGCAATTTAATAATATGAATAACGTTGTCGTCTCAATTATTGATTTAATAACATAAAATACAGATGATACTGTGACAATAATTGAATCAATAATATGAGAGATATGATACAACAATTATTATAGCGATAATTGAGTATAACTGAGTGACTTCTCACGTAAACATCAATAATCAATACCGTGTGCTACTATACAACCACGCGTATTACTATACTTTTACTACTGAGTAGTTCAACAGTTTTAACGGTAACACCTCCGCCGTTATTTTCATAAAAAGATAATTCTGTCGTTTTCTAACTACGACAATACTTCTGTTGTGGGGTCCACCAATGATTGTGCCATCGTACGAATATTTCCCGACAAAAAGAATATTTCCCGACCAATCGAATATTTTATAACAACTTGCATACTTTACAAAATTTATAAATACTACCCACAACTATAACATTATATCAAATCCACACCATAATATTCAAAAAAATATTTAGAGAAATTTATATCTTTATTCATAAAATCTAGGGTTTCACAGATGGAACAAAAGTAGCACTCCTTTGCACTGCATGGCACATTCCTTGGTCCCTAAATACTATTGTGATGCTTGGCTCATTGATGGTGGAGGTAATGGAGATGGAGTTACACGGGTAGTGCCCCATGAGGATCATGAAGTGTCCATCAATCGAAGTAAATGTTTTAAGCGTATCTTTCCTAATCAAACTGATTTGTGAAAAGTTTATACCGAGTATGGAGCATTTTTTACTGGCTCTGAATATTTTGGTGAGCCTCATGTCATCGATGCAAGAATATTTGAAGATCCTATTTCGTGGTGGGCTAATCACGGGGCTTCAACCCCGTTGCTAGCCCTGGCCTTTAAGTTGCTCTCACAACCTGCTTCTTCTTCTTGTGCTGAGAGAAATTAGAGAACTTACTCCGTGATTCAAAGTATCAAGAGAAATAGGCTAACAACAAGTCGATCTGAAGACCTTGTGTTCGTGCATTGCAACCATCGTTTACTTTCAAGGAAAAGCAAGGAGTATACATATGGACCTACAAAATTCTGGGACATTAGTAAGTTCATTGTTTTCCTGATATTCAAAAATGCAACTAATATTATTTAATGCATGATAATAAGTGATTTTCTTTTCTAATTGTAGGTGGGGATCAGTTCGACATTGAAGGACAAGAAGTAAGAGAGTTTACTCAACTTTCCCTTGATGAACCAAAATTGGAAATGACGACATTTCATGACGCAGAGGACTGAAATCTACCATACGTCTTAGTATGTCTACAATGCAGATGAGAAAATCAAAGATTATTTAATTTTGTCATATTATGATAAATACATGTCTATATGAATTTGGACAATATAAACATTATTGTTAAAAAATCATAACATATCGTATCCCCGCACGCGTATCTAAATTCGGATCCATATTCGCGTATCCTGTATTTATTGACTTCACGTGTCCGACACCTAAATTTGTACACGTACCTGAGTCCGAGTAACACAGGTCGTGCTCTCGAACTCCAACATAACAATATAAGGCAGTTTTCCCAATGCACATACTAGCCTTCTTACAACAATTATAATAAATAATCTAGATGGAGGAAAATTCCCAAATTCTCAGAAAACGTAGTTAACTTTCATGTCTATAACATTTTCAAAAGTCAAGTTCTAACTCGTTACGGTTTAGGAGATATAAAGTTTGCAAAAACAGGACATATACTGACCTGATTTTCCTTTTCTTTTTTTTCTTTTCCAGCTTTGTTCTTTTTATGTTTGTGGTTCCTCTTCCAAATTCCATGATCATAGCTTATGAGAAGTAGCTAATTTGTAGTCATGTATGGTTAAAGTTTCATTAAATTAAAAGAAAAGAATTTTCTATAATTTTTCATGAATTAAAATATGTATCCAGGGATTACCTTCTTGTTTTGTTTTTGTTTTTGTTTTTTTCCTTGCTTCCTAGCTTCAAAGTCCAAGCTCTTTCACTTCTTCTCTAGGCTGATCTCTCTCTACCCTTCCTTTCCTTGTGGCTACTGAAATTGTAAGGACTATATGTTATGTTTTACTTCCCTTTTTGGTTATATATATACCTATAGAACACTAGTTTGGTTTGGTGGTTTAGAGATGGGCCACATCACCTCATTTTCCTTGCCCGACATAAACACTAAGGCCCTCTTTGGGCCAGCTCCCTTGGTATAGTAACTCACTTTTCTGATAGTCTGAAATTATAAGCAGAACCATAGTCATATACTACTTGTGTGATGCAGGGAAGATTTAGGATAAAGAATTAATGAAAAATAAACTAGGGTTTAAACCCCACGTTTAAATGACAAGGGTCTTTCAAGTGTATCAACTCCACGAATGAACTCTAAGATGGATAAAAAACCTCTGACGATATGAATGATAATAATCAACTTCAATATTAGTAGTCTATCTTCTAAATGACTAGTGGGGATTACATCGCTATTTAAAGAGACTCAAAACCTTAATATTACTTGGGAAATAATAAAAGTACTAAACGACTAAAATACCCTTATTAATAATTTTTAATGACTAATTAATGTCCTAAATCTCCACTAATAAGTAAATTACATCAATTACTCTTGCATTAAACATAATAAAAACTTCAAATAATAAATACAAAAATTCTTTATTAAAGTCTTGACTTGTGATCCCCACCATTGTGTTACTTGTGTATATGTAGATATAAGTGGTGATATTTCATATTTGTAAAATGGCTCTGTGTCTGATTCCTTAATGGTGTGGGGCCTCTATATTTCTACCAATTTGGGTACTGATGTCCTGTTGTTGTCTTCCGAAGTTAATGGGCAGCACTATTGCTAACCTTGTTCAATTGGTAGATGAAGCCATTTTTATTCATACTGGGGTTACTGTATCAGAACTAAGGTCTTTTTTCATTCTTAGTTTACTTGGAAAAACTAATAATTTGCAAGTAACGTGTTAAAGGTTATTCAATCAAGTGTGTTGCCTGATATGTTTAAAAGCACTTATGAAGCCATCACAAAGGACAATTCATTGCAGAATCAATTGTCAGCTCTTCTTCCAGTCTCTATTCTTGTGATCCTAAATCAACCTACATTCATGATTCATGAACCCCCTCCCCCACCCAATCCAACCAACAACAAAATATTTCTAGGGCATGACCATGGAATCCCGTTCTCATGGAATTAAGGATGTCTACCGCTTACTCAACTTTAATGACTTTTGCTACCAACCATATTTCTCCAGCAGCGACTAGGGAGAATCCACAATGACAGTCCTGCTGTAAAGTTCCTGATTGAGTGCGGCTTTGATCGCAAGGACTCAAATTCTTATGGTAGCCATCGCGACAATGATGAAGTATTGGCTAGGAGTACCTTTGGTCAATATTCCATTGTAAACAAGCTACTGAACGGAGAAGTTGAACCAAATACAATTTACATTGAAAAAGGGGAGTTAACTTCTTGTATTTGATGCAGCAATGGTAAGTTTCATATCATTGTTTCTGCTCCTTATTCTTTTCCTCTTTTCATTTAATAATCTTATATTTTATAATGTTATGTATTGGCCTCTTTCTATGCATGTTGTCTGTTATATATTGCACCTTATTTTATACTTTTGTGACTTATTATTTGTCATATTTGAGTTTTATTAAACTCATTTGTCGACATAATTTAAATATAAAATGTGTAACTTAATGTGTTCCATGTGGAGAATGAGAGTAATTCATTTTGTTCATGTTAGAATTATATGACTTGTGTTTATCAATGACTCAAGTAAAACATTTGATAAGGTGCAAGTTGTTTGTAAAAACTAGTTTAATTGTCTTGGTTCCATACTGATTAATAAAATATTACTAGTTGCTTTATATAGTGGTGTAATCTTATTTAATTATATGAAACAAAAGAAAAGAAGTTTAATATATTTTGGATTTGACAACTAGCAAGTAACGTGTTAAAGGTTATTCAATCAAGTGTGCTGCCTGATATGTTTAAAAGCACTTATGAAGCCAGCACAAAGGACAATTCATTGCGGAATCAATTGTTATCCCTTCTTCTTGTCTCTATTCTTGTGATCCTAAATCAACCTACATTCATGATTCATGAACCCCCCTCGCCCGCCCAATCCAACCAACAACAAAATATTTCTAGGGCATGACCATGGAATCTCGTCCTCATGGAATTAAGGATGTCTACTGCTTACTCAACTTCAATGACTTTTGCTACCGACCATATTTCTCCAGCAGCGACTAGGGAGATTCCACAATGACAATCCTGCTGTAAAGTTCCTGATTGAGTGCGGCTTTGATCGCAATTAAGGATGTCTACTGCTTACTCAACTTCAATGACTTTTGCTACCGACCATATTTCTCCAACAGCGACTAGGGAGAATCCAAAATGACAATCCTGCTGTAAAGTTCCTGATTGAGTGCGGCTTTGATTGCAAGGACTCAAATTCTTATGGTAGCCATCGCGGCAATGATGAAGTATTGGCTAGGAGTACCTTTTGTCAATATTTCATTGTAAACAAGCTACTGAACGGAGAAGTTGAACCAAATACGATTTACATTGCAAAAGGGGAGTTAACTTCTTGTATTTGATGCAGCAATGGTAAGTTTCATATCATTGTTTCTGCTCCTTATTCTTTTCCTCTTTTCGTTTAATAATCTTATATTTTATAATGTTATGTATTGGGCTCTTTCTATGCATGTTGTCTGTTATATATTGCACCTTATTTTATACTTTTGTGCCTTATTATTTGTCATATTTGAGTTTTATAAAACTCATTTGTGGACATAATTTAAATATAAAATGTGTAACTTAATGTGTTCCATGTGGAGAGTGAGAGTAATTCATTTTGTTCATGTTGGAATTACATGACTTGTGTTTATCAATGACTCAAGTGAAACATTTGATAAGGTGCAAGTTGTTTGTAAAAACTAGTTTAATTGTCTTGGTTCCATAATGATTAATAAAAGATTACTAGTTGCTTTATATGGTGGTGTAATCTTATTTAATTATATGAAACAAAAGAAAAAAAGTTTAATATATTTTGGATTTGACAACTAGCTAGTTAATCTTTTATTGTGACTCCATTTTTTATTTAAATTACATTATTATTAATAATTTGTAACTTGCACCATTATGATTAATGTGTAACTTACAACATTATATTTATAATAATGTGTAATTAAAATAGATAATTGTTGTTACTATTATATATGTATACATATATATCTATGTGTAGATATATGAAGAGAGAGAAAGATAGTGGAAGATGAAGAAGGTAGACATGAAAACATAGTTTGACGAATTTGCCCTTCAATATATAATAAATGTGTAATTAAAAATTAAAATACCCAGAGACCCACATCATCAATTTGTGACGTGGCAGGCTCAATTGAATAGAAGTGAAAAAAATTAATAGTTCAATCATCTAATTGAAAAAATTAAAAAGTGGATCACCAAAGTGGAATATGTCAGATAGTTTATGGTAGTAAAACATATTTAAGCCAATAATTACCTTTGCACAAGCAATAATCAATATAGTCACAACCAATGCATTGTCTTTGCATAGACAAGCAGGACTGGTGGCATCAACCATGTTCCATCATCTCGATCTGGTCATCGACATACCATAGAAGTTTTAGCAATAAGCACTCCCCACAAACACACGGACACATGGGATTAGAGAACCTTTCCTGAGTTTGTAAAACTGCCTATTATGGGATTCGGTTGGTTCGCACCCACGAATTTTATAAGTGTTTTTCAGCTCTGAAATTTCCTCGAGATGATTGGTGATACTACTACTCTCACTCGATCCAAAAGGAGTATTTTTACACCACATGCTGTTCCCAGGTGGTTGGGCCAAGGCGCTGGAAAGTAGTTATGCATGAGGGGCACACCATTTTTGAACTGCCAATAAGATTAACCTTTACAAATTAAATCAACCACTCCACTTCTACGCCAAACTCGTCATCTAGTTTTTGTGTCCTAATCACAGGTCTATTACATATGTGGACCTTCACTTGATTGATGCGGAAGAGATAAACTGGAGAAAATGGTCTCTAGACATACCATGTCCAGTTTATTTGCAAACACCAAGATGATACTGTTGATAAAAAAAAAGCAGGTCAAATCAGAATTATTTCTCCTAACAGGATTATTAGAGAGAAGAACCTTTAAGATTATACAACCTGGAACTCTTCCTTTGCTGTGCTATTCCTCTCACGGTCCAGAGAGTCAATAACATAGATCTGCACACAAAAAGATAGTGAAAAATAATACAGAGCCTTTTTAACTGATAAAGATATTTCTCGGTCAAGCAAAGATAAACTGTCAATTTAAATAATTGTTGTATGAATACTTGTTAAAAAATGTAGTATTAGTTGCACACTAACTAACGCTGTCCTCCTGAGCCTCTGATGTATAAAATAAATAAAGAGAGATATAGCTTGTAAAAAAATAATCAACAAAGATAAAAAAAATTAGTAACAACATACAAAGAAATATATAGTTTCCCAGGCTATTTATTACCAATCCATCAGTATTATTGAAGTAATGCCTCCAAAGTGATCTTAGTTTCTCTTGCCCGCCAACATCATTGAAAAGATGAAAGAAGTGTTGGCATCTAAGGAAAAGACTTGTAAGCAATCAATAGCCACATCAAATATTGGCGCTCAAATAATGTCCAACATGTTATTTATGACATGACAAAATAATTAGGATATAGATTTTTACCAATTTTTAATGCTAACCTTATAACACTAAAACTTTCCTCCTTCACAACATTCAGGTAGATAAGTTCAAAGTCAAATCACACAAAAGGTATATCTTATTTTTCGGACTCTAATGATAGGTTAGAATGCAAAACTAGTGGTGACATACTTCAGAATAGTTCAATAATTACTAGTGGCCACTTTAAATACATGATTCATTGGAATGACATCATCTAAGCTTTTAAAAATCTTTGGTTCTCCACAGACAAGTAGGTGCAAAGGTATAAATAAAAAACAGACTGATGCTCAAACAAACAAGGTGGCATGACAGGAAATTCTTAAAGTTTTACACCCTCCAATTTACAACATAAAAGATAAAACAACTTTTTTTTGAGGAAATTTTTTAAAAATCCTTGATTGGGTGTATGATTGAAAAGAATGGTACAGAGGTTCCTATTAAACAATTACCATAAATAGGATAGAGTTTCAAGTCATAATCACAAATAATTTTTTTTTTAAAAAATCAAGAAGATTTTATCATAAAGAAGAGATAATATAACAAAAGGTCCAGACATAACAAAGGGAGAATACGAGAAAAAAACAAGTCAAATGCAGGATCACCCATCAATCACTATTTAAATCAAAAGATTCAGAACTAGCAAGTCCCCTAAAAGTATCGATAGCCAAAACCCATAAAGAACCAAGAAAAGCAACTCTATCCCACTGCCCACAATAATGGCAAGGCAAAACCCACCACTAATGCCCCCAATAGATGGCAAGCAACACCGAAGGATTTTGCCATTCTACTCTTCCCAAACCCACTGAAAAGCATGGTTTTCACGTCCGAACCGGCGGTCGGACCAGTAAAAACCTAAACCGGTCCGCCCTCCGGTTGGTTTGGAGCAATGACCCATTTTAGCTCAAAACCCATTCAAAATCGGTGAACTGGCGGTTGAACTGCCTGACGCAGTGAACCGGTGACTGTTTCGCGGGTTAGGACGGTTCTCTACTTAATTAAATAGAAAAAAATAAAATTAGGGCTTTTATTTTCGCATTTCATCGCTTCATGCTTCAGCCCTTTGCCCTTTCAGCCTTCAAAGCTTCTTCTCCATTGCGCCCTCTGTCATTAGCCATCGCCATCATATATCTCTCTACAATCTCACATAAGTACAATTTTAGTCTCCTCTTCACTACCCAAGCTCCTCCACTTCTATTACAATTTGCATAATAACAAGATAATCTCCAACAGTTGGTTTGGAATTAGTTCATTAATCTTTTTAATATGAATCACGAATTTCGAGCAATTGGTGATTTGGCTATATGTAATCACGAATTCAGAGAAATTGATGACTTGACTCTATGTAATGTGTTTTCATATGTGCACTAATGTACACTGTTAATTAGAACTTGAAGGATTGAGAGATGTATATGTAATTTCTGGGTACATAACTCATAATATATAGATAGATATATTTCAGAGAACATTTACAGAAGCTGGCTACAAGAATATTTGTAAAGCTATAATCAGTCAAAATCTTATTGATAGTGGAGCGGAGGAATGAAATTTGATATGAATTCAACTACTATTATATTAAATTAAATATATGGTGCTCCATGTGTTTAATCACTCAAAATTTAGTTTAGAGTCTCAAGACTTTGTTTGGTATTTTAGATATGTTTACATTCATATTTAATCAAACGGGAAATAGAACCTTTACCGCACTGTGATTGTAGCGTTTTAAGCAATTAACCACTGTACTTTTAAAGTATTCAATTAGTTCACTGCACTTTTTTAAAATATTTAATCAAGCAATTCCGTCCAATTTTGCTCACTGACGTTAAAAAATTGGGGGGAAAAAGCACCTTTACCCCACTGTACTTTTTAAAAATGTTCAATCAAGCAATTCTGTCCAAATTTGCTCACGAACGTTAAAAAATTGGGTCAATTTTCCTACGTGGATTTAAAAAATAAAATACAAATGATTCTCATTTTCAATGCGGATACCATTACATCCTATTACCCCTTCACCGCATCATGCCTCTCTTGAATCTCCAGGATTGTCTCCATCACTTGGCCCCTCCCCTGCTCCTGAATCGCCTTCTGTAAGAAAGTCTCGCTCTGTCCGGTGGAGATTAGAGAGTCTAGGGTCGAATCGTCGGCCTTCTCTCTGGTCATGGTGAAGTATCGGCGGTGGACGGTGTCCCGGTACTTGGCGACCATGCGCTGATGGAGGTCGTGGAAGGAGGTCATGGAGTCGTGGAGGTTCTTACGGAGACCATTGACGACGGAGGTGCGTGTTCGGTCGGAGGAGCTGCTGGGGCCGCAACCGGGGAGGTTGTGGTTGGCGGCGTTGGAGCAGTCTAAGGATTCGAGGTGGAGTTTGATGAGCTTGGCTTTTTTGAGGGAGGAGGAGACATGGGCGTCCATTTTGGAGCAGAGGTCTTTGATGGATTTAGATTGGTCGTGGGAGTATTGGAGCTGGTTGTAGAGGGTTTCGAGGTGTTTGAGCTCGTCTTTAATGGCTTCAACATCTTGTAAGAATTTGTCCAGATTTACACCATCTCCAGCTCCTCCATTACTGGACATCTCAATGACGTGGGAAGGATTTTGATCATTGTTGTTGTATCTAGAGAATGAGTCGGAGGTAAATAGATCGTTCATCTTGATAATTTAATTCCCTTTTGTTTTATTTTCAGGTGGTTGGCTAATTGAATGGAGGAAAATATTAGTGGTGGAATATGAAATGGAATGGTTAGGGTGAAGAATCAATAAAGGGAAGTAGAGGAGATAGAGAGAGAAATTTTGGAGAGGAAAGAAACGCGTGAAGGAGCGGGAAGAGGAGTTGTTGTTGTAGTCAAGTCTACCCTTTTCTTTCTTGTTGTTGGTACTAGTGGCGGCCTGGCCTGCCATGCCCGGTAATAAAAAAGTAAAGGGCAGACTAGTCAAATGGGTGGACTGTTTGAAATAAGAGGAGAGAGAAAATAAAAATCCATGGGGGTCATCTGATAAAAATGAGACTACATCAACAAATACACGTCATTTGTATTTTATTTTTTAAAGCCACGTAGGAAAATTAGCCAATTTTTTTAACGTCCGTGAGCGAAATTGGACGGAATTGCTTGATTGAACATTTTTTAAAAATACAGTGGGCTAATTGAATATTTTAAAAGTACAGTGGCGTAAATGTGCTTTTCGCCCCCTAATTTTTTAACGTCCGTGAGCAAAATTGGATAGAATTGCTTGATTGAACATTTTTAAAAAGTATAGTGGGCTAATTGAATATTTTCAAATCACGGTGGCTAATTGCTTAAAACACTACAACCACAGTGGGATAAAGGTGCTTTTTCCCATAATCAAACACTTACTTGTGGTTGAATTTCCGAATTTAAATGTATTCTAGAGATGTTTATGTTCATGTGTGTTTGATTTTATCACTATTGAGTTTTAAGTTATGATCTTGATTTAATATCTTTTTTTTCCATATAAATTTATTAGTTATTTGAATTGTATAAAGTAAACATTGTACAAATAAGTTTAGTTTTTTTATAGATAAATTGATTAATTTTACTTATTTACTAAATATTATGTATAATATATAATAATAATTAATATATTTAATTATTTATTATTTATTACATATTAATGACGTCACTGGGTCAATAACGGTTCGACCACTGCTTGGACCAGTGATCCATCCACCTGGTACCTTTTTCGATTCGATGAACGGTCCGGATCTAAAAACCTTGCTGAAAAGAATAAAATTCTCAATAGACGACCCAACACTACCCCAAGTCTCTAATGTGACGCCCCCAAAATTAGGTATACATCACCCATCTTGGGTCGTCAGATACATAGTACAGAATACAAATACAACTTACTAATACAACTGTCGTGTACAATACGACAAAACATAAACTGTGAGTTTGAATACAAATATTATCTTCTAGAGAGTATTCATACTCAAAAGGAGTCCTCGTTACACTTATTAACACACCATTACATAGAATAGTGAGGACTACTAACTAATACTATCATTCGGACCATCACTCCGTTCCCCGACTTGCCCCAGCTACGTTCTCATTTCCTGAAGAGAACAGTGAAAGAAAGGGTGAGCTCAACTAGCCCAGTAAGAAATATTATGACTAAGATAATGCAGAATAAATTATCATTAGCCTTCAACAATATTAAACTGATAAAATACAATAGACATCTAGTTTAACTGCAGCGGAACAAGCAATCCATTAAAAGAGTCAAGTAGAAGATAAACTCTACTATCTTTTATGATTTAAAAGATTTTCCAACACTGTGATCGCTGAGACTCAGCTTAATAAAATAATCCACATCATCGAATCACCCCTGCACTACGGCCAAGGATATTCGTATATTCATTAATGGTCATGATCATGCCAACAACTGTCCATCAATGCACTACGGGCCAATGAGGACTTTTACCACATCATTCGTAACATTACGGTCATGATTACACCGAATAATCCCTGGTCATAATCATACCAAGTCCATCTATGCACTACAGGCCACAGATGACTTTCAACAGAATATAAACATGAGGATGATGGCAATGATATAAGAATTCAATAAAACAAGTTCAAGAATTAATTTATCCAAGAATTAACAACGTCCAAATTGTCAACATGATACTGCGTTGTGGAGTAAAATTCAAGAATGCTTAGAAGAATATTTTCATGAAAAGATACTGGATGAAACGCAACTATCAAGGATATTCCACAAATTTCATGGAGTATAGAAGTCAAAACTTAACCAACTGAGTACAATAAAGAATGGAATAACAAAAGAAATCACCATGCATGCGATAGACCGCACAGACAGGTTATTCTTAACAGAATAATAAATAATGGAACCAGGTCCGGCGTAAACGCACAGACAGGATATTCCGACAGAATAATAAATAATGGAACTAGGTCCGGTGTAAAACACACAGACAGGATATTCCGACAGAATAATAAATAATGGAACCAGGTCCGGTGTAAAATACACAGACAGGATATTCTGACAGAATAATAAATAATGGAACCAGGTCCGGTGTAAAACACGCAGACAGGATTTTCCAACAGAATAATAACAAAAACGGAACCAGGTCCGGTGTAAAACACACAGACAGGATGTTCCAACAGAATAATAGCAGAATGTCACCAAGTATAGGGTAGACCACGTATACAGGTTATTCCAACAGAATAATAAGAAATGGAATAACAACAGTTCTCTTCATGAATAAGAAAGAATAACACCCCTTACCGTTTTAAAGAAGAGCTGAAGTAAGGAAGTAGTTAAGTAGCAGAATACTCTTCTTCTCTCTCTCTATAGTTTCTCTCTATAGTTTCTCTCTCTAGAGTTCAGTGAATTCGTAAGAAATAATGAAGGAATGAGCTGCTATTTATAGAAAAATAGAATGCATAGTAACTAATCCATGAACGGTCCAGATTGATTACTTTAATCTGACGGTCCATATTTAAAGAAAAATCTTTTAAATAAAATATAATATATTCTATTTATAGAATAACTTTAATAAAGTATTTTGTTTTATATAAAAAGATGTTTCTGTTTTATTACGTTAATAATACGAATAAAACAAAACGTCATTATCGCTAAATAATTCATATTATTAACTGACAATAATGGAATCAAACTGAGTGACTTCTCACATAAGCATTAATAATCAATACCGTGTGCTACTATGCAACCACACGTATTACTGTACTTTTACTACCGAGTAGTTCAACAGTAACAATGGTAAAACTTCCGCCGTTATTTTTAATAAACTATCTTTGTCGTTTTCTCAATCCGACAATAATTCTGTTGTGGGGTCCACCAATGATTGTGTCGTTGTACGAATATTCCCTGTTAAAACGAATATTCCCCGACCAATCAAATATTATATAACAACTTGCGTACTTTGCAAAATTTATAAATATTACCCACAACTATAACATTATATCAAATTAACTCCATAATATTCAAAAATGATATTTATAGAAAATTTATCTTTATTTATAAAAGTTGGGGTCTTACAACCTCCCCTTCTTATGAAATTTCGCCCTCGAAATTAGGGTACGTACCTGGTATGTCGAAGAGATAAGGATACCTTGATTTCATTTCAAATTCTAACTCCCAAGTCATTTCCTCAACATCGTGGTTTCTCCACAAAACTTTGACTTGAGGTATAACCTTGGAGCGTAGAATATGTTCCTTCTTATCCAAGATTTGAACAGGAACTTCTTCATACGTCAAATCTTCCGCTATTTCGTCTGGTTCTAACTCAATAATGTGGTTCGGGTCTTCCACATATTTGCGTAACATGGATATGTGAAAAACGTTATGAACACGAGACATACTTGGCGGTAAAGCGAGTCTATAAGCCACAGTTCCTACTCGATCGAGGATTAAAAATGGACCGATGAATCGAGGATTGAGCTTTCCTCTCTTTCCAAATCTCGTAACTCCTTTCCATGGAGCAATACGTAAGAACACATGATCTCCTTCATCAAATTCCACGTCCTTCCGATGAAGATCAGCATAACTCTTTTGTCGATCTTGTGAGGTTTTTATACGTTGTCGGATCGTTTGAATCTTTTCTGTAGTCATACGTACCAACTCCGGTCCCAACAACGTTGCTTCACCCACCTCATCCCAGCATACTGGAGAACGACATTTTCTTCCATACAATGCTTCGAATGGAGCCATGCCAATACTTGCTTGATAACTGTTGTTGTAGGAAAACTCCACCAATGGTAAGAACTTGTCCCAACTTCCTTTGAAGTCAAAGACACAGAGTCTTAATAGATCTTCAAGAGTTTGAATAGTCCTCTCTGATTGTCCGTCCGTCTGAGGATGATATGCTGAACTAAATCGTAACTCCGTGCCCATAGCTTTTTGTAAACTAACCCAAAATCGTGAAGTGAATCTTGGGTCTCGGTCAGAAACTATGGATACTGGCATACCATGCAGTCTTACAATCTCGTTTATGTACATACGAGCAAGACGTTCAAGTGTATAAGTTTCTCGTATCGGTAAGAAATGAGCAGACTTGGTCAATCTATCAACAATGACCCAAATCGCATCAATACCTTGAGAAACCCTAGGAAGACCGGTAACAAAATCCATGGTAATGTGCTCCCACTTCCATTCTGGAATTTCAAGTGGTTGCAATGGACCTTTTGGTACTTGATGCTCCGCTTTGACTCGTTGACAAGTTAGACACCTTGAGATAAACAACGCTATCTCTCTCTTCATATTGCTCCACCAAAATGTATGACGAAGATCATGATACATTTTGGTACTTCCAGGATGGATTGCAAACGGTGTGTTGTGCGCCTCCATCATGATTTCATACTTTAAATCAGGGTTGTTAGGAACACAAAGTCTGGAGTTGACTCGAAGTATTCCTTCTTCATCGATTCTTGCTTCCGGTATAGCACCTTCTTGCACTTTCTTCTTCATACGCATCAGCTCCAGGTCTGTAGCTTGAGCAGCTTTAACTTTATCGATTAAAGTCGGTTCTACTCGTATATTCGCCATCATCACATGGGTCCCTGGAGTCTTTAACTCTATCTCCATCCTTTGCAAATCACACAAAATGGGCCTTTGTATTGACAATATCGCACTTGTACCCGCATATGATCTTCTACTCAATGCGTCAGCTACCACGTTCGCTTTTCCAGGATGGTATTGAATGATATGATCATAATCTTTCAACAGTTCAAGCCAACGTCGTTGTCGCATGTTGAGTTCCTTTTGAGTGAAGAAATATTTGAGGCTTTTATGATCCGTAAAGATCTCCACCTTCTCCCCATACAAGTAATGCCTCCAAATTTTAAGTGCAAAGACAACAGCTGCCAACTCTAGATCATGAGTAGGATAATTCCTCTCATATTATTTGAGTTGTCTTGATGCATAGGCTATGACTTTTCCATGTTGCATGAGAACGCATCCCAACCCTTTGCTCGAAGCATCACTGTAGATGACAAATCCCTCCGAGCCAGATGGTATTGTTAGAATAGGTGCTGAAATGAGTCTCCTCTTGAGTTCTTGAAAACTCTGCTCACATTCTTCGCTCCAACTGAACTTTGTATCTTTTCGAGTCAGCTGAGTTAACGGAGTAGCGATTCGAGAAAATCCTTCCACGAATCTCCGATAATAACCAGCTAAACCAAGAAAGCTACGTACTTCGGTCACTGATTTAGGTTGCTCCCAGCTTTGAATAGCTTCAATCTTTGCCGGGTCAACCGATATGCCACGACTTGATACTACGTGCCCAAGGAATGCTACCTCCTCCAGCCAGAACTCGCATTTCTTCAACTTGGCATAAAGTTTGTATTCACGAAGCTTTTGGAGTACCAGCCTCAAGTGTTGCTCATGATCTTCACGGCTTTTGGAATAAACAAGGATGTCATCGATAAAGACGACCACAAAGTGATCCAAATATTCCTTGAATACCCGGTTCATCATATCCATGAAGGCAGCAGGAGCATTAGTCAATCCAAAAGACATAACTAAGAATTCATAATGCCCATACCGAGTTCTAAAGGCAGTCTTTGGAATATCCTCAGTTCTAACCTTCAGCTGATGATATCCAGAACGAAGATCGATCTTTGAAAAGAATTTTGCTCCTTGCAACTGGTCAAACAGGTCATCAATACGTGGCAATGGATACCTATTTTTGATGGTGACATGATTCAACTCCCGATAATCAATACAAAGTCGCATACTCCCATCTTTCTTCTTCACGAACAGAACAGGAGCACCCCAAGGAGAAGTACTAGGACGAATTAAACCAATGTCTAACAATTCCTGCAGTTGAGTCTTTAACTCCTGAAGTTCAATAGGAGCCATTCGATATGGGGCTTTGGAAATGGGTTTTGTACCGGGTTCAAGGTCGATACAAAATTCAATTTCACGCTCTGGGGGTAGGCCAGGAAGTTCTTCGGGAAATACGTCAGGAAATTTATTAACAACAGAAATATCATTCAAAGCTGACGTATTTTTGTTTAGATCTGTGACATGAGCTAAGAAAGCTTGACATCCGTTTTTCAATAAACGAATAGCTTTATGGCTTGAGATGACAGCGATTGATTTTAATGGTTTGGTTGCTTGAATTCGCATAATAGGTCGATTAGGAATATGAAAGCTAACAACCTTACGAAAACAATCAATTTTTGCATGATGAGTAGTTAACCAATCAATCCCCGTGATGACCTCATTCGGGTTCCCTGCTCTCTGAGAGTTCACAACAAACGCTCTCCCTTGCACAATCGGTTTTGACTTTTCTGGGACGGCCTTTGGTGCCTCCATCCTAGCTGAATTTGTCTTCGGTAAACGACAAAATCGGGTTAAATGACCTTCTCTTCCACAATTATAACATGCTTTGGACGGCATCGCGCAGTTTGGACTGATGTGCCCCTCCCCTCCGCATTTGAAACATATGATAGGTGATCGTTCTCCTTCCTTAACGACAGGTGCTGGTGCTGACGTCTTTCCATCATTGTTGAATCTCCTCTTCTTGAAATGCCCATTTTTATTGTTTTGGCCCTGATTACCACCGAAGTGGTTACCATTTCGGGCCTGTTGATTCCCTCCACGCTTGTTGTCACCGCTTCGATGACTGCTTTCACTGGTATTATCATTTTGTCGGCTGCTCTCTTTTGGTTGTGTTGTCTCGTTATCGCGCTCCACCAACTGAGCCCTATTTACAACATCTGAATACAAGCACAGTTTATGAGAAACAAGATGTTGACGTATCTCCGGCTTCAAACCTCTTAAAAACATCCGCGTCATTCTTTCTTCATTATCCACCAGGTGGGACGCAAACCGGGATAACTCCGCAAATTTTGCCTCGTACTGCGACACGGTCATATTATTCTGCTCCAATTTGATGAACTCCACCTCTTTCATGTGACGAATACTCTCGGGAAAGTATTTGTCGTTAAACAGCTCTTGGAACTTCTCCCAGGTCATCTTTAGTGCGGCAGGTTGAATACGCTTTATCGATTCCCACCAGTAATCTGCCTCTCCTCGCAACATAAAGGCGGCAAAGGGAACCTTTTGCTCCTCGGAGCAACCCAAGACATCAAATATCTTGGTGATCTGCTTTATCCATGTTTCAGCTACAAGTGGTTTGGGTTCTCCCTTAAACTCCGGTGGTCCCAGCTCCTTAAACTGTTTAGCGGTGACCGCCAGAGAGTTTCCAGTATTTCCACCTACGTTGTGGACAGGAGCCGCTTTCACCTGTTGTTGCATGAATTGCATAAAGCCTCTGAACATTTGAGCATTCATCATTTGGTCAGTGTTGTTGTTTGCATTAGGATTGTCACCTTCCTGATGCACATTATCTTGATTATTGATATGTGGTGAATCAACAGTCGCCTGTGCTCCATTTCTATTCTCAACATTCTCAGATGCCATTTTCAGATACTGTCACAAAATAAAAATTAATTGACATGTCATATTTTATCCTTATATTATGACCGACCAATTAAATACCATGCAAATAAACTTAGGTAGGTCATACTAGCGAAGAAATTCCCCGTCTCTCCCCTCCTAGTTCTATTCTCACATCTTAGCCAGGGATCATATCCCTAAGCTCTGATACCAACTGTGACGCCCCCAAAATTAGGTATACATCACCCATCTTGGGTCGTCAGATACATAGTACAGAATACAAATACAACTTACTAATACAACTGTCGTGTACAATACGACAAAACATAAACTGTGAGTTTGAATACAAATATTATCTTCTAGAGAGTATTCATACTCAAAAGGAGTCCTCGTTACACTTATTAACACACCATTACATAGAATAGTGAGGACTACTAACTAATACTATCATTCGGACCATCACTCCGTTCCCCGACTTGCCCCAGCTACGTTCTCATTTCCTGAAGAGAACAGTGAAAGAAAGGGTGAGCTCAACTAGCCCAGTAAGAAATATTATGACTAAGATAATGCAGAATAAATTATCATTAGCCTTCAACAATATTAAACTGATAAAATACAATAGACATCTAGTTTAACTGCAGCGGAACAAGCAATCCATTAAAAGAGTCAAGTAGAAGATAAACTCTACTATCTTTTATGATTTAAAAGATTTTCCAACACTGTGATCGCTGAGACTCAGCTTAATAAAATAATCCACATCATCGAATCACCCCTGCACTACGGCCAAGGATATTCGTATATTCATTAATGGTCATGATCATGCCAACAACTGTCCATCAATGCACTACGGGCCAATGAGGACTTTTACCACATCATTCGTAACATTACGGTCATGATTACACCGAATAATCCCTGGTCATAATCATACCAAGTCCATCTATGCACTACAGGCCACAGATGACTTTCAACAGAATATAAACATGAGGATGATGGCAATGATATAAGAATTCAATAAAACAAGTTCAAGAATTAATTTATCCAAGAATTAACAACGTCCAAATTGTCAACATGATACTGCGTTGTGGAGTAAAATTCAAGAATGCTTAGAAGAATATTTTCATGAAAAGATACTGGATGAAACGCAACTATCAAGGATATTCCACAAATTTCATGGAGTATAGAAGTCAAAACTTAACCAACTGAGTACAATAAAGAATGGAATAACAAAAGAAATCACCATGCATGCGATAGACCGCACAGACAGGTTATTCTTAACAGAATAATAAATAATGGAACCAGGTCCGGCGTAAACGCACAGACAGGATATTCCGACAGAATAATAAATAATGGAACTAGGTCCGGTGTAAAACACACAGACAGGATATTCCGACAGAATAATAAATAATGGAACCAGGTCCGGTGTAAAATACACAGACAGGATATTCTGACAGAATAATAAATAATGGAACCAGGTCCGGTGTAAAACACGCAGACAGGATTTTCCAACAGAATAATAACAAAAACGGAACCAGGTCCGGTGTAAAACACACAGACAGGATGTTCCAACAGAATAATAGCAGAATGTCACCAAGTATAGGGTAGACCACGTATACAGGTTATTCCAACAGAATAATAAGAAATGGAATAACAACAGTTCTCTTCATGAATAAGAAAGAATAACACCCCTTACCGTTTTAAAGAAGAGCTGAAGTAAGGAAGTAGTTAAGTAGCAGAATACTCTTCTCTCTCTCTCTCTCTCTATAGTTTCTCTCTCTAGAGTTCAGTGAATTCGTAAGAAATAATGAAGGAATGAGCTGCTATTTATAGAAAAATAGAATGCATAGTAACTAATCCATGAACGGTCCAGATTGATTACTTTAATCTGTCGGTCCATATTTAAAGAAAAATCTTTTAAATAAAATATAATATATTCTATTTATAGAATAACTTTAATAAAGTATTTTGTTTTATATAAAAAGATGTTTCTGTTTTATTACGTTAATAATACGAATAAAACAAAACGTCATTATCGCTAAATAATTCATATTATTAACTGACAATAATGGAATCAAACTGAGTGACTTCTCACATAAGCATTAATAATCAATACCGTGTGCTACTATGCAACCACACGTATTACTGTACTTTTACTACCGAGTAGTTCAACAGTAACAATGGTAAAACTTCCGCCGTTATTTTTAATAAACTATCTTTGTCGTTTTCTCAATCCGACAATAATTCTGTTGTGGGGTCCACCAATGATTGTGTCGTTGTACGAATATTCCCTGTTAAAACGAATATTCCCCGACCAATCAAATATTATATAACAACTTGCGTACTTTGCAAAATTTATAAATATTACCCACAACTATAACATTATATCAAATTAACTCCATAATATTCAAAAATGATATTTATAGAAAATTTATCTTTATTTATAAAAGTTGGGGTCTTACATCTAACACCCTAAAGAGTGTGTACTATGAAGAAAGACAAATTCTAAACTACCGACAATTATTTTACTTAAAATAGTGAAAAATAAATTATGCCCAAGACTCTAAACTAAAATTGAAAAAGAACGAAGATAATATAGCTCCAAAAATATTTGAAAGTCAAAAGGTTCAAGTAGTCTAGGTAAATGTGTTTAGCTATGTATAGGACTTTTGTTGGGATGACTAATTGATTGTAATGGGAATGTGGAGTACGTTCACAAGAATGAAACTCAAAGGAATTGACTCGATCTTCTTTTTTGAATGAAAATGATCTGAAATAGATCAGTTAAACATTCCATTAGGGATAATTATCGTGATAAGCGGTTCGATTTATTTCTATGCCATAGGTTTGGTTTCTTCCCTTGTTTGTTCCGGCTTAACAGCTACTCACCCATGGAGTGGGGCTGGTGCCACAAAGACATCAGCTTCTGGCTATAAAGAATCTCCCCAACCGATATAGTTGATCAATTAAAGCATGAATGGGTAGTTGGGAAGATGTATTGAAAGAGAAAAGGTTGATAGAGAAATAAAGTTTTTAGGTAATGGTGGAAGTGTGACGCCCGCAAAATAGGTATACATCACCCATTCTGAGTTGCCAACACATGGTACAGAAACAAATACAACTTCAGTAATACAATTGTCGTTCAAAATACGACATCATATATACTGTGAGTTTGAATACAAATATTGTCTACTAGAGAGTATACAAACTCAAAAGGAGTACTCATTACAATTATTGATACACTATTTTACAAAAATAGCGAGGACTGCTAAACAACTATCTTGAATCATCATTCCATAACCCAGCTAGTTCCTGCTAAATTCTCTCCTCCTGAGAAGAACAATGGAACAAAAAGGAAAAAGGGTGAGCTCAACTAACCAAGTAAAGAATATTATGACTAAGATAATATACAACAAATTATCATTAGTCTTCAACAGAGAAAATCTGATAAAATATAATAGACAACAAGTTTTAGATCAACAACTGCAGCGGAAACAATAATCCATTAGAAGAGTCAAGTAGAGAATGAATTCTACTATCTTCTAAGATTTAAAAGTCCATCATCAATATTTTATCCCTGTAACATCATATCAATCAATATACATCTTAAACTAAATATTCATCTTTGCACTACAGGTCAAAGATATTCATTTGTATCACCAGTTGGTCATGTTCATCTCAACACTTGTTCATCTTTGCACTACGGGCCAAAGATATTCATTTGGTAATCATTCATCTTTGCACTACAGGCCAAAGATATTCAGTTATATCATCATTTAGGACTGAGGATGATAAAAAATATCTTAAAGAAAACGAATCCAGTGAGATAAAAGAACAAATATTAAGGATTCGTATTACAGTTTATCCAAGTTCAATAATACTCTGTAATAACCAATTTTGAAGCAGAATTCAAAAATAATGATCAAAACATAGATACAATCAAAGATAGTAACCATAATATACATCTTGGACAAAAATGAGAAAATTTTATTTTTCGGTGAATAGTGCCGTATTCGTGAATAGTGTCGTATACGTGAATAGTGCCGTATACGTGAATAATAACCCCGACACAAAAATGTAGAAATTCCACAATAAAATTTATACCAATATTTCGGTATAATGATATTGAAAGAATAACATCATTATGAAGAAAATAGCATCCCTTACCTCACAAACTAAAAAATTCTAGCACATTTTTCCAAATTTCAGCACATTTCATTTCTCACCAACCACTTTTGAAAATAAATTCCAGCACATTTCATTTCTCACCAACCAAAAGTGGGGCCCACCCATGTTTTTAATAAAAATATTTAATTTTTGAAACTTCAATAATTCATAATAAATAGTTCTTTTATAAGAAATATTCGAATCTCATGTTCTTCCATAGGAAATTTAATTCTCTACAACTTTGTAGAAGAAAGTTTTTTCAAATTCCAATAAGAAAATATTCGAAATCCACATACGGTTGATTTTTAATACCTCCATTCCGACAAAATACTGATAAAACAACTCAGCATTAATTCCTTCATTTATAACCACAAAAATATATCCCTCAATTATATCCACATAAATAAATATTTTCTTATCATATAAATTAATAATTAATTATTCACAAATAATATTACAAAATTACAATTATGACAACCAAGCCGTTCCCAGGAAAAGGGGGCTTTCCGATAAGGATTTCTCCTTACTGGCGCGCAATTAGGTGACCAAACCTCTCCTTGACAGAACTTTCTAGACGTTGCCAATAATGCTATCTAATAATATTATTCAAATAATATGAATTATTGATTTGATAATGGAAAATACTGTGCAGTGACAATTATTGAAACAACAATAATATAAAATTTCAACGCAGCAATTATTGAACCAATAAAATAAAATATTGAACAATAATTACTGTAATAATTATTGAGTAGTGCCTTCTTACGTAAGAATTAATAATTCAAAAATACTGTGCAAAACCGTGTGCTACTATGCAACCACGCGTATTACTGTATTTTAACCACATGGTATTCCAACAGTGTTAATGGTAACAACTACGCCGTTATTTGTAAAAACTCAAATTTTTTGTTTTAACTCTTCATCCAACCGTTTTCCGTTATAGGGCCCACAAGTGGCTGCGCCGTCGTACGAATATTCCCCGACAGCAAGAATATTCCACGACCAAACGAATATTCTCCGACAACAATAAATATTTTATAACCACTTGCTTATTTTATAAAATTTACACATTTCACCCATAACAAAGCATTATATCAAATTAATACCTTATTATTCACAATAATAAATAGAGAAAATTTAATTTTATTCATTAAAAAGTTGGGGTCTTATAGGAAGGCTCAAAAAGGGACTACTAATTGCGAGAGCAGATCCTCTATCCCCAAATTTCATGTCCCCTTGTGTCCCTCCATTTAAATTTTGACACCTAGTCTCTTACTTAACACTAATTAATTCTAAAATTAAATAAAAGGACATGTGTCAAAATTTAAGTGGAGGGACACAAGGGGGACATGAAATTTGGGGACAGAGGATCTGCTCTCACTAATTGCAAGCGAAGTTCTACAAGGTTCTAAATATTAAAACTTCCAAAAACATAATTCCTAGCTACATTCCTCAAAAATAAAAGCACTAAAAATAGAAAATAATTTGCAAAAGTTTACTTTAAAAATACTACATTTTTCCAAGCCATAAGGCACTGAAGAAACAAATAAAGTTTGACTAGCTCACCTATATACACATTTGAAGTAAATCATACTATTCATAACCAAACCAAAACTCTTATCTTCGAACAAACCTCTGCTTTCAAATATAAGAGGATTTTGACATAATCAATGGTTAAGATAAAAACTTACTTTTCTTGTTTTAATTGGCAAAATACACCTTTTCCTCACTGTGGTCGTCGAGTTGTAAGCATTGACCTATTGTACTTTAAAAAAATACAATTGACCCACTGTGTTTTTTAAAAAGTCTTGATCAGGCCATTCCGTCCAATTTTGCTCACACAGTTAAGAAATCAGGCCAATTTTCCTACGTGGCTTTTGAAAAAAAAAACAAAACAAGTCATTTCATAAGTGGTTTAAAAAAGAGACACCTAAATGTTGAGTTGTCTTTCTTTCTCTCTCTTCCTATGCATGAGATATTACTTATCTTCCTTTCACTATCTTCTTCATCTTCTTCATCTTTCTCTCTGTTTTCTTCATCTTTCACATAAAACACCTTGGAATCACCAGTGGAAACCACGACTATGAGCTTGGAATCGAGAAGTTTCAATGTCATCACAGATCGAGGAGAGCTCATTCTCATTCTTAGATCTGTAGTTATAGATCATGACCACGTGTGCCTCGTAGCCGCATCTTCTTCATTCAACTTAGGGTTTCGGCAACAACACTAGAAGATGATGTAGAGACATAAAGATATTGAAGTAGAAGGAGATGAGTGAACAATTGAGGTCTCTTTCTCTTGAATACCGCCGACGCTGCCTCAATTGGCAGCGAGATTCCGTTGGCCTTCTTCTTCATCACCATGATTGGACGAATTGGGTTACACAAATTGAGGCAATACAGAGAGTTCGACGAGTAGAGTAATAATGGTGGTAATTCGTGCCGCCCATGCCTTAATTATAACAAAAAAATGATTTTCTCTTTTCAGCAAAGCGATAGATGGAGTAATGGTGTGACGAAAGATTCTTAACCATATTTGAATAATGGTTTGATGGGAATGAATTATGGGTTTGATTTGATCGGTACTGTCGATGTCGGGATTTTTAGTTATCCATTTCCGTTACTTGTTCTTTGGTGTTCTCTTTTTAGGTGAGATTTATTTGAAAAAACAAGTGAAAAAGGTCCGACATGTATAACGTCGACGATGGACTGTTAAGAGTCGCCAGTTGATTTTTTAAATGGTTGTACCAACACAACCGAGAAAAGGTTTGCACATTGACCCAGTGATGTGACACTGCTAAACGGGTCGGTGAAACCGAGATTCGTTAGGGTCCGGGGACTTGGTTATGCGGAGAGAAGGTGTTAGGCACCCCCAGACATCCGTGTTACCACGGTGACCGCCTCTTTTTAAGAAACTATTATCTGAATGTGTGGGTGTGTGGGTCAATGTGCTGTTATTTGGAAGTAGTGCGAGGCCTCGTTCGCACCTATATACAAAGGGTTTGAATTTATGTAAAAATTCAGTTTTTAGCAAGATATGGCAGTGACATTTTATAAAAGAGGTTTTTCAAACCTTGATGCTCAATAATAATTGAGACCTTTTGATACTTCTATTTTATTAAGTATCCGGCTTGATTGATTTTATTTTCGAGATGTGAAGCATCTATAAGAAAATAATATACAAAATAATGCCGACTTCCTCGTGGGTATGGAAACCATATGAGGAAATTCAGACACCGCATAATAATTTACAAGCTGCTTACAGTTGAAAATGTCTATCACGGAAACCGAATCTAGATCCAATAGTTTGAATATGTGATCATAAGATTCCTAGGCGCACATGATACCTCAATTTGTATGAAAGCAGTAAACAGGTATATATATAAAAGCTGTAAATATATATATACAGACATGATCACCAACCGCGAAGCACCTCCATGGGGGATCAGAAATGTAAATAAAGGTGTAAAGCTATCAACCGCCATGGAGGAAATTCCAGGCGGGACGAAACTTAAATAAAGCTGTAAAGCTATCAACCGTTACGGAGGAAACTCCAGGCGGGACAAAATGTAAATAAAGCTGTACAAAGCAATCAACTGCCACGAAGTGAACTCCAGGCAGGACGAAACGTAAAGAAAGCTGTAAAAGCGATCAACCACCACGAAGTAAACTCCAGGTGGGACGAAATATATATATATATATATATATATATATATATATATATATATGAACAAAGTTCGACACACAGTTCATATATATATATATATATATATATATATATATATATATATATATATATATACAAACTGAAATAAAATCACGAGCCGAAGTCCGGGAAAACGCACGCAACACGACTCTCAACGTGAAGAAGGGTGTGTGCAAAGATGAAGAGAAAGGCTTTAAAGTGTGTGAGAAGGCTTACAGTGGGCTGCCAAAGAAGACTTCTATATCTTTAAAGTGGGTAAACACTGGCTTTTGTAGGTACAAAAGTAGCTATATATGAGCTCACAGGAGTTTAAAATGAGAAAGTACACTGTATGGGGCGAGTGCAGAGCAAATTGGGCAGAGCTTCCTCGCCGTTTTCTCTTGCAAAATGGCCACCCCAAGCCCTCTATTTATAGAGGGTGGAGCCGTAGGTACGGCTGGGCCGCAGGTGTACCAGAGGCTACCCGGGTTGCCTCGGGTTTCTCGGGTTGGGTCGTCTTGTAGTACGTGCACTCGGGCACTGTAATGTCCGCTCGAACTTTCAGAAGTGCAATCTGGGCATCCGATTGAGGTATACAGGACCTATTTCGGACTGCCGTTGTCGAGAGTTGTACAATGACATGGGATTGGAGTTTGTACGAAGTCATTGAAGATGGGACGATGCCCTCCGGTCTTCAAGCTTCAAATTCTATCCGTTACCCCGCACAATAGTCACTCGGGATTGGTTCTCCTTGATTCTTGTGGGACATCGTTGTGTAGAGATGTGTATGAAATGTTGAGATGACGTGGCATGGCATCGCGTTGGCGAGATGACGATGTTGCCCCTCACCGGTGTTATCGCCGGTTTGGGCTGATAAAGCAGACGTTGCTCAGGGCTTCGCTGAGATTGGACTGTTACAATTGTTGAAGGTCCTTAGTGTCATCTCTGAGGTGTGCCTGTTCTCCCGGTGTTATCTCTGGGTTGGTACTGAGTATCTCATTGTGAGCGCCGGGATTGAAGTTGGTTGCATTTGAAACAAGCATTTCCGGGGTTATTGCCGAAACTGCATTCATTGGGGTGATCACCAAGGTTGGTAGCTATTCCTATGATTGGGACTGAGACTGGATACCTCGGGGTTATCTCCGAGATTAATTGGTCTTCTTCGGTGTGTGTTCCGGTATTGGATCTGCACGTCTCGGGGTTATCTCCGAGGTTGGAATTGTTACTCCCAGTGTGTGTTTCGGGGTTGATGCTGAACTTCCGGTAGTATCCAAAATTGATATAAACTGTCTTCCAGGGTTCCCTCTTGAAAGACGAATCTATCATCCTGCAATGTTAGTGACAGGAGTACAGAAAATTTCGAGTGTCTACAGGCACAAATTTTGAGTTTTGATTCAAGATGTGAACGAATGTTGGGTTTTGTTAGATATGAAAGAATTTAGGTTATTGAGTTTTTTTAATAAATAATATTTGATATTTGAAGTGTTTTAATATTTTTAATAGTATGTTTTTTTTATGTTTAAGCCTAAATTTAATGATTTCATTGTATTAATGTTAGTATTAATTTTCAAAATAAAAATAATAATTAAAAGAAAGGAAAAGAGATAAGGAAAAAAAAATTATAAAGAAAATGAATTAAAATATTTATTTTAATTTTATTATTATTTTAATTATTTTTTTGCTACATAATAAATGATTTTATTTTTTTATTTTTTTGTGTTGCCACATAAGAAAATAATGATTTTTTTTTTCATTTATTTATAAGCTTCCTCCCGCCCATTCCACGAAAGCTTAATTGATTGGCCTTAATGCACACATCAACAAATACACATATTTTTTTTTTAAAAAGCCACGTAGGAAAACACATCTGTTTTTTAACGCCTGTGACGAAAATTGGACGGAATGACCTGAATTTTACTTTTTAAAAATAAAGTGGGTCAATTATATATTTTTAAAGTTCGCTTACAAGTCGACGAGGGGAAAGGGTACTTTTTGCCTTTTTTTAAATTTATTTTATAACTTTTTAACGAGGTAAGGTCACAACTTATAATTAAATATAATGACATTTGGTACGTTGTTTTTAAAAAGATGGGGTGTCATATTGGAACATAGGTTGTATCTAAAACGTTACTGCCATTGACATTTGAATAGAGGATTTTTTTTATGTCAAAAAAAGATTGACCCAAATTCTAACTATCTTAAATTGAAAAGAGCAACTTGTCACTAAAAATGTTGATGCGACTCTAATATGGACTAACACCAAAAGAGGTGCTCCCGCTTTATTATTAGTATAAATTTTCTTATAATCTGGACAAACGATATGTCTGATCAAAAAGAAGGGGAAAAGAAAAATTGTAGTCATACTTCCATCCATGATAAGAAATGATAAACAAGAAATAGAGTACACATGCCTAAGCAATTTGGAAATATACTACAAACTTTTAACCACCTGATCATACAGTGACCTAAACACAAACCCTTGATGTCATCAGTTTTATTTCCCAGACAGAATGGTTTACCTATTGTGGGAACAGTTGAAAGAACTTCTCCAATGTGCAGTTTGTATAGTCGTTTTTCCAGCTGCTTCTAGTCCAAGCATAACAACCTAGGGCAATTCAAACATAACAAATATGATAAAAAGACTCATATAGTAGTCATGATCATACAAAGATGGAAGCATAATAATCTTAAACATCCAGTACAAAGTGGAAAGCATGGAAGGAATTTATGAAGAAAAGGACAATTTATCTGCTATTAAGGTAGCTAGATAGTAGATGGAGAGAAATTAACATGGACAGAGCTGTACAAAAGTTCTTCAAAAAAAAAAAAGAGCTGTACCAAAGTTGAATTTTTTATCATATTCTTTATTTATCTATTTTAATTAGATTTTCCTTTGCTTTTATCAGATAAACAATAAAGCTCTTGCTCACTAAATAGTATTTAGAAGCACTAACCAACGTGCTAGAGCAAGAAGTGCATCTAGGTGTTTAGATAAATAAAACATTTTCCAGCATTCCAATTGTAGTAAACATAACATAACACTATCTACAGGCCAAATTATGAGTATGCAATGAGCGAACTGAGAGAAGAAGAAGAATTGGTATGAAGCTAAATATATAAATGATAAATGAACTAAGAGAATGAGAGAAATTGATGACCTAAAAGGCTTAGAAGCAAGAATTCTGGTGTAGGGATACGGGTGCAAATGTGGGGATACAAGGGTTCACCAAATTTGAAAAAATGGGGATCCGGGTGAGCCGGGGATACGGCACATATTATATATATGATAAAAAAAACATTAATAAAACTAAATACTTCATGCTATTCCAACAAAATATATAATTTCTGTCAGGAATAAACATGTGAATGATATTCCTATTTAATATATGATTTGATTATGATATATATGTGAATGAATATGCAAGTATGCTTGCATTAAGAAAAGCTGTAAAGTTCTTTGATAGATAATAGAAATATATGTACAAGGACTTAGAATGAATTGATCAAATATGTTAGGTTGATCCTACATAAGCAAAACAGCTTTGTGATGTCCTTAAAAATAAATGATGTACAAGGACTATAAATATAGAAAGATCAAGCTTGTTAGGTTGATCTTATGATGTAATAGATAGGCTTGTCTGATCGTCCAGCATTGCACCAGAAGTCGTAGTCTGCCAGGTGAGTCAAGGTTAACTTGAGAGCTATCGAGACAGAATAGAAGTATGCAAGATAGTAGATCTCAGAGTTCGTAGACTGCCAGGGGAAACGAAGAAGGATCGTAATGTGCTGAGGAAGTCATGTTCAGAATCGTAGAGACAACTTGCCTACGAGCAGACCGATCATCTGCCGAAGCCAAGACAGAAACGTAGACTACACTAAGAGTCGTAGAGTCTACTGATGTCGAAGCCAAATCAAGGATCGTAGATCACACTCTGAGTTCGTAGAGTCTATTGATTACATGTAGAGATCGTAGTCAAGCAAGATCAAATGAAGACAACAAGCACAAGGCAGAAATCGTAGAGTGTCAAGATCTGATCTCGGGATCGTAGTGTCTGCACAAGCCGAAGCTGAATCATAGAGTGCAGAACTACGACCTCAACAGAAGTGCTCACAATGCCAAAGTTGAATCGTAGAGCATATACGGTTCTCAACAAATGAGCACTCCCAGAATATCCAAAGGAATGAAGCCTCTGGTTGGCATTGCAAAAATGCATTCCACCTTAAGGGAACCAGAGAGCACTCAATGAATGGCATGCAGGCTAGCAGAAGATCTAAGCACCAACCCAATCAGCATCAAGATTGACTTGTAAGGCCATTTGTGATGAAGTCTTCCACGAGGAGATCCAAAGAAGACTTCAGAAGCTGACTAAGGAAAGTCAGCAAATGCAGTAGCTATCAAGTGAACAGAAGACAACGATCTTGGAAGCAACCAAGATCGTAGTGTTTGCCAAACAAAGAAGGAACTGATGGAAGGTGAACCGAGATACAGGTTAGCCTCTGAAGAGCAAAGCTAAAGTGATTAAGTACAGGGTCAGTTCATTGATGATAAGTGAACGGGAGATCACAAGGAGAAAGCATGCTGGACGCGCCACAAATCTGAAGTGTCTTGATATTCAGAAGGGGACCAGAGCAAGGAATTAGGCCATCAGTCTCTGAGAACAGTCGAAGCAAACAGAAGTATTGAAGCACTGCACAATACAAGAAAGAGGTGTTCTACATTAAAGATCCAATCAACACTCTTCAGGATCGTAGTGTTAACTCTACCAGTCAATGAGTAACACTCAACAAGACACTACGATCAAGTCCTTGAAGACGTGCATTAAAATCGTAGAGTTCGAACACTCAAAGGCTGAAGCATTGACAACGGTTCAATCTAAAGGATGGTATTCGAACAAAAGCTTATTGAGAGCATCGATGCAAAAGGACAACCTCTGATCGAGAAATCAGAAGGAGATAATAAAGTCTTCAACCTGCCCAAGACATTAAAGTGACAACTTTGACGGATAGGTGAAACAGTAGACTGCAATGTCAGATAAAGTATGACATGTCACATCAGCAGTCTACCTATGTCAACTCGACATCTGTGAAGATATTTGAATAGCCTTCAACGGCTACTTTCCAACGGAAAGATTGGGAAGGAGTATAAATCTAGAAGAGCTTCAAAGATCGAGGGTTGCTAGAGTTGCTGATTTTGGAGATAAGGTGGACTGATCTAAAACCATGTGAGATAGTGAGTCCGAAGGTTCACTCTACGATCCGCCAAGAACACTCAGAGACATGCAAAGAAAGAAGTAGAAGTGAGAGTTCTACTATGTAGAAGTGAGTGTTCTACTGCACGAAGAGTGTTTTGAACTGCCGAGAGAAAGAAGAGCATCATGTCATCTTGATGTCCATCATGGGAAGACTCTAAGTACAATAGAGAAGAGCTCACAGTCATCTTGGCAAGTCCATCATGAGAAGGCATCAAGAAGCAAGAAAGGAGATCACAAATGCTATCTTGGTGTCACGCATGAGAAAGCTTCTAAGTACCTAATAGAAGAGCTTATAGTCATCTTAGAAGCTTATCATGTGCAGCCATCAAGTACCAAGGAGAAGGATCTTCAAGGCAGTTCATAAAGGGGTCATCCGAAGTGGTTGAGTAACCAAAGAAGCTGAGCATCATGCAACACTCAACTATACTTCAAGGATGATCAAGCCAAGCTGCTAAGTATAGAAGATGTTCAAAGTATGAAGATATCTTAGCAGCTCAGCACCGACTCCAGTAACAACAAACAAACAACAAAAGCCAGGGCCTGAGGGGTCCTTGTCCGAAGGGACTAAACGAAGCCAGGGCCTGAGGGGTCCTTGTCCGGAGGGACTAAATGAAGATTCCTAGCCTGCTGGGCTTGAAGAGTTCCTAGGGAACTAGAGGAGTTCCAAGGCTGCTGGCCTTGAAGAGTTCTTAGTGAACTGAAGTCCCAAGGTTGCTGGCCTTGAAGGAATCTTAGTGATTCAGGGTGCTGCCCTTCCTTAGTGGAAATCCTGCTAGTTAAAAACAGAAGAGTGGATTAGGAGCTTGAGTCTCTGAACCACTTAAAATCCCTTGTGTCTTTTACATTATGTCATTTACATTATATACTATAACTGCTATGTATGTTTTAACTGCTTACAACTAAACTTACTCTACAAACAATGTATGTATGATTATGAATATATTAATGAAGGGGATCTTTTACTTATTCCGCTGTGCTTGAAAAGATTCTTATGTTTGTCATATGCTAATTTAATAGTTATACAAAATAAACCTGAAAAGTATTTGAAATAAAAAGGATCTATTCAACCCCCCCTTCTAGATCTATTGTGCCCTCTGGGAACTAACAATTCGTATCAGAGCAGGTTCTCATACTATATTCAAAAGCTAATCGCTTTGAGTCTGATCCCAGGCACTATCATTGTTCTAAACTAAGTTTAGTAGTAAGTAACTTGTTATATGCAGATGAGCTCATATGTTGGAAATATTGTGTATAGGTTAAATGTGTATATACACCTGAAGCTGCTCAGATTGGTCCATGGTCTCTACTGTTACATCAACAAGACCAATCCTAGCCTGCAGTCAATCTTGTAATCCGAAGACCAGACGAGAGAACTCAAGAGACATCAATGACAAAGAGTCAAGCACCCACCAGTCTAAAAGATGAAGAAGCCATACATGCTAAGAAATGCTTATTGAGAAAAGAAAGAAGATCTTCTCAAACTTATGTCTGGCCAAACAACAGCTGGGTGCAAACTCTATCAGCTAAAGGATGTCAAAGATCTTAATGTTGAGATTCTCTTGGCCTATATCTTCAAGACCACGACTGATTGATTAAAGGCCGACAAGAGCAATAAGCTGTCAGGAGAAAAAGTAAAGCTATACACATCAATACCTAAACTCAGTATATCTAAGATAAATGACTGTTTAGTAACTGACAGTAAAAAGGTACGGTTCCTCACTATTATAAATGTATACATCATAGTTGCATCTTCTTATGAACTATAACAATATTCTGTCAAGGAGTCATAATCTACCTAAAAAGGTGAAGAGAGAAAGTAACCTGAGGATGGAAACTCAAATGACTACAAACTTTCTCTCCATCCAAGTTTTAGGTTGAAGATGACATCTTGAAGGAAATCTGAAATAGGTCATAAGAGCATCACATGCCTAATAAACCTTATGTGAAGTAATCTTTGCCGGTGGGTTAGTATGTATATACAAGCCTATGTTCTAAGTGTCTGACAACACACAGAGCATGATCAGTTCTGCAAGAGGATCTTGCAGATTCATAGAAACTGATCACCTCAATGAATCAACTAGATACTCCTAAATCGTAGAGTTGATTCTCACTCTGTGAACACTTAAACATTGTGAACGTAACCCAGTAAATGATGAATTCATAATGAGTGCATTATTTAATGTCAAATCCTACGAACACTCACCATGCATCTCAAAATGTATTATCTCAAGATAGTTGTACGCATGAATATGTCTGTTGTTGATAAATATGATGATTATCCAAATAAGAGGATCAGGGGTTAGAAAACTAACCTAGCAGGACCCATTTAATTATGGGTACCAAAAATAGAAATATATTTAAACCTGCAGGTACTTGGTCAGTTTGACCACACTAAGGATTAATGAAGCAGAAGACTTCAGTCAAGAAGACTTCAGTCAAGAAGACTCAACCAGCAGAAGGCCAAGGACTGTTCAGAATTAATTCTGACAAAATTCCTATATGTCCAAGCCTGTTCTTAAAAACCCTCTGAGCTAATCAGAATGAAGCTCACATAGCTGCTAATCTGTATATGGAAGCAAGCCATTCAGCCAAAGAAGGAAAGGGTCTTATATGCTCAAAAGCTAGCAAAGAGTGCTATATAGGAAGAATCCTCAAGGAAGCTCACATCAGAGGATCATCGAGCATCAGACAAGAGAAGTTCATTAAGAAGCAGAACTTCTAAAACTCAAGACTGTCAAAGAAGACTACGTTCGTAGTAATGTCAAATGATCATAGAGTGATCAGTCCTGAAAATACTCATCTCTACAATATAAGGAGATATGCAAGGCTGCCTTCAAATGAACCTGAAGAAGAGGGAATCACATCTATCTGGAAAAACAGCATCAACCATGGGGAGCAGTGATCTGTTAAGGAACAATAGCACTGAGATATACTATGAAAAGATGTACCGGCTACAGAGTCCCAAAATTTTGTGGCTGATGAACCAAATGAAGATCCATAGTCAGTAGGAACGTCTCAAAACGTACTACTGATAACCTTTCAGCCACCCAACCCATAATCGTGAAGTGCCTACGATCAAACATATGATCGTAGTGTAAGAGCAGGAGGACACCACGATTTCAGAAAAGCAATTGTCTAAAGCTGGTAAAAGATCTCCCCACCAGAAAAGGTCGAATGAGATGTTAGTACAAATCACTTCTATAGCATTGCATCTGGGGAACGCCTCAGGCACAAACCTGACCCTTAGCTCACTCTAAGAGGTTGGCCCTTCCCGAGCTACCTTGACCCAGAAGGAATGCTTGATCAAGTTCATCTCAAGGACCAAGTCAGTCAACGATCGTAAAGTCGAGTTTGAAGAAAACTAAAACGATAGCAGTGCAACCTCAACGATCGTAGTACAACCTCAGCGATCGAAGAATACAACTCGACGATCGTAGTCCCACCAAAGGGTACTCTAGTTCACAAGGAACTTGGAAAATGAGACATTTGCTAAAGCATTCAAGTTAAGTAGATAAGTTCGAATACATCAGTGATTGAGCTATGCTGAATCAAAGTAAGGATAAAAGACAAAGCCATCCACTGCAGCATCTCTCAGAAGTTGATCGTTGAGTCAACAAAGGAAATCGTAGAGTCTAAAGCTGCCTCATCATGCTACTCTACGAATCAAAAGGTCAACGGGCAAAGCCACGTCAATTAAACGTCTACTCTTCTAAAAGGAAATATCAAACTGAAAAGTTATGGGGAGTTACAGCTCATTACTAGGCAACGTGCAACCAATGGACGGTTGACACATCACTGACTATGCAGAGGTAGAAGGAACTGCCTTAAAGACAATTTCAAATATGCAGACAGTTACTAAAAGCTATCGAACCTTTCTCCCTCCCATTTTCAAACCCTAGAATCCTCTCAAGAGCCAAAATCAGTTAACCCTCCAGAGCCTTACCAAATCACATTCAGCCATCTCGTATAAACATCTCTAAATCAGATACCCACATTCTTCGAACTACTCAAATGGAAAACTGGCAAGTAATCACTGGCATTCAGCTCGAAACCAAATCGTTTGAGAAATCTGAAAAGAAGTTCAGGGACATTCTTGAGCTTGTGAAGAAAGCTGGATTCTCAGAATGCCTTGAGGCAAATACTCGAGTCTACATCGACCTGGTTAAAAAGTTCTACTCAAACACCTTTATCAACTCCGAAACCCTTACTACCAAGGTTAAAGGTCAATTTCTGAAGTTAAAATCTTCTGACCTCAATCAATGCCTAGGTTTTCCTAACCAAGGGCTAAAGAACCTTGATAATGTCAATACTGAACAAGCGAAGGAGGTTATGGGGTACCAAAGAAACCCTAATCTTAAAGACATGAAGAAGAAGGAGTTTCCTGAAGAGTATGAGTTCCTTGCTGAAATAGTTGGAAAATACATACTGTGCAAGAACACTGCACATGACACAGTGATTGACCAACAGTTGAAAATAATGTCAGCAATAGTTCTGAAGAAATAAATCGACTTTGAACTATCTTGTTCGATCAAATCTCCAAGTGGGTAGAAAAGGCTGAGAAGAAGAAGTCCACTGAAAACCCCCTGACCAAGGTGTTTCATGGTAGGCTGCTGAGTATTGTACTGAAGAAGAAGCTAGGAGGGAAAATCAAGGATGATGAGGGAGAAACTTTGAATGTGCACAAAGTGATGTCTCCACAATTATTTATGAACTGGAAGAAGAACCCTAAGGAGAACAAAAGGCTGACAGTTGGGAGCAGCAGCAGAGCCTATGCAAAGAAAAAGAAAATAGACGAGGCAGAGAACTCTGAGTCTGATGACTCTAAACCAGCAGAAATCACACCAGCCAAGAAGAAATTCAGGAGTGTGAAGAAAGCTCAAACCTCATCAAGAAAAGTTTCCTCAAAGGACAAGGATAAAGAAGAAAAAGTCCTAACTGCTGAAATAACAAAGAGGAGAAGCAGCATGTTGCTTCAAGGGCCAGTCAGCAAGAAAGCTAAGGTGGAAGACAAACCAGCCTCAGCTTCCCAAAACAGTACATCTGCTGAAGAGAGGGACGTAGAGTCAGCAGAAGAAAAAGAAACAGATGTCAAGGCCCAGTCTCCACAGACAACATCCAACAATGAAAATGAAGCTGATGTGATGGAAGAAATTGCAGCATCTATTGATAAAGAAGAATGCTCAAGCCCCATGGCTAATCCTCAAAGCAGTCACTCTGTGAATGAAGAAGAGATTCAAGATGACCAAACTCAATCTCTAACTGCAACTGTCCCAACAAGCCCAGATAATGGGTCAGATAATGATGATTCAAGAGAAGAAGAAAATGCCCCCTTAAATCCGGAAAGCCCCCATGATGACTCAGAAGGTGATGAGTTCAAAGAAGAAGGACCTGCCCTTGCCAGTGCTGAACTCCAAAGAAGTCTGTCTGTTGGACCAAAGGAGTTAGATTCTAAAGAAGAAGAAGAGTCTGACTCTCCCAAACCTGAACTTCCTAGAAGAAGGAAAAGATACAGACTGCAAGTCAAGTTTGCCTACAAAAGGAGTAGTGGTCAATCAAATGCCATCATTGAATTGAGTAATGATGAGTCTGTATCCCAGGAAGAAAATGCTGAAGAAGAAACCAGCAATGAAGAAGATGAATCTAAAGAAGATCTTGCTGAAGAAGATTCTGGAGATGAAATGTAGCAAGAAGATCTCTCTGCTGGAAATGACCAGGATGATTCAGGCTCGCGAGAGAAGAGATTGAAGAAGATTTTGGTTCTGCACCTCAGGTAGAAGACGAACAAGAAGATTATCCAGTTCTCTCTCCTGCAAGATTTAACAGAAGGATCGTACTGGAAGTTTTAAATGATCTACCAGATGCTCCATCAGAAAGAAGAGTGAACTGTAGAAATGAGCAGCTCAAGGTAGTAAGAATGACTACCTTTGACATAGCCAAAAACTGGAACAATATGGAGCTAGATTGTTCAACCATTCTCTACAATCGTGACGACTTACTGATGAAATGGTTCTTCCAGTGGATGCCATAGCTCAAGGCCCATACTGAAAGAGATGGAAGCTACTTCAGTTGGTGTTACAAGTAGTTTCCAAGCATGGAACTGGTGGCTCAGAACTTTCCAAGAGTAAAGAAGTTTGCCACCAAACTGATCAAAGACCAGCCCCACTTCAAAGTCTATCGCCATGCTAAAAATCTCTTTATCCCCTATGATCGTAGAGTGGATTCTGAAGGACAGAGAGTCATAAACAAGGAGCTGATCGTAGAGTCTAGCCACTCTACTGCTGATGATACTCAAACTCAAAACTAGAAGCCTCCTTATGCTCCAGCACTATTATCAGACATTCCCTCATTCTCAACCAGTGATTGGAACTCAACGATTATTCAGATTCTCCAGACTTTCGAAAATCTGTCTAAGGATGAAAATCGTAGAGTCCAAACTGATGCTCAACCAGTTGCTACCCAACAAGAGGGTCAAACTACTTTGGAGTAGGAACTATAGAAGAGTTCTGATGATCTAAGCGAGAAAATATCTCTGCTCACTGAAGAATCACAGAAGCTGACAGTAATAGGAGATAATTCCTTCCAGCACAAGCTTCAAGCTACTATGGCTGATGTATCTCTCAAACTCCAAGAGAGAGATAACATCTATCAGAAGGCCATACAAGATCAAAAGGCTGAAGCTATACGAGTTCAGAAGGCAAATAAAGAGCAAATTCAAGCCCTATCTGACAAGATTGACAACCTAAAGCAGTCTTTCTCAGTACAACTTGAGCTAGGTCAGCAGGAACTCAAGTTTGAAGTTGCCAACTCCTCCTACCTGATGGAGCAGCTTATGTCCAACATGGAGCAGCTCTTTCAAATGACTGATGACAAAAAGGGGGAGAAAAAGAGGCATAAAAAGAGGAAGAGCAAGAGGAGCAAGAGGCACTCAAAGAAGAGCAGAGGGATAGAAGAAAAGAGATCAAAGAAGAAGACATCAGCTGCAAAAAGAGTATCATCATCTGAGGGGAAGCCAAAAGATGATGATCCCATGATCGCAGAGTCTGAGGGGGAGCATGATCAAAAAGAAGCTGAAAGGGAGCCAAGCAAAGACAGAAGGTCATCATCTCAGGGGGAGCGAGGGCAAGAAGAACAATCAGATGAGTAGCTAATCAGCAAACATCCTGGAAACATACATGGAGCCAAAGAGGTACATCTCTAACCTGTTAGATATGTTCTAGATCTAGGACGTAGAATGTCTGAATATATAAATTGCCATATCAATATAAATGACATTCATGATTATCTGTTTTAGAAATACAGCTGCTCATTGTATATAAGATTCATTCATAACATGCATATGCACTTAATATTTTTGTCATAATCAAATAGGGGGAGATTGTCAGGAATAAATATATGAATGATATTCCTATTTAATATATGATTTGATTATGATATATATGTGAATGAATATGCAAGTATGCTTGCATTAAGAAAAGCTGTAAAGTCCTTTGATAGATAATAGAAATATATGTACAAGGACTTAGAATGAATTGATCAAATATGTTAGGTTGATCCTACATAAGCAAAACAGCTTTGTGAAGTCCTTAAAAAGAAATGATGTACAAGGACTATAATTATAGAAAGATCAAGCTTGTTAGGTTGATCTTATGATGTAATAGATAGGCTTATTTGATCTTCGAGCACTGCACCAGAAGTCATAGTCTGTCAGGTGAGTCAAGGTTAACTCGAGAGCTATCGAGGCAGAATAGAAGTATGCAAGATAGTAGATCTCCAAGTTGGTAGACTGCCAGGGGAAACGAAGAAGGATCGTAGTGTACTGAGGAAGTCATGTTCAGAATCGTAGAGGCAGCCTGTCTACGAGCAGACCGATCATCTGCCGAAGCCAAGACAGAAACGTAGACTACACTCAGAGTCGTAGAGTCTACTGATGTCGAAGCCAAGTCAAGGATCGTAGATCACACTCTGAGTTCGTAGAGTCTATTGATTACATGTAAAGATCGTAGTCAAGCAAGATCAAATGAAGACAACAAACACAAGGCAGAAATCGTAGAGTGTCAAGATCTGATCTCGGGATCGTAGTGTCTGCACAAGCTGAAGCTGAATCGTAGAGTGCAGAACTATAACCTCAACAGAAGTGCTCACAATGCCAAAGTTGAATCGTAGAGCATATACGGTTCTCAACAAATGAGCACTCCCAGAATATCCAAAGGAATGAAGCCTCTGGTTGGCACTACAAAGATGCATTCCAGCTTAAGGGAACTAGAGAGCACTCAACGAATGACATGCAGGATAGCAGAAGATCTAAGCACCAACCCAATCAGCATCAAGATTGAGTTGTAAGGCGATTCGTGATCAAGTCTTCCACGAGGAGATCCAAAGAAGACTTCAGAAGTTGACTAAAGAAAGTCAGCAAATGCAGTAGCTATCAAGTGAACAGAAGACAACGATCTTGGAAGCAACCAAGATCGTAGTGTTTGCCAAACAAAGAAGGAACTGATGGAAGGTGAATCGAGATACTGGTCAGCCTCTGAAGAGCAAGGCTAAAGTGATTAAGTGCAGGGCCAGTTCATTAATGATAAGTGAATGGGAGATCACAAGTAGAAAGCAAGCTGGACGTGCCACAAATCTGAAGTGTCTTGATATTCAGAAGGGGACCAGAGCAAGGAATTAGGCCATCAGTCTCTGAGAACAGTCAAAGCAAACAGAAGTATTGAAGCACTGCACAATACAAGGAAGAGGTGTTCTACATTAATGATCCAATCAATACTCTTCAGGATCGTAGTGTTAACTCTACCAGTCAATGAGCAACACTCAACAAGACACTACGATCAAGTCCTTGAAGACGTGCATTAAAATCGTAGAGTTCGAACACTCAAAGACTGAAGCATTGACAACGATTTAATCTAAAGGATGGTATTCGAACAAAAGCTTATTGAGAGCATCGATGCAAAAGGATAACCTTTGATCGAGAAATCAGAAGGAGATAATAAAGTCTTCAACCTGCCCAAGACATTAAAGTGACAACTCTGACGGGTAGGTGAAATAGTAGACTGCAATGTCAGATAAAGTATGACATGGCACATCAGCAGTCTACCTATGTCAACTCGACATCTGTGAAGATATTTGAATAGCCTTCAACGGCTACTTTCCAATGGAAGGATTGGGAAGGAGTATAAATCTAGAAGAGCTTCAAAGATCGAGGGTTGCTAGAGTTGCTGAGTTTAGAGATAAGGTGGACTGATCTAAAACCATGTGAGATAGTGAGTCCGAAGGTTCACTCTACGATCCACCAAGAACACTCAGAGACATGCAAAGAAAGAAGTAGAAGTGAGAGTTCTACTATGTAGAAGTGAGTGTTCTACTGCACGAAGAGTGTTCTGAACTGCAAGAGAAAGAAGAGCATCATGTCATCTTGATGTCCATCATGGGAAGACTCTAAGTACAATAGAGAAGAGCTCACAGTCATCTTGGCAAGTCCATCATGAGAAGGCATCAAGGAGCAAGAAAGGAGATCACAAATGCTATCTTGGTGTCACGCATGAGAAAGCTTCTAAGTACCTAACAGAAGAGCTTACAATCATCTTAGAAGCTTATCATGTGCAGCCATCAAGTACCAAGGAGAAGGATCTTCAAGGCAGTTCATAAAGGGGTCATCTGAAGTGGTTGAGTAACCAAAGAAGCTGAGCATCATGCAACACTCAACTATACTTCAAGGATGATTAAGCCAAGCTGCTAAGTATAGAAGATGTTCAGAGTATGAAGACATCTTAGCAGCTCAGCACCGACTCCAGCAACAACAAACAAACAACAAAAGCCAGGGCCTGAGGGGTCCTTGTCCGAAGGGACTAAACGAAGCCAGGGCCTGAGTGGTCCTTGTCCGGAGGGACTAAATGAAGATTCCAAGCCTGCTGGGCTTAAAGAGTTCCTAGGGAACTAGAGGAGTTCCAAGGCTGCTGGCCTTGAAGAGTTCTTAGTGAACTGAAGTCCCAAGGCTGCTGGCCTTGAAGGAATCTTAGTGATTCAGGGTGCTGCCCTTCCTTAGTGGAAATTCTGCTAGTTGAAAGCAGAAGAGTGGATTAGGAGCTTGAGTCTCTGAATCACTTAAAATCACTTGTGTCTTTTATATTATGTTATTTACATTATATACTATAACTGCTATAACTGCTATGTATATTTTAACTGCTTACAACTAAACTTACTTTACGAACAATGTATGTATGATTATGAATATATCAATGAAGGGGATCTTTTACTTATTCCGCTGTGCTTGAAAAGATTCTTATGTTTGTCATATGCTAATTTAATAGCTATACAAAATTAACCTGAAAAGTATTTGAAATAAAAAGGATCTATTCAACCCCCCCTTCTAGATCTATTGTGCCCTCTGAAACTAACAATTTCATCATCCTACATCACAATAGTAAAACATGAAATCATAAAGCCGCACAAAACCCAGTCTTAAAAGTCAAAAACACATATTTATTAAATATTTAACAAATATAACCCAACCTGCAAGTCAGCAATAATCAACAAAAGAAAACCTAGCAAAAGGTTATTATCATCATCTCAACAACAACAAGAAAAAAAGATAGTTCCATGAGGCCAAAAAAAAAATATAACCCAACAAGCAACAAAGCTAAATTTAAAAAGAAAATAAGGCAACAAAGATAATTTCAATAAAAGATAACTAGAGAGAAGAGTGACTGCGAAGTTGTGGCACTACCTAAGTCAAGCAGCCGCAAGAGAACTTCTCTCTGCTGCGAAGTCATCACTCTTCTCTCCCTGTCGATCTGCCTAAGCCCTAAAAGCATGATATGTCTTTTCTCTTCTCCTCTTAATTTTTTCATAATTACAAAAAGTTCCACCGCTGCACCCACAAGCACTCCCAAAGCAAAATTTGGGGATACGGTTGGTGCTGCACCCTTGCGCACGTGTGCAGTGCTGCTGTTAGACCCTTGTTAAAGCCTAACTAGAAAATAAGAGAGAAATAGAGACATAGATATAAATAAAAGAGAATTCAGTGAGAATAAGGGACAAAAAAGGAGAAGAATTTAGTGATTTACAACGAGTTCGTGAGATTGAGAGAGATATAAAGAGAAAGCTTAATCAAGATATTCCCATTCATTCAGAAATTGCATAATATTCAAAAGTTTGGGGGTTAATCCACCCATTACACGTATATATATAGCTACTAGAATGCTGAAAAAGTGTAAATACTCCTAACCTATACCTCTCTTATCCTACACACACCTGCTAACTAACCACCCATGTACTTACATGTGCAGACAAAATATTTAACACTAGCATATACTAACACTACAAAAATAAGGGTCACTCGCGACGGGTATACTGCCGACGGCACAAGCCCCGTCGCGAATAACGTCAACTTCGATGGTCCAGCTGTCGCATATGCCTGCCGTAGAGAATGATCCTTTTTTTGGCACCAAACATTCCCGGTGGAGGGAAAATATCATTGGCGACGACAATAATTTTAGCATCGATGGCATTGCCGTCGGGAGTGACTCAATAACGACGATATTTGTATCGACGGGGTATGCCGTCGAGAATGCTAATTAAACCCTCTTCCCACGACGACAACGACAATTTTCATAAAAAAAATTCCTCTCTATATTTCTTTCCCTCTCAAATTCAGCCATTTTCGCTCCTTAATTTCCCCACTGAATCTCAAATTCGGTGTATTCATTCTCTAAAGTTCACCCATTTTGGTTTATTGCTTCCCATTTCGCCCATTTCTCTCATCCCTGTTGCAACCCCTCTCCTTATCCATTTTGCCGCTGCAATTGAGGCCTCCGACTGGACCTCCGGCCAGTTCGTCTCTGCAACTTCAGACCTGTACAAGGACTGGGCTGGTTTACATTGGCATGCTCATAAACATGTAAGATTTCGAGTTACTATTATTTTTTTGAATACGAAGAAGACTGATTTAGAAGAGTAGGTTTGTATATGGTGTTTGGAAGAAGTTGTAATTTCTTTGTTTTTTCTTCAGCATAAACTCCACTGTGCATATATAATCATCAGATACTTGGACACAAATTAGTATTGACTTGTAGAAATAAAATAATCATCAGTATTGACTTGCATATATAAATAAAATTTGTAGAAATTGATTTGTATTTGATAAATAATCTAAGTGAGACTTTCAAAAGTAGTACTAGTATTATATTTGTTGAAGAAATTATGATAAGGAGAGACAAATGGTGTGAGATTATATTACATTGTATGATAATTTGTGATATCTTTAATTAAAAAGTAAGTGTTCTATAATTAGGGCTATGATATTTATTCAATTTCTGGAAACTAATTTTCCTATCTCCTCTTTAATTTATTTATGTTCAAGTTGGGTATTTAATATGATACTATATAATCATTCAAGGTTGAACTTCTGTTGAACTGTATTTGGTTTAATATGATATTTGTATGTGTATGTTTTCAGCCCCATATGTACTTGGGGAAACATCAGTTATGTTTAATATTATGCAATTTATGTAATAATTTCTTCATGGATTATATTCATCATGTTACATGTTTGGTTGCTTGAGCTAGATATAAATGAAGTAAACATCTATGTATGGTTCTTTTATTGGGTTATTGAAGATTGCTCAACTTGGTGAATATAGTGATTATAATCTCATATGAGAGTTTAAGAAAGTGCTCTTCTTTGTGTTTCTTTGATTTCTTCTTCATCCTTGAAAAAATCTGTCTTTTTTTCTTCAGTAATCACTATGATCAAATGCGTGTATTCCATGTGACTTGACATGTGCATATTTTCATATAGTTTAGGAAGCTTAGAAACCCGTTTGAGATTCACTTAGTAAGAATGAATCTCATATAGTCCCCGTTTTGGGACTGTTCTTGTATGTTTCGTTCTCAGTTAGGTCGGTGTTAACGACTTGAGCACGTCTTTATATTTTTTGAATTTCTGGTCAGTATAAATCTCTTGATGTTCTTCGGGTGCATATTTAGACTACGATGTGTTAGTCTATTTCGTGTACTTGAAGACCGTGGGGAGGTGCTGTCGAAATTTTTGAAAAATTTAAAGATGTGTTCAAGTTGTTGGCATCAGTGAGGCGACACATCCGAGAATGGGATAGGAGCCTGACCCGTTAGAGGTGGAGATGAAGTTAGGAAACTCATATAAGCTTGCATATACATTAACTTGGAGACTTGATTGTGTTTGTCTGACTTTCCATATATATATATATATATATATATATATATATATATATATATATATATATATATATCAGACAGTTGTCCAAGATGTCTGTTGATCAAAGTTGGATGGAACGTAGGGTAGCCACTGATAGGAGTGGTCTTAGCTATGAGTATCGTAGTGGTGTTGAACAGTTTATCAACTTCGCGTTTGAGCAAGTCAGCGGCGAAGAGATTAGATGTCCTTGTAAGAGGTGCGTGAATGAAGTGTGGAAGGAAAGGAGTGATGTCATGTGCGACTTATTTGCGTATGGGTTCAAGCAGGGTTATACGATATGGATCTATCATGGGGAAACCTGGTTGGATGAATATGAATCAGAATCAAAATCCAGAGGTGACGAAACCTTTGACTGTACTAACATGATAGTCGAAGCTGCTGGTTCATACTTCCAATGGAATACAGACAGGGATGGAAGCAGCGTCGTGCAAGAACCGAATGATGGGGCTAAGGGTTTCTATGAGTTATTACATAAAGCAACGACACCACTGTATGACGGACATGAAAAGCACACCGTCTTATCTGCCGTGACTAAGTTTTTACACTTCATGAACGAGCATGACTGTAGCGAGAGAGGTTTTAATGAACTGTTAAGCATTGTGAAGGAGTGCTTACCTGTAAGCAATAAGTTACCGGAGTCGTACTATGATGTGAAGAAAATGGTCAAAAGGCTCAATCTAGGGTATGAGAAATTTGATGCTTGTGAGAATGACTGTATGTTGTATTACGATGATGTCAATAAAGATAAGAGGTCATGTGATATTTGTGGTACAAGTAGATACTGTGAACTGCGCAAGAAAAAGGGAAAAGACGTGCCGAGAAAGATCTTACATTACTTTCCCATTGCCCCGAGGCTTCAGCGGTTGTTCATGTCAACACATACCGCCGAGGATATGAGGTGGCACTCTACACGAGACATAGTCGAAGGTCAACTGACGCACCCGGCAGATGGGCTTGAGTGGAAAAATTTTGATAACAAGCACCCCTCGTTTGCTGAAGAGGTTCACAATGTTTGGCTTGGACTTGCTACGGATGGGTTTAATCCGTTTAACGGGCCTTACACAAAGCCCTACTCAACTTGGCCGGTGATTATTGTGGTGTATAACCTCCCGCCTTCGATGTGCATGAAAGATCCCTACATGTTCATGCCTTTATTGATTCTGGGTGATAAGAGTCCGAGTAAAGACATCAATGTATACCTCAGGCCGTTAGTTGATGAGTTGAAGATGTTATTGGAAAAAGGGGTCCAAACTTATGATATATCTCTTAAGCAGAACTTTGACATGAGGGCAGCTTTACTGTGGACAATAAATGACTTCCCGACGTTAGGAATGATCAATGGATGGTCGACTCACGGAGGCTTGTCATATCCCGTGTGCATGGGGTCAGTTAAAGCTATGCGGCTCAAACATGGGGGGAAAATGAGTTTCTTTGCAACATCCAGATAGTTTTTGCCGATTGAACATCGTTATCGATGGATGAGTAGACAATTCAATCAATAAACAGAGAAACATCAAGTACCTGGCCGTCTTTCTGGGTCAGGAGTGTTGACTTGGATTAGTCATTTAAAGTTTCCACCTCCAGGGAAGAATCACAGATTGGAGCGAGCTTATAGTTACGACAAGGTTCACAACTGGACACACAGATCCATGTTATTTGACCTGCCTTATTGGGTTACACTCTGCATCCATCATTGTTTAGATCCGATGCATACTGAGAAGAACGTATTTGATAACATTTTTTATACAGTCCTAGATGCCAGTGGTAGATCAAAGGACAACAACAAGTCGAGACTTTATTTGGTAGAAATGAACATTAGGGAAGATCTGTGGCTGTATCAGGAGGGTAGTAAGACAGTAACGCCTAAAGCTGAATATACTTTGACTAGGGAACAGTTGATACTGATATGTAATGGGATTAGTGGACCGAAGCTCCTAGATGGATATTCTTCGAATATAGCAAGGTAATGTAAAGTCGAAGAGCTGAAGTTTCGGGGCCTCAAAAGTCATGATTGTCACGTATTCATGCAGAAGTTGATCCCTATGGCATTTATCGACTTGTTACCGAAACATGTGGTTGAAGCACTGACAGAGCTTTCTAATTTCTTTAGAGATCTATGCTTGACGAAGCTTTAGCTCAAAGACATAGATAAAATGGAGATGCAGATAGTGGAAATAATGTGCAAGTTAGTAATGATCTTCCCTCCATCGTTTTTTGATTCAATGGAGCATTTGCCTATTCACTTGCCACACGAAGCTAAGTTTGACAGTCCCATGCAATATAGATGGATGTATCCATTCGAGAGGTAATTCCATTAATATTTTTAATACGGTAAAATGTTCATTCTTTTTTGCTAATCTATATATCACATAGGTATATGCGACGTCTAAAGCAAAAGGTGAAGAATAGAGCCCGTGTAAAGGGGTCAATTGCTGAAAGGTATGTTATGGAGGAACTTGTTAATTTTTGCTCGTTGTACTTTGAGCCGTATGTTCAGACAAAGCACAATCGCTTACGTCGGAATCAGGCTGTTGCGCACGAGGAATCAGGCTGGTCCGGAGCAACTAAAGAGGTGACACTCTAGTGTCTGATGCTGAGCGTGACGACGAGGAGATGGAGGACTGGCTGTAGGCTACAGGGGGGCCGAAGAAGGGTAGAATTATAGGCATTCCCCGTGTCCCAGCCTACACTATAGTCCCTACTGCGAGATCTTGACGTCACCCACCCACCGGAGGTAGTGGTGCGAGTGGATCAGGCGCCGACCCTTCAATATTCGACGACTTCTTTAGGCGGATCATTGAGGGGTGCATGGCGAGCAGTGTCGTGCAGTTAGGTGCACCATCACGCGAGCGGATCTACCAGCTTGCTCAGGAGGTTGTCCACGGCTCTATAGATCCTACAACTGTCGTTGACGACCTCATGGGTGTAGTCCGGGAGGAGGCCATCCGTGTATGTGCAGTTGTCTTGGCCAACATCTTTCCTCCACATATTTGACAGGTAAAACTTATTATTATTGTATTTCCTTATTTGTAATTATATTGCTTATATAAACTGTCAAATAACTAGTTAACACGTGTTACAACTGACTGGACTCGATTTCGATATACGGAGTCCGAGTTCGAGTCCCGTACGCCTAACTTGAGAAAACTTAGCAAAATAGTCGAAAGAGAGAACAAAACCTGTGACGCCCCCAAAAATAGGTATACATCACCCATCTTGAGTCGCCAGATACATGGTACAGAATTCAAATACAACTTAATAATACAACTGTCGTGTACAATACGACAAAACATAAACTGTGAGTTTGAATACAAATATTGTCTTCTAGAGAGTATTCATACTCAAAAGGAGTCCTCATTATAATTATTATCACACTATTACATAGAATAGTGAGGACTACTAATGCACCATCTAGGACCATCAGTCTGTTCCCCGACTAGTCCCAGCTACGTTCTCATTTCCTGAAGAGAACAGTGAAAGAAAGGGTGAGCTCAACTAGCCCAGTAAGAAATATTATGAATAAGATAATGCAGAATAAATTATCGTTAGCCTTCAACAATGTTAAACTGATACAATATAGCAAACATCAAGTTTAACTGCAGCGGAACAAGCAATCCATTAAAAGAGTCAAGTAGAGAATAAAATCTACTATCTTTTATGATTTAAAAAGTTTTTCATCACTGTTATTGCTGAGACTCAGCTTAATAATTAATCCACATCATCGAATCACCCCTGCACTACGGCCAAGGATATTCTTTAGTATCACGACCACAATTATCCATGCACTACGGGCTAAGAATATTTGTGTATTCATTAATGGTCTTGATCATGCCAACAACTGTCCATCAACGCACTATGGGCCAATGAGGACTTTTACCACATCATTTGTAACATTACGGTCATGATTATACCGAATAATCCCTGGTCATAATCATACCAAGTCCATCTATGCACTATAGGCCACAGATGACTTTCAACATTTTATAAACATGAGGATGATGACAATGATCTAAGAATTCAATAAAACAAGTTCAAGAATTAATTTATCCAAGAATTAACAACGTCCAAATTGTCAATATGATACTGCTTTGTGGAGTAAAATTCAAGAATTCTTAGAAGAATATTTCCATGAAAAGATACTAGATGAAGCGCAAATATCAAAGATATTCCACTAATTTCATGGAGTATAGAAGTCAAAGTTTTAACCAACTGAGTATAATAAAGAATGAAATAACAAAAGAAATCACCATGCATGCGATAGACCGCATAGACAGGTTATTCCAACAGAATAATAAATGATGGAACCAGGTCCGACGTAAAACGCACAGACAGGGTATTCCAACAGAATAGTAATAAAGACGGAACCAGGTCCGGTGTAAAACACACAGACATGATGTTCCAACAGAATAATAATAAAGAGGGAACCAGGTCCGGTGTAAAACACACAGACATGATGTTCCAACAGAATAATAGAAGAATGTCACCAAGTATAGGGTAGACCGCGTATACAGGTTATTCCAACAGAATAATAAGCAATGGAATAACAACAGTTCTCTTCATGAATAAGAAAGGATAACACCCTTTACCGTTTTAAAGAAGAACTAAAATAAAGAAGTAGTGAAGTAGCAGAATACTTTTCTTCTTTCTCTCTATAGTTTCTCTCTCTAGAGTTCAGTGAATTCGTAAGAAAATAATGAAGGAATGAGCTTCTATTTATAGGAAAATGGAATGCATAGTAACTAACCCATGAACGGTCCAGATTGATTTACTTTAATCTGACGGTCCATATTTAAAGAAATTTTTTTTAAATAAAATATAATATATTCTATTTATAGAATAACTTTAATAAAGTATTCTGTTTTATATAAAAAGATGTTTATGTTTTATTACGTTAATAATACGAATAAAACAAAAACTTCATTATCGCTAAATAATTCATATTATTAATTGACAGTAATTGAATCAAACTGAGTGACTTCTCACATAAGCATTAATAATCAATACCGTATGCTACTACGTAACCACACGTATTACTGTACTTTTACTACCGAGTAGTTCAACAGTATCAACGGTAAAACTTCAGCCATTTTTTTTAATAAAATATTTTTGTCATTTTCTCAATCTGACAATAATTTCGCTGTGGGGTCCACCAATGATTGTTCCGTTATACGAATATTCCATGTTAAAACGAATATTCCCCGACCAATCGAATATTATATAACAACTTGCGTACTTTACAAAATTTATAAATATTACCCACAACTAGAACATTATATAAAATTAACTCCATAATATTCAAAAATGATATTTATAAAAATTCATCTTTATTTATAAAAGTTGGGGTCTTACAACCTCCCATTCTTATGTAATTTCGTCCTCGAAATTAAGGTACGTACCTGTTATGTCGAAGAGATAAGGATACCTTGATTTCATTTCAGATTCTAACTCCCAAGTCATTTCCTCAACATCGTGGTTTCTCCACAAAACTTTGGCTTGAGGTATAACCTTGGTGCATAGAATATGTTCTTTCCTATCCAAGATTTGAACAGGAACCTCTTCATACGTCAAATCTTTAGCTATTTCGTCCGGTTCTAACTCAATAATGTGGTTCGGGTCTTCCACATATTTACGTAGCATGGATATATGAAAAACGTTATGAACACGAGACATACTTGGCGGTAAAGCGAGTCTATAAGCCACAGTTCCTACTCGATCGAGGATTAAAAATGACCCGATGAATCGAGGATTGAGCTTTCCCCTCTTTCCAAATCTCGTAACTCCTTTCCATGGAGCAACACGTAAGAACACATGATCTCCTATATCAAATTCCACGTCCTTTCGATGAAGATCAGCTTAGCTCTTTTGTCGATCTTGTGAGGTTTTTATACGTTGTCGGATCGTATGAATCTTTTCTGTAGTCGTACGTACCACCTCGGGTCCCAACAACGTTGCTTCACCCACCTCATCCCAGTATACCGGAGAACGACACTTTCTTCCATACAACGCTTCGAATGGAGCCATGCCAATACTTGCTTGATAACTATTGTTGTAAGAAAACTCCACCAATGATAAGAACTTGTCTCAACTTTCCTTGAAGTCAAGGACACAGAGTCTTAATAAATCTTCAAGAGTTTGAATAGTCCTCTCTAATTGTCCGTCCCTCTGAGGATGATATGCCAAACTAAATCGTAAATCCGTGCCCATAGCTTTTTGCAAACTAACCCAAAATTGTGAAGTGAATCTTGGGTCTCGGTCAGAAACTATGGATACTGGCATACCATGCAGTCTTACAATCTCGTTTATGTACATACGAGCAAGACGTTCAAGTGTATAAGTTTCTCGTATCGATAAGAAATGAGCAGACTTGGTCAATCTATGAACAATGACCCAAATCGCATCTATACCTTGAGAAACCCTAGGAAGACCGGTAACGAAATCCATGGTAATGTGCTCCCACTTCCATTTTGGAATTTCAAGTGGTTGTAATGGACCTTTTGGTACTTGATGCTCCGCTTTAACTCGTTAACAAGTTAGACACCTTGAGATAAACAACGCTATCTCTCTCTTCATATTGGTCCACCAAAATGTATGACGAAGATCATTATACATTTTGGTACTCCCAGGATGGATTGCAAACGGTGCGTTATGCGCCTCCATCATGATTTTATACTTTAAATCAGGGTCGTTAGGAACAAAAAGTCTAGAGTTGACTCGAAGTATTCCTTCTTTATCGATTCTTGCTTCTGGCATGGCACCTTCTTGCACTTTCTTCCTCATACGCATCAGCTCCAGGTATGTAGCTTGAGCAGCTTTAACTTTATCAATTAACGTCGGTTCTACTCGTATATTCGCCATCATCACATGGGTCCCTGGAGTCTTTAACTCTATCTCCATCCTTTGCAAGTCACAAAAAATGGGCTTTTGTGTTGTCAACATTGTACTCATACCCGCATATGATCTTCTACTCAATGCGTCAGCTACCACGTTCGCTTTTCCAGGATGATATTGGATGGTATGATCATAATCTTTCAACAGCTCAAGCCAACGTCGTTGTCGCATGTTAAGTTCCTTTTGAGTTAAGAAATATTTGAGGCTTTTATGATCCGTAAAGATCTCCACCTTCTCTCCATACAAGTAATGCCTCCAAATTTTAAGTACAAAGACAACAGCTGCCAACTCTAGATCATGAGTAGGATAATTTCTCTCATATTCTTTGACTTGTCGCGAGGCATATGCTATGACTTTCCCATACTGTATGAGAACACATCCCAATCCCTTGCCCGAAGCATCACTGTAGATGACAAATCCCTCCGAGCCAGATGGTATTGTCAGAACAGGTGCTGAAATGAGTCTCCTCTTGAGTTCTTAAAAACTTTTCTCACATTCTTCGCTCCAACCGAACTTTGTATCTTTCCGAGTCAGCTGAGTTAATGGAGTAGCGATTTGAGAAAATCCTTCCAAGCATCTCCCATAATAACCAGCTAAACTAAGAAAGCTACATACTTCGGTCACTGATTTAGGTTGCTCCCAGCTTTTAATTGTTTCAATCTTTGTCGGGTCAACAGATATTCTATGTCTTGATACCACGTGCCCAAGGAATGCTACTTCCTCAAGCCAGAACTTGCATTTCTTTAACTTGGCATAAAGCTTGTATTCACGAAGCTTTTGGAGTACCAGCCTCAAGTGTTGCTCATGATCTTCACGGCTTTTGGAATAAATAAGGATGTCATCAATAAAGACGACCACAAAGTGATCCAAATATTCCTTGAATACTCGGTTCATCATATCCATGAAGGCAGCAGGAGCATTAGTCAATCCAAAGGACATGACTAGAAATTCATAATGCCCGTACCGAGTTCTGAAGGCAGTCTTTGGAATATCCTCAGTTCTAACCTTCAGCTGATGATATCCAGAACGAAGATCGATCTTTGAAAAAAATTGTGCTCCTTGCAACTGGTCAAACATGTCATCAATACGTGGCAATGGGTACCTGTTTTTGATGGTGACATGATTCAACTCCCGATAATAATACAAAGTCGCATACTTCCATCTTTCTTCTTCACGAATAGAATAGGAGCACCCCAAGGAGAAGTACTAGGATGAATAAAGCCAATGTCTAACAATTCCTGCAGTTGGATCTTTAACTCCTGATGTTCAATAGGAGCCATTCGATATGGGGCTTTGGAAATGGGTTTTGTACCGGGTTCAAGGTCGATACAAAATTTAATTTCACGCTCTGGGTGTGACGCCCCAAAAATTAGGTATACATCACCCATCTTGGGTCGTCAGATATAAAGTACAGAATACAAATATAACTTACTAATACAACTGTCGTGTACAATACGACAGAACATAAACTGCGAGTTTGAATACAAATATTATCTTCTAGAGAGTATTCATACTCAAAAGGAGTCCTCATTACATTTATTAACACACTATTACATAGAATAGTGAGGACTACTAACTAATACTATCATTCGAACCATCACTCCGTTTCCCGACTTGCCCCAACTACGTTCTCATTTCCTGAAGAGAACAGTGAAAGAAAGGGTGAGCTCAACTAGCTCAGTAAGAAATATTATGACTAAGATAATGCAGAATAAATTATCATTAGCCTTCAGCAATGTTAAACTGATAAAATATAAGACATCAAGTTTAACTGCAGCGGAACAAGCAATCCATTAAAAGAGTCAAGTAGAAAATAAACTCTACTATCTTTTATGATTTAAAAGGTTTTTCAACACTGTTATCGCTGGGACTCATTTTAATAAAATAATCCACATCATCGAATCACCCCTGCACTACGACCAAGGATATTCGTGTATTCATTAATGGTCATGATCATGCCAACAATTGTCCATCAATGCACTACGAGCCAATGATGACTTTTCCACATCATTTATAACATTACGGTCATGATTATACCGAATAATTCTTGGTCATAATCATACCAAGTCCATCTATACACTACAGGCCACAGATGACTTTCAACATTTTATAAACATGAAGATGATGACAATGATATAAGAATTCAATAAAACAAGTTCAAGAATTAATTTATCCAAGAACTAACAAAGTCCAAATTGTCAACATGATACTGCTTTGTGGAGTAAAATTCAATATGGCTTAGAATAATATTTTCATGAAAAGATACTGGATGAAACGCAATTATCAAGGATATTCCACTAATTTCATGGAGTATAGAAGTTAAAACTTAAACAACTGAGTATAATAAAGAATGGAATAACAAAAGAAATCACCATGCATGGAATAGACCGCACAGACAGGTTATTCCAACAGAATAATAAATAATGGAACCAGGTCCGGCGTAAACGCACAGACAGGATATTCCGACAGAATAATAAATAATGAACCAGGTCCGGCGTAAACGCACAGACAGGATGTTCCAACAGAATAATAATAAAAACGGAACCAGGTCCGGTGTAAAACACACAGACAGGATGTTCCAACAGAATAATAGAAGAATGTCACCAAGTATAGGGTAGACCGCGTATACAGGTTATTCCAACAGAATAATAAGAAATGGAATAACAACAGTTCTCTTCATGAATAAGAAAGAATAACACCCCTTACCGTTTTAAAGAAGAGCTGAAATAAGGAAGTAGTTAAGTAGCAGAATACTCTTCTTCTCTCTCTATCTATAGTTTCTCTCTATAGTTTCTCTCTCTAGAGTTCAATGAATTCGTAAGAAATAATGAAGGAATGAGCTGCTATTTATAGAAAAATAGAATGCATAGTAACTAATCCATGAACGGTCCAGATTGATTACTTTAATCTGACAGTCCATATTTAAAGAAAAATATTTTAAATAAAATATAATATATTCTATTTATAGAATAACTTTAATAAAGTATTCTGTTTTATATAAAAAGATGTTTCTGTTTTATTACGTTAATAATACGAATAAAACAAAACGTCATTATCGCTAAATAATTCATATTATTAACTGAAAATAGTTGAATCAAACTGAGTGACTTCTCACATAAGCATTAATAATCAATACCGTGTGCTACTATGCAACCACACGTATTACTGTACTTTTACTACCGAGTAGTTCAACAGTAACAATGGTAAAACTTTCGCCGTTATTTTTAATAAAATATTTTTGTCGTTTTCTCAATCCGACAATAATTCTGTTGTGGGGTCCACCAATGATTATGTCGTTGTACGAATATTCCCTGTTAAAACGAATATTCCCCGACCAATCGAATATTATATAACAACTTGCGTACTTTGTAAAATTTATAAATATTACCCACAACTATAACATTATATCAAATTAACTCCATAATATTCAAAAATGATATTTATAGAAAATTCATCTTTATTTATAAAAGTTGGGGTCTTACAACCTCTCCTTCTTATGAAATTTCGCCCTCGAAATTAGGGTACGTACCTGGTATGTCGAAGAGATAAGGATACCTTGATTTCATTTAAGATTCTAACTCCCAAGTCATTTCCTCAACATCGTGGTTTCGCCACAAAACTTTGACTTGAGGTATAACCTTGGAGCGTAGAATATGTTCCTTCTTATCCAAGATTTGAACAGGAACTTCTTCATACGTCAAATCCTCCGCTATTTCGTCCGGTTCTAACTCAATAATGTGGTTCGGGTCTTCCACATATTTGCGTAACATGGATATGTGAAAAACGTTATGAACACGAGACATACTTGGCGGTAAAGCGAGTCTATAAGCCACAGTTTCTACTCGATCGAGGATTAAAAATGGACCGATGAATCGAGGATTGAGCTTTCCTCTTTTTCCAAATCTCGTAACTCCTTTCCATGGAGCAACACGTAAGAACACATGATCTCCTACATTAAATTCCACGTCCTTTCGATGAAGATCAGCATAACTCTTTTGTCGATCTTGTGAGGTTTTTATACGTTGTCGGATCGTTTGAATCTTTTCTGTAGTCATACGTACCAACTCCGGTCCCAACAACGTTGCTTCACCCACCTCATCCCAGCATACTGGAGAACGACATTTTCTTCCATACAATGCTTCGAATGGAGCCATGCCAATACTTGCTTGATAACTGTTGTTGTAGGAAAACTCCACCAATGGTAAGAACTTGTCCCAACTTCCCTTGAAGTCAAGGACACAGAGTCTTAATAGATCTTCAAGAGTTTGAATAGTCCTCTCTGATTGTCCGTCCGTCTGAGGATGATATGCCGAACTAAATCGTAAATCCGTGCCCATAGCCTTTTGTAAACTAACCCAAAATCGTGAAGTGAATCTTGGGTCTCGGTCAGAAACTATGGATACTGGCATACCATGCAGTCTTACAATCTCGTTTATGTACATACGAGCAAGACGTTCAAGTGTATAAGTTTCTCGTATCGGTAAGAAATGAGCAGACTTGGTCAATCTATCAACAATGACCCAAATCGCATCTATACCTTGAGAAACCTTAGGAAGACCGGTAACGAAATCCATGGTAATGTGCTCCCACTTCCATTCTGGAATTTCAAGTGGTTGCAATGGACCTTTTGGTACTTGATGCTCCGCTTTGACTTGTTGACAAGTTAGACACCTTGAGATAAACAGCGCTATCTCTCTCTTCATATTGCTCCACCAAAATGTATGACGAAGATCATGATACATTTTGGTACTTCCAGGATAGATTGCAAACGGTGTGTTGTGCACCTCCATCATAATTTCATACTTTAAATCAGGGTTGTTAGGAACACAAAGTCTAGAGTTGACTTGAAGTATTCCTTCTTCATCGATTCTTGCTTCCGGCATAGCACCTTCTTGCACTTTCTTCCTCATACGCATCAGCTCCAGGTCTGTAGCTTGAGCAGCTTTAACTTTATCGATTAAAGTTGGTTCTACTCGTATATTCGCCATCATCACATGGGTCCCTAGAGTCTTTAACTCTATCTCCATCCTTTGCAAATCACACAAAATGGGCCTTTGTGTTGAAGATGTCGCACTCGTACTTGCATATGATCTTCTACTCAATGCGTCAGCTACCACGTTCACTTTTCCAGGATGGTATTGAATGGTATGATCATAATCTTTCAACAGTTCAAGCCAACGTCGTTGTCGCATGTTGAGTTCCTTTTGAGTGAAGAAATATTTGAGGCTTTTATGATCCGTAAAGATCTCCACCTTCTCCCCATACAAGTAATGCCTCCAAATTTTAAGTGCAAAGACAACAGCTGCCAACTCTAGATCATGAGTAGGATAATTCCTCTCATATTCCTTGAGTTGTCTTGATGCATAGGCTATGACTTTTCCATGTTGCATGAGAACGCATCCCAACCCTTTGCTCGAAGCATCACTGTAGATGACAAATCCCTCCGAGCCAGATGGTATTGTTAGAACAGGTGCTGAAATGAGTCTCCTCTTGAGTTCTTGAAAACTCTGCTCACATTCTTTGCTCCAACCGAACTTTATATCTTTCCGAGTCAGCTGAGTTAATGGAGTAGTGATTCGAGAAAATCCTTCCACGAATCTCCGATAATAACCAGCCAAACCAAGAAAGCTACGTACTTCGGTCACTGATTTAGGTTGCTCCCAGCTTTGAATAGCTTCAATCTTTGTCGGGTTAACCGATATTCCACGACTTGATACTACGTGCCCAAGGAATGCTACCTCCTCCAGCCAGAACTCGCATTTCTTCAACTTGGCATAAAACTTGTATTCATGAAGCTTTTGGAGACCAGCCTCAAGTGTTGCTCATGATCTTCACGACTTTTGGAATAAATAAGGATGTCATCAATAAAGACGACCACAAAGTGATCTAAATATTCCTTGAATACCCGGTTCATCATATCCATGAAGGCAGCAGGAGCATTAGTCAATCCAAAGGACATGACTAGGAATTCATAATGCCCGTACCGAGTTCTAAAAGCCGTCTTTGGAATATCCTCAGTTCTAACCTTCAGCTGATGATATCCAGAATGAAGATCGATCTTTGAAAAGAATTGTGCTCCTTGCAACTGGTCAAACAGGTCATCAATACGTGGCAATAGGTAACCGTGATGACCTCATTCGGGTTCCTTGCTTTCTGGGAGGTCACAACAAACGCTCTCCCTTGCACTACCGATTTTGACTTTTATGGGACGGCCTTTTGTGTCTCCATCTTGGCTGAACTTATTTTTGGTAAACGATAAAATTGAGCTAAATGACCTTCTCTTCCACAATTATAACATGCTTTAGACGGCATCGCTCAGTTTGGACTGATGTGCCCCTCCCCTCCGCATTTGAAACATATGATAGGTGGTCGTTCTCCTTCCTTAACAACGGGTGTTGGTGCTGACGTTTTTCCATCATTGTTGAATCTCCTCTTCTTGAAATGACCATTCTTATTGTTTTGGCCCTGATTACCACCGAAGTGGTTACCATTTCTGGCCTGTTGATTCCCTCCACGCTTGCTATCACCGCTTCGATGACTGCTCTCACTGGTATTATCATTTTACCGACTGCTCTCTTTTGGTTGCGTTGACTCGTTATCGCGCTCCACTAACTGAGCCCTATTCACAACATCTGAATATAAACACAGTTTATAAGAAATAAGATGTTGACGTATCTCAGGTTTCAAACCTCGCAAAAACATTCGTGTCATTCGCTCTTCATTATCCACCAACTGGGACGCAAACCGGGACAACTCAGCAAATTTAGCCTCATACTGCGACACGGTCATATTATTCTGCTTCAATTTGATGAACTCCACCTCCTTCATGTGACGAACACTTTCGGGAAAGTATTTGTCATTGAATAGCTCTTGAAACTTCTCCCAAGACATCTTCAGTGCGGCAGGTTGAGTACGTTTAATCGATTCCCACCATTAATCTGCCTCTCCTCGCAACATAAAGGCGGCAAAAGGAACCTTTTGCTCCTCGGAGCATCCCAAGACATCAAATATCTTGGTAATCTGCTTTATCCATGTTTCCGCTATAAGTGGTTTTGGCTCTCCCTTAAACTCTGGTGGTCCCAGCTCCTTGAACTGTTTAGCGGTGACCGTCCGAGAGTTTTCAGTGTTTCCACCTATATTTTGGACAGAAGCCGCTCTCGCCTGCTGTTGCATGAACTGCATAAAGTTTCTGAACATTCCATCATTCATCATCTGGTCAGTGTTGTTGTTTGCATGAGGATTGTCACCTTCCTGATGCACATTATCCTGATTATTGATATGTGGTGAATCAACAGTCGCCTGTGCTCCATTGCTATTCTCAACATTCTCAGATGCCATTTTCAGACACTGTCACAAAATAAAAGTTAATTGATATGTCATATCTTATCCTTATATTATGACCGACCAATTAAATACCATGCAAATAAACTTAGGTAGGTCATACTAGCGAAGGAATTCCCCGTCTCTCCCCTCCTAGTTCTATTCTCATATCTTAGCCAGGGATCATATCCCTAAGCTCTGATACCAACTGTGACGCCCCCAAAATTAGGTATACATCACCCATCTTGGGTCGTCAGATACAAAGTACAGAATACAAATACAACTTACTAATACAACTGTCGTGTACAATACGACAGAACATAAACTGCGAGTTTGAATACAAATATTATCTTCTAGAGAGTATTCATACTCAAAAGGAGTCCTCATTACATTTATTAACACACTATTACATAGAATAGTGAGGACTACTAACTAATACTATCATTCGAACCATCACTCCGTTTCCCGACTTGCCCCAGCTACGTTCTCATTTCCTGAAGAGAACAGTGAAAGAAAGGGTGAGCTCAACTAGCTCAGTAAGAAATATTATGACTAAGATAATGCAGAATAAATTATCATTAGCCTTCAATAATGTTAAACTGATAAAATATAAGACATCAAGTTTAACTGCAGCGGAACAAGCAATCCATTAAAAGAGTCAAGTAGAAAATAAACTCTACTATCTTTTATGATTTAAAAGATTTTTCAATACTGTTATTGCTGGGACTCAGCTTAATAAAATAATCCACATCATCGAATCACCCCTGCACTACGGCCAAGGATATTCGTGTATTCATTAATGGTCATGATCATGCCAACAACTGTCCATCAATGCACTACGAGCCAATGATGACTTTTCCACATCATTTATAACATTACGGTCATGATTATACCGAATAATTCTTGGACATAATCATACCAAGTCCATCTATGCACTACAGGCCACATATGACTTTCAACATTTTATAAACATGAGGATGATGGTAATGATATAAGAATTTAATAAAACAAGTTCAAGAATTAATTTATCCAAGAACTAACAACGTCCAAATTGTCAACATGATACTACTTTGTGGAGTAAAATTCAATAATGCTTAGAATAATATTTTCATGACAAGATACTGGATGAACCGCAATTATCAAGGATATTCCACTAATTTCATGGAGTATAGAAGTTAAAACTTAACCAACTGAGTATAATAAAGAATGGAATAACAAAAGAAATCACCATGCATGCAATAGACCGCACAGACAGGTTATTCCAACAGAATAATAAATAATGGAACCAGGTCCGGCGTAAACGCACAGACAGGATATTCCGACAATATAATAAATAATGGAACCAGGTCCGGCGTAAACGCACAGACAGGATGGTCCAACAGAATAATAATAAAAACGGAACCAGGTCCGGTGTAAAACACACAGACAGGATGTTCCAACAGAATAATAGAAGAATGTCACCAAGTATAGGGTAGACCGCGTATACAGGTTATTCCAACAGAATAATAAGAAATGGAATAACAACAGTTCTCTTCATAAATAAGAAAGAATAACACCCCTTACCGTTTTAAAGAAGAGCTGAAATAAGGAAGTAGTTAAGTAGCAGAATACTCTTCTTCTCTCTCTCTATAGTTTCTCTCTATAGTTTCTCTCTAGAGTTCAGTGAATTCGTAAGAAATAATGAAGGAATGAGCTGCTATTTATAGAAAAATAGAATGCATAGTAACTAATCCATGAACGGTCCAGATTGATTACTTTAATCTGACGGTCCATATTTAAAGAAAAATCTTTTAAATAAAATATAATATATTCTATTTATAGAATAACTTTAATAAAGTATTCTGTTTTATATAAAAAGATGTTTCTGTTTTATTACGTTAATAATACGAATAAAACAAAACGTCATTATCGCTAAATAATTCATATTATTAACTGACAATAATTGAATCAAACTGAGTGACTTCTCACATAAGCATTAATAATCAATACCGTGTGCTACTATGCAACCACACGTATTACTGTACTTTTACTACCGAATAGTTCAACAGTAACAATGGTGAAACTTCTGCCGTTATTTTTAATAAAATATTTTTGTCGTTTTCTCAATCCGACAATAATTCCGTTGTGGGGTCCACCAATGATTGTGTCGTTGTACGAATATTCCCTGTTAAAACGAATATTCCCCGACCAATCGAATATTATATAACAACTTGCGTACTTTGCAAAATTTATAAATATTACCCACAACTATAACATTATATCAAATTAACTCCATAATATTCAAAAATGATATTTATAGAAAATTCATCTTTATTTATAAAAGTTGGGGTCTTACACTGGGGGTAGGCCATGAAGTTCTTCAGGGAATACGTCAGGGAATTTATTAACAATAGAAATATCATTCAAAACTGACGTATTTTTATTTAGATCCGTGACATGAGCTAAGAAAGCTTGACATCCGTTTTTCAATAAACGAATAGCTTTATGGCTTGAGATGACATTGATTGATTTTAATGGTTTGGTCGCTTAAATTCGTATAATAGGTTGATTAGGAATATGGAAACTAACAACCTTACGAAAATAATCAATTTTAGCATGATAAGTAGTTAACCAATCAATCCCTAGAATCACGTCAAATGCAAGTATTTTCAATGAAATAAGATCGACAGGTAATATGAATGTACCGATTTGAACCAAACAAGACTTATAAACAGTGGATGTAATGAAAGTTTTCCCAACGGAGTTTCCACAGATAAGTCAAAGTCTAATTTCTCCGGAGTCAAATTTAATCGTTGAGCGCAAGTAGGAGAAATAAAAGAATGGGTAGAACCAGTATCAAATAAAGTATGGACTTCGCTAGAGTTTATGATAAACTTACCCGTGATGACCTCATTTGGGTTCCTTGCTTTCTGGGAGGTCACAACAAACGCTCTTCCTTGCACTACCGGCTTTGACTTTTCTGGGACGGCCTTTGGTGCCTCCATCCTAGCTGAACTTGTTTTCGATAAACGAAAAAATCGAGCTAAATGACCTTCTCTTCCACAATTATAACATGCTTTGGACGGCATCACACAGTTTGGACTGATGTGGCTCTCCCCTCCGCATTTGAAGCATATGATAGGTGGTTGTTCTCCTTCCATAACAACGGGTGCTGGTGATGACGTCTTTCCATCATTGTCGAATCTCCTCTTCTTGAAATGTCCATTCTTATTGTTTTGGCCCTGATTACCACCTAAGTGGTTACCATTTCTGGCCTGTTGATTCCCTCCACGCTTGTTGTCACCGCTTCGATGACTGCTCTCACTAGTATTATCATTTTTCCTGCTGCTCTCTTTTGGTTGCGTTGACTTGTTATCGCGCTCCACTAACTGAGCCCTATTCACAACATCTGAATACAAACACAGTTTATGAGAAATAAGATGCTGACGTATCTCTGGCTTCAAACCTCTTAAAAACATCATCGTCATTCTCTCTTCATTATCCACCAAGTGGGACGTAAACCGGGACAACTCGTGTAACACCCCCTTCCCGAAAAGGAAAGGGAGGTCACGTGCAAAGCACAACAAACCTCAAAATAAGTAAACAGAGCACTAATAACCTCAAAATATTAAGAGTGGTGATCCATTAATAAAGTAATAAGTACAATTCTCCAAACTGAGTCAAAATAATCAAAACCTAAAATTTAATCCACCTAGATGGTCAAGGGCAAAAATCTCATCACACAAGCCCTGAATCACCCCTGCAAACCTGCCGGAAGAAAAACACAGCATGAGCCAATTGCCCAGTACGGATACAGATATACAAAAGATATACAACTGATATACGAAAATAACTGAGACAAAATATTGAACAAAGCCTCAAGTGCAAATACGAACGAAAGTATAATATCCAAAGATCTGAATGGAATATATCTGAATCAACGTAATGAATATATCTGAATCAACGTAATTGACGAAACAAATAAAAGAATAAAGAAATAACGAACTGAAGTGACTAACTTAATGACTTGAACGGAACAGAAACCAACAAAACTAATCAAATAAAATAATAGGCTGAAACAAATGGCTGGAGTTATTTCATACCGAATGAGCTCAGAAATATACATTGCCACACATGCAAGTCAAACTAATGTCACACAGGCAAATCAAATGATGCCACATAGGCAACCAAAATAATGCCACACAGGCACATCAAAACAATGCCACACAGGCAAGTCAAAATAATGCCACACAGGCAATCACACATTGGAGCGCGAATCCAAATGTATGCAAATCGGATAGGTGTGTTTGGCACAACATCACAAATTCGCAGAACAGAAAACTAGGGTTAACCCATACGCCTCCCACAACAAAACACCAAATGACCCACTTACTCCGGAGCCCAAAACGGAGATGCCGTGGACTAATCACACTGCCACGGAAAGTGTCATGCCTCTCGTGCCAAGACGACATGCCTGTGGTACCCCCACAGGTGGTTATAGCTCAGGTATACCCTACGGTATATTCTAACAAAAATACTATGTCACAACACATGTGACATAATACCAACAAAAGGGTTCTATATGTACATGTTGAACCAAATCAAATTATAGTCACAAGGTTTCAAAAAGAAGGTAGCAACATGTACCGCTCTACAATTATCAAAATAAATACTATACATGATAACCTGGTTCAAAGAGTACAAGTACGAGTCCAATGTGTCAACTCCAAAATGGAACAAACATATCAATTTCACAAGAATCAATTATGTGAAATAATAACAGAATTTCGAACCGAGGAACAAAACGAACAATTCAAATTTAACAAAAGTATCGCTGAAAGAGTACGGAATCCGTACCTGATACTTCCAAACCATTTATAGCACACTCCACAAAATCTTACCCTCAAATGCCAACGATATCAAATACGAAACATTATTCACCACCTAAACATATTCACCTCAAATTAAAAAATAATCCAAACTAATAATTCTAAAATAATTCATAATCTATTTAATCATCGCCTTTTATCAATTACTAATACTCCAAAATTTATATTCAAAAAAAAATAACTCTTTAAATTCCCTACGTCTGAGCTAATTACACAAATTAACATAAATAAATTAATAATAATATATTAAATTCATAATTAATAATTTCCCCTTTTCCATGATTTTTTTTTATTATTATTATTATTAAATGAATTCAATGATGCAGATTATTATTATAACTCTGAAGCCATAACCATTCCTATACATTAATCTATCAAGTATTACTAAATGAACTTAAAAAAAAATGTCCAGAATTTTTTTTTTAAAAAAAATAAGTTCAACCCGTTAGTGCATTATATATATATATATATATATATATATATATATATATATATATATAATAATATAATTATTATTTTTACACCCATTTGTGTCTTGGTAGGAGGAGAATATGAACGAACCATGCACTTTTCAAAACTTTTATTATTTTACTCACATAAATGATTCCTTCCATGAATCTAATATTTTAATGACTTTGGACTCAATTCAAATATTAAACTATCAAATACATTCAACAGATATTCACATATATCATACTCAAGTACTCAACCACTACACATACATCACTACCTATTAAAACTTACCAGGAAGAAAATAAACAGATAGATTTCTCCAAAGCACAACTCCACAATCCTTCTCTTCTCTGTTTTTTTTCTGCCGTCTTGCGCCCAATTCAATTCGTATAAAATGGTTATGTTTTCCTTATTAACTCTCCTACTTTAATAGGATTTAACTTTACGCAAATATAAATTAGGCTCAATTATTTTAAAAGCCCAATTAAAATAATCTCTTACTTAGTATGGTCCATATAAATTAAGTTTAACTCAAACACAAGGAAAAACCCAATTAAAATATTTAAAATAAAGATTTAATATTATTTATTTTATTTTATTATTATTATTATTATTATTATTATTATTATTATTATTATTATTATTATTATTATTATTATTATTATTATTATTATTTTGGGTATTACATTACTTACCCCTTAAAAAGGATTTCGTCCCCGAAATCAAAAGAGTTACAAAGATTTACTTGACATTAAAGATGTTAGGATACTCTTGCCGAATAGTCTATTATGCCTCCCAAGTAGCTTCACGCTCCGGATAATTTTACGAAAATTAAAATTAAAATTTAATTATTAACAAAAAATTTGGATCATTACATTTTCTCCTCCTTAAAAAAATAATTTCGTCGTCGGAATTCAAATAACTTACAAAGAAAAGTATTTTTATTTAAATTACATAATTATTCATAAATTTTCGTTAAGACGTAGCGCCGCCATTTGTAACGATCAACGCGGATAAGTTCGTCGGTCCACGCAATTATCCATCTACTTGTAAAAGATTCGTCAGCTGCTACCGTGTTAAGCCTTGGTAAGATTCTTCGTGTTGCATCAAATTAGATCGCATGATCCACCGTTGGTGCGAGCCCTCGTCAATTTTCTTGATTTTCGTTCTTGTAAACGTACCCTTCAGAACATGATTCGAAATCACAAAAAAAATAAATTCATCTAAATACGATTCGAATACTCAAAATATTTAAAATTATTTTTAACTCGTAAAATGTTTATGTTCCACACATGAAAAAGATCTAACAAATTATTTTTGTTTTATTTTATATAAATTCATACAAAACTCTAAAGACATCAGATAAACAAAATAACTATGCAAACTATATTACCAACTCTCCCCAAGTCCTCAAGAGCTTCAAAATATCTCATCCTCAATTTGAACTATTCATCAAATAATATTACACCAAAGAATATACTACTACTATTTCTTTATCACCAACTCTCCTAAGTCTTTAAGAGTTTCAAAATATCATAACCTAGAATCAAGTTAGTTCTCAAATAATTTTACACCAAAAATATATTACTACTAAGATCTCTTCATCACCATGCCAAACTCTAAATCATAAATTCTACTATCTGAATAAGCAAACTATAGCTTTCAAAATCTCTTAAAGATTCATCACTTATTGTATATCTAATAATTCAATAAATCAATCATTCTCTTAATGAAAATCTTAACCCAACAAATTCCAAGATCTGCTCATACTATCACTCAAAATTTCATATACGATAACTCTAATATTCTACAAGGAAATAATCGCAAAATTCATTTACTCCAAAAGATAATCTAATTACCTCGAATCTTTACAACTCCTCAAAATTACAAGAGATCATTTGTACTTAATAATTTTCACTTTATCATATTATCGCACCGATTCACATACCTCAATTTATTCACAACTTAACAAACATCAAAATCTAACCCAAATAAAATCCTCAATTCCAAAATCATAATAATTTGTAATTACCTGAAATAACTCTTAACAAATAATTCTCCCATATCAAAAACTTGCTGATACAAATGCTCATATCATAATCGTATACTCATTTCCTTAACTGAACAAAATATGATATTATTCTCCTTAATAATCCAATCACAATCCTTAACTAATATTATTGTTCCAACACATAACAACAATAATCTTAACAAATTATCTCGCCTTACTCAAATCAACTACAACTCAAAGAGCTAAAAACACTATGTCAAAATCAAGACCAACCAAACAGAGAACAAAATCGAGTCAAACTCCTACGTCTACCCAGTGATTTACCCACACTCACAGGTCAAACCTAAATAGGTTTTCTACAAGAAAGAACATAAGCTCTGATACCATCTCTGTAACACCCCCTTCCCGAAAAGGAAAGGGAGGTCACGTGCAAAGCACAACAAACCTCAAAATAAGTAAACAGAGCACTAATAACCTCAAAATATTAAGAGTGGTGATCCATTAATAAAGTGATAAGTACAATTCTCCAAACTGAGTCAAAATAATCAAAACCTAAAATTTAATCCACCTAGATGGTCAAGGGCAAAAATCTCATCACACAAGCCTTGAATCACCCCTGCAAACCTGCCGGAAGAAAAACACAGCATGAGCCAATTGCCCAGTACGGATACAAATATACAAAAGATATACAACTGATATACGAAAATAACTGAGACAAAATATTGAACAAAGCCTCAAGTGCAAATACGAACGAAAGTATAATATCCAAAGATCTGAATGGAATATATCTGAATCAACGTAATGAATATATCTGAATCAACGTAATTGACGAAACAAATAAAAGAATAAAGAAATAACGAACTGAAGTGACTAACTTAATGACTTGAACGGAACAGAAACCAACAAAACTAATCAAATAAAATAATAGGCTGAAACAAATGGCTGGAGTTATTTCATACCGAATGAGCTCAGAAATATACATTGCCACACAGGCAAGTCAAACTAATGTCACACAGGCAAATCAAATGATGCCACATAGGCAACCAAAATAATGCCACACAGGCACATCAAAACAATGCCACACAGGCAAGTCAAAATAATTCCACACAGGCAATCACACATTGGAGCGCGAATCCAAATGTATGCAAATCGGATAGGTGTGTTTGGCACAACATCACAAATCTGCAGAACAAAAAACTAGGGTTAACCCATATGCCTCCCACAACAAAACACCAAATGACCCACTTACTCCGGAGCCCAAAACGGAGACGCCGTGGACTAATCACACTGCCACGGAAAGTGTCATGCCTCTCGTGCCAAGACGACATGCCTGTGGTACCCCCACAGGTGGTTATAGCTCAGGTATACCCTACGGTATATTCTAACAAAAATACTATATCACAACACATGTGACATAATACCAACAAAAGGGTTCTATATGTACATGTTGAACCAAATCAAATTATAGTCACAAGGTTTCAAAAAGAAGGTAGCAACATGTACCGCTCTACAATTATCAAAATAAATACTAAACATGATAACCTGGTTCAAAGAGTACAAGTACGAGTCCAATGTGTCAACTCCAAAATGGAACAAATATATCAATTTTACAAGAAATAATTATGTGAAATAATAACAGAATTTCGAACCGAGGAACAAAACGAACAATTCAAATTTAACAAAAGTATCGCTGAAAGAGTACGGAATCCGTACCTGATACTTCCAAACCATTTATAGCACACTCCACAAAATCTTACCCTCAAATGCCAACGATATCAAATACGAAACGTTATTCACCACCTAAACATATTCACCTCAAATTAAAAAATAATCCAAACTAATAATTCTTAAATAATTCATAATCTATTTAATCATCGCCTTTTATCAGTTACTAATACTCCAAAATTTATATTCAAAAAAAAAAATAACTCTTTAAATTCCCTACGTCCGAGCTAATTACGCAAATTAACATAAATAAATTAATAATAATATATTAAATTCATAATTAATAATTTCCCCCTTTTCATGATTTATTATTATTATTATTATTATTATTATTATTATTATTATTATTATTATTATTAAATGAATTCAATGATGCAGATTATTATTATAACTCTGAAGCCATAACCATTCCTATACATTAATCTATCAAGTATTACTAAATGAACTAAAAAAAAAATGTCCAGAATTTTTTTTTTTTAAAAATAAGTTCAACCCGTTAGTGCATTCTATATATATATATATATATATATATATATATATATATATATATATATATATATATATATATATAAAATAATTATTATTTTTACACCCATTTGTATCTTGGTAGGAGGAGAATATGAACGAACCATGCACTTTTCAAAACTTTTATTATTTTACTCACATAAATGATTCCTTCCATGAATCTAATATTTTAATGACTTTGGACTCAATTCAAATATTAAACTATCAAATACATTCAACAGATATTCACATATATGATACTCAAGTACTCAACCACTACACATGCATCACTACCTATTAAAACTTACCAGGAAGAAAATAAAGAGATAGATTTCTCCAAAGCACAACTCCACAATCCTTCTCTTCTCTGTTTTTTTTCTGCCGTCTTGCGCCCAATTCAATTCGTATAAAATGGTTAGGTTTTCCTTATTAACTCTCCTACTTTAATAGGATTTAACTTTACGCAAATATAAATTAGGCTCAATTATTTTAAAAGCCCAATTAAAATAATCTCTTACTTAGTATGGTCCATATAAATTAAGTTTAACTCAAACACAAGGAAAAGCCCAATTAAAATATTTAAAATAAAGATTTAATATTATTTATTTATTTTATTTTATTTTATTATTATTATTATTATTATTATTATTATTATTTTTTGGGTATTACATTGGCAAACTTGGCTTCGTACTGCGACACAGTCATATTATTCTGCTCCAACTTGATGAACTCTACCTCTTTTATGTGACGAATACTTTCGGGAAAGTACTTGTCGTTGAACAGTTCTTGGAACTTCTCCCAAGACATCTTCAGTGCAGCAGGTTAAGTACGCTTTACCGATTCCCACCAGTAATCTGCCTCTCCTCGCAACATAAAGGTGGCAAAGGGAACCTTTTGCTCCTCGGTGCATCCCAAGACATCAAATATCTTGGTGATCTGCTTTATCCACGTCTTCGCCTTAAGTAGTTTTGGCTCTCCAATAAACTCCGGTGGTCCCAGCTCCTTGAACTGTTTAGCGGTGACCGTTCGAGAGTTTTCAGTGTTTCCACCTACATTTTGGACAGGAGCCGCTCTCGCCTACTGTTGCATGAACTGCATAAAGCTTCTGAACATTCCATCATTCATCATTTGGTCAGTGTTGTTGTTTTCATGAGGATTGTTTCCTTCCTAATGCACATTATCCCGATTATTGATTTGTGGTGAATCAACGGTTGCCTGTGCTCCATTGCTATTCTCAACATTCTCAGATGTCATTTTTAGATACTGCCACAAAACAAAAGTTAATTGATATGTAACATATTATCCCTATATTCTGACCGACCAATTAAATACCAAATAAACCTAGGTAGGTCATACTAGCGAAGGAATTCTCCGTCTCTCCCCTCCTAGTTCTATTCTCACATCTTAGCCAGGGATCATATCCCTAAGCTCTGATACTGTGACACCCCCAAATCCGGTACTTCCATTTCCACGGGATTTAGTGTTCACTGTACAAACATCATCTATCTATCTACCCAATAAAAGCAAACCATGCAATGGATAGAAAATAAAATCTTCCCCTTAAGGGTTACAACATCTGAATAATAATACAATCCCAGGTCAACTAATCTTAAAACATCTGTGCTGAATTCTAAACAAATAAGTCATTAACAACAACATAAATCTTAAACATAAATACATCATCAATTTAAGAAATAGCAAGTCTTCATCACTTGCTAACTTTGCCCTTGCCCTTACTAGTGGAAGGTTCATCGCTTCTTTCGTTCTTAACTGCAATGTTATTATTAAGCAAGAGTGAGCACAAATGCCCACAAGTAAAATAATGAAATAACATTATAATAACATGCGAATAAATCAAAGACATCTGAATAAAAGCTCAACTTTTGAATCGAGAATGAATAACAAGAATCAAAAGAATTCTGAGGGTCATAAGACCTTGAACTATGTCCTAGGTTAACAAGAAATATACTTAAAAACTTTAACAGTCATAAGACTATGGACCTTCTTCTCGTACTTAGGGGGATCAGCCCTTAGTACTATACTGTGCACAATATCTTAACGCTAAAGCGTAATTAATCCCCTATACAGGGTTGTTCATCTCAGTTTGACATTCGAGTCCGCACCAAAGGAAGTTTGGTTTGGATAATTTCATCAAGGGTTTTGAAATTTAGAACGCTCATCAACTATGGACTAGTTGAATCAATAAGGTTCACTAGTCTAATAAGGTTCAACAATAATTGATATTTGATTAGAATAATAATCTCAAAAGTATACAATAGGACAATTATTGTATAACTGAATCATGCTTTGGAAAGATAATTAATCTTTAATATCATGCTTGAACTTGAATAATAACAAGGATAATTTATTCAAGGTAAATAATAAACTTGAACAATAATGACAAGTGGGGTTAAGGAAACTTGCTCGACATAAAAGTAACATTTAAGTTTAAATAAACTTGCTCAATAGAATGGAGTTAGGGATAGGATACTTGCTCAATGTAAAAGTAGAGTTAAGAAACTTGCCTCGTGCGTAGATTACACTTTAACTAAGCACGTTCTTTGAATTAAATCCTACATACCAATCATATACACAATACTTGTTAATTAATAATTAATCAACATGAGCTCATTCTCGTTGTCTACTTTAATTATCGACTATACTTAGTCAAATTATCACTTTGTCACATCATTTGTACTTCATGAATTACCAAACTAATTATGTAATTTAATAATTCAAATCACATGTAATTATGTTATTTACATGTTAAACATCTGTTTTAATATCACATTATATCTATAACATGTTTACTTGTTCATTACATTAATCCACTAACACATTGATAGTCATAAACATTTTTTTAAAATAAATTTCTAAATTTTCTGGGGAGTGGCGCTGCGGCGCCACTATTGAACTAAGGATTCGCGCTGCGGCGCCGTGGCGCTGTGGCCGGGCCCTTGGCGCTGCGGCGCTGTGGCGCCGTGGCTCGAGACATGGCGCTACGGCACAGTGGCGCTGCGGCGCGGGAAATGAACTGGTAGCCGGCGCTGCTGCGCGACATACCAGACACAGAAATGGCTGTTCGCGAAAATCGCAGAACATGCCAATTTCTCCCAAATTCTTATTTTCTACTCAAAATTAGACATACCCACAAGTTATAGTTCATGTATATTCATAATACAACATCTATAAAGTGATTTTAACCCATTAAAACATATAATCACAGATTTAAATCATGTAAAATTGGACTGTTCTTGAAGTTCTTGAGGATTTTGAACAAAACTTATAATTTAACAATACGGATTCGTTATAAGGCCAAATCTGTTCGTTTAGAGCTTGATCACTTCGTATTAACATGCTAAATAATATAAGGGTGTAAAATTTAGGGATAATATATAATCAATACATCGATTATCACATATAAGGCCATATGGCCATATCACGTACTCTGTTTAATTTGAAAAAAAAAATTATATATTACGTAATTTCCTGAAACTGATACTATGGTTTACACAGTATATATAATTAAACACGATTTGATACATATTAAGCCATACATAAAATTATAATCATCTCATATCTCCCAAATACAGAGATTTACAGAAACATATGAAAGCCAATTTATGAAAACCAAAAGACGTAATTGTAGAAATTGGGTTTGGAGAGAATTACCCAGAGTATAAGATGATCAGATAACCCTTTTTGCAATAACCTGTAATTACACACTCACAAATTCTCTCAAAAATTCTCACCTTCTCTTTGAACTCTCTCTGAAAATAATGCCAGACTTAGGAAATTATGAAGAAGAAGGAGGAAGCGTCGAAGAAATAAAAGCCCAGTCATGGGTTAACTGCCCATAACCTCTCTTAGTGCCATGTTTGGCTTAGCAAATAAATTCAAAGCTCATTATTTTAATAAACCTTTTATTATATAGTTTAATAAATGTCACACTCCTTATAAAATAACTCCAATATTTTATTTAATTTATTATAAATAAAATATAATATTTTCTCATAAATTCATATAGTCACATATTTAATTTTCTCATTAATAAATAATGTCAATTTATTAAATCTCTAATTAATAATTAAATTAATTAAAGTAACATCATGCTTAATTAAATTATTTCATTTAATTCAATAAGCTCACACAATCACATACTCGAATAATAAAAATTCTCTATATTAATTTAATAAATGCAACACATATAATTAAATTAATCTACCACAATTGCATCAATTAATTATTAATAATTAATTCTCTATATTAATTTAATAAATGCAACACATATAATTAAATTAATCTACCACAATTGCATCAATTAATTATTAAATCTAATAATTAAATCGTTGAAAAATATTTATTTACTTCAATAAATATTTAAAATAATTTACAAAATTCTCGTTCGTCACAGATACCAACTGTGACGCCCCCAAAAATAGGTATACATCACCCATCTTGAGTCGTCAGATACATGGTACAGAATTCAAATACAACTTAATAATACAACTGTCGTGTACAATACGACAAAACATAAACTGTGAGTTTGAATACAAATATTGTCTTCTAGAGAGTATTCATACTCAAAAGGAGTCTTCGTTATAATTATTATCACACTATTACATAGAATAGTGAGGACTACTAATGCACCATCTAGGACCATCACTCTGTTCCCGACTAGTCCCAGCTACGTTCTCATTTTCTGAAGAGAACAGTGAAAGAAAGGGTGAGCTCAACTAGCCCAGTAAGAAATATTATGACTAAGATAATGCAGAATAAATTATCGTTAGCCATCAACAGTGTTAAACTGATACAATATAACAAACATCAAGTTTAACTGCAGCGGAACACGCAATCCATTAAAAGAGTCAAGTAGAGAATAAAATCTACTATCTTTTATGATTTAAAAAGTTTTTCATCACTGTTATTGCTGAGACTCAGCTTAATAATTAATCAACATCATCGAATCACCCCTGTACTACGGCCAAGGATATTCTTTAGTATCACGACCATAATTATCCATGCACTACGGGCTAAGAATATTTTTATATTCATTAATGGTCATGATCATGCCAACAACTGTCCATCAACGCACTACGGGCCAATGAGGACTTTTACCACATCATTTGTAACATTACGGTCATGATTATACCGAATAATCCCTAGTCATAATCATATCAAGTCCATCTATGCACTACAGGCCACAGATGACTTTCAACATTTTATAAACATGAGGATGATGACAATGATCTAAGAATTCAATAAAATAAATTCAAGAATTAATTTATCCAAGAATTAACAACGTCCAAATTGTCAATATGATACTGCTTTGTGGAGTAAAATTCAAGAATTCTTAGAAGAATATTTCCATGAAAAGATACTAGATGAAGCGCAAATATCAAAGATATTCCACTAATTTCATGGAGTATAGAAGTCAAAGTTTTAACCAACTGAGTATAATAAAGAATGAAATAACAAAAGAAATCACCATGCATGCGATAGACCGCACAAACAGGTTATTCCAACAGAATAATAAATGATGGAACCAGGTCCGACGTAAAACGCACAGACATGATATTCCAACAGAATAGTAATAAAGACGGAACCAGGTCCGGTGTAAAACACACAGACAGGATGTTCTAACAGAATAATAATAAAGACGGAACCAGGTCCGGTGTAAAACACACAGACAAGATGTTCCAACAGAATAATAATAAAGACGGAACCAGGTCCGGTGTAAAACACACAGACAGGATGTTCCAACAGAATAATAATAAAGACGGAACCAGGTCCGGTGTAAAACACACAGACAAGATGTTCCAACAGAATAATAGAAGAATGTCACCAAGTATAGGGTAGACCGCGTATATAGGTTATTCAAACAGAATAATAAGCAATGAAATAACAACAGTTTTCTTCATGAATAAGAAAGAATAACACCCCTTACCATTTTAAAGAAGAACTAAAATAAAGAAGTAGTTAAGTAGCAGAATACTTTTCTTCTTTCTCTCTATAGTTTCTCTCTCTAGAGTTCAGTGAATTCGTAAGAAAATAATGAAGGAATGAGCTTCTATTTATAAGAAAATGGAATGCATAGTAACTAACCCATGAACGGTCCAGATTAATTTACTTTAATCTGACGGTCCATATTTAAAGAAAAATATTTTAAATAAAGTATAATATATTCTATTTATAGAATAACTTTAATAAAGTATTCTGTTTTATATAAAAAGATGTTTCTGTTTTATTACGTTAATAATACGAATAAAACAAAATTTTATTATCGCTAAATAATTCATATTATTAATTGACAATAATTGAATCAAACAGAGTGACTTCTCACATAAGCATTAATAATCAATACCATGTGCTACTACGCAACCACACGTATTACTGTACTTTTACTACTGAGTAGTTTAATAGTATCAACGGTAAAACTTTCGTCATTATTTTTAATAAAATATTTTTGTCATTTTCTCAATCCGACAATAATTTTGATGTGGGGTCCACTAATGATTGTGCCGTTGTACGAATATTCCCTGTTAAAACGAATATTCCCCGACCAATCGAATATTATATAACAACTTGCGTACTTCGCAAAATTTATAAATATTACCCACAACTAGAACATTATATCAAATTAACTCCATAATATTCAAAAATGATATTTATAGAAATTCATCTTTATTTATAAAAGTTGGGGTCTTACAAAACCCGTACCGGTCATCCAAACGCCACGCAACCACAGGCAATAGCACCGCGTAGGCAATAGACACGCGTTATAACTGACAGTACTTGATTCTGATATCCGGAGCCCGAGTTCGAGTCCCGTACGCCTAACTTGAGAAAACTTAACAAAATAGTCAAAAAAGAGACCAAAACTCGCACCGGTTGTCTGAACGCCACGCAACCACATGCAATAGCACTACGTAGGCAATAGACACGCATTACAACTGACGAGACTCGATTTCGATATACGGAGCCCGAGTTCGAGTCCCGTACTCCTAAGTTGAGAAAACTTTGTAAAATAGTCAAAAAAGAGACCAAAACCCGCACCGGTTATCCGAACGCCACGCAACCATAGGAAATAGCACCGCGTAGACAATAGACATGCGTAACAACTAATGGAACTTAATTCTGATATACGGAGCCCGAGTTCGAGTCCCGTACGCCTAACTTGAGAAAACTTAGCAAAATTATCGAAAAAGAGATCAAAACCCGCACCGGTCGTCGGAATGCCACCCAAATATAGGCAATAGCACCGTGTAGGCAATAGACACGCGTTACAACTGATGGGACTTGATTCCTATATATGGAGCCTGAGTTCGAGTCCCGTACGCCTAACTTGAGAAAACTTAGCAAAATAGTTTAAAAAAAGACCAAAACCTGCACCAGTCGTTCGAACGCCACACAATCACAGGCAATAGCACCGCGTAGGCAACAGACACGTGTTACAACTGACGGGGCTCGATTCTGATATACGGAGCCCGAGTTAGAGTTCCGTACGCCTAACTTGAGAAAACTTAGCAAAATAGTCGAAAAATAGACCAAAACCCGCACCGGTCGTCCGAATGCCAAGCAACCATAGGCAATAGTACCGCATAGGCAATAGACATGCGTTGCAACTAACAGGACTTGATTCCGATATATGGAGCCCAAGTTTGAGTCCCGTACGCCTAACTTGAGAAAACTTAGCAAAATTGTCGAAAAAGAGACCAAAACCCGCACCGGTCGTCCGAACGCCACGCAACCACAGACAATAGCATCGCATAGGCAATAGACACACGTTACAACTGACGGGACTCAATTCTGATATACGGAGCCCGAGTTCGAGTCTCGTACGCCTAACTTGAGAAAACTTGGAAAAATAGTCGAAAGAAAGACCAAAACCCGCACCGATCGTCCGAATGCCACGTAAACATAGGCAATAGCACCACGTAGGTACACCTGGAAAACGGGCGTGCGGGCCCGGGCCAGGCCGGGCTGAGCGCGGGCGAGCCAAAAATGGGTCGGGCTAAAAACGGCCCGGGATTTGGCGGGCTGAAAAAGTAAGGCCCGTGGCCCGGGTTGGGCGGGTCGGGCCGGCCCGCGGGCTTTTTCCTACTTTTTTTTTGTTGCAAAATCTTGATACACCAAAAATAGTAATAATAATAATTTTAATTACTTAAATTAACTACATATCTCAATCAATTAAAATTTTAATAGTATTATAATTTTAGATATTATTCTAAAGGCATGATTTTGGATAATGATTGATTTACTTTCCAAATAAGTAGGGGGAATGCATAATTAAGGGATAATGATTGATTTACTTTCCAAATGTACTACAATAAGTAAGGGGATTGCATAATTAAGGAATAAAATTATCTATATTATTGTGTATAGATTTTGGACTTGCAAAGTTGCAATCTAAAAAATTAGTGGTTGATTCGGATTAGATATTGCTAGTAATTCAAAGTATATAATCAAATTTGATTCTTTAAAATTAATATAATTTATTTAACTTTTAAAAATAATAAATATTGTAATTAATACTAATATATAGATAATTTCAAATTTTTATAATTATATTATCTAACTTAAACTAATAATTGTTAGTTTAATAGTTTTATACTTTGAAATTATTAATTACATATCTCAATCAATTAAAATTTTAATAGTATTATAAATTAGTATTATTAATTAATTACCTACATTAACTACATATCTTAATTATAATTTTCAAATATAGTTAAAATTTATTGAAGATTGCATTAAAAACAAATAGTTGTTGTAACTTAGTTGGTTTGAACTTTTATTTATTTACTTACAAGTCTTGTGTTCAATCCCTACAAGTAGCAAAAAAAAATTTAAAAAAAAAACTCACGGGCCACGGGCCGGGCCAAAAATGGGCCGAGCCAAAAACGCCCAAGTTTTCATGGGCTAAAAAAGTTAAGCCCAAAGCCCAGTTTTTACGGGCCAGCCCGCCCTGGCCCGCGGGCCTGGGCCAATTTTGCTAGGTCTACACGTAGGCAATAGACATGCGTTATAATTGATGAAACTCGATTCCAATATACGGAGCCCGAGTTCGAGTCCCGTACGCCTAACTTGAGAAAACTTAGCAAAATAGTCGAAAAAGAGACCAAAACTCGCACCGGTCGTCTGAATACCACGCAAACATAGGCAATAGTACGACATAGGCAATAAACATGCATTACAATTTACGAGACTCAATTCCGATATACTGAGCCCGAGTTTGAGTCTCGTACGCCTAACTTGAGAAAACTTAGCAAAATAGTCTAAAAAGATACCAAAACCCGCACCGGTCGTTTGAACGCCACGCAACCATAGGCAACAGCACCGCATACACAATAGACACATGTTATAATTGACAAGACTCAATTCAAATATACGGAGCTCGAGTTCGAGTACTGTACGCCTAACTTGAGAAAACTTAGCAAAATAGTCGAAAAAGAGACCAAAACCCGCACCGGTCGTCCGAACGTAATGGAACCATAGACAATAGCACCGTATAGGCAATAGACACACCTTACAATTGATGGGACTCGATTCTGATATACGAAGCCCGAGTTCGAGTCCCGTACGCATAACTTGAGAAAACTTAGCAAAATAGTCAAAAAAGAGACCAAAACCTGCACCGGTCGTCCAAATGCCACGTAAATACAAGCAATAGTACCGCGTAAGCAATAGACATGTGTTACAACTGATGGGACTCGATTCTGATATACGGAGCCCGAGTTCGAGTCCCGTACGCCTAACTTGAGAAAACTTAGTAAAATAGTCGAAAAAGAGACCAAAACCCGCACCGGTCATCCGAACACCACGTAAACATAGGCAATAGCACCGCGTAGGCAATAGACATGCGTTATAATTGACGAAACTCAATTCCGATATACGGAGCCCGAGTTCGAGTCCCGTACGCCTAACTTGAGAAAACTTAGCAAAATAGTCGAAAAAGATACCAATACCCGCACCGATCGTCCGAACGCCACGCAAACACAGGCAATAGACATGCGTTACAACTGACAGAACTTGATTATGATATACGAAGCCCGAGTTTGAGTCCCATACGCCTAACTTGAGAAAATACAAACTAAAATAATGTAAATATATTTTCATTTCGACTTTGTTATTAATATTTTAATTTTGCAGGGTCTTGTTGACGAGACTCGTGGAAGAAGAGGTGGAGGCACTGGTGATGACCACTGAGCTGATGACGAGTAGCCTCCTCCAGTACAGGATGATGACCGTCGAGTTGATGACGAGCAGCCTCCTCTAGTACAGGGTGATGACCGTCAAGTCGATGACGATGAGATAGGCGATGGGTTGTAGTTAGTTTATATTATATTATGAGTTTAATGAATGTACTTGTACAATTTTTGAGTTGTACAGACGGCCATTTTTTATCTAGATATTTGGTTTGGATTACTATTTGCAAGGTGAATTGTATGATTTTTGATGGGTTTTATTAGTTTATAACATGTATATGTTTATATTTGTAAATGAACATGGAAATTTTGAAATTATTAAAAAAAAAAAAAAAAAATAGAGTCATTACCGACGGGGGTAGGGGCGACGGCCATACCCGTCGCAAATGACCTATAGTGACAGACATGGACCCAGACAGCTGATGATTTAATTTTAATTTTAAAGGTCATTGCCGACGGTGATAGTGGCATAGCCGACGGGGGTGCCGTCGCGAATGACTAAAATAAAAAAAATACTGAAGACTCTACCGACAGTCTTGTCGTCGCCTACGCCGTCGGTAGTGACATGTCGCCAATGATACCCATCACGAATGACAATGACACCGACGGCGCCAGATGGGAACAAAGGGCGACAACCTGTGAGGCGACGGGGACCACCGACGGCATTGCCGTCGGGAATGACATCAATACCGATGGCGTATATTCATAGGCGACGGCCGAGGCCGTCAGCAATGAGCAGTTTTTTTGTAGTGTAACTACTCTTTCCTTCCTAATTTACCTATGGCATGACATTCCCTCCTTTAGAATATTCATGTTCTCATAAATGAAGTATTAAGTCTGGATAGTTAAGTTTAAGGAGATCATCCTCCCATGTAGCTTCTTCAATGCTTCAGTATTTCTATTGTACCAAGTATTGGTATATGATCTTACTTTCTTTTGTAAACTCTCCTCTGTTTTAAGGTTACGAGTGGTCCTATAACAAACTGCCCATTTTAATTAACCTCTGGTAGTTGAGTGTTGATTTGTTTTGCCCCCAAATGCCTTTTTAGTTGCGAGACATGAAAGGTGGGATGTATCTTGGAAGCTCCGGTTTGTATGCAACAACCCAATATTTTTTGAGAATTTTAAAAGGCCTATAGAATTTTGGGGCTAGTTTCATATTCTTCCTTATTAAAACCGAACTATGCCTCTAAGGTTGTAGCTTCAGGTATACCCACTCACCAACCTCAAAAACCCTCTCAGTTCTTCCCTTATCAACATGACTCTTGATTCTTTGTTAGGCCTTGGATGTAATACCCCAACTTTTATGAATAAAGATAAATTTTCTATAAATATCATTTTTGATTATTAAGGAGTGAATTTGATATAATGTTATAGTTGTGGGTAATATTTATAAATTTTGCAAAGTACGCAATTTGTTATATTATATTCGATTGGTCGGGGAATATTCGTTTTAACAGGAAATATTCGTACGACGGCGCAACCATTGGTGGACCCCCCACAACAGAATTATTATCGAAATTAGAAAACGACATAAATATCTTTTTATGAAAATAACGGCGAAAGTTTTACAGTTAACTGTTGAAATGATCGGTGTTATAAGTACAGTAATACGCTTGGTTGCATAGTAGCACATTGTATTGATTATTGATGCTTACGTGAGAAGTCACCCAATTTTACTCAATTATTGCTACAGTAATTGCTGCATAGTATCTCACGTTATTTGATTTAATTATTGTCAATATTTTATATATTATTAAATCAATAATTGAGATGACAAGTTATTCTAATTATTATATGCATAATTAACAATGTCTAGAAAGTTCTGCCGAGGAAAGGGGTTTGGTCACCTAATTGCGCGCCAATAGGGAGAAATCCTTATTGGAAAGCCCCCTCTTTCCTGGAAACGATCTGGTTATTAATATTGCGAGTTATAATAATATGAATAAAACGTTGTTAAAAATATTGAGGGGATTTTTAAGAAGTATTTTTGGAACCCCCACTTTCCTATTTTTTAAAATTGTCGGTAGATGTTATCGCAATTTTGTTTATATTATATATATATATATATATATATATATGACTTTGGTGGATAATGATGCTGATGGAGGAGGAAAAGAATTGTCAGGGAAAGAAAAAAAAGGTGGGGGGAATGGGTTACGTAAGGAAGAGGGAGTATACATATATTTATAATTTATAAGTTTGTTTTATTTGATCATTAAGGTATCATTTTGAATAGCTAGGCATCTGATGATCAGCAGAATCAATCCGTGAATTATTAGATGAAAACTTTGGCCCGTGATTTTATTTCAAATGTGCGTCCGTGAAAATTTTTCTAAATACTATCATTCCCTTCTCCTATAAATAGGATGCTTAGTTAGAATTGAAAATCACACCAGAATCAGAGAATTCTTCTTCTATAATCTTGAGCGTATTTCTTTAGAGTTTAAGAAAGCTTTGAGCGTAGAAAATAGTGAAAGTTTTCTTCAAGAATATCCCCGCTATACCAGTTGGAATACTCTTCTTTTTAAGGTAAAGGATGTTATTTTTGTTCAATATTTGCTTGAAATAATATTTTCTTCCATACTCTGTAGTATGTTAGTAATATTATTTCGTTTCAGATTTCGAATTCTATACTCATTTTGTTGAAGTTTTGGCTTCTATACTCCATGAAATTAGTAGAATATCCTTGATATTTGTGCTTCATCCAATATCTTTTTATGGAAATATTATTTTGAGCATTCTTGATAAGTTTTAATTTTTTCATGTCGGGGTACTATTCACGGGGTTACTATTCCCGAAGTTACTATTTACGGATACTATTCACTCAGTTACTATTCACCCGGGGTACTATTCATGACAAAAATTGATTTCTTTTTGGTCCAAATCATTTTTGATATAATATTATTCTTGAATTTTACTCCACAAAGCAGTATCATGTTGACAATTTGGACATTATTGAATTCTGGATAAATTAAATTATAAATCTTTAAAATTTATCCTTTACTTTCATTTAATTGAATTCTTATAATTGTCATCATCCTCATGCTTATATGGTTATGAAAGTCATCTTTGGCCGTAGTGCATAGATGGACTTGGTATGATTATGACTAGGGATTATTCAGTATAATCATGACCGTAATGTTACAAATTATGTGGTAAAAGTCCTCATTGGCCCGTAGTGCATTGATGGACAGTTGTTGGCATGATCATGACCATTGGTGAATACATGAATATCCTTGGCCCGTAGTGCATGGATAATTTGTGGTTGTGATACTTAAGAATATCCTTGGCCGTAGTGCAAGGGTGATTCGATAATGTGGATTATTTATTAAGCTGAGTCTCATCGATAAAAGTGATGAAAAACCTTTTAAATAATAGAAGATAGTAGATTTTATACTCTACTTGACTCTTTTAATGGATTGCTTATTTCGCTACAGTTAAACTTGATGTTTATTATATTTTATCAGTTTAACACTGTTGAAGGCTAACGATAAATTATTCTGCATTATCTTAGTCATAATATTTCTTTCTGGGCTAGTTGAGCTCACCCTTTTGCTTTTATTGTTCTCATCAGGAAATGAGAATATAGTTGGGACTAGTTGGGGAACGGAGTGACTGTCCAGATGTTTGCATTAGTAGTCCTCACTATTCTATGAAATAGTGTGATAATAAATGTATCGATGACTTATTTTGAGTTTGAATACTGTCTAGAAGACAATATTTGTATTAAAACTTACAGCTCATGTTGTATATTTAAGTTTGTAGTTATATTCTGTACCATGTATTTGGCGACTCAGAATGGGTAATGTATACCTATTTTGGGGGCGTCACAGTTGGTATCAAAGCTTAGGGATATGATCCCTGGCTGAGATGTGAGAAAAGAACTAGGAGGGGAGAAACGGGGAATTCCTTCGCTAGTATGACCTACCTAAGTTTATTTGGTATTTAATTGGTCGATCAGAGTATAGGAATAATATGTGACATGCCAATTAACCCTTGTTTTGTGGCAGTATTTGAAAATGACATCCGAGAATGATGAGAATAACAATGGAACATAGGAGACCGTTGAATCACCAACGATCAATAACCAGGAAAATGTGCATTAGGAAGGCAACAATTCTCATACAAACAATAACACCGATCAAATGATGAACGACGGAATGTTTAGGGGCTTTTTGCAATTCATGCAATATCAGGCGAGAGAGACTCATGTCCAAAATGCAGGTGGAAACACTGCCAACTCTCGGACGGTCACCGCTAAGCAGTTCAAGGAGTTGGGACCACCGGAGTTTATTGGAGAGCCAAAACCACTTAAGGCAGAGACGTGGATAAAACAGATCACCAAGATATTTGATGTCTTGGGATGCTCCGAGGAGCAAAAGGTTCCCTTTGCCACCTTTATTTTACGAGGAGAGGCAGATTACTGGTGGGAATCTGTAAAGCGTACCTAGCCTGCCGCACTCAAAATGTCTTGGGTGAAGTTCTAAGATCTGTTCAACGACAAGTACTTTCCCAAAAATATTCGTCACATGAAGGAGGTAGAGTTCATCAAGCTGGAGTAGAACAATATGACCGTGTTGCAGTACGAAACTAAGTTTACCGAGTTATCCCGGTTTGCTTCCCACTTGGTTGATAACGAGGAGAGAATGACGCGGATGTTTCTAATAGGTTTGAAACCCGAGATACGTCAATATCTAATTTATCACAAATTGTGTTTTATTCAAATGTTGTAAATAGGGCTCAGTTATTGGAGCGCGATAACGAGTTAATCCAACCAAGAGAAAGTAGCCGGCAAAATGATAATACCAGTGGTAGCAGTCATCGAAGCGGTGACAACAAACGTGGAGGAAATCAACATGCCAGAAATGGTAACCACTTCGGGGGTAATCATGGCCAAGACAATAAAAGTAGACATTTCAAGAAGAGAAGATTCAACAATGATGGAAAGACGTCAGCACCAGTACCCGTTGTTAAGGAAGGAGAACGACCACCTATCATATGCTTCAAATACGGAGGGGAGGGACACATCAGTCCAAACTGTGCGCAGCAGTCCAAAACGTGTTACAATTGTGTAAGAGAAGGTCACCTAGCTAGATTTTGTCGTACTGGGAAGCCAAGTCCAGTTGGAACGGTGACACCAAATGCCGTCCCAGACAAGTCAAAACTAGTAGTTCAAGGGAGAGCGTTTGTTGTGACCTCCCAGAAAGCAAGGAACCCGAACGAGGTCATCACGGGTAAGATTATCATAAACTATAGCGAATTACATACCTTATTTAATACCGGTTCTACCCATTCTTTTATTTCTCCTACTTGCGCTCAACGTTTAAATTTGACTCCGGAGAAATTAGACTTTGACTTATCAGTTGAAACTCCGTTGGGAGAAACATTCATTACATCCACTGTTTATAAGTCTTGTTTGATTCAAATTTGTACCCTCACATTACCTGTCGATCTTATTTCATTGAAAATACTTGCATTTGATGTAATTCTTGGGATTGATTGGTTAACTACTCATCATGCGAAAATTGATTGTTTTCGTAAGGTTGTTAGCTTTCATATTCCTAACCAACCTATTATGCAAATTCAAGCAACCAAACCATTAAAATCAATCACTGTCATCTCAAGCCATAAAGCTATTCGTTTATTAGAAAATGGATGTCAAGCTTTCTTAGCTCATGTCACGGATTTAAACAAAAATACGTTAGTTTTGAATGATATTTCTATTGTTAATAAATTTCCTGACGTATTCTCTGAAGAACTTCCTGGCCTACCCCCAGAGCGTGAAATTAAATTTTGTATCGACCTTGAAACCGGTACAAAACCCCTTTCCAAAGCCCCATATCGAATGGCTGCTATTGAACTTTAGGAGTTAAAGACCCAACTGCAGAAATTGTTAGACATCGGTTTCATTCGTCCTAGTATGTCTCCTTGTGGTGCTCCTGTTCTATTCGTGAAGAAGAAAGATGGGAGTATGCGACTTTGTATTGATTATTTGGAGTTGAACCATGTCACTGTAAAAAATAGATACCCGTTGCCTCGCATTGATGACCTGTTTGACCAGTTGCAAGGTGTCAAATTCTTTTCAAAGATCGATCTTCGTTCCAGATATCATCAGTTAAGGATTAAAATCGATGACATTCCAAAGACTGCTTTCAGAACTCAGTACAGGCATTACGAATTTCTAGCCATGTCCTTTGGATTGACTAATGCTCCTGCTGCCTTCATGGATATGATGAACCGAGTATTCAAGGAATATTTGGATCATTTTGTGGTCGTCTTTATTGATGACATTCTCATATATTCCAAAAGCCGTGAAGATCATGAGCAACACTTGAGGCTAATACTCCAAAAGCTTCGTGAAAACAAGCTTTATGCCAAGTTAAAGAAATGTGAGTTCTGGCTTGAGGAAGTAGCATTCCTTGGGCACGTAGTATCAAGTCATGGAATATCTGTTGACCTAGCAAAGATTGAAGCTATTCAAAGCTGGGAGCAACCTAAGTCAGTGACCAAATTACGTAACTTTCTCAGCTTAGCTGGTTATTATCAGAGATTCGTGGAAGGGTTTTCTCGAATCGCTACTCCAATAACTCAGCTGACTCAAAAAGATACAAGATTCGGTTGGAGTGAGTAATGTGAGAAGAGTTTTCAAGAACTCAAGAGAAGACTCATTTCAACACCTGTTCTGACAATACCATCTGGCTCGGAGGGATTTATCATCTACAGTGATGCTTCGGGCAAAGGGTTAGGATGTGTTCTCATGCAACATGGGAAAGTCATAGCCTATGCCTCTCGACAACTTAAAGAATATGAGAGGAATTATCCTACTCATGATCTAGAGTTGGCAGCTGTTGTCTTCGCACTTAAAATTCGGAGGCATTACCTGTATGGGAAAAAAGTGGAGATCTATACGGATCATAAAAGCCTCAAATATTTTTTCACTTAAAAGGAACTCAACATGTGGCAACGACGTTGGCTCGAACTATTGAAAGATTATGATCATACCATCTTGGAAAAGTGAATGTGGTAGCTGACGCATTAAGTAGAAGATCATATGTGGATACGAGTGCGATATTGTCAACACAAAGGCCCATCTTGTATGACTTGCAAAGGATGGAGATAGAGTTAAAGACTCCAGGGACCAACGTGATGATAGCAAATATACGAGTTGAGCCAACTTTAATCGATAAAGTTAAAGTTGCTCAAGATACATACCTGGAGCTGATGTGCATGAAGAAGAAAGTACAAGAAGGTGCTATCCCAGAAGTAAGAATCGATGAAGAAGAAATACTTAGAGTCAACTTCAGACTTTGTGTTCCTAACGACCCTGATTTAAAGTATAAAATCATGATGGAGGCGCACAACACACCGTTTGCAATCCATCCCGGGAGTACCAAAATGTATCGTGATCTGTGACATATATTTTGGTGGAGCAATAGGAAGAGAGAGATCGCGGAGTTTATCTCAAGGTGTTTAACTTGTCAACGTGTCAAGGCGGAGCATCAAGTGTCAAAAGGTCCATTGCAACCACTTAAAATTCCAGAGTAAAAGTGGGAGCACATTACCATAGATTTTGTTACTGGTCTTCCCAAAGTTTCTCAAAGCATAGATGCAATTTGGGTCATTGTTGATAGATTGACCAAATCTGCTCATTTCTTACCTATACAAGAAACTTATACACTTGAACATTTTGCTCGTATGTACATAAATGAGATTGTAAGACTGCATGGTATGCCAGTATCCATAGTTTCTGATCGAGACCCAAGATTCACTTCACGATTTTGGGTTAGTTTGCAAAAAGCTATGGGCACGAATTTGTGATTTAGTTCGGCGTATCATCCTCAAATGGACGGGTAGTCGGAGAGGACTATTCAAACCCTTAAAGATTTATTAAGACTCTGTGTCCTTGACTTCAAGGGAAGTTGGGACAAATTCTTACCATTGGTGAAGTTTTTCTACAACAACAGTTATCAAGCAAGTATTGGCATGGCTCCATTCGAGGCGTTGTATGGACGCAAGTGTCATTCTCCAGTATGCTGGGATGAGGTGGGTGAAGCAACGCTGTTGGGACCGGAGTTGGTACGTATGACTACGGAAAAGATTCAAACGATCCGACAACGTATAAAAACCTCACAAGATCGACAAAAGAGTTATGCTGATCTTCTTTGAAAGGACGTGGAATTAAATATTGGAGATCATGTGTTGTTACGTGTTGCTCCATGAACAGGAGTTACAAGATTTGGAAAGAGAGGAAAGCTCAATTGTGAGACCCCAAATTTTATGAATAAAGATTTAAATTTCTTGAAATATTTTTTTAATATTATGGTGTGGATTTGAGATAATGTTATAGTTATGGGTAATATTTATAAATTTTGCAAAGTAAGCAAGTTGTTATATAATATTCGTTGTGTTGGGGAATATTCGATTGGTCGGGGAATAATCATTTTAACAGGGAATATTCGTACGACGGCACAATCATTGGTGGACCCCGCAACAGAAGTATTGTCGTAGTTAGAAAACAACAGAATTATCTTTTTATAAAAATAACGACAAAAGTGTTACCGTTAAAACTGTTGAACTACCCGGTAGTAAAAGTACAGTAATACACGTGGTTGTATAATAGCACATGGTATTGATTATTGATGCTTACGCAAGAAGTCACTCAGTTATACTCAATTATTGCTGCAGTAATTGTTGCATCATATCTCTCATATTATTGATTTAATTATTGTCACATTATCATTTGCATAATATGTTATATTATTAAATCAATAATTGAGATGACAAAGTTATTCATATTATTATTTACAATATTGACAATGTCTAGAAGTTCTGTCAAAGAGAGGTTTGGTCACCTAATTGCGCACCAATAAGGAAAAATTCTTATCGGAAAGCCCCCTCTTTCCTGGGAACGACCTGGTTGTTAAATATTGTGAATTATAATATTAATGGTGAATAAGTTAATGTTGATTAAAGATGAAATTGATAGTTTTATTGTGTGGGAATTATTAGTGTTAGTGGAAATCGACATTTATTTCGATAGTAATTAATGTCTGAAGGTTATATTGATCAATCGGATAATTAATTGGATAAATGAGCAATTAATTACTATTAATTTGCATGCTTATAACTATGTGTTCACATGTGTGTACTATTAATTCACATGATTTACTATTAAGGGAGTTGGTGCAAGATTGATAATACTTGCATGACTAAATTAAAAATGGAGGTATAGTTAGAGGTACTATACTGTAATTATTTTTTTCATATGTTTATAACTATTGAGTCACATGATTTACTATTGATTCACATGGTTTACTATTAGGGGAGGTGGTGCAAGTTTGATAATACTTGTATGACTAAATTAAAAATGAAAAAAGAGAGGAAGGTATTATATTGTAATATTTTGAGCCCCAAAACGTGCAATTATCGAAACAATATTTTCCTATAAATAGAAGCTCATTCTTCATTCATTTCTCACCAATTCACTAAAGCTATAGAGCAATTATTATAGAGAAAAATTATAGAGAGAAAGAAGAAGAGAAGTCTGCTACCTCACTATTCTAGTATCCAGTTTCTTCTGAGGTAAGGGGTATTATTTATTTCATATTCTGAAGAGAAATTATTTTTCGTATTCGTATGAATATTATTTTCGTTTAATATTCGTAAGGGGTATTATTTCTTTCGTATTCATGAAGAGAGCTTCTGTTATTCCATTCTTTATTATTATGTTGGAATAACCTGTCTATGTGAAGTACCGCATACATGGTGAAATTCTTCTGTTATTTCATTCTTTATTATTATGTTGGAATAACCTGTCTATGCGAAGTACCGCATACATGGTGAAATTCTTCTGTTATTCCATTCTTTATTATTCTGTTGGAATATCCTGTCTGTGCGGATTACGCATGACCTGGTTCCATTCTTTATTATTCTGTTGGAATATCATGTCTGTGCGTTTTACGTATGACCTGGTTCTATTATTTATTATTCTGTTGGAATAACCTGTCTGTGCGGTCTATCGCATGCTTGGTGAATTCTTCTGTTATTCCATTCTTTATTATTCTGTTGGAATAACCTGTCTATGTGGATTACCACATGCACGGTGAATGATCATTCGTATTCATTCTTTATTAAATTATGAAAATGATCTGTCTACGTAGATTATCACATGGCGGGTGAAAATCCATTTGCAGTTTCGTATATTCTATTGCATTTATATGAGATATCATTTCTTTTGTACTCGTCATGAAATATCATTTTCTTTGGTATTTTTTCTTTTACGAGTTACTATTCACGGGTTACTATTCACCCGATTACTATTCACTCTAGTATTATTCACTCGGGTATTCGGGACACTTTTCGTGTCGAAGTACTATTCACGAGTTACTATTCACCCGATTGCTATTCACTCTAGTATCATTCACTCGGGTTTTAAGGATACTTTTCATGTTGGGGTACTATTCACGAGGTACTATTCCTGAAGTACTATTCACGAGGTACTATTTACCCGAAAAATATATTTCTTTTATGTCCAAATTATTTTTAGTACATGAATATTATTCTTGAATTTTATTCCACAAAGCAGTATCATATTGATAATTTGGACGTTATTGATTTCTGGATAAATTAAATTATAAATCTTTAAAATTTATCCTTGAACTTGTTTTATTGAATTCTTATATCATTGTCATCATCCTCATGTTTATAATATGTTGAAAGTCATCTGTGGCCTGTAGTGCATAGATGGACTTGGTATGATTATGACCAGGGATTATTCGGTATAATTATGACCGTAATGTTACAAATGATGTGGTAAAAGTCCTCATTGGCCGTAGTGCATTGATGAACAGTTGTTGGCATGATCATGACCATTGATGAATACATGAATATCCTTGGCCCGTAGTGCATGGATAATTTGTGGTCGTGATACTAAAGAATATCCTTGGCCGTAGTGCAGGGGTGATTCGATGATGTGGATTATTTATTAAGCTGAGTCTCAGCGATAAAGTTGATGAAAAACTTTTTAAATCATAGAAGATAGTAGATTTTATGCTCTACTTGACTCTTCTAATGTATTGCTTATTTCCGCTGCAGTTGTTGATCTAAAAGTTGTTCTCTATTTTATTCTATCAGTTGTTATACTGTTGAAGGCTAAGGATAATTTATTCTGCATTATCTTAGTCATAATATTTCTTACTGGGCTAGTTGAGCTCACCCTTTCTTTCACTGTTCTCTTCAGGAAATGAGAATATAGCTGGGACGAGTCGGGGAACGGATTGACGGTCCAGATGGTTGTTTTAGTAGTCATCACTATTCTATAAAATAGTGTGACAATAAATGTAATGAGGACTCCATTGAGTTTGGATATTGTCTAGATGATAATATTCTTATTGAAACCTTTAGATTATGTTTTGTCGTATTTTACACGACTGTTGTATGATTAAGTTGTATTTGAATTTTATACAATGTATTTGGCAACTCAAGATGTGACACCCCCAAATCCGGTACTTCCATTTCCATAGGATTTGGTGTACACGACACAAATATCATCTATCTATCTACCCATAATAAATGCAAACCATGCAATAAATAGAAATAAAATCTTCCCCTTAAGGGTTACAACATCTGAATAATAATACAATCCCAGGTTAAACTATCCTTAAACATATGTGCGGAATTATAAATAAATAAGTCTTAAACAACATCTTTAACTTAAGTCTTAAACAAATACATCATATAAAATAACAAGTCATATCAAATAACAAGTCTCCATCATTTGCTAACTTTGCCCTTGCCCTTACTAGTGGAAGGTTCGTCAGCTCTTTCGTTCTTAACTGCAATGTTATTATTAAGCAAGAGTGAGCACAAATGCCCACAAGTATAAAAATGAAATAACAGTATAATAACATGCGAATAAATCAAAGACATCTGAATAAAAGCTCAACTTTTGAATCAAGAGTGAATAACAAGAATCAAAAGAATTCTGAGGGTCATAAGACCTTGAACTATGTCCTAGGTTAACAAGGGTTATACTTGAAACCTTTAACAGTCATAAGACTATGGACCTTCTTCTCGTACTTAGGGGGATCAGCCCTTAGTACCATACTGTGCACAATATCTTAACGCTAAGCGTAAATAATCTCATATACAGGGTTGTTCATCTCAGTTTGACATTCGAGTCCGCACCAAAGGAAGTTTGGTTTGGATAATTCTTCAAGGGTTCTAAAATTTAAAACGCTCATCAACTATGGACTAATTGAATTATTAAGGTTTCAATAGTCTAATAAGGTTCAACAATAATGATATTCAATTTGAATAATAATCTCAAGAAGTATACAATAGAACAATTATTGTATAACTAAATCATACTTTGAAAAGATAATCAATCTTTAATAAATCATTTGAACTTGAATAATAGTAACGATAGCTTATTCAAGGTAAATAATAAGCTTGAACAATAATGACAAATAGGGTTAAGGAACTTGCTCAAATTTAAGAGTTTAAGTTTAGGAAACTTGCCTCGTGCGTAGATTACACTTTAACTAAGCACGTTCTTTGAATTAAATCCTACATACCATTCACATAGACAATACCAGTTAATTATAACTTAACTAATCATAATAAACTCATTCTCTTTGTCTACTTTAATTATTGATTATACTTACTCAAATTATCACATTTACTGTCACATAATATCACTTCATGAATAATAATTTAATTATGTGTTTAATAATTTAATCCACATGTAATTATGTTATTTACATGTTTAAACAACTATTTTTATCATCACATTATACCTCTAACATGTTTACATGTTCATTACATTAATCCACTAACACATTGTTAGACTTAAATATTTTTAATATCTCATTTCTGAATTTTCTGGGGAGTGGCGCTGCGGCGCCACGATTGTACTGGCTCTTGGCGCTGCAGCGCCGTGGTGCTTGCGGCCTGATACTTGGCGCTTCGGCGCGGTGGCGCTGCGGAGCGAGAAATGAACTGAGGGTTGGCGCTGCGGCGCGAAACCCCTGACTCTGAATTTTCAGTTCGTGAAGAACACAGAATTCAGCGAAATTAACACATTTTTAACACTAATTTCACCAAATTACACATACCCACATGTTATAATTTATACATAAACATAACCCAACCTTTGTAAAGTGATTTTAACCATTTAAAACACCCAATAACAGAATTAAATCATGTAAAATTATATTGTTCTTGATGTTCTTGAAGTTAATGAACAAAATCATAAATTTAACACTATGAATTCATTATAACACCGAATCCGTTCGTTTAAGGCTTGGTCTCTTCGTATCAACATGCATAATAATATAGGAGTGTAAAATTTAGGGATAATATACGATCACTACATAAAATTTCACGTATAAGGCCATAAGGCCAAAACCCAAACTCTGTATATTTTTGAAATAGCAAGTCATTAGATTAACGACACTTAGGATATGGAATCATGCAATATATATAAATAACATGTTCTGCCACTTGAATTATTACACATATCATGATCATAACACCAATTCACAGAGATTTTACAAAAGCTTTGAAAGCCTTTTTTTATAAAAAAACTTGAATACGTGAAATTTAGAATTTGGGAAGGAGAATTACCTAGAGTATAATTAATGGAAGAGATAATCAGTGGTGATTCTTTCACAAGTAATTGATAATTATACACTCAAGCTTTTCTCTCAAATTTCTCAATCTTTCTCTCTGTGAACTCTAAGGACTTAGGAAATAATAAGAAAGAAATAAAAGACGTCAGATAATAAGGGAGAAAACTGACGTGCATCATGGTCAGTTGCCCATCATGGGTTAACTGGCCATAACTCCCTCTAAGGCCATGTTTGGCTAGGCCTAATAGATTTCAAAACCGTTTAATTTAATAAAGCTTTATCATATGGTTTAAATCATATCACACCCTTCATAAAATAATTCAATATCTTATTTAATTTAATATAAAATAAATATAATAATCTATCATAAATTCACATAATCATATAATTAATTTTCTCATTAATAAATAATGTCAATTTATTAAATCTTTAATTAATAATTAAATTAATTAAAAAACATCACGCTTAATTAAATAATTCATTTAATTCAACAAGCTCACATAATTATATATTTGAATAATAATTATTCTCCATATTAATTTAATAAATGTTCTCCACATTAATTTAATAAATGCAACACATAAAATTAAATTAATCTACCACAATTGCATAAATTAATTATTTAATCCAATAATTAAATCATCGAAAAATATTTATTTAATTCAATAAATATTAAAATAAATTACAAAATTCTCGTTTGTCACACAAGATGGGTGATGTATACATATTTTGGGGGCGCCACATCAATCCTCGACTCATTGGTCCATTTAAAATTCTTGACCGAGTAGGAACTGTGGCCTATAGACTCGCCTTACCGCCAAGTATGTCTCGTGTTCATAACGTTTTTCACATATCCATGTTACGTAAATATGTGAAAGACCCGAACCACATTATTAAGTTAGAACCGGACGAAATAGCGAAAGATTTAACGTATGAAGAGGTTCTTGTTAAAATCTTGGATAAGAAGGAACATATTCTACGCTCTAAAGTTATACCTCGAATCAAAGTTTTATGGAGAAACCACGATGTTGAGGAAATGACCTGGGAGTTAGAATCTGAAATGAGATCAAGATATCCTCACATCTTCGTTATACCAGGTATGTACCCTAATTTTGAGGGCAAAATTTCATAAGAAGGGGAGATTGTAAGACCCTAACTTTTATGAATAAAGATGAATTTTCTATAAATATCATTTTTGAATATTAAGGAGTGAATTTGATATAATGTTATAGTTGTGGGTAATATTTATAAATTTTGCAAAGTACGCAAGTTGTTATATTATATTCGATTGGTCGGGGAATATTCATTTTAACAGGGAATATTCGTACGACGGCGCAACCATTGGTGGACCCCACAACGGAATTATTGTCTGAATTAGAAAATGACATAAATATCTTTTTATGAAAATAACGGCGGAAGTTTTACCGTTAACTGTTAAAATAACCGGTGTTAAAAGTACAGTAATACGTGTGGTTACATAGTAGCACACGGTATTGATTATTGATGCTTACGTGAGAAGTCACTCAGTTTTACTCAATTATTGCTACAGTAATTATTGCATAGTATCTCACGTTATTTGATTCAATTATTGTCAATATTTTATATATTATTAAATCAATAATTGAGATGACAAGTTATTCTAATTATTATATGCATAATTAACAATGTCTAGAAAGTTCTATCGAGGAAAGGGGTTTGGTCACCTAATTGCGCACCAATAGGGAAAAATTCTTATTGGAAAGCCTCATCTTTTCTGGGAAAGATCTGGTTGTTAATATTGTGAGTTATAATAATATGAATAAAACGTTGTTAAAAATATTGAGGTAATTTTTAAGAAGTATTTTTGGACCCCCACTTTCCCATTTTTTAAAATTGTCGGTAGAAGTTATCACAATTTATATATATATATATATATATATATATATATATATATGACTTTGGTGGATAATGATGTTGATGGGGGAGGAAAATAATTGTCAAGGGAGGAAAATAATTGTCAAGGAAAGAAAAGGGGGGGGGGGGAATGGATTATGTAAGGAAGAGGGAGTATACATATATTTATAATTTATAAGTTTATTTTATTTGATCATTAAGGTATCATTTTGAATAGCTAGGAATCTGATTATCAGCAGAATCAATCCGTGAATTATCAGACAAAAACTTTGGCCCATGATTTTATTTCAACTGGGCTAGTTGAGCTCACCCTTTACTTTTATTGTTATCTTTAGGAAATGAGAATATAGTTGGGACTAGTCGGGGAACGGAGTGACGGTCCAGATGTTTGCATTAGTAGTCCTCACTATTTTGTGAAATAGTATGATAATAAATGTATCGAGGACTTATTTTGAGTTTTAATAATGTCTAGAAGACAATATTTGTATTAAAACTCACAGCTCATGTTGTATATTTAAATTTGTAGTTGTATTCTGTACCATGTATTTGGCAACTCAGAATGGGTGATGTATACCTATTTTGGGGGTGTCACATTGGCTAAGTTTTCTTTGAGAATTTCCAGCTGTTATTTTTTCTCTGCAAGAATATCCTCAACTGCTGCAATGTTAGTACTAAATTTTGAAGGCATGCTCAGGTGTATATGTCATGTCCATAGAGAATTTTGTACGTGGTTGTTTGTAGAGAAGTGTGGAAAGTGGTATTAAACCACCATTCTGCCATAAGTATCCAAGAGATCCATCGTTTTGGTGAATGGCTGCACATGCTTCTTACATATTGTTCCAAAACATTGGTCTATTCTTTTAGTGCACCCATCACTTTGAGGATGATAGGAAGTACTGATGTGGAGCCTTGTTCCTGCAAGTTTAACTAGTGTCTGCCAGAAGTCACTCAAAAATATAGGATCCTTATCACTTACAATTGAGTTGGGAAGGCTATGAAGCTTAAAGAGGTTCTAAAAAAATAATTGGGATAATATCTTGGCAGAGATACGATAACTGATGTAAGAAATGAGAGCTTCTGTAATTCTGCCATACCTATCATTAATAACCCAAATAAATTCATAGCCTTTGGAGTACCACTGATAAAATATGTCCATCCAAGGTTGGTTAAGGATGGGTAATGGTTGGAGCATGGATTCTCACATTTTTATGTTTGGAAAATTAACAACTAGGGCACTTAGCCACCTAACTTGTGATATCATTCTTCATTCCTACCCAATAAAAATATTGCTTTATCCTTTTTAAAGTGACCCTTACCCTTGAGTGACCCCCTACTCCCTTCTCATGGAGTTCTTTAAATAGTTGTCTTCTTAAGCCTCCTTGAATTCCTATTACTCACTTTCCTCTGTACTTTAGCATACCATGGACTAGCTCAAACTCATTAGGCCCCATCTTTGTAGATGTTATTGTTGTCACCTTCATAGGCTTAATTTCAACAGTCTGGGACATCCATGTTGGCTAGGCTATTGTCAAATAGTCAATGTCTACACTTCTTTGGAAGTTGGTCCATCAATGTAGCTGAACTTCCATTTCTTGTTGTGTAAAGCTGAGGATAAGGTTATTATAGTCCATATGCATTCCTCCTAACCATTTTAGCAATGTGGTTCCCAAGATATCATCATATGACTACAATTTAATGATCCACATAGGTGTGCTAAAACTATGGGTGTTAAAATTCCATGTAAACTCAGGGCACCATGCTTTACTATGTAGTTCCACACTTGCCACAATGAATCTCACAATGAAATCATTTGCAAACTAACTCCAAGTAAACCCCTCTTTGCCATTGACATATGATGTGTGCCAATATTTTGGAGAACCATGGAGGTGCATGCCTATGACAATCCTCCTATGAGAATGAATCCCATTTATACCAAAATACTCCTCGCAATCAAGTATCCAGCTCTTAGCATCATCACTCTCAGTAAATAATGGGAAAGATGTTTAAGTTCTCTCTCCTCTTCATCATCATCATCATCATCATTTTGGTTCCTCCTCCATTGAGCATTATCTTCTTCATGTTTCCTTGCTCTTTCTTGCTCAGCATGCCTAAGGTCTCTAAAGAATCCCTTACCCCTCTTTTGCCCCATATGAACAGGTCTTTGCCTTTTCCATTATCCCGAAAGGATTTTCAAACATATCATCATTAGTTAGGCTCTTCTGCCACAGTTCATTCATGCCTTCTATGAAGTGATCCATTTTATCATTAATGAGTTACAATTTCTCATTGGTGTACTCTCTATAGTTTATGAAATCTTGCTGCAACATTTGTGAAGGACTAACCATATTTATAGAGTAGATAGAATGAGTAACAAAATAATTGTGATTCCGAGTTTGAAAATGAATTTAAGCAATAGTAACACTACTTGAGTAAGAGTAAGTGAGTTTGAGTAGCTATTTAAGTGAGGAATAGACTTCCTCAATGAAACAAACTGAGTATCTGTAAGACCCCAACTTTTATGAATAAAGAATAATTTTCTCGAAATATATTTTTGAATATTATGGTGTGGATAGTTATGGGTAATATTTACAAATTTTGCAAAGTAAGCAAGTGGTTATATAATATTCGATTGGTCGGGGAATATTCGTTTTAACAGGAAATATTTGTACGACGGCACAATCATTGGTGGACCCCACAACGGAAGTATTGTCGTAGTTAGAAAACGACAGAATTATCTTTTTATAAAAATAACGGCGAAAGTGTTATCATTAAAACTGTTGAACTACCCGGTGGTAAAAGTACAGTAATACGCGTGGTTATATAGTAGCACACGGTATTGATTATTGTTGCTTACGTGAGAAGTCACTCAGTTATACTCAATTATTGCTACATTAATTGCTGCATAATATCTCACATATTATTGATTCAATTATTGTCACAGTATCATCTGCATAATATTTTATATTATTAAATAATTAATTGAGACGACAAAGTTATTCATATTATTATTTACAATATTGACAATGTCTAGAAGTTCTGTCAAGGAGAGGTTTGGTCACCTAATTACACGCCAATAAGGAGAAATTCTTATCAAAAAGCCCCCTCTTTACTGGGAACAACCTGGTTGTTAAATATTATGAGTTATAATATTAATGATGAATAAGTTTGTGTTGATTAAAGATGAAATGGATAGTTCCATTGTATTGGAATTATTAGTGTTAGTAAAAATTGACATTTATTTTGATAATAATTGATGTCTGGAAGTTACACTGACCAGTCGGGTAATTAATCGGATAAATGAGCAATTAATTACTATTAATTCACATGATTATAACTATTTATTCACATGTGTGTACTATTGATTCACATTCTCTTACTATTAGGGGAGTTGGTGCAAGATTGATACTACTTGCATGACTAAGTTAAAAATGGAGGTATAGATGGAGGTACTATACTGTAATTCGTATTTTCACATGATTATAACTATTGATTCACATGATTGAACTATTGATTCACATTATTTACTATTAGGAGAGGTGGTGCAAGTTTGATAATACTTGCATGACTAAATTAAAAATGAAGAAAAAGAGGAAGGTATTACACTGTAATATTTCGAGCCCCAAAACGTGCAATTATCAAAACTATATTTTCCTATAAATAGAAGCTCATTCTTCCTTCATTTCTCACCAATTCACTAAAGCTATAGAGCAATTATTATAGAGAGAAATTATAGAGAGAAAGAAGAAGAGAAGTCTGCTACCTCACTATTCCAGTATCCAATTTCTTCTGAGGTAAGGGATATTATTCTTTCGTATTCATGAAAAGAGTTATTTTCTTTCAATACTCGTAAGGGTTGTTATTCCATTCTTTATTGTTATGTTGGAATAACATGTCTATGCGAAATACCGCATACATGGTGAAATTCTTCTATTATTCCATTCTTTATTATTCTGTTGGAATAACCTGTCTGTGCGGTCTATCGCATGCCTGGTGAATTCTCTTGTTATTCCATTCTTTATTATTCGGTTGGAATATCCTGTCTGTGCGGATTACGCATGACCTGGTTCCATTCTTTATTATTCTATTGGAATATCATGTCTATGCGGATTATGCATGACCTGGTTCTATTCTTTATTATTCTGTTGGAATAACCTGTCTGTGCGGTCTATCGCATGTATGGTGAATGACCTTTCATATTCATTCCTTATTAAATTATAGAAATGATCTGTCTACGTGGATTACCGCATGGCGGGCAAAAATCCATTTGCAGTTTCATATATTCTATTATACTCACTTGGTTAAAGTTTTGGCTTCTATACTCCATGAAATTAGTAGAATATCCTAGATATTTGTGCTTCATCCAGTATCTTTTCATAGAAATATTCTTCAGAGTATTCTTGAATTTTACTCCACAAAGTAGTATCATGTTGACAATTTGGACGTTATTGATTTCTAGATAAATTAAATTATAAATCATTAAATTTATCTTGAACTTGTTTTATTGAATTATTATGTCATCATCCTCATGTTTATATTGTGTTGAAAGTCATCTTTGGCTTACGTGTATAGATGGACTTGGTATGATTATGACAAGGGATTATTCGGTATAATCATGACCGTAATGTGACGAATGATGTGATGAAAGTCCTCATTGGCCTGTAGTTCATTGATAGTTCATTGATAGATAGTTGTTGGTATGATTATGACCACGAATTATTCGGTATAATCATAACCATTGATGATTACATAAATATCCTTGGTCGTGATGCAGGGATGATTCGATTTTATTTATTAAGCTGAGTCTTAGCGATAAAGTTGATGAAAAACTTTTTAAATCATAGAAGATAGTAGATTTTATTCCCTACTTGACTCTGCTAATGGATTGTTTATTCCGCTGCAGTTGTTGATCTAAAACTTGTTGTCTATTATATTCTATCAGTTGTTATATTGTTGAAGGCTAAGGATAATTTATTCTGCATTATCTTAGTCATAATATTTCTTATTGGGCTAGTTGAGCTTACCCTTTCTTTCACTGTTCTCTTCAGAAAATGAGAATATAGCTGGGACGAGTCGAGGAACGGATTGACGGTCCAGATGGTTGTTTTAGTAGTACTCACTATTCTATAAAATAGTGTGACAATAAATGTAATGAGGACTCCATTGAGTGTGGATATTGTCTAGATGACAATATTCTTATTAAAACTCTTAGATTATGTTTTGTCGCATTTTACACGACTGTTGTATAATTAAGTTGTATTTGAATTTTGTACCATGTATTTGGCGACTCAAGATGGGTGATGTATACCTATTTTGGGGGCGTCACAAATATGCACAGTCAGCATTTTCGTCAAATTTTTGGACGAAAATCGAACGGAATGACCATTTTGTAATTTTTGAGAGTACAATTATTCGATTGTAACAAAAAAAGTTTCGGTAACCACAATGAAAATCGTACCCTAGTACAGTGACCAAAACGTTATTTATCCCGAAGTTTTAGCAATAAGCACTCTCCAGTCCCCACAAACACACAGACACATGAGATTAGAGAACCTTTCCTGAGTTTGTAACAGTGTTTTAAAAATCCCCTTATAGGCCTCGCCTAGGCGCTAAGCCTCCATTACCTAGACCCAAGGCGGCAAAACAATCCCTCCAAGAAACTAGGCGAGGTCTAGGCGGAGAAGTTTTTTTTATTTTAATTAATAACTACCTGATATGGTTTAGATATATTTATTTTTCTAATGATTTATCATATTTGTGGCGCCCCCAAAATAGGTATACATCACCCATCTTGAGTCGCCAAATACATGGTACAAAATTTAAATACAACTTAATTATACAACTGTCGTGTAAAATATGACAAAGCAAAGGATGAGCTTAACTAGCCAGTAAGAAATATTATAACTAAGATAATGCAAAATAATTTATCGTTAGCCTTCAACAGTGTTAAACTGATAGAATATAATAGACAACAAGTTTAACTGCAGCGGAACAAGCAACCCATTAGAAGAGTCATGTAGAGCATAAAATCTACTATCTTCTATGATTTAAAAGGTTTATCATCAATTTTTATCGCTGAGACTCAGCTTAATAAATAATCCACATCATCGAATCATCCCTGCACTACGGCCAAGGATATTCATTAGTATAACGACCACGAAATATCCATGAACTACGTGCCAAGGATATTCGTGTTTTCATCAATGGTCATGATCATGCCAACAATTGTCCATCAATGCACTATGGGCCAATGAGGACTTTTACTACATCTTTTGTAACATTGCGGTCATGATTATACCGAATAATCATTGTTCATAATCATACCAAGTCCATCTATGCACTACGGGCCACAGATGATTTTCATCATAATATAAGCATGATGATGACGACAATGATATAAAAATTTAATTAAATGAAAGCAAATGATAAATTTTTAATGATTTATAATTTAATTTATTCAGAATACAATAATGTCCAAATTGTCAACATTATACTGTTTTGTAGAGTAAAATTCAAGAATAATATTGTATCAAAAATAATTTAGACCGAAAACGAATCAATTTTTATCATGAGTAGTACTTCGGGTGAATAGTACTTGAGTGAATAGTATCCCGTGAATAGTTATTCGAGAATAGTATCTCGTGAATAGTACTCCGGCATGAAAAGGCTAAAACTTATCAAGAATGTTCAGAATAATACTTTCATAAAAAGATACTGGATGTAAAGCAAATTTTAAGGATATTCTACTTGTGACGAACGAGATTTTTGTAAATTAATTTTAATATTTATTAGATTAAATAAATATTTTAGATGATTTAATTATTATATTAAATAATTAATTGATGCAATTGTGATAGATTAATTTAATTATATGTATTATATTTATTAAATTAATGTGGAAGATATTTATTATTCAAGTATGTATTTATGTGAGCTTATTGAATTAAAAGAAATATTTAATAAGCTTAATGTTATTTTAATTAATTTAGTAATTAATTAGAGATTTAATAATTTGATATAATTAATTAATGAGAAAATTAATTATATGGTTATGTGAATTTATGATAAATTATTATATTATATTTAAATTAAATTAAATAAGATATTTGAATTGGGTGTGACATGATTTAAACTATAAGATAAAAGAGTTATTAAATTAAATGGGATTAAGTCTTTTAAGGCTAGCCAAACATGACATTAATGGAGGTTGAGGGCAGTTAACCCATGATGAGTAACTGACCTCCACAACGCGCCAGTTCACTTCATTATTATACGTATTCTTATTATTATTTTCTAAGTCTGTCATAACAAGTCAGAGAGAATAGAAAACTTTCAAAGAGAAATTGTGATTTGGTGAAGAAGATTGTGAGTGTGTAATCAAACAAATACTTGTGAAAGGATCATCATTGATCATCTCTTCTAATTTATACTCTGGGTAAATCTCTTCAACTCAATTTCTCTTTTTACGTCATTAAGATTTCATGAAAATGGCTTTCAAAGTTTTTGTTTAAACCTCTGTAATTGGGATAGGAGTAATGATTATGGGTTGTGTATGTGTTATGACATATCACATCGTATTTGATTATATATATTATATAAGCCATATTATCAGTTTCATGAAAATACATCGTATATGATTGCTTCAAAATTTACAAAGTATGGGTTATGGCCATATGGCCTTATACGTGATTTTAATATGTCAAACTTAAATTGTTTTGTAAAATTTATACTTGTATGTTATTATGCATGTTAATACGAAAAGACCAAACTTTAAACGAACGGATTCGGTGTTATAACGAATCCGTAGGGTAATTTTTATGGTTTATTTTTAAAACCTTCAAGAACATCAAGAACAGTGAAATTTACATATTTTAATACTGTAATTATGTGTTTTAATGGGTTAAAATCATTCTATAATTGTTGAGTAATGATTATGTATGAATTCTAGCATGTGGGTATGTTAATTTAGGAAAATTAATGATCATGTAGTGTTTATTTCGCTGAACTTTGTGTTCTTCGCGAACTGAGAATCAAAATCTGGAGTTTCGCGCCGCGGCGCCAACTCCAGAACTGAAGTCTCATGCCGCAGCGCCAGGTCTCCGGCCGCAGCGCCATCGCGTCGAGTACAAGTATAAAAGTGGCGCCGCAGCGCCACTCTCCAGAATGTTCAGAAATGATTTTTTTTAAAATGTTTAAGTCTAGCAATGTGGTATTAACCTAATTTAATAAACATAGAAATATGTTAGAAGTATAACGAGATGTTAATAATAGATGCTTAACATGTAAATAACATAATTGCATGTGGATTGAATTATTGAATACATAATTAGCTTGTTATTCATGAAGTGTAAATTATGTGACAATGAGTGTAATAAATTGACTAAGTATAGTCATAATTCGAGTTAGACAAAAAGAATGAACGTTTGATGATTAGTTATGTTATAATTAATTGGTATTGTGAATGTAAATGGTATGTAGGATTAAATTCAAGGAACGTGTTTAATTAAAGTGTAATCTACGCACAAGACAAGTTTTCTAACCCTACTTCTTATCATTATTGAGTTATTCTCGTTATTATTAATCAAGTTCAATTGTTATATTAAAGATTGATTATCTTTTTAAAGTATGATTCTGTTATACAATAATTGTCCTATTGTATACCTCTTGAGATTATTATTCAATTTAATTATCATGTATTGTTGAACCTTATTAGACTAGAGAACCCTTATTGATTCGACTAGTCCATAGTTGATGAACGTTCTAAATTTCAGAACCCTTATTGAATTATCCAAACCAAACTTCCTTTGGTGCGGACTCTAATGTCAAACTGAGATGAACAACCCTGTATAGGGATTTCTTATGTGTTAGCGTTAAAATATTGTGCACAGTATGGTACTAAGGGCTGATCCCCCTAAGTACGAGAAGAAGAGTCCATAGTCTTATGATTGTTTAAGGTTTCAAGTATAACCCTTGATAACATAGGGCATAGTTCAAGGTCTTATGACCCTCAGAAATCTTTTGATTCTTGTTATTCTTTCTTTATTCAAAAGTTGGGCTTTATTTCAGAAGTCTTTGATTCACTCGCATATTATTATATTGTTATTTCATTTTTATACTTGTGGGCAATCATGCTCACTCTTGAGTAATAATAACATTGCAGTTAAGAACGAAAGAACCGACGAACCTTCCACTAGTAAAGGCAAGGGCAAGGTTAACAAGTGATGAAGACTTGTTATTTGTTGAGATGTTGAATTTATGTATTAAGTTGATGATGTTGATTAAGACTTATTTGTTTATGTTTCCGCACAGATGTTTAAGGTTAGTATGACTTGGGATTATGTTTATTATTCAGATGTTGTAACCCCATAAGGGGAAGATTTATTTCTATCTATTACATGGTTTGCATTTATTATGGGTAAATAGATAGATGATATTTGTACAGTGAACACCAAATCCCGTGGAAATTGAAGTACTCGGATTTGGAGGTGTCACAGGTTGGTATTAAAGCAGTAGGTTATGAACCTTAGGTGGGGGAATAACCTTAGGTAGTAGCCTTATAGGAAGAACATAGTGATGGAAAACTCTTATCGAGTTCTAAGAAATGAATTTCTGTAATTCATTGAAGATAATAAAAGACTTTATGTGCTTATGTGTTAAATTATGTGCTCACTAGTATGACTTAGTAACTAAAACTTGAAATTTTGTTATCAGGATGTCGAATGTTGGAGGAACTAGTTGAACTGGGGAGGAAGAACCCCGAGTACCTACAGTACCTATAGAGCAGGAGCCCCGGGACATTCATGTCGTTAGGGAGCAGTTGGTACAGAGAGAGCCATCTCCATTGATCACTGTTGTTGGTCAGGAGCATGAGCCTGAGACTGATCCAGAGGAGGATCCTGAGGAGGAATTTGAAGAGGAAGAGGAAGAAGAGGAGTTTCCACAGCACTCCATTGATGCTAAGATGTACGACGCATTATACGACTGTAACGTAGAGTTACGAGATGATGTCCAGGATCTGACTGAGCGGGCTATTATTCAGCAAATTACTCTCGAGCAAAAGGAGAGGGAGATTTCGACTCTTCACTCACGACTGGGAAATGTAGAATGGGATTTGGTCCACGAGAAGGATCAAACCAAAGATAAGACCGAGGAGATAGAGAAGTTGAAGAAGGAACTGAAAGAAAGCTCTGAAAGGCTGATTATAGCAGAGGAAGGCTGGGTAAGAGAGTCACGACGTGTTGATCTTGCAGAAGAGGATGGTCGTGCAAAGAAGGCGAAGCTTGGGGAGACATATTCTACACTTAATCATGCAATGGACGAGGCCCAGGATCGAGTTTTGAGATACCACATCCAGTTCGAAGGACTTCCATCGTACATGCTGGATCGCAGGACGATGTCTCGTATCATGGAAGAGGAGCGTAGCAAGGCTATTCAGCGTCTTGACAGACAGTGATAGAAATTATTTAATTATGTGATAAACTTATCTAGTATTTAGATGTAAATTCCGATGTTGTTATGAACAAAGGAATATTTTTATTTAAATCATGTGGATTCTTTATCTCAGGATAGTTGAAGTAAATAGTAGTGATGCTATCATTTGATGTAAAACTTTTGATTTGAATGAATATATATCAAGTTGTTTGAGATAATGTGTTAAATAATTATATTAAATTGTTGAGTTAAGTCTTAACTATTTAGAGAATTTAATAGAGATTTAATAAGCATATATTTTAACAGAAATATGCCGCCAAGAAGAAGACAACAACGTCAACTAGCTCAGGAAGAGTCAACAAATAACAACAATAATGCCAATGCTAATCCCGTTCAGCAGTTGGTTAACTTACTGACTGGAGCAATGAATAATCAACCTCAAGCTCCACCAAATACTATGTTTAAAGATTTCAAGGCGGTGGGACGACCAGAGTTTAAAGGTTCCATGAACCCGATCGAGGCTCAAACGTGGGTTATAGAGATGGAGAAGGTTTTCGACGTTGCTAAGGTTAAAGAAGACCAGAAGACCGCTTTTGCAACGTTTATGCTGAAATCTGAAGCTAACTATTGGTGGCAAGCAAACAAAGTTCGTGGAGGTGAAGGTGTAATTACTTGGGAAAGATTTAAAGAGATGTTCTTCGAGATGTATTTCCCGACCAGCTCGCAGAACCAGATGGAGGTTCAATTTCTGGAATTAAAGCAAGGAAATATGAGCGTACCTAACTATGTGGCTAGATTCAACGAGTTGGTGAGGTTCGCCCCGTACCAAGTACACACGGACGAGAGAAAGGCCAGAAGATTCGAACAAGGACTGAAGCCCTAGGTATATAGTAAAGTATCAATGTTTCAGATAAACGCATTTGCCGGAGTACTGGAAAAAGCCATCCTCGCTGAAGGTGGAAGCAATGCGGTGACCAAGTACAATCAAGATCAGAAGAAGAAGAAGAGTGAAGGTGAAGAAAATAACAAGGCTAGTGGAAGTGGCACAGGAGGTGGAAATTTTAATCAGAAGAAAAGGTGGAATGACAACTCATCATCGGGGAATCAACAAGGAGGTCAGAAGAAATGAATCGAAGCATGCCCGACCTGCGGGAAAGCTCATCTGGGAGTTTGTTTAAAAGGAAAAAGAGTGTGCTACAATTATGGTCAGGAAGGCCACATAGCACCTAACTGTCCTAACCCAAAGAATGGTGATTGCTTCACTTGTGGTTCAAAGGATCATCTAGCAAGAGACTGTCCTAATAAGGGATCGGGAGGGGTAAGATCGGGAGGAAACCGGGAAAACAACAGTGGAAATGCCTTGACTATCACCGGACCAACCGCAACAAATCGACCGACCGCTAGAACTTTCAACATGACGGTGCAGGATGCAGTTCAGTCTTGTGATGTGGTGTCAGGTATCATACCGATCAATAAAATTAATGCTTATGTGTGACGCCCCCAAAATTAGGTATACATCACCCATCTTGGGTCGTCAGATACATGGTACAGAATTCAAATACAACTGTCATGTACAATACGACAAAATATAAACTGTGAGTTTGAATACAAATATTATCTTCTAGAGAGTATCCATACTCAAAAGGAGTCCTCATTACAATTATTATCACACTATTATATAGAATAGTGAGGACTATTAATACTATCATCTGGTCCATCACTCCGTTTCCCGACTCGTCCCAGCTATATTCTCATGTCCTGAAGAGAACAGTGAAAGAAAGGGTGAGCTCAACTAGCCCAGTAAGAAATATTATGACTAAGATAATGCAGAATAAATTATCATTAGCCTTCAACAGTGTTAAACTGATAAAATATAACGAATATCAAGTTTAACTGCAGCGGAACAAGAAATCCATTAAAAGAGTCAAGTAGAAAATAAAATCTACTATCTTCTATGATTTAAAAGGTTTTTCAACACTGTTATCGCTGAGACTCAGCTTAATAAAATAATCCACATCATCGAATCACCCCTGCACTACGGCCAAGGATATTCGTGTATTCATTAATGGTCATGATCATGCCAACAACTGTCCATCAATGCACTACGGGCCAATGAGGACTTTTACCACATCATTTGTAACATTACGGTCATGATTATACCGAATAATCCCTGGTCATAATCATACCAAGTCCATCTATGCACTACAGGCCACAGATGACTTTCAACATTTTATAAACATGAGGATGATGACAATGATATACGAATTCAATAAAACAAGTTCAAGAATTAATTTATCCAAGAATTAACAACGTCCAAATTGTCAACATGATACTGCTTTGTGGAGTAAAATTCAAGAATACTTAGAAGAATATTTTCATGAAAAAATACTGGATGAACCGCAATTATCAAGGATATTTCACTAATTTCATGGAGTATAGAAGTTAAAACTTAACCAACTGAGTATAATAACGAATGGAATAACAAAAGAAATCACCATGCATGCGATAGACCGCACAGACAGGTTATTCTAACAGAATAATAAATAATGGAACCAGGTCCGGCGTAAACGCACAGACAGGATATTCCGACAGAATAATAAACAATGGAACCAGGTCCAGCGTAAACGTACAGACAGGATATTCCGACAGAATAATAATAAATAATGGAACCAGGTCCGGTGTAAAACACACAGATAGGATGTTCCAACAGAATAATAACAAGACGGAACCAGGTCCGGTGTAAAACACACAGACAGGATGTTCCAACATAATAATAACAAGACGGAACCAGGTTCGGTGTAAAACACACAGACAGGATGTTCCAACAGAATAATAATAAAAACGGAACCAGGTCCGGTGTAAAACACACAGACGGGATTTTCCAACAGAATAATAGAAGAATGTCACCAAGTATAGGGTAGACCGCGTATACAGGTTATTCCAACGGAATAATAAGAAATGGAATAAAAACAGTTCTCTTCATGAATAAGAAAGAATAACACCCCTTACCGTTTTAAAGAAGAACTGAAATAAGGAAGTAGTTAAGTAGCAGAATACTTTTCTTTTCTCTCTCTATAGTTTCTCTCTCTAGAGTTCAGTGAATTCGTAAGAAATAATGAAGGAATGAGCTGCTATTTATAGAAAAATGGAATGCATAGTAACTAATCCATGAACGGTCCAGATTGATTACTTTAATCCGACGGTCCATATTTAAAGAAAAATCTTTTAAATAAAATATAATATATTCTATTTATAGAATAACTTTAATAAAGTATTCTGTTTTATATAAAAAGATGTTTCTATTTTATTACGTTAATAATACGAATAAAACAAAACTTCATTATCGCTAAATAATTCATATTATTAACTGACAATAATTGAATCAAACTGAGTGACTTCTCACATAAGCATTAATAATCAATACCGTGTGTTACTATGCAACCACACGTATTACTGTACTTTTACTACCGAGTAGTTCAACAGTAATAATGGTAAAACTTCCGCCGTTATTTTTAATAAAATATTTTTGTCGTTTTCTCAATCCGACAATAATTCCGTTGTGGGGTCCACCAATGATTGTGCCATTGTACGAATATTCCCTGTTAAAACGAATATTCCCCGACCAATCGAATATTATATAACAACTTGAGTACTTTGTAAAATTTATAAATATTACCCACAACTATAACATTATATCAAATTAACTCCATAATATTCAAAAATGATATTTATAGAAAATTTATCTTTATTTATAAAAATTGGGGTCTTACAACCTCCCCTTCTTATGAAATTTCGCCCTCGAAATTAGGGTACGTACCTGGTATGTCGAAGAGGTAAGGATACCTTGATTTCATTTCAGATTCTAACTCCCAAGTCATTTCCTCAACATCGTGATTTTTCCACAAAACTTTGACTTGAGGTATAACCTTGGAGCATAGAATATGTTCCTTCTTATCCAAGATTTGAACAGGAACTTCTTCATACGTCAAATCTTCTGCTATTTCGTCCGGTTCTAACTCAATAATGTGGTTCGGGTCTTCCACATATTTACTTAACATGGATATGTGAAAAACGTTATGAACACGAGATATACTTGGTGGTAAAGCGAGTCTATAAGCCACAGTTCCTACTCTATCGAGGATTAAAAATGGACCGATGAATCAAGGATTGAGCTTTTCTCTCTTTCCAAATCTCGTAACTCCTTTCCATGGAGCAACACGTAAGAACACATGATCTCCTATATCAAATTCCACGTCCTTTCGATGAAGATCAGTATAACTCTTTTGTCGATCTTGTGAGGTTTTTATACGTTGTCGGATCGTTTGAATCTTTTCTGTAGTCATACGTACCAACTCCGGTTCCAACAACGTTGCTTCACCCACCTCATCCCAGCATACTGGAGAACGACATTTTCTTCCATACAATGCTTCGAATGGAGCCATGCCAATACTTGTTTGATAACTGTTGTTGTAGGAAAACTCCACCAATGGTAAGAACTTGTCCCAACTTCCCTTGAAATCAAGGACATAGAGTCTTAATAGATCTTCAAGAGTTTGAATAGTCCTCTCTGATTGTCCGTCCGTCTGAGGATGATATGCCGAACTAAATCGTAAATCTGTGCCCATAGCTTTTTGTAAACTAACCCAAAATCGTGAAGTGAATCTTGGGTCTCGGTCAGAAACTATGGATACTGGCATACCATGCAGTCTTACAATCTCGTTTATGTACATATGAGCAAGACGTTCAAGTGTATAAGTTTTTCGTATCGGTAAGAAATGAGCAGACTTGGTCAATCTATCAACAATGACCCAAATCGCATCTATACCTTGAGAAACCTTAGGAAGACCGGTAACGAAATCCATGGTAATGTGCTCCCACTTCCATTCTAGAATTTCAAGTGGTTGCAATGGACCTTTTGGTACTTGATGCTCCGCTTTGACTCGTTGACAAGTTAGACACCTTGAGATAAACAGCGCTATCTCTCTCTTCATATTGCTCCACCAAAATGTATGACGAAGATCATGATACATTTTGGTACTTCCAGGATGGATTGCAAACGGTGTGTTGTGCGCCTCCATCATGATTTCATACTTTAAATCAGGGTTGTTAGGAACACAAAGTCTAGAGTTGACTCGAAGTATTCCTTCTTCATCGATTCTTGCTTCCGGCATAGCACCTTCTTGCACTTTCTTCCTCATACGCATCAGCTCCAGGTCTGTAGCTTGAGCAGCTTTAACTTTATCGATTAAAGTCGGTTCTACTCGTATATTCGCCATCATCACATGAGTCCCTGGAGTCTTTAACTCTATCTCCATCCTTTGCAAATCACACAAAATGGGCCTTTGTGTTGACAATATCGCACTCGTACTTGCATATAATCTTCTACTCAATGTGTCAGCTACCACGTTCGCTTTTCCAGGATGGTATTGAATGGTATGATCATAATCTTTCAACAGTTCAAGCCAACGTCGTTGTCGCATGTTGAGTTCCTTTTGAGTGAAGAAATATTTGAGGTTTTTATGATCCGTAAAGATCTCCACCTTCTCCCCATACAAGTAATGCCTCCAAATTTTAAGTGCAAAGACAACAGCTGCCAACTCTAGATCATGAGTAGGATAATTCCTCTCATATTCCTTGAGTTGTCTTGATGCATAGGCTATGACTTTTCTATGTTGCATGAGAACGCATCCCAACCCTTTGCTCGAAGCATCACTGTAGATGACAAATCCCTCCGAGCCAGATGGTATTGTTAGAACAGGTGCTGAAATGAGTCTCCTCTTGAGTTCTTGAAAACTCTTCTCACATTCTTCGCTCCAACCGAACTTTGTATCTTTCCGAGTCAGCTGAGTTAATGGAGTAGCGATTCGAGAAAATCCTTCCACGAATCTCCGATAATAACCAGCTAAACCAAGAAAGCTACGTACTTCGGTCACTGATTTAGGTTGCTCCCAGCTTTGAATAGCTTCAATCTTTGCCGGGTCAACCGATATTCCACGACTTGATACTACGTGCCCAAGGAATGCTACCTCCTCCAGCCAGAACTCGCATTTCTTCAACTTGGCATAAAGCTTGTATTCACGAAGCTTTTGGAGTACCAGCCTCAAGTGTTGCTCATGATCTTCACGGCTTTTGGAATAAATAAGGATGTCATCAATAAAGACGACCACAAAGTGATCCAAATATTCCTTGAATACCCGGTTCATCATATCCATGAAGGCAGCATGAGCATTAGTCAATCCAAAGGACATGACTAGGAATTCATAATGCCCGTACCGAGTTCTGAAAGCCGTCTTTGGAATATCCTCAGTTCTAACCTTCAGCTGATGATATCCAGAACGAAGATCGATCTTTGAAAAGAATTGTGCTCCTTGCAACTGGTCAAACAGGTCATCAATACGTGGCAATGGGTACCTATTTTTGATGGTGACATGATTCAACTCCCGATAATCAATACAAAGTCGCATACTTCCATCTTTCTTCTTCACGAATAGCACAGGAGCACCCCAAGGAGAAGTACTAGGATGAATAAAGCCAATGTCTAACAATTTCTGCAGTTGGATCTTTAACTCCTGAAGTTCAATAGGAGCCATTCGATATGGGGCTTTGGAAATGGGTTTTGTACCGGGTTCAAGGTCGATACAAAATTCAATTTCACGCTCTGGGGGTAGGCCAGGAAGTTCTTCAGGGAATACGTCAGGGAATTTATTAACAATAGAAATATCATTCAAAACTGACGTATTTTTGTTTAGATCCGTGACATGAGCTAAGAAAGCTTGACATCCGTTTTTCAATAAACGAATAGCTTTATGGCTTGAGATGACATCGATTAATTTTAATGGTTTGGTTGCTTGAATTCGCATAATAGGTCGATTAGGAATATGAAAGCTAACAACCTTATGAAAATAATCAATTTTTGCATGATGAGTAGTTAACCAATCAATCCCTAGAATCACGTCAAATGCAAGTATTTTTAATGAAATAAGATCGACAGGTAATGTGTGGGTACCAACTTGAACCAAACAAGACTTATAAACCGTGGATGTAATGAAGGTTTCTCCCAATGGAGTTTCAACAGATAAGTCAAAGTCTAATTTCTCCGGAATCAAATTTAATCGATGAGCGCAAGTAGGAGAAATAAAAGAATGGGTAGAACCGGTATCAAATAAAGTATAGACTTCGTTAGAGTTTATGATAAGTTTACCCGTGATGACCTCATTCGGGTTCCTTGCTTTCTGGGAGGTCACAACAAACGCTCTCCCTTGCACTACCGGTTTTGACTTTTCTGGGACGGCCTTTGGTGTCTCCATCTTGGCTGAACTTGTTTTTGGTAAACGACAAAATCGAGCTAAATGACCTTCTCTTCCACAATTATAACATGCTTTAGACGGCATCGTGCAGTTTGAACTGATGTGCCCCTCCCCTCCGCATTTGAAACATATGATAGGTGGTCGCTCTCCTTCCTTAACAACGGGTGCTGGTGCTGACGTCTTTCCATCATTGTTGAATCTCCTCTTCTTGAAATGACCATTCTTATTGTTTTGGCCCTGATTACTACCGAAGTGGTTACCATTTATGTCTTGTTGATTCCCTCCACGCTTGTTGTCACCGCTTCGATGACTGCTCTCACTGGTATTATCATTTTATCGACTGCTCTCTTTTGGTTGCGTTGACTCGTTATCGCGCTCCACTAACTGAGCCCTATTCACAACATCTGAATACAAACACAGTTTATGAGAAATAAGATGTTGCCGTATCTCAGGTTTCAAACCTCGCAAAAACATTCGCGTCATTCGCTCTTCATTATCCACCAAGTGGGACGCAAACCGGGACAACTCAGCAAATTTAGCCTCATACTGCGACACGGTCATATTATTCTGCTCCAATTTGATGAACTCCACCTCCTTCATGTGATGAACACTTTCGGGAAAGTATTTGTCATTGAACAGCTCTTGGAACTTCTCCTAAGACATCTTCAGTGCAGCAGGTTGAGTACGCTTAATCGATTCCCACCAGTAATCTGCCTCTCCTCGCAACATAAAGGCGGCAAAGGGAACCTTTTGCTCCTCGGAGCATCCCAAGACATCAAATATCTTAGTGATCTGCTTTATCCATGTTTCCGCTATAAGTGGTTTTGGCTCTCCCTTAAACTCCGGTGGTCCCAGCTCCTTGAACTGTTTAGCGGTGACCGTCCGAGAGTTTTCAGTGTTTCCACCTACATTTTGAACAAGAGCAGCTCTCGCCTGCTGTTGCATGAACTGCATAAAGCTTCTGAACATTCCATCATTTATCATTTGGTCAGTATTGTTGTTTGCATGAGGATTGTCGCCTTCCTGATGCACATTATCCCGATTATTGATATGTGGTGAATCCACAGTCGCCTGTGCTCCATTGCTATTCTCAACATTCTCAGATGCCATTTTCAGATACTGTCACAAAATAAAAGTTAATTGATATGTCATATATTATCCTTATATTCTGACCGACCAATTAAATACCATGCAAATAAACTTAGGTAGGTCATACTAGCGAAGGAATTCTCCGTCTCTCCCCTCCTAGTTCTATTCTCACATCTTATCCAGGGATCATATCCCTAAGCTTTGATACCAACTCTGACACCCCCAAAATTAGGTATACATCACCCATCTTGGGTCGTCAGATACATGATACAGAATTCAAATACAACTTACTAATACAATTGTCATGCACAATACGACAAAATATAAACTGTGAGTTTGAATACAAATATTATCTTCTAGAGAGTATCCATACTCAAAAGGAGTCCTCATTACAATTATTATCACACTATTACATAGAATAGTGAGGACTACTAATACTATCATCTGGTCCATCACTCCGTTCCCTGACTCGTCCCAGCTATATTCTCATGTCCTGAAGAGAACAGTGAAAGAAAGGGTGAGCTCAACTAGCCCAGTAAGAAATATTATGACTAAGACAATGCAGAATAAATTATCATTACCCTTCAACAGTGTTAAACTGATAAAATATAACGAATATCAAGTTTAACTGAAGCGGAACAAGCAATCCATTAAAAGAGTCAAGTAGAAAATAAAATCTACTATCTTCTATGATTTAAAAGGTTTTTCAACACTATTATCGCTGAGACTCAGCTTAATAAAATAATCCACATCATCGAATCACCCCTGCACTACGGCCAAGGATATTCGTGTATTCATTAATGGTCATGATCATGCCAACAACTGTCCATCAATGCACTACGGACCAATGAGGACTTTTACCACATCATTTGTAACATTACGGTCATGATTATACCGAATAATCCCTGGTCATAATCATACCAAGTCCATCTATGCACTACAGGCCACAGATGACTTTCAACATTTTATAAACATGAGGATGATGACAATGATATAAGAATTCAATAAAACAAGTTCAAGAATTAATTTATCCAAGAATTAACAACGTCCAAATTGTCAACATGATACTGCTTTGTGGAGTAAAATTCAAGAATACTTAGAAGAATATTTTCATGAAAAAATACTGGATGAACCGCAATTATCAAGGATATTTCACTAATTTCATGGAGTATAGAAGTTAAAACTTAACCAACTGAGTATAATAACGAATGGAATAACAAAAGAAATCACCATACATGCGATAGACCGCACAGACAGGTTATTCCAATAGAATAATAAATAATGGAACCAGATCCGGCGTAAACGTACAGACAGGATATTCCGACAGAATAATAAACAATGGAACCAGGTCCGGTGTAAACGCACAGACAGGATATTCCGATAGAATAATAATAAATAATGGAACCAGGTCCGGTGTAAAACACATAGACAGGATGTTCCAACAGAATAATAACAAGACGGAACAAGGTCCGGTGTAAAATACACAGACAGGATGTTCCAACATAATAATAATAAAAACGGAACCAGGTCCGGTGTAAAACACACAGACAGGATGTTCCAACAGAATAATAGAAGAATGTCACCAAGTATAGGGTAGACCGCGTATACAGGTTATTCCAACAGAATAATAAGAAATGGAATAACAACAGTTCTCTTCATGAATAAGAAAGAATAACACCCCTTACCGTTTTAAAGAAGAACTGAAATAAGGAAGTAGTTAAGTAGCAGAATAGTTTTCTTTTCTCTCTCTATAGTTTCTCTCTCTAGAGTTCAGTGAATTCATAAGAAATAATGAAGGAATGAGCTGCTATTTATAGAAAAATGGAATGCATAGTAACTAATCCATGAACGGTCCAGATTGATTACTTTAATCTGACGGTCCATATTTAAAGAAAAATCTTTTAAATAAAATATAATATATTCTATTTATAGAATAACTTTAATAAAGTATTCTGTTTTATATAAAAAGATGTTTCTGTTTTATTACGTTAATAATACGAATAAAATAAAACTTCATTATCGCTAAATAATTCATATTATTAACTGACAATAATTGAATCAAACTGAGTGACTTCTCATATAAGCATTAATAATCAATACCGTGTGTTACTATGCAACCACACGTATTATTGTACTTTTACTACCGAGTAGTTCAACAGTAACAATGGTAAAACTTCCGCCGTTATTTTTAATAAAATATTTTTGTCGTTTTCTCAATCCGACAATAATTCCGTTGTGGGGTCCACCAATGATTGTGCCGTTGTACGAATATTCCCTGTTAAAACGAATATTCCCCGACCAATCGAATATTATATAACAACTTGCATACTTTATAAAATTTATAAATAATACCCACAACTATAACATTATATCAAATTAACTCCATAATATTCAAAAATGATATTTATAGAAAATTTATCTTTATTTATAAAAGTTGGGGTCTTACATTATGTATTATTTGATTCAGGTGCTACTTGTTCCTTTATATCCGATGACTTTGCTAAGAGTTTAGATTTGCCTAAGTATGAGTTGGAATATCCCATGAACATAGAAATTACGAATAGAGAAATAATCCCTATTAAGTACGTACATAAGAACTGTAGAGTGGATATTAAGGGTAATATCATGAACGTAGATCTTATCCCTATTCGACTTGGGGAATCTGATGTTATCTTGGGAATGGACTAGTTATTCAATTATGGGGCTGTAATTGAATGTCAAAAGAAGCATATTAACCTTATGACTCCGTCAAAGGTTATGTTTTATGGTAGCAAGTCGCCTAGACAAGAGAGTTATCTGACGATGATGCATGCCAGGAACTTGTTAAGACAGGGCTGTGTAGGATACTTAGCTTACATAGTCGATAATCGTAAAGAGAATCCTAAAGTAGAGGAGATACCGATTATGAGAGACTTCGTCGACGTATTTCTAGACGATTTGCCAGGACTTCCGCCAGATAGAGAAGTTGATTTCGTGATCGATTTGGCGTCAGGAACCACTCCAATATCGAAAGCACCGTACCGAATGGCACCGGTAGAGATGAAAGAATTAATGGTATAACTACAAGAATTATTAGAAAAAAAGTATATTCAACCGAGCGTATCGCTGTGGGGAGCGCCGATTTATGAAGAAGAAGGACGAAACGATACAACTCTGCATTGACTATAGAGAACTGAACAAGGTTACGATTAAGAATAGATATCCATTACCGATGATCGATGATCTGTTTGATCAATTGAAGGGAGCAAAATATTTTTCCAAGATAGATTTGAGAAGTGGTTATCATCAACTGAAGGTGAAACCAGAGGATGTATCGAAGATAGCGTTCAGAACGTGATATGGTCACTACGAATTTTTGGTAATGTCATTTGGTCTAACGAATGCTCCTGCAGCATTTATGGGACTAATGAATGGTGTGTTCAAGCCATTTTTGGATAAATTCGTAGTGGTATTTATAGACGATATTTTGGTATATTCGAAAACCAAGGAAGAACACGAAGAGCATTTGAGATTAACATTGGAAGTATTGAGGAGGGAGAAGTTGTACGCCAAGTTTTCAAAATGCGAATTTTGGATTGAGCGGGTGCAATTTCTTGGGCACGTGATCGATAAAAACAAAATTTCGGTAGATCCATCTAAAGTCAAAGCCGTGATTAACTGGGATCAGCCGAGAACGCCGTCGGAAGTAAGAAGTTTTCTTGGATTAGCAGGATATGATAGAAGATTCATTCAAAACTTTTCCAAGATCGCAACTCCGCTAACAAATTTAACTAGAAAAGCTGTGAAATTTGTTTGGACGGAGAAGTGTGAGGAAAGCTTTCAAGAATTAAAGAGGAGATTGAGTACGGCGCCTGTGTTATCTCTCCCGAATGATACAGGAAATTTTGTTGTTTTTAGTGATGCGTCGAATAAAGGACTTGGCTGTGTGCTTATGCAAAACGGCAAAGTCATTACGTATGCATCACGACAATTGAAGGATTACGAGAAGGGGTATCCGACCCATGACTTGGAGTTAGCTGCAGTTGTTTTTGCTTTGAAAATTTGGAGGCACTATCTTTACGGGGAGAAGTGTGAAATATATACAGACCACAAGTGTCTGAAATATATTTTTACACAGAAGGACTTAAATATGCGTCAAAGAAGGTGGTTGGAATCAATTAAGGACTACGACTGTGAGATTTTATACCATCCGGGTAAGGCAAATGTGGTTGCCGACGCCTTAAGTAGAAAGGGTCGTGAGAAATTGATGATGTTGACTGCTCAGGGCGAGCTAATTGCAGAAATAGAGAAACTGGAATTGGAAGTTAAGTATCCTATGGAGATTGATGAAAAGCTATTTCAGATGCAATCTGGTACAACTCTACTAGATAAAGTAAAGGAGGCTTAGCTTCAGGACGAAGAATGCAAAAAGGTGATAAAGAAGATATCTGAAGGAACTGAACCGAGGTTCAAGATGGATAAGGAAGGAATACTTAGATTTGAGAGTAGAATTTGGGTACCGCCAGTACCAGAGATTAAGGAAGACATTTTGAGTGAGGCTCATAGCTCACGATATTCGATTCACCCTGGTAGTACCAAGATGTATCAAGATCTTCGACAACACTTCTGGTGGCCGAATTTGAAACATGACGTTGCAGAATGTGTTGCCAAGTGTCTGACCTGTCAGAAAGTGAAAGCAGAACATCAGAGACCAAGTGGATTGCTACAACCGTTGGAGATCCCTGAATGGAAATGGGAACATATTACAATGGACTTCGTGGTTGGCCTTCCGACGACTCAGAAAGGCTACGACGCAGTATGGGTTATCATTGACCGACTGACGAAATCCGCACAATTCCTTCCGATCAAAATCAGATTCAACTTAGATCAGTTGGCAAGGTTATATGTGAAAGAGATTGTTTCGAGGCACGGAGTGCCGATGTCAATTGTTTCCGATAGAGATCCGCGTTTTACATCGAACTTCTGGAAACGTCTACAGGAATGCATGGATACGCAATTGCGAATGAGTACAGCATACCACCCTCAAACAAACGGACAGAGCGAGAGAACGATTCAAACATTAGAAGATATGCTAAGAGCATGTGTGATGGACTTTAAAGAAATTGGGATGATCACCTACCGTTAGTAGAGTTCGGCTACAACAACAGTTATCACGCTAGTATAGGCATGCCGCCTTATGAAGAGTTATATGGCAGAAAGTGCAGAACTCCACTTTATTGGGATGAAGTTGGCGAAAGACAATTGCTAGGGCCAAGATTGGTACAGCAGACAGCAGAAATAGTCAAAGTGATCCAAGCACGACTGGTAGCAGCTCAAGATAGACAGAAGAAATACGCTGATCCACATCATAAAAATATTTAGTTTGAATCAGGTAGTTATGTTTTCTTGAAGGTCTCTCCCTGGAAGGGAAAGATCAGGTTCGGAAAGAAAGGAAAATTAAGCCCAAGATTTATTGGACCATTTGAAGTACTACGAAGAATCGGAGAAGTCGCGTATGAGGTAGCCTTACCTCCAGCACTCGAGAATGTCCACAACGTCTTCTATGTTTCTATTTTACGACCCTACAAAGCTGATTACAAGCATGTAATTGAGTACAAACCCCTACATTTTGAAAAAGACTTATCTTAAGAAGAAATTTCTGTTCAAATTATCGACAGAAAAGAACAAGTTTCAGAAATAAAGTAATACCTTCTGTTAAGGTAATTTGGAGGAACCACAACGCTGAAAAAGCTACGTGGAAACTTGAAGAGAATATGATGAAGAATTACCCTCAATTATTTACTTAAATTATGTGTAAGCGATTCTGGGGACAAAATCTTTGTAAGGGGGGAGAATGTAACGGGTCGAATTTATTGAGTCGTGATTCTGAGGACAGAATCCTTTTAATGGAGGAAAGATGTGACGATCGAGATTTTTGTAAATTAATTTTAATATTTATTTAATTAAATAAATATTTTTGATGATTTAATTATTAGATTAAATAATTAATTGATGCAATTGTGATAGATTAATTTAATTATATGTGTTGTATTTATTAAATTAATGTGAAAGATATTTATTATTCAAGTATGTACTTATGTGAGCTATTTGAATTAAAAGAAATATTTAATAAGCCTAATGTTATTTTAATTAATTTAATAATTAATTAGAGATTTAATAATTTGATATAATTAATTAATGAGAAAATTAATTATATGGTTATGTGAATTTATGATAAATTATTATATTATATTTAAATTAAATTAAATAAGATATTTGAATTGGGTGTGACATAATTTAAACTATAAGATAAAAGAGTTATTAAATTAAATGGGATTAAGCCTTTTAAGGCTAGCCAAACATGGCATTAATGGAGGTTGAGGGCAGTTAACCCATAATGGGTAACTGACCTCCACAACGCGCCAGTTCACTTCATTATTATACGTATTCTTATTATTATTTTCTGAGTCTGTCATAACAAGTCAGAGAGAATAGAAAACTTTCAGAGAGAAATTGTGATTTTGTGAAGAAGATTGTGAGTGTGTAATCAAACAAATACTTATGAAAGGATCATCATTGATCATCTCTTCTAATCTATACTCTAGGTAAATCTCTTCAACCCAATTTCTCTTTTTACGTCATTAAGATTTCATGAAAATGACTTTCAAAGTTTTTGTTTAAACCTCTGTAATTGGGATAGGAGTAATGATTATGGGTTGTGTATGTGTTATGACATATCACATCGTATTTGATTATATATATTATACAAGCCATATTATCAGTTTCATGAAAATACATCGTATATGATTGCTTCAAAATTTACAAAGTATGGGTTATGGCCATATGGCCTTATACGTGATTTTAATATGTCAAACATAAATTGTTTTGTAAAATTTATACTTGTATGTTATTATGCATGTTAATACGAAGAGACCAAACTTTAAACGAACGGATTCGGTGTTATAACGAATCCGTAGGGTAATTTTTATTTTCTAAACCTTCAAGAACATCAAGAACAGTGAAATTTACATATTTTAATACTGTAATTATGTGTTTTAATGGGTTAAAATCATTCTATAATTGTTGAGTAATGATTATGTATGAATTCTAACACGTGGGTATGTTAATTTAGGGAAATTAATGATCATGTAGTGTTTATTTCGCTGAACTCTGTGTTCTTCGCGAACTGAGAATCAAAATCTGGAGTTTCGCGTCGCGACGCCAACTCCAGAACTGAAGTCTCGCACCGCATCGCCAGGTCTCCGGCCGCAGCGCCATCGCGCCGCAGCTCCGAGTACAAGTATAAAAGTGGCGCCGCAGCGCCACTCTCCAGAATGTTCAGAAATGAATTTTTTAAAAATGTTTAAGTCTAGCAATGTGGTATTAACCTAATTTAATTAACATAAAAATATGTTAGAAGTATAATGAGATGTTAATAATAGATGCTTAACATGTAAATAACATAATTGCATGTGGATTGAATTATTGAATACATAATTAGCTTGTTATTCATGAAGTGTAAATTATGTGACAATGAGTGTAATAAATTGACTAAGTTTAGTCATAATTCGAGTTAGACAAAAAGAATGAACGTTTAATGATTAGTTATGTTATAATTAACTGGTATTGTGAATGTAAATGGTATGTAGGATTAAATTCAAGGAACGTGTTTAATTAAAGTGTAATCTACGCACAAGGTAAGTTTCCTAACCCTAATTGTTATCATTATTGAGTTATTCTCATTATTAGTAATCAAGTTCAATTTTTATATTAGAGATTGATTATCTTTTTAAAGTATGATTCTGTTATACAATAATTTTCCTATTGTATACCTCTTGAGATTATTATTCAATTTAATTATCATATATTGTTGAACCTTATTAGACTAGCGAACCCTTATTGATTCGACTAGTTCATAGTTGATGAACGTTCTATATTTCAGAACCCTTATTGAATTATCCAAACTAAACTTCCTTTAGTGCGGACTCTAATGTCAAACTGAGATGAACAACCCTGTATAGAGATTTCTTATGTGTTAGCGTTAAGATATTGAGCACAGTATGGTACTAAGGGCTGATCCCCCTAAGTACGAGAAGAAGAGTCCATAGTCTTATGACTGTTAAAGGTTTCAAGTATAACCCTTGATAACCTAGGACATAGTTCAAGGTCTTATGACCTTCAGAAATCTTTTGATTCTTATTATTCATTCTTGATTCAAAAATTGAGCTTTATTTCAGAAGTCTTTGATTCACTCGCATGTTATTATATTGTTATTTCATTTTTATACTTGTGGGCAATCATGCTCACTCTTGCGTAATAATAACATTGCAGTTAAGAACGAAAGAATCGACGAACCTTCCACTAGTAAAGGCAAGGGCAAGGTTAACAAGTGATGAAGACTTGTTATTTGTTGAGATGTTGAATTTATGTAATAAGTTAATGATGTTGTTTAAGACTTATTTGTTTATGTTTTCGCACAGATGTTTAAGGTTAGTATGACTTGGGAATATGTTTATTATTCAGATGTTGTAACCCCATAAGGGGAAGATTTATTTCTATCTATTGCATGGTTTGCATTTATTATGGGTGGATAAATAGATGATATTTGTACAGTGAACACAAAATCCTGTGGAAATCGAAGTACCCTGATTTGGAGGTGTCACACTACTAATTTCATGGAGTATAGAAGCCAAAACTTTAACAAAATAAGTATAAAATTCGAAATCTATAGTCATTCGGGAATAGTATCTCGTGAATAGTTCTCCGACATGAAAAGGCTAAAACTTATGAAGAATGTTCAGAATAATATTTTCATGAAAAGATACTGGATGAAACGTGTGACCCCCCCAAAATAGGCAGACAACACCCATTCTGAGTCGCCAAATATATGGTACAAAAAGCAAACTACAACTTCAATAATACAATTGTCGTGCAAAATACGACAACACATACTGTGAGTTTAAATACAAATATTGTCTTCTAGACAATATTCACACTCAAATAAGTCCTCATTACAATTATTCAAACACTATTTTATAGAAATAGTGAGGACTGCTAAAACATTTTTCTAGAACCATCACTCCATACCCCGACTAGATCCTGCTATGTTCTAACCTCCTTAGAAGAAAAATAGAACAAAAAGGAAAAGGGTGAGCTCAACTAGCCCAGTAAAGAATATTATGACTAAGATAATATACAACAAATTATCATTACTCTTCAACAGGGAAAAATCTGAAAAAATATAATAGACAATAAGTTTTAGATCAACAACTGCAGTGGAAATAGCAAACCATTAGAAGAGTCAAATAGAGAATGAATTCTACTATCTTCTAAGATTTAAAAGTCCATCATCAATATTTTATCCCTGTAACATCAATTAATAATCATCTTTAACCAAATATTCATCTTTGCACTACAGGCCAAAGATATTCATTTGTATCACCAGTTGGTCATGTTCATCTCAACACCTGTTCATCTTTGCACTACAGGCCAAAGATATTCATTAGGTAATCATACATCTTTGCACCACAGGCCAAAGATATTCAGTAGTATTATCATTTAGGACTGAGGATGATGAAAAATATTTTAAAGAAAACGAATCCAGTGAGATAAAAGAACAAATATTAGGGATTCGTAATACAGTTTATCCAAGTTCAATAATACTCCATAATAACCAATTTTGAAGCAGAATTCAAAAATAAAGATCAAAATATGGATACAACCAAAGATAGTAACCATAATAGACAACTTGGACAAAAAGAAGAAAATTTCATTTTTCGGTGAATAGTGTCGTATTCGTGAATAGTATCGTATACGTGAATAGTAACGTATACGTGAATAGTAACCCTGACACAAAAAGTTTTAAATTTGATAAAAAGTTCATACCAACATTTCGGTATAATGATATTGAAGAAAATATCATTTTAAGAAGAATATAACACCCCTTATCTCAAAATATCAGTACTTCTGATCGGAATATCGGTATAAGGCTGAAGAAAACTTGCACTGATGAATAGAAACTCATAAAGTATCTAAATACTCACAAAATACACTCAATAATCTAGAGAGAGAAAGAGAGAAAACTTGTTTCTGGTGTGATTTTCAATTCTAACTTAGCCCTCTATTTATAGGAAAATGTTAGTATGCCGAAGCAGACTTAACCTGCAACCTGATGGCTTTACCTGCTACTATTCCCACCCACCACATTTGAATAAAAATCTCAGCATATTTTCACCAACCAAAAGTGGGGCCCACCAATTCTAGAATTTTCCACCAAAATGCTAAATTCGGGTACTTCAACAATTTCTGAACCAGTCACCTCTTAAAATTCATAACAAATCATACGTTCATTTTTAACGGTTCAAAATTTGTGGATATATACTCAACTTATATATGTATAACATATCCAAAAATTACAACGATCCAACGGTCGGATTAAAAATTATATAACCCCCGCAATATATCTCAAAAACTCTAATTGATTTTTAATACCTCCATTCCGACAAAAATACTGATAAAACACCTCAACGTTAACTCCTTCATTTTTAACCACAAAATATATCCAACATTTATATTCAAATAAATATTTCCTTATCATATGAATCAATAATTAATTATTCATAATTAATATTACAAAATCACATTTATGACAACCAGGCGGTTCCCAGAAAAGAGGGGGCTTTCCAATAAGGATTTCTCCTTACTGGCGCGCAATTAGGTGACCAAACCTCTCCTTAGACAAAACTTTCTAGACATTGCCAATAATGCTATCTAATAATACTATTCAAATAATATGAATTATTGATCTGATAATGGGAAATACTGTATAGTGACAATTATTGAAACAACAATAATATAAAATATTAATGCAGCAATTATTGAATCAATAAAATAAAATATTGAACAGTAACTACTGTAACAATTATTAAGTAGTGCCTTCCTTCATAAGAATCAATAATTTAAAAATACTATGCAATCAGTATGCTACTGTGCAACCATGCGTATTACTGTATTTTAACCACCGGGTATTCCAACAGTGTTAACGGTAACAACTACGCCGTTATTTATAAAAACTCAATTTTTGTCGTTATCTTCATCCAACCATTTTTCATTATGGGGCCCATAAATAGCTGCGCCGTCGTACGAATATTCCCCGACAGAAAGAATATTCCACGACCAAACGAATATTCCCCGACAAAATGAATATTTTATAACCACTTGTTTATTTTGCAAAATTTGTACATTTCACCCATAACCAAAATATTATATCAAATTAACACCTTATTATTCACAATAATAATTAGAGAAAATTTGATTTTATTCATTAATAAGTTAGGGTCTTACAACCTCCCCTCCTTATGAAATTTCGTCCTCGAAATTGACGTACGTACCTGGTGTTTCGAAAAGGTGGGGATACCTCGCTTTCATTTCTGATTCTAACTCCCAGGTCATTTCTTCAATAGCATGGTTTCTCCACAAAACCTTAACTTGTGGTATAACCTTCGTGCGTAAGACATGCTCTTTCCTATACAAGATCTTAACATGTACCTCCTCGTACGTTAAATCTTCGGCTATCTCGTCTGGTTCTAACTCAATAATGTGGTTCGGGTCTTTAACATATTTACGAAGCATAGATATGTGAAAAACATTATGAACACGAGACATACATGGAGGTAATGCGAGTCTATAGGCCACATTTCCTATTCAGTCAAGAATTTCAAATGAACCAACAAATCGTGGATTGAGCTTTCCGCTCTTCCCAAATCTTGTAACTCCCTTCCTTGGTGCAACACGTAACAATACATGATCCCCAATATTAAATTCCATGTCCTTCTGATGAAGATCCGCATAACTCTTTTGTCGATCCTGTGCCGTTTGTATACGTTGTCGAATCGTTTGGATCTTCTCTGTAGTCATTCGTACCAACTCTGGTCCCAACAATGTTACTTCACCCACCTCGTCCCAGCATACTGGAGAACGACATTTTCTTCTATACAACGCCTCGAATGGAGCCACACCTACACTTGCTTGATAATTGTTGTTGTAGGAGAATTCCACCAATGGTAGGTACTTATCCCAACTCCCTTTGAAATCTAGGACACAGAGTCTTAATAGATCTTCAAGAGTTTGAATAGTCCTCTCTGATTGTCTGTCCGTTTGAGGATGATATGCCGAACTGAATCGTAAATCCGTGCCCATAGCTTTCTGCAAGCTAACCCAAAATCGTGAAGTGAATCTTGGGTCACAATCTGAAACTATGGATACTGGCATGCCATGCAATCTCACAATCTCATTCACGTACATACTAGCAAGACGTTCAATGGAATAAGTCTCACGTATAGGTAAGAAATGAGCAGACTTGGTTAATCTATCAACAATGACCCAAATCGCATCTATGCCTTGAGAAACCTTGGGAAGACACATAACAAATTCCATAGTAATGTGTTTCCACTTCCATTTTAGAATCTCAAGTGGTTACAACGGACCCTTTAGTACTTGATGCTCCGCCTTTACACGTTGACAAGTTAAACACCTCGAGATAAACTCCGCGATCTCTCTTTTCATATTGCTCCACCAAAATGTATGTCGAAGATCGTGATACATTTTAGTACTCCTAGGATGGATTGCAAACGGTGTGTTGTGTGCCTCCATCATGATTCTATACTTCAAGTCAAAATCGTTAGGAACACAAAGTCTAGAGTTGACTCGAAGTATTCCTTCTTCATCGATTATTGCTTCTGAAATAGCACCTTCTTGCACTTTCTTCTTCATACGCATCAGCTCCATATCCGTAGCTTGAGCAGCTTTAACTTTATCGATTAAAGTCGGTTCTACTCATATGTTTGATATCATCACGTGGGTACTTGGAGCCTTCATCTCTATCTCCATCCTTTGCAAGTCATACAAAATGGGCCTTTGTGTTAACAACATTGCACTCGTACCCGCATATGATCTTCTACTCAATGCGTCAGCTACTACGTTCACTTTTCCAGGATGATATTGGATGGTATGATCGTAATCTTTCAACAGCTCAAGCCAACGTCGCTGCCGCATGTTGAGTTCCTTTTGGGTGAAGAAATATTTGAGGCTTTTATGATCCGTATAGATCTCCACTTTCTCCCCATATAGGTAGTGTCTCCAGATCTTCAACGCGAAAACGACTGCTGCCAACTCCAAATCATGAGTAGGATAATTCCTCTCATATTCTTTGAGTTGTCGCGAGGCATAGGCTATGACTTTCCCATGTTGCATGAGAACACATCCTAACCCTTTACCTGAAACATCGTTGTAGATAACAAATCCATCCGAACCAGATGGTATTGTTAGAACAGGTGCCGAAATGAGTCTCCTCTTGAGTTCTTGAAAACTCTTCTCATAATTCTCGCTCCAATCGAATTTTGTATCTTTACGAGTCAGCTGAGTTAACGGAGTAGCGATTCGAGAAAATCCTTCCACGAATCTCCGATAGTAACCAGCTAAGCCCAGAAAGCTACGTACTTCGGTCACCGACTTTGGTTGCTCCCAACTTTGTATGGCTTCAATCTTTGCCGGGTCGACAGATACTCCATGTTTTGACACCAAATGCCCAAGGAATGCTACTTTCTCAAGCCAGAACTCGCATTTCTTCAGCTTGGCATATAGCTTGTTATCGTGAAGCCTTTGTAGTACCAGCTTCAAATGGTGCTCATGATCTTCACGGCTTTTGGAATAGATGAGGATGTCATCAATAAAGACAACAACGAACTGATCCAAATATTCCTAGAATACACGGTTCAACATATCCATGAAAGCAGCAGGAGCATTAGTCAATCCAAAAGACATGACTAAGAATTCATAATTCCCGTACCGAGTTCTGAAGGCAGTCTTTGGAATATCCTCAGTTTTAATCTTCAGCTGATGATATCCAGAACGAAGATCGATCTTTGAAAAGAATTGTGCTCCTTGCAATTGGTCGAACAGGTCATCAATGCGAGGTAGTGGATACCTATTCTTGATGGTGACATGGTTCAATTCCCGATAGTCGATACAAAGTCACATACTACCATCTTTCTTCTTTACGAATAACACTGGAGCACCCCAAGGAGATATACTAGAACGAATAAAACCGATGTCCAACAACTCCTGTAGTTGGACCTTTAACTCCTGAAGTTCAATAGGAGCCATTCGATATGGGGTTTTAGAAATGGGCTTTGTGCCAGGTTCAAGGTCAATAAAGAAATCAACTTCACGTTCTGGGGGTAGACCGGGAAGTTCTTCAGAAAATACGTCAGGAAATTTATTAACAGAAATTTTATTCAAATCTGACATGTTTTTATTTAAGTCTGTGACATGGGCTAAGAAAACTTGACATCTATTTTTTAATAAACAAATAGCTTTATGGCTTGAAATGACAGTGATTGACTTTAATGGTTTACTTGTTTGAATTCTCATAACAGGTTGGTTAGGAATATGAAAACTAACAACCTTACAAAAATAATCAATTTTAGCATGATGCGTGGTTAACCAATCAATCCCTAAAATCACATCAAATGCAAAAATTTTCAACGAAATAAGATCGGCAGGTAATGTGATGGTACCAACTTGAATCAAGCAAGATTTATAAACAGTAGATGTAACGAAAGTTTCTCCTAACGGAGTTTCAACAGATAAGTCAAAGTCTAATTTCTCCAGAGTCAAGTTCAAACGTTGAGCACAAGCAGGAGAGATAAAAGAATGGGTAGAACCGATATCTAATAAGGTATAAACTTCGCAAGAGTTTATGATTAGCTTACCCGTGATTACCTCGTTCGGGTTTTGTAAGACCCCGAATCTTATGAAATAAAAATATTCAATTTTCCTATTTAGTAAATGGTTAAATTGATAAAAGTTAAAGTTAAGGGTGATATATGAAGAAAAAAAATTTCAAAATATGCAAGTGGTTATAAAATATTCATTGTTGTCGGGGAATATTCGTTTAGTCGTGGAATATTCTTTCTGTCGGGGAATATTCGTACGACGGCGCAGCCATTTGTGGACCCCATAACAGAATAACTGTCGGATGAAAAAAAAAGATAAATTTGAGTTTTTATAAATAATGGCGTAGTTTTTACCGTTAACACTGTTAGAATACCCAGTGGTTAAAATATAGTAATACGCGTTATTGCACAGTAGCACACGGTATTGCACAGTATTTTTAAAATTATTGATTCTTACGTAAGAAGGCACTACTGAATAATTATCACAGTAATTACTGTTCAATATTTTATTTTATTGATTCAATAATTACTGCGTTGATATTTTATATTATTGTTGTTCAATAATTGTCACTGCACAGTATTTCCCATTATCAGATCAATAATTCATATTATTTAAATAATATTATTAGATAGCATTATTGGCAATGTCTAGAAAGTTCTGTCTAAGGAGAGGTTTGGTCATCCAATTGCGCGCTAGTAAGGAGAATTCCTTATTGGAAAGCCCCCTCTTTCCTGAGAACGGCCTGGTTGACATAATTGTGACTCTGTAATATTATTTGTGAATAATTAACTATCGATTCATATGATAAGAAAATATTTATTTTATGTGGATATAAATGAGGGATATATTTTTGTGGTTAAAAATGAAGGAGTTAATGTTGAGGTGTTTTATCTGTATTTTTGTCAGAACGGAAGTATTGAAAATTAAATTAGGATTTTTGAGCTATTTTGCGAGGGTTATAATTTTTAATCCGACCGTTGGATCGTGGTAATATTTGGATATGTTATACATATATAAGTTGAGTATATGTCCACAAATTTTGAACCGTTAAAAATGAACGTATGATTTGTTATGAATTTTACGAGATGACTGGTTCAAAAATTGTTGAATTTTCAAAGTTAATTATTTTGGTGAAAAATTTTAGAATTGGTGGGCCCCACTTTTGGTTGGTGAAGAAATGTGCTGAGATTTTTATTCAAATATGGTGGGTGGGAATAGTAGCAGGTAAAGCCATCAGGTTGCAGGTTAAGTCTGCTTCGGCGTGCTAACATTTTCCTATAAATAGAGGGCTAAGTTAGAATTGAAAATCACACCAGAATTCATAAGTTTTTTCTCTTTTTCTCTCTAGATTATTGAGTGTATTTTGTGAGTATTTAGATACTTGATGAGTTGATATTCATCAGTGCAAGTTTCCTTCAGCTTTGCATTCCAGTCAGAAATACTGCACTTTTGAGGTAAGGGATAGTAAGGGATTTTAAGGGTTGTTATATTTTTCAGTTTCGTAATTTTTCTGACCTTCCAAAATTCTGGAAAAATTTGAAATGATATTTTGATGAGTTTTCTTGATTGTGTCCAAAAATAGTTATTTTTGGATGTATAGATTAAGAGTTATGAATTTTATGAGAAAAGACTATTTTAAAAGTAACTGCTTATAACTTCTTATGGTTAACTCCAAAATTGATGAAATTTTTTTTGGGAGTACATGTATATGATAGGAGTATACTCTGTGAATTTCAGAATTTTTAGATAAAAGTATAATTTTTGATAAATGTCTAAATATTCGGCTGTTTTGACCATATGAAAAATAGTAAATGACTTTTAAAATTCTGAGAAAAATATATGTTCACTATGGGACTATATTATGCTAAATCCCAGAAAAGAAATATTTTTGGAACTGATTTGGTATTTTTTTCATAAAAATAGTCTAGTTATGAGTAAATGAATTAAATATGTTTTGTGAAGTAAAAAAATTAGAAAATAGGATTTTATGGCTTGAGAATCCTATATGAGGTATATGTAGATTTTTGATGAGGGTTTTGGTTATTGGTGATGAAATCTTATGAGTTTGACATTTTAGAATGATTAAATGCATTATTTTAGTAAAGTGTAAACAATTAAAATAAATTTCTTATAAGTTTAAGAAATATTATTATTTCAATATCATTATACCGAAATATTGGTATAAATTTTATTGTGGAATTTCTACCTTTTTGTGTCGGAGTTACTATTCACGAGTTACTATTCATGAGTTACTATTCACGAGTTACTATTCATAAGTTACTATTCACGAATTACTATTCACGATAAAATTAGTTTCTTTTTCTGACCAAATTATCGTTGATTTATGATTGTTGCTCTTGAAAATAAATGTAGTTGTTGATAATATTATTTTTATCATCATATATAACATGTTTATAACCCTGATGTTTAAATTTCTCTTTTACTTGAGTGTAAAGATGAACAGTTATTGAATATCTTTGGCCTATAGTGCAAAGATGAACTGTTGATGAATATCTTTGGCCGTAGTGCAAAGATGAACAGTTATCGAATATCTTTGGCCTATAGTGCAAAGATGAATTGTTATTGAATATCTTTAGCTTAAGTGCAAAGGTGAATTGATTAACATGGTTATAATTATTGTTTATATAAGTTCTAAAATGATTATATATTTATTTGAAATATGAATATATTTGGCCTGTAGTGCAAATATGAATTGTTGAGGAATATCTTTGGCCTGTAGTGCAAAGATGAATTATTGATGAATATCTTTGGCCGTAGTGCAAAGATGACATATTATTGAATATCTTTGGCTAGTAGTGCAAAGATGAACAGGTGTTAAGATGAACATGACCAGCTGGTGATACAAATGAATATCTTTGGTCGTAATGCAAAGATGAAGTTCTTAGTATGATTATGAACAGGAAATGTGATTTGGTGTAACCATGATCTTTGATGTTTCAGGTAAAGATAGGTGATGAAAATTATCTTCGTCCTGGATGAGAAGAGGAATTTAGAACTACAATTATGATTATGAGTTATTCATATGATTGTGGACCAGAATTGCTGATTGATGTTACAGGGATAAAACATTGTTGGTGGATTTTTAACATGGAGAAGATAATAGACTTTGTAGTCTATTTGACTCTTCTAATGGATTGCTCATTCCGCTGCAACTATGGTTAAATTTTTTTATCATCTACCATATGTTCTAAATCTCTGATTTATTACTGATGAAGACTATTGATAATTTATTTATCTTTAGTCAAGATATTTGTAAGACCCCAACTTTTATAAATAAAGACGAATTTTCTATAAATATCATTTTTGAATATTATGGAGTTAATTTGATATAATGTTATAGTTGTGGGTAATATTTATAAATTTTGCAAAGTACGCAAGTTGTTATATAATATTCGATTGGTCGGGGAATATTCGTTTTAACAGGGAATATTCATACAACGGCACAATCATTGGTGGACCCCACAACGGAATTATTGTCGGATTGAGAAAACGACAAAAATATTTTATTAAAAATAACGGCGGGAGTTTTACTATTGATACTGTTGAACTACTCGGTAGTAAAAGTACAGTAATACGTGTGGTTGCATAGTAGCACACGGTATTGATTATTAATACTTATGTGAGAAGTCACTCAGTTTGATTCAATTATTGTCAGTTAATAATATGAATTATTTAGCGATAATGACGTTTTGTTTTATTCGTATTATTAACGTAATAAAATAGAAATATCTTTTTATATAAAACAGAATACTTTATTAAAGTTATTCTATAAATAGAATATATTATATTTTATTTAAAAGATTTTTCTTTAAATATGGACCGTCAGATTAAAGTAATCAATCTGGACCGTTCATGGATTAGTTACTGTGCGTTCTATTTTTCTATAAATAGCAACTCATTCCTTCATTATTTCTTACGAATTCACTGAACTCTAGAGAGAGAAACTATAGAGAGAGAGAAGAAGAGTATTCTACTACTTAACTACTTCCTTATTTCAGCTCTTCTTTAAAACGGTAAGGGGTGTTATTCTTTCTTAATCATGAAGAGAACTGTTGTTATTCCATTTCTTATTATTCTGTTGGAATAACCTGTATACGCGGTCTACCCTATACTTGGTGACATTCTTCTATTATTCTGTTGGAACATCCTGTCTGTGTATTTTACACCGGACCTGGTTCCGTATTGTTATTATTCTGTTGGAACATCCTGTCTGTGTGTTTTACACCGGACCTGGTTCCATTATTTATTATTCTGTCGGAATATCCTGTCTGTGTGTTTTACACCGGACCTGGTTCCATTTTTATTATTATTCTGTTGGAACATCCTGTCTGTGTGTTTTACACCGGACCTGGTTCCATTTTTATTATTATTCTGTTGGAACATCCTGTCTGTGTGTTTTACACCGGACCTGGTTCCGTATTGTTATTATTCTGTTAGAACATCCTGTCTGTGTGTTTTACACCGGACCTGGTTCCATTATTTATTATTCTGTCGGAATATCCTGTCTGTGCGTTTACGCCGGACCTGGTTCCATTATTTATTATTCTGTTGGAATAACCTTTCTGTGCGGTCTATCGCATGCCGGGTGATTTCTTTTGTTATTCCATTCTTTATTATACTCAGTTGGTTAAGTTTTGACTTCTATACTCCATGAAATTAGTGGAATATCCTTGATAATTGCGGTTCATCCAGTATCTTTTCATGAAAATATTCTTCTAAGTATTCTTGAATTTTACTCCACAAAGCAGTATCATGTTGACAATTTAGACGTTGTTAATTCTTGGATAAATTAATTATTGAACTTGTTTTATTGAATTCTTATATCATTGTCATCATCCTCATGTTTATAAAATGTTGAAAGTCATCTATGGCATGTAATGCATAGATGGACTTGGTATGATTATAACCAGGGATTATTCGGTGTAATCATGACCGTAATGTTACAAATGATGTGGTAAAAGTCCTCATTGGCCCGTAGTGCATTGATGGACAGTTGTTGGCATGATCATGACCATTAATGAATACACGAATATCCTTGGCCATAGTGCAGGGGTGATTCGATGATGTGGATTATTTTATTAAGCTGAGTCCCAGCGATAACAGTGTTGAAAAACCTTTTAAATTATAAAAGATAGTAGAGTTTATTTTCTACTTGACTCTTTTAATGGATTGCTTGTTCCGCTGCAGTTAAACTTGATGTCTATTATATTTTATCAGTTTAACATTGTTGAAGGCTAATGATAATTTATTCTGCATTATCTTAGTCATAATATTTCTTACTGGGCTAGTTGAGCTCACCCTTTCTTTCACTGTTCTCTTCAGGAAATGAGAACGTAGCTGGGGCAAGTCGGGGAACGGAGTGATGGTTCGAATGAAAGTATTAGTTAGTAGTCCTCACTATTCTATGTAATAGTGTGTTAATAAATGTAATGAGGACTCCTTTTGAGTATGAATACTCTCTAGAAGATAATATTTGTATTCAAACTCACAATTTATGTTTTGTCGTATTGTACACGACAGTTGTATTAGTAAGTTGTATTTGTATTCTGTACTTTGTATCTGACGACCCAAGATGGGTGATGTATACCTAATTTTGGGGGCGTCACAGTTGGTATCAGAGCTTAGGGATATGATCCCTGGCTAAGATGTGAGAATAGAACTAGGAGGGGAGAGACGGGGAATTCCTTCGCTAGTATGACCTACCTAAGTTTATTTGCATGGTATTTAATTGGTCGGTCATAATATAAGGATAATAAATGACATATCAATTAACTTTTATTTTGTGGCAGTATCTGAAAATGGCATCTGAGAATGTTGAGAATAGCAATGGAGCACAGGCGACTGTTGATTCACCACATATCAATAATCAGGATAATGTGCATCAAGAAGGTGACAATCCTCATGCAAACAACAACACTGACCAGATGATGAATGATGGAATGTTCAGAAACTTTATGCAGTTCATGCAACAGCAGGCGAGAGCGGCTCCTGTCCAAAATATAGGTGGAAACACTGAAAACTCTCGGACGGTCACCGCTAAACAGTTCAAGGAGCTGGGACCACCAGAGTTTAAGGGAGAGCCAAAACCACTTATAGCGAAACATGGATAAAGCAGATTACCAAGATATTTGATGTCTTGGGATGCTCCGAGGAGCAAAAGGTTCCCTTTGCCGCCTTTATGTTGCGAGGAGAGGCAGATTACTGGTGGGAATCGATTAAGCGTACTCAACCTGCCGCACTGAAGATGTCTTGGGAGAAGTTCCAAGAGCTGTTCAATGACAAATACTTTCCTGAAAGTGTTCGTCACATGAAGGAGGTGGAGTTCATCAAATTGGAGCAGAATAATATGACCGTGTCGCAGTATGAGGCTAAATTTGCTGAGTTGTCCCGGTTTGCGTCCCACTTGGTGGATAATGAAGAGCGAATGACGCGAATGTTTTTGCGAGGTTTGAAACCTGAGATACGTCAACATCTTATTTCTCATAAACTGTGTTTGTATTCAGATGTTGTGAATAGGGCTCAGTTAGTGGAGCGCGATAACGAGTCAACGCAACCAAAAGAGAGCAGTCGGCAAAATGATAATACCAGTGAGAGCAGTCATCGAAGCGGTGACAACAAGCGTGGAGGGAATCAACAGGCCAGAAATGGTAACCACTTCGGTGGTAATCAGGGCCAAAACAATAAGAATGGTCATTTCAAGAAGAGGAGATTCAACAATGATGGAAAGACGTCAGCACCAGCACCCGTTGTTAAGGAAGGAGAACGACCACCTATCATATGTTTCAAATGCGGAGGGGAGGGGCACATCAGTCCAAACTGCGCGATGCCGTCTAAAGCATGTTATAATTGTGGAAGAGAAGGTCATTTAGCTCGATTTTGTCGTTTACCAAAAACAAGTTCAGCCAAGATGGAGACACCAAAGGCCGTCCCAGAAAAGTCAAAACCGGTAGTGCAAGGGAGAGCGTTTGTTGTGACCTCCCAGAAAGCAAGGAACCCGAATGAGGTCATCACGGGTAAGCTTATCATAAACTCTAACGAAGTCTATACTTTATTTGATACCGGTTCTACCCATTCTTTTATTTCTCCTACTTGCGCTCATCGATTAAATTTGACTCCGAAGAAATTAGACTTTGACTTATCTGTTGAAACTCCATTGGGAGAAACCTTCATTACATCCACGGTTTATAAGTCTTGTTTGGTTCAAGTTGGTACCCACACATTACCTGTCGATCTGATTTCATTAAAAATACTTGCATTTGACGTGATTCTAGGGATTGATTGGTTAACTACTCATCATGCAAAAATTGATTATTTTCGTAAGGTTGTTAGCTTTCATATTCCTAATCGACCTATTATGCGAATTCAAGCAACCAAACCATTAAAATCAATCGCTGTCATCTCAAGCCATAAAGCTATTCGTTTATTGAAAAACAGATGTCAAGCTTTCTTAGCTCATGTCACGGATCTAAACAAAAATACGTCAGTTTTGAATGATATTTCTATTGTTAATAAATTCCCTGACGTATTCCCTGAAGAACTTCCTGGCCTACCCCCAGAGCGTGAAATTGAATTTTGTATCGACCTTGAACCCGGTACAAAACCCATTTCCAAAGCCCCATATCGAATGGCTCCTATTGAACTTCAGGAGTTAAAGATCCAACTGCAGGAATTGTTAGACATTGGCTTTATTCGTCCTAGTACTTCTCCTTGGGGTGCTCCTGTGCTATTCGTGAAGAAAAAAGATGGAAGTATGCGACTTTGTATTGATTATCGGGAGTTGAATCATGTCACCATCAAAAATAGGTACCCATTGCCACGTATTGATGACCTGTTTGACCAGTTGCAAGGAGCACAATTCTTTTCAAAGATCGATCTTCGTTCTGGATATCATCAGCTGAAGGTTAGAACTGAGGATATTCCAAAGACGGCTTTCAGAACTCGGTACGGGCATTATGAATTCCTAGTCATGTCCTTTGGATTGACTAATGCTCCTGCTGCCTTCATGGATATGATGAACCGGGTATTCAAGGAATATTTGGATCACTTTGTGGTCGTCTTTATTGATGACATCCTTATTTATTCCAAAAGCCGTGAAGATCATGAGCAACACTTGAGGCTGGTACTCCAAAAGCTTCGTGAATACAAGCTTTATGCCAAGTTGAAGAAATGCGAGTTCTGGCTGGAGGAGGTAGCATTCCTTGGGCACGTAGTATCAAGTCGTGGAATATCGGTTGACCCGGCAAAGATTGAAGCTATTCAAAGCTGGGAGCAACCTAAATCAGTGACCGAAGTACGTAGCTTTCTTGGTTTAGCTGGTTATTATCGGAGATTCGTGGAAGGATTTTCTCGAATCGCTACTCCATTAACTCAGCTGACTCGGAAAGATACAAAGTTCGGTTGGAGCGAAGAATGTGAGCAGAGTTTTCAAGAACTCAAGAGGAGACTCATTTCAGCACCTGTTCTAACAATACCATCTGGCTCGGAGGGATTTGTCATCTACAGTGATGCTTCGAGCAAAGGGTTGGGATGCGTTCTCATGCAACATGGAAAAGTCATAGCCTATGCATCAAGACAACTCAAGGAATATGAGAGGAATTATCCTACTCATGATCTAGAGTTGGCAGCTGTTGTCTTTGCACTTAAAATTTGGAGGCATTACTTGTATGGGGAGAAGGTGGAGATCTTTACGGATCATAAAAGCCTCAAATATTTCTTCACTCAAAAGGAACTCAACATGCGACAACGACGTTGGCTTGAACTGTTGAAAGATTATGATCATACCATTCAATACCATCCTGGAAAAGCGAACGTGGTAGCTGACGCATTGAGTAGAAGATCATATGCAAGTACGAGTGCGATATTGTCAACACAAAGGCCCATTTTGTGTGATTTGCAAAGGATGGAGATAGAGTTAAAGACTCCAGGGACCCATGTGATGATGGCGAATATACGAGTAGAACCGACTTTAATCGATAAAGTTAAAGCTGCTCAAGCTACAGACCTGGAGCTGATGCGTATGAGGAAGAAAGTGCAAGAAGGTGCTATGCCGGAAGCAAGAATCGATGAAGAAGGAATACTTCGAGTCAACTCCAGACTTTGTGTTCCTAACAACCCTGATTTAAAGTATGAAATCATGATGGAGGCGCACAACACACCGTTTGCAATCCATCCTGGAAGTACCAAAATGTATCATGATCTTCGTCATACATTTTGGTGGAGCAATATGAAGAGAGAGATAGCGCTGTTTATCTCAAGGTGTCTAACTTGTCAACGAGTCAAAGCGGAGCATCAAGTACCAAAAGGTCCATTGCAACCACTTGAAATTCCAGAATGGAAGTGGGAGCACATTACCATGGATTTCGTTACCGGTCTTCCTAGGGTTTCTCAAGGTATTGATGCGATTTGGGTCATTGTTGATAGATTGACCAAGTCTGCTCATTTCTTACCGATACGAGAAACTTATACACTTGAACGTCTTGCTCGTATGTACATAAACGAGATTGTAAGACTGCATGGTATGCCAGTATCCATAGTTTCTGATCGAGACCCAAGATTCACTTCACGATTTTGGGTTAGTTTACAAAAAGCTATGGGCACGGAGTTACGATTTAGTTCAGCATATCATCCTCAGACGGACGGACAATCAGAGAGGACTATTCAAACTCTTGAAGATCTATTAAGACTCTGTGTCTTTGACTTCAAGGGAAGTTGGGACAAGTTCTTACCATTGGTGGAGTTTTCCTACAACAACAGTTATCAAGCAAGTATTGGCATGGCTCCATTCGAAGCATTGTATGGAAGAAAATGTCGTTCTCCAGTATGCTGGGATGAGGTGGGTGAAGCAACGTTGTTGGGACCGGAGTTGGTACGTATGACTACAGAAAAGATTCAAACGATCCGACAACGTATAAAAACCTCACAAGATCGACAAAAGAGTTATGCTGATCTTCATCGAAAGGACGTGGAATTTGATGTAGGAGATCATGTGTTCTTACGTGTTGCTCCATGGAAAGGAGTTACGAGATTTGGAAAAAGAGGAAAGCTCAATCCTCGATTCATCGGTCCATTTTTAATCCTCGATCGAGTAGGAACTGTGGCTTATAGACTCGCTTTACCGCCAAGTATGTCTCGTGTTCATAACGTTTTTCACATATCCATGTTACGCAAATATGTGGAAGACCCGAACCACATTATTGAGTTAGAACCGGACGAAATAGCGGAGGATTTGACGTATGAAGAAGTTCCTGTTCAAATCTTGGATAAGAAGGAACATATTCTACGCTCCAAGGTTATACCTCAAGTCAAAGTTTTGTGGAGAAACCACGATGTTGAGGAAATGACTTGGGAGTTAGAATCTGAAATGAAATCAAGGTATCCTTACCTCTTCGACATACCAGGTACGTACCCTAATTTCGAGGGCGAAATTTCATAAGAAGGGGAGGTTGTAAGACCCCAACTTTTATAAATAAAGATGAATTTTCTATAAATATCATTTTTGAATATTATGGAGTTAATTTGATATAATGTTATAGTTGTGGGTAATATTTATAAATTTTGCAAAGTACGCAAGTTGTTATATAATATTCGATTGGTCGGGAAATATTCGTTTTAACAGGGAATATTCGTACAACAGCACAATCATTGGTGGACCCCACAACAGAATTATTGTCGGATTGAGAAAACGACAAAAATATTTTATTAAAAATAACGGCGGAAGTTTTACCATTGATACTGTTGAACTACTCGGTAGTAAAAGTACAGTAATACGTGTGGTTGCATAGTAGCACACGGTATTGATTATTAATGCTTATGTGAGAAGTCACTCAGTTTGATTCAATTATTGTCAGTTAATAATATGAATTATTTAGCGATAATGACGTTTTGTTTTATTCGTATTATTAACGTAATAAAACAGAAACATCTTTTTATATAAAACAGAATACTTTATTAAAGTTATTCTATAAATAGAATATATTATATTTTATTTAAAAGATTTTTCTTTAAATATGGACCGTCAGATTAAAGTAATCAATCTGGACCGTTCATGGATTAGTTACTATGCATTCTATTTTTCTATAAATAGCAGCTCATTCCTTCATTATTTCTTACGAATTCACTGAACTCTAGAGAGAGAAACTATAGAGAGAAACTATAGAGAGAGAGAAGAAGAGTATTCTACTACTTAACTACTTCCTTATTTCAGCTCTTCTTTAAAATGGTAAGGGGTGTTATTCTTTCTTATTCATGAAGAGAACTGTTGTTATTCCATTTCTTATTATTCTGTTGGAATAACCTGTATACGCGGTCTACCCTATACTTGGTGACATTCTTCTATTATTCTGTTGGAACATCCTGTCTGTGTGTTTTACACCGGACCTGGTTCCATTATTTATTATTCTGTCGGAATATCCTGTCTGTGCGTTTACGCCGGACCTGGTTCCATTATTTATTATTCTGTTGGAATAACCTGTCTGTGCGGTCTATCGCATGCCGGGTGATTTCTTTTGTTATTCCATTCTTTATTATACTCAGTTGGTTAAGTTTTGACTTCTATACTCCATGAAATTAGTGGAATATCCTTGATAATTGCGGTTCATCCAGTATCTTTTCATGAAAATATTCTTCTAAGTATTCTTGAATTTTACTCCACAAAGCAGTATCATGTTGACAATTTGGACGTTGTTAATTCTTGGATAAATTAATTCTTGAACTTGTTTTATTGAATTCTTATATCATTGTCATCATCCTCATGTTTATAAAATGTTGAAAGTCATCTATGGCATGTAGTGCATAGATGGACTTGGTATGATTATAACCAGGGATTATTCGGTGTAATCATGACCGTAATGTTACAAATGATGTGGTAAAAGTCCTCATTGGCCCGTAGTGCATTGATGGACAGTTGTTGGCATGATCATGACCATTAATGAATACACGAATATCCTTGGCCGTAGTGCAGGGGTGATTCGATGATGTGGATTATTTTATTAAGCTGAGTCCCAGCGATAACAGTGTTGAAAAACCTTTTAAATCATAAAAGATAGTAGAGTTTATTTTCTACTTGACTCTTTTAATGGATTGCTTGTTCCGCTGCAGTTAAACTTGATGTCTATTATATTTTATCAGTTTAACATTGTTGAAGGCTAATGATAATTTATTCTGCATTATCTTAGTCATAATATTTCTTACTGGGCTAGTTGAGCTCACCCTTTCTTTCACTGTTCTCTTCAGGAAATGAGAACGTAGCTGGGGCAAGTCGGGGAACGGAGTGATGGTTCAAATGAAAGTATTAGTTAGTAGTCCTCACTATTCTATGTAATAGTGTGTTAATAAATGTAATGAGGACTCCTTTTGAGTATGAATACTCTCTAGAAGATAATATTTGTATTCAAACTCACAATTTATATTTTGTCGTATTGTACACGACAGTTGTATTAGTAAGTTGTATTTGTATTCTGTACTTTGTATCTGACGACCCAAGATGGGTGATGTATACCTAATTTTGGGGGCGTCACAATATTCTTTACTAGGCTAGTTGTGCTCACCCTTCTGTTTCACAATTCCTTTCAGGTAATAAGAGTGTAGCTGGGTCGAGCGGGGGTAACAGGGAAATAGAACGGTGGTCATCATTTAGTAGTTATATTTGGTGAATCATCTAGGGTGAAGCGAACCCAATGTTGGAAGGGTGTTTTTCCACTATCATACAAGATGTCTAATGACATACAACCTCGTGTCATCATAAGACAGAATTGTGCTCATCCACTTGCTGAGTATATCTACGAGTACTACCTATATAAACTTGGTGTTTGTTGGAAGTATAATTCATGATTAAAGACAGTGGAGATAATGATAAGTCAAGAGAAGACTCACCATTGGGAAGAATATGATAGTAATCTTCTCGTTTTTCTTTGGGGTATATTGGGTCAGCTAAGGATAATTCTATGGCCATATGATATCTATCACAACCTAGAAGTATGGCCTCCCATGTACAAAGGTTTCCTTGAGCACTTCCCAAAGATTCTAATTTCTAAAACAGTTTTTGACTATACCTTTATGTAAGGTGTCATTGTGATGTGCTGTCTACGGTTGGGACATGTGTCACATTTGGTATATATTTGTATCCAAACTCGCAGCATATGTGTTGTTGTATTTTATACGATAACTGTTGTAATAAAGTTGTAGTTGTTTTCTGTACCATGTATTTGGCGACTCAGAATGGGTTGGATGGAATAGACCTGTTTTGGGGTCGTCACAGTTGGTATCAGAGCTTAGGGATATGATCTCTGGCAGAGATCAGGGAATAGAACTAGGAAGGGAGAGATGAGTAAATCATTCGCTAGTGTGTCCTACCTAAGCTTATTTGTTGGTCAGTCATAATATCGGGATATTATGTGATATGTTAAATTAACCCTTGTTTTAAAACTATATTCTAGAATGATATTTGAAATACAGGAGATGAGCAATGGAGAAATTATGATGAAAGGGAAGATGGAATTTGAAATGAAAGGAAGGTATTCTCAACTCTTTAAAATATCAGGTACGTAAATTTCGGGGACGAAATTTTATAAGGAGGGGAGATTGTAAGACCCCGAATCTTATGAAATAAAAATATTCAATTTTTCTATTTAGTAAATGGTTAAATTGATAAAAGTTAAAGTTAAGGGTGATATATGAAGAAAAAAAAATTCAAAATATGCAAGTGGTTATAAATATTCATTGTTGTCGGGGAATATTCGTTTAGTCGTGGAATATTCTTTCTTTCGGGGAATATTCGTACGACGGCGCAGCCATTTGTGGACCCCATAACAGAATAACTGTCGGATGAAAAAAAACGATAAATTTGAGTTTTTATAAATAATGGCGTAGTTTTTACCGTTAACACTGTTAGAATACCCGGTGGTTAAAATATAGTAATACGCGTTATTGCACAGTAGCACACGGTATTGCACAGTATTTTTAAAATTATTGATTCTTACGTAAGAAGGCACTACTGAATAATTGTCACAGTAATTACTGTTCAATATTTTATTTTATTGATTCAATAATTGCTGCGTTGATATTTTATATTATTGTTGTTCAATAATTGTCACTGCACAGTATTTCCCAGTATCAGATCAATAATTCATATTATTTAAATAATATTATTAGATAGCATTATTGGCAATGTCTAGAAAGTTCTGTCTAAGGAGAGGTTTGGTCATCCAATTGCGCGCTAGTAAGGAGAATTCCTTATTAGAAAGCCCCCTCTTTCCTGAGAACGGCCTGGTTGTCATAATTGTGACTCTGTAATATTATTTGTGAATAATTAATTATCGATTCATGTGATAAGGAAATATTTATTTTATGTGGATATAAATGAGGGATATATTTTTGTGGTTAAAAATGAAGGAGTTAATGTTGAGGTGTTTTATCTGTATTTTTGTCAGAACGGAAGTATTGAAAATTAAATTAGGGTTTTTGAGCTATTTTGCGAGGGTTATAATTTTTAATCCGACCGTTGGATCGTGGTAATATTTGGATATGTTATACATATATAAGTTGAGTATATGTCCACAAATTTTGAACCGTTAAAAATGAACGTATGATTTGTTATGAATTTTACGAGATGACTGGTTCAGAAATTGTTGAATTTTCAGAGTTAATCATTTTGGTGGAAAATTCTAGAATTGGTGAGCCCCACTTTTGGTTGGTGAAGAAATATACTGAGATTTTTATTCAAATGTGGTGGGTGGGAATAGTAGCAGGTAAAGTCATCAGGTTGCAGGTTAAGTCTGCTTCGGCGTGCTAACATTTTCCTATAAATAGAGGGCTAAGTTAGAATTGAAAATCACACCAGAATTCATAAGTTTTCTCTCTTTTTCTCTCTAGATTATTGAGTGTATTTTGTGAGTATTTAGATACTTGATGAGTTGATATTCATCAGTGCAAGTTTCCTTCGGCTTTGCATTCCAGTCAGAAATACTGCACTTTTGAGGTAAGGGATAGTAAGGGATTTTAAGGGTTGTTATATATTTCAGTTTCGTAATTTTTCTGACCTTCCAAAATTCTGGAAAAATTTGAAATGATATTTTGATGAGTTTTCTTGATTGTGTCCAAAAATAGTTACTTTTGGATGTATAGATTAAGAGTTATGAATTTTATGAGAAAATACTATTTTAAAAGTAACTGCTTATAACTTCTTGTGGTTAACTCCAAAATTGATGACATTTTTTTTGGGAGTACATGTATATGATAGGAGTATACTCTGTGAATTTCAGAATTTTTAGATAAAAGTATAATTTTTGATAAATGTCTAAATAGTCGGCTATTTTGACCATATGAAAAATAATAAATGACTTTTAAAATTCTGAGAAAAATATATGTTCACTATGGGACTATATTATGCTAAATCCCAGAAAAAAAATATTTTTGGAACTGATTTGGTATTTTTTTCATGAAAATGGTCTAGTTATGAGTAAATGAATTAAATATGTTTTGTGAAGTAAAAAAATTAGAAAATAGGATTTTATTGCTTGAGAATCCTATATGAGGTATATGTAGATTTTTGATGAGGGTTTTGGTTATTGGTGATGAAATTTTATGAGTTTGACATTTTAGAATGATTAAATGCATTATTTTAGTAAAGTGTAAATAATTAAAATAAATTTCTTATAAGTTTAAGAAATGTTATTCTTTCAATATCATTATACCGAAATATTGGTATAAATTTTATTGTGGAATTTCTACCTTTTTGTGTCGGGATTACTATTCACGAGTTACTATTCACTAGTTACTATTCATAAGTTACTATTCACGAGTTACTATTCACGATAAAATTGGTTTCTTTTTCTGACCAAATTATCGTTGATTTATGATTGTTGCTCTTGAAAATAAATGCAGTTGTTGATAATATTATTTTTATCATCATATATAAAAATTTTATAACCCTGATGTTTAAATTTCTCTTTTACTTGAGTGTAAAGATGAACAGTTATTGAATATCTTTGGCCTATAGTGCAAAGATGAACTGTTGATGAATATCTTTGGCCGTAGTGCAAAGATGAACAGTTATTGAATATCTTTGGCCTATAGTGCAAAGATGAATTGTTATTAAATATCTTTAGCTTAAGTGCAAAGGTGAATTGATTAACATGGTTATAATTATTGTTTATATAAGTTCTAAAATGATTATATATTTATTTGAAATATGAATATATTTGGCCTGTAGTGCAAATATGAACTGTTGAGGAATATCTTTGGCCTGTAGTGCAAAGATGAATTGTTGATGAATATCTTTGGCCGTAGTGTAAAGATGACATATTGTTGAATATCTTTGGCTAGTAGTGCAAAGATGAACAGGTGTTGAGATGAACATGACTAGCTGGTGATACAAATGAATATCTTTGGCCGTAATGCAAAGATGAAGTTATTAGTATGATTATGAATAGGAAATGTGATTTGGTGTAACCATGATCTTTGATGTTTCAGGTAAAGATAGGTGATGAAAATTATCTTCGTCCTGATTGAGAAGAGAAATTTAGAACTACAATTATGATTATGAGTTATTCATATGATTGTGGACCAGAATTGTTGATTGATGTTACAGGGATAAAACATTGTTGGTGGATAATAGACTTTGTAGTCTATTTGACTCTTCTAATGGATTGCTCGTTCCGCTGCAACTATGGTTAAAAATTTTTATCATCTACCATATGTTCTAAATCTCTGATTTATTACTGATGAAGACTATTGATAATTTATTTATCTTTAGTCATGATATTCTTTACTGGGCTAGTTGTGCTCACCCTTCTGTATCACAATTCCTTTCAGGTAATAAGAGTGTAGCTGGGTCGAGCGGGGGTAACAAGGGAATAGAACGGTGGTCATCATTTAGTAGTTATATTTGGTGAATCATCTAGGGTGAAGCGAACCCAACGTGGAAGGGTGTTTTTCCACTATCATACAAGATGTCTAATGACATACAACCTCGTGTCATCATAAGACAGGATTGTGCTCATCCACTTGCTGAGTATATCTACGAGCACTACCTATATAAACTTGGTGTTTCTTTGAAGTATAATTCACGATTAAAGACAGTGGAGATAATGATAAGTCAAGAGAAGACTCACCATTGGGAAGAATATGATAGTAATCTTCTCGTTTTTCTTTGGGGTATATTGGGTCAACTAAGGATAATTCTGTGGCCATATGATATCTATCACAACCTAGAAGCATGGCCTCCCATGTACAAAGGTTTCCTTGAGCACTTCCCAAAGATTCTAATTTCTAAAACAGTTTTTGACTATACCTTTATGTAAGGTGTCATTGTGATGTGCTGTCTACGGTTGGGACATGTGTCACATTTGGTATATATTTGTATCCAAACTCGTAGCATATGTGTTGTTGTATTTTATACGATAATTGTTGTAATAAAGTTGTAGTTGTTTTCTGTACCATGTATTTGGCGACTCAGAATGGGTTGGATGGAATAGACCTGTTTTGGGGTTGTCACAGGTTTCTCGCGTTTTGGGCAGTCACGACAAACGCCCTTCCAGGAACCACTGACTTTGACTTGTCCGGAACAGCCTTCGGAGTCACTATCCCCGTTGAACATGGTTTCGCAACAAGATAATCTTTAGCTATATGACCTTCCTTTCCACAGTTATAACATACCTTGAACTGTTGTGGGTAGTTTGGGCTGATGTGTCCCTCTTTTCCGCATTTGTAACATACGGCCGGTGCTCGTTCTCCTCCCCTAGAAACAGTTGATGTTGGTGCTGACGTCTTCACGTTATCATTGTTATACCTTCTCCTTTTGAAATCTCCTCCCGACTCGCTCCTTCTATTATCACGGCCACTATTACTACCAGAGTGATTACCGCTTTTGTCCGAATATTTTCCTCCCTGCTGGTTTTCATTGCTCCGATGACCGCTGCCATTGGTATGACCCTGGTTGTGGTCCTTCGGTTGAACATACTCATTATTTCGCTCTAATAATTTATGAGAGATAAGATATTGCCGAATCTCGGGCTTTAAACCTCTCAGGAACATCCTCGTCATTCGTTCCTCATTCTCTACCAATTGAGGTGCAACCCTGGATAACTCTGCAAACTTCGCCTCGTACTGGGGCACCGTCATGTTATTTTGTTCCAGTCTAATAAACTCTACCTCCTTCATATGACGAATACTTTCAGGAAAGTACTTGTCATTAAACAGTTTCTGAAACGTTTCCCAAGACATGTTGAGTGCGTCAGGCTGGGTACGCTTCACAGACTCCCACCAGTAGTCTGCCTCACCGCGGAACATAAAGGTGGCGAATGGAACCTTCTGTTCCTCCGTGCATCCCAAGACATCGAGTATCTTGGTAATTTGCTTGACCCACGTTTCCGCCATGATCGGATCCGGCTTTCCCTTAAATTCTGGTGGTCCCAACTCTTTGAACTGCTTGGCTGTGACAAGCCGCGCATTGCTAGCATTTCCACCCGTATTTTGTGCACGAGTCTCCCTCGTCTGGTTTTGTATGAACTGCAAGAAACTTCTAAACATCCCATCATTCATCATTTGTTCGGTAGTGTTGTTAATAGGAGAATTATTGCCTTCCTGTTGCACGTTCCCCTGGGTGGTGATCAAAGGTGTCTCCACGGTATAATTCACTCCATTATTAACGTTCTCAGCTGCCATTCTAAAATACTGCCATAAAACAAAGGTTAATAGTCATATCATATATTATCCCTATACTCTGACCGACCAAATAAATACCAAATAAACTTAGTCAGGTAATACTAACGAAGGAATTTCCCGTCTCTCCCCTTCTAGTTCTTGTCTCACATCTCAGCCAGGGATCATATCCCTAAGCTCTGATACCAACTGTGACGCCCCCAAAATTGGTATACAACACCAATTCTGAGTCGCCAAATACATGGTACAAAAACCAAACTACAACTTCAATAATACAATTGTCGTGCAAAATACGACAACACATACTGTGAGTTTAAATACAAATATTGTCTTCTAGATAATATCCACACTCAAATAAGTCATCATTACAATTATCCAAACACTATTTTACAGAAATAGTGAGGACTGCTAAAACATCTTTCTAGAACCATCACTCTATACCCCGACTAGATCCTGCTATGTTCTCACCTCCTGAGAAGAAAAATGGAACAAAAAGGAAAAGGGTGAGCTCAACTAGCCCAGTAAAGAATATTATGACTAAGATAATATACAAAAAATTATCATTAGTCTTCAACATGGAAAAATCTGATAAAATATAATAGACAACAAGTTTTAGATCAACAACTGCAGCGGAAACAGCAAACCATTAGAAGAGTCAAGTAGAGAATGAATTCTACTATCTTCTAAGATTTAAAAGTCCATCATCAATATTTTATCCATGTAACATCAATTAATAATCATCTTTAACCAAATATTCATCTTTGCACTACAGGCCAAAGATATTCATTTGTATCACCAGTTGGTCATGTTCATCTCAACACCTGTTCATCTTTGCACTACAGGCCAAAGATATTCATCAGGTAATCATACATCTTTGCACTACATGCCAAAGATATTCAGTAGTATTATCATTTAGGACTGAGGATGATGAAAAATATTTTAAAGAAAACGAATCCAGTGAGATAAAAGAACAAATATTAGGGATTTGTAATACAATTTATCCAAGTTCAATAATACTCCATAATAACCAATTTTGAAGCAGAATTCAAAAATAAAGATTACAAATAGACAACTTGGACAAAAAGAAGAAAATTTCATTTTTCGGTGAATAGTGTCGTATTCGTGAATAGTGTTGTATTCGTGAATAGTAACGTATACGTGAATAGTAATCCTGACACAAAAAGTTCCAAATTTAATAAAAAGTTCATACCAACATTTCGGTATAATGATATTGAAGAAAATATCATTTTAAGAAGAATATAACACCCCTTACCTCAAAATATCAGTACTTCTGATCGGAATATCGGTATAAGGCTGAAGAAAACTTGCACTGATGAATAGAAACTCACAAAGTATCTAAATACTCACAAAATACACTCAATAATCTAGAGAGAGAAAGAGAGAAAACTTGTTTCTGGTGTGATTTTTAATTCTAACTTAGCCCTCTATTTATAGGAAAATGTTAGTATGCCGAAGCAGATTTAACCTGCAACCTGATGGCTTTACCTGCTACTATTCCCACCCACCACATTTGAATAAAAATCTCAGCACATTTCAACCAACGAAAAGTGCGGCCAACTAATTCTAGAATTTTCCACCAAAATGCTAAATTCGGATACTTCAACAATTTTTGAACCAGTCACCTCTTAAAATTCATAACAAATTATACGTTCATTTTTAACGGTTCAAAATTTGTGGATATATACTCAACTTATATATGTATAACATATCCAAAAATCATAACGATCCAACGGTCGGATTAAAAATTATAACCCCCGCAATATATCTCAAAAACCCAGATTGATTTTTAATACCTCAATTCCGACAAAAATACTGATAAAAAACCTCAACATTAACTCCTTCATTTTTAACCACAAAATATATCCAACATTTATATTCAAATAAATATTTCCTTATCATATGAATCAATAATTAATTATTCACAATTAATATTACAGAATCACATTTATGACAATCAGGCCGTTCCCAGGAAAGGGGGGGCTTTCCAATAAGGATTTTTCCTTACTGGCGTGCAATTAGGTGACCAAACATCTCCTTAGACATAACTTTTTAGACATTGCCAATAATTCTATCTAATAATATTATTCAAATAATATGAATTATTGATCTGATAATGAAAAATACTGTGCAATGACAATTATTGAAACAACAATAATATAAAATATCAATACAGCAATTATTGAATCAATAAAATAAAATATTGAATAGTAACTACTGTAACAATTATTGAGTAGTGTCTTCTTTCGTAAGAATCAATAATTCAAAAATACTGTGCAATCCGTGTGCTACTGTGCAACCACGCGTATTACTATATTTTAACCACTGGGTATTCTAACAGTATTAACGGTAACAACTACGCCGTTATTTATAAAAACTCAATTTTTGTCGTTATCTTCATACAACCGTTTTTTGTTATGGGGCCCACAAATAGCTGCGCCGTCGTACGAATATTCCCCGACAGAAAGAATATTTCACGACCAAACGAATATTTCCCGACAAAATGAATATTTTATAACCACTTGTTTATTTTGCAAAATTTACACATTTCACCCATAACCAAAATATTATATCAAATTAACACCTTATTATTCACAATAATAATTAGAGAAAATTTGATTTTATTCATTAATAAATTGGGGTCTTACAAAACGCAAATTTTAAGGATATTCTACTAATTTCATGGAGTATAGAAGCCAAAACTTTAACAAAATGAGTATAGAATTCGAAATCTGAAACAAAATATTATTACTTACATACTACAGTGTATGGAAGAAAATATTATTTCATACGAATATTAAACAAAAATAGCATCCCTTACCTTGAAAAGAAGAGTATTCTAACTGGAATAGCGGGGATATTCTTGAAGAAAACTTGAACTGTTTTCTACACTCAAAGTTTCTTAAAACTCGAAAGAAATACGCTCAATATTATAGAAGAAAAATTCTCTGATTCTGGTGTGATTTTCAATTCTAACTAAGCATCCTATTTATAGGAGAAATGAAGGATACTATTTAGAAAAGTTTTTCACGGACTGCACAGTAGGAAATCGGACAAAACTTAACGGGCGTACTGGTTGATTTCATAAAATTTTACTGTGCACTACATAGTAAAATACTAAGCAAATAAAATATAATATATTCTATTTTTTCATAAAAAATAAAACTAATAAAATATATTATATATATAACATGCCGTCCTTTTTTCTTTCTTTCTTCATCCCGTGACCAATTCCCCCACCCCACGCCACCCCACCCCACCCCACCCCATTATCATTCTTCTGACTTAGTACTCCAATTTCCACCAAAACCTATATATATATATATATATATATATATATATATATATATATATATATATATACACACACACACACACACACACACTCCAATTTCACATGCAATACATTATACACACACACACACTTATATTTAATAGTACTTTCATCCACCACCCGTGAATCCTGCAAACTCCATCTCATTTCATTTTTTTCTTCCACACGTGGGCCCCACATGTGGCCCCCACCCTTATTATATTGAATAACTTTTTACTGATTATTTTGAAAAATGGGTAAATGGGGGTCCATATAATAAGCAAAATTTACCATAAATACTTCATAAAAATACCCTCAACATTTATTCATTATTATTATAACTTGCAATATTAACAACCAGGTCGTTCCCAGGAAAGAGGGGGCTTTCCAATAAGGATTTCTCCCTATTGGCGTGCAATTAGATTACCTAACCTCTCATTGACAGAACTTCTAGACATTGTTAATTATGCAAATAATAATATGAATAACTTGTCATCTCAATTATTGATTTAATAATATAAAATATTATGCAGATGATACTGTGAATATAATTGAATCAAATAACGTGAGATATTATGCAGTAATTACTGTAGCAATAATTAAATAAAACTGAGTGACTTCTCACGTAAGCATCAATAATTAATACCATGTGCTACTATGCAACCACGCGTATTACTGTTCTTTTATCATCGGGTATTTCAATAGTTAACGGTAAAACTTTCGCCTTTATTTTCATAAAAAGATATCTCTGTCATTTTCTCATTCCGACAATAATTATGTTATGGGGTCCACCAATGATTGTGTCGTCGTACGAATATTTTCTGTATAAAACGAATATTCTCCGACCAATCGAATATTATATAACAACTTGCTTACTTTGTAAAATTCATAAATATTACCCACAACTATAACATTATAACAAATTCACACCTTAATATTCAAAAATGATATTTATAGAAAAGTTCATCTTTTTTCATAAAAGTTGGGGTCTTACAACCTCCCCTTCTTATGAAATTTCCCCTCGAAATTAGGGTGTATACATGGTATGTCGAATAGGTGAGGATACCTTGATTTCATTTCAGATTCTAACTCCCAGGTCATTTCCTCAACATCGTGATTTCTCCACAAAACTTTGACTTGAGGTATAACTTTGGAGCGTAGAACATGTTCCTTCTTATCCAAGATTTTAACAGGTACCTCTTCATACGTTAAATCTTTCGCTATTTCGTCTGGTTCTAACTCAATAATGTGGTTCGGGTCTTTCACATATTTACGTAACATAGATATGTGAAAAATGTTATGAACACGAGACATACTTGGCGGTAAGGCGAGTCTATAGAATATAATTCCTACTCGATCGAGGATTAAAAATAAGCCAATGAATCGAGGATTAAGCTTTCCTTTCTTTCCAAATTTCGTAACTCCTTTCCATGGAGCAACACGTAACAATACATGATCTCCAATATTGAATTCCACGTCCCTTCGATGAAGATCGGCATAACTCTTTTATCAATCTTGTGAGATTTTTATACATTGTCGGTGTGACACCCCCAAAATAGGTATACAACACCCATTCTGAGTCGCCAAATACATGGTACAGAAAGCAAACTACAACTTCAATAATACAATTGTCGTGCAAAATACGACAACACATACTATGAGTTTAAATACAAATATTGTCTTCTAGACAATATCCACACTCAAATAAGTCCTCAATACAATTATTCAAACACTATTTTACAGAAATAGTGAGGACTGCTAAAACATCTTTTTAGAACCATCACTCCATACCCCGACTAGATCCTGCTATGTTCTCACCTCCTGAGAAGAAAAATGGAACAAAAAGGAAAAAGGTGAGCTCAACTAGCCCAGTAAAGAATATTATGACTAAGATAATATACAACAAATTATCATTAGTATTCAACAGGGAAAAATCTGATAGAATATAATCGACAACAAGTTTTAGATCAACAACTGCAGCGAAAACAACAAACCATTAGAAGAGTCAAGTAGAGAATGAATTCTACTATCTTCTAATATTTAAAAGTCCATCATCAATATTTTATCCCTGTAAATCAATTAATAATCATCTTTATCCAAATATTTATCTTTGCACTACAGGCCAAAGATATTCATTTGTATCACCTGTCAGTCATGTTCATCTCAACACCTGTTCATCTTTGCACTACAGGCCAAAGATATTCATCAAGTAATCATACATCTTTGCACTACAGGCCAAAGATATTCAGTAATATCATCATTTAGGACTGAGGATGATGAAAAATATCTTAAAGAGAACGAATCCAGTGAGACAGAAGGACAATTAGTAGGGATTCGTATAACAGTTTATCCAAGATCAATAATACTTCATAATAATCAATTGTGAAGCAGAATTCAAAAATAAAGATCAAAACATTGATACAATCAAAGATAGTAACCATAATGGACATCTTGGACAAAAAGGGAAAATTTTATTTTTCGGTGAATAGTGCCGTATTCGTGAATAGTGCCGTATACGTGAATAGTAACGTATACGTGAATAGTAACCCTGACACAAAAAGTTCCAAATTTGATAAAAATTCATATCAATATTTCAGCATAATGATATTGAAGAAAATAATATCATTTAAGAAAAAAATAATATCCCTTACTTCAAAATATCAGTACTTCTGGTCGGAATACCGGTATAAGGCTGAAAAAAACTTGCTCTGATGAATAGAAACTCTCAAAGTATCTAAATACTCACAAAATACACTCAATAATCTAGAGAGAGAAAGAGAGAAAACTTGTTTCTGGTGTGATTTTCAATTCTAACTTAGCCCTCTATTTATAGGAAAATGTTAGCACGCCGAAGCAGACTTAACCTGTAACCTGATGGCTTTACCTGCTACTATTCCTACCCACCACATTTGAATAAAAATCTCAGCACATTTCCTCACCAACCAAGAGTGAGGCCCACCAATTCTAGAATTTTCTATCAAAATGATAAACTCCGAAAATTCAACAATTTCTGAACCAGTCATCTTGTAAAATTCATAATAAATCATACGTTCATTTTTAACGGTTCAAAATTTGTGGACATATACTCAACTTATATATGCATAACATATCCAAAAATTACCACGATCCAACGGTCGGATTAAAAATTATAACTCCCGCAAAATATCTCAAAAACCCTGATTTTTAATACCTCCATTCCGACAAAAATACTGATAAAAACCTCAACATTAACTCCTTCATTTTTAACCACAAAAATATATCCCTCATTTATATCCACATAAAATAAATATTTCCTTATCATATGAATCAATAATTAATTATTCACAAATAATATTACAGAATCACGTTTATGACAACCAGGCCGTTCCCAGGAAAGAGGGGGCTTTCCAATAAGGATTTCTCCTTACTGGCGCGCAATTAGATGACCAAACCTCTCCTTAGACAGAACTTTCTAGACATTGCCAATAATGTTATCTAATAATATTATTCAAAAAAATATGAATTATTGATCTAATAATGGAAAATACTGTGCAGCAACAATTATTGAAACAACAATAATATAAAATATCAACGTAGCAATTATTGAATCAATAAAATAAAATATTGAACAATAACTACTGTAACAATTATTGAGTAGTGCCTTCTTACGTAAGAATCAATAATTGGTGTAATACCGTGTGCTACTGTATTTTAACCACCGGGTATTCCAACAGTATTAACGGTAACAACTACGCCGTTATTTATAAACAACTTATACTTGTCGTTTTCTTCATCCAATCGCTTTTCTTTATGGGGCCCACACAAGGCTGCGCCGTCGTACGAATATTCCCCGACAGCAAGAATATTCCACGACCAAACAAATATTCCCTGACAAAATGAATATTTTATAACCACTTGCTTATTTTGTAAAATTTGCACATTTCACCCATAACTAAAGTATTATATCAAATTAACCCCTTATTATTCACAATAATATTTAGAGAAAATTTGATTTTATTCATTAATAAGTTGGGGTCTTACAACCTCCCCTCCTTATGAAATTTCGTCCTCGAAATTGACGTACGTACCTGATATTTCGAAAAGGTGAGGATACCTCGCTTTCATTTCTGATTCTAACTCCCAGGTCATTTCTTCAATAGCATGGTTTCTCCACAAAAACTTAACTTGTGGTATAACCTTTGTGCGTAGGACATGTTCTTTCCTATCCAAGATCTTAACAGGTACCTCCTCGTACGTTAAATCTTCAGCTATCTCGTCTGGTTCTAACTCAATAATGTGGTTTGGGTCTTTAACATATTTACGAAGCATAGATATGTGAAAAATATTATGAACACGAGACATGCTTGGAGGTAATGCGAGTCTATATGCCACATTTCCTATTCGCTCAAGAATCTGAAATGGACCAATAAATCGTGGATTGAGCTTTTCTCTCTTCCCAAATCTTGTAACTCCTTTCCATGGAGCCACACGCAATAATACATGATCCCCAATGTCAAATTCCACGTCCTTTCGATGAAGATCCGCATAACTCTTTTATCGATCCTGTGCCGTTTGTATACGTTGTCGAATCGTTTGGATCTTCTCTGTAGTCATTCGTACCAACTCTGGTCCCAACAATGTTGCTTCACCCACCTCGTCCCAGCATACTGGAGAATGACATTTTCTTCCATACAACGCCTCGAATGGAGCCACACCTATGCTCGCCTGATAACTGTTGTTGTAGGAGAATTCCACCAATGGTAGGTATTTATTCCAACTCCCTTTGAGATCTAGGACACAAAGTCTTAATAGATCTTCAAGAGTTTGAATAGTCCTCTCTGATTGTCCATCCGTTTGAGGATGGTATGCCGAACTGAATCGTAAATCTGTGCCCATAGCTTTCTGTAAGCTAACCCAAAATCGTGAAGTGAATCTTGGGTCACGATCCGAAACTATGGATACTGGCATGCCATGCAATCTCACAATCTCGTTCACGTACATACTAGCAAGACGTTCAAGGGAATAAGTCTCACGTATCGGCAAGAAATGAGCGGACTTGGTTAATCTATCAACAATAACCCAAATCGCATCTATGCCTTGAGAAACCTTGGGAAGACCCGTAACAAAATCCATAGTAATGTGTTCCCACTTCCATTTCGGAATCTCAAGTGGTTGCAATGGACCCTTTGGTACTTGATGCTCCGCTTTTACACGTTGACAAGTTAAACATCTCAAGATAAACTCCGCGATCTCTCTTTTCATATTGCTCCACCAAAATGTATGTCGAAGATCGTGATACATTTTGGTACTCCCAGGATGGATTGCAAACGGTGTGTTGTGTGCCTCCATCATTATTCTATGCTTCAAGTCAAAATCGTTAGGAACACAAAGTCTGGAGTTGACTCGAAGTATTCCTTCTTCATCGATTATTGCTTCTTGAATAGCACCTTCTTGCACTTTCTTCTTCATACGCATCAGCTCCATGTCCGTAGCTTGAGCAGCTTTAACTTTATCGATTAAAGTCGGTTCTACTCGTATATTTGATATCATCATGTGGGTACTTGGAGCCTTCATCTCTATCTCCATCCTTTGCAAGTCATACAAAATGGGCCTTTGTGTTAACAATATTGCACTCGTACCCGCATATGATCTTCTACTCAATGCGTCAGCTACTACGTTTACTTTTCCAGGATGATATTGGATGGTATGATCGTAATCTTTCAACAGCTCGAGCCAACGTCGATGCCGCATGTTGAGTTCCTTTTTGGGTGAAGAAATATTTGAGGCTTTTATAATCTGTATAGATCTCCACTTTCTCCCCATACAGGTAGTGTCTCCAGATCTTCAACACGAAAACGACTGCTGCCAACTTCAAATCATGAGTAGGATAATTCCACTCATATTCTTTGAGTTGTCGTGAGGCATAGGCTATGACTTTCCCATGTTGCATGAGAACACATCCTAACCCTTTGCCTGAAGCATCGCTGTAGATAACAAATCCATCCGAACCAGATGGTATTGTCAGAACAGGTGCCGAAATGAGTCTCCTCTTGAGTTCTTGAAAACTCTTCTCACATTCCTCACTCCATACGAATTTTGTATCTTTCCGAGTCAGCTGAGTTAACAGAGTAGCGATTCGAGAAAATTCTTCCACAAATCTCCGATAATAACCAGCTAAGCCCAAAAAGCTACGTACTTCGGTTACCAACTTCGGTTGCTCCCAACTTTGTATGGCTTCAATCTTCGCCGGGTCGACAGATACTCCATGTTTTGACACCACATGCCCAAGGAATGCTACTTCCTCAAGCCAGAACTCGCATTTCTTCAATTTGGCATATAACTTATTTTCACAAAGCCTTTGCAGTACCAGCTTCAAATGGCGCTCATGATCTTCACGGATTTTAGAATAGATGAGGATGTCATCAATAAAGACAACAACGAACTGATCTAAATATTCTTTGAATACACGGTTCATCATATCCATAAAGGCAGCAGCAGCATTAGTCAATCCAAAAGACATGACTAAGAATTCATAATGCCCGTACCGAGTTCTGAAGGCAGTCTTTGGAATATCCTCAGTTTTAATCTTCAGCTGATGATATCCAGAACGAAGATCGATCTTTGAAAAGAATTGTGCTCCTTGCAACTGGTCAAACAGGTCATCAATGCGAGGTAGCGGATACCTATTCTTGATAGTGACATGATTCAATTCTCGATAGTCGATACAAAGTCGCATACTCCCGTCTTTCTTCTTTACGAATAACACAGGAGCACCCCAAGGAGATGTACTAGGACGAATAAAACCGATGTCCAACAACTCCTGTAGTTGGACTTTTAACTCCTGAAGTTCAATAGGAGCCATTCGATATGCGGTTTTAGAAATGGACTTTGTACCGGGTTCAAGGTCAATAAAGAATTCAACTTCACGTTCTGGGGGTAGACCAGGAAGTTCTTCAGGAAATACATCGGGAAATTCTCTAACAATAGAAATATTATTCAAATCTGACTTGTCTTTGTTCAAATCCATAACATGGGCTAAGAAAGCTTGACATCCGTTTTTCAATAAACGAATAGCTTTGTGGCTTGATATGACAGTGACTGATTTTAGTGGTTTAGTAGTTTGAATTCGTATGACAGGTTGGTTAGGAATATGAAAACTAACAACCTTATGAAAACAATCAATTTTAGCATGATGAGTGGTTAACCAATCAATTCCTAAAATCACATCAAAAGCAAGTATCTTTAAAGAGATAAGATCAACAGGTAATGTGATAGTGCCAACTTGGATCATGCAAGATTTATAAACTGTAGATGTAACGAAAGTTTCACCCAACGGAGTTTCAACAGATAAGTCAAAGTTCAATTTCTCCGGAGTCAAGTTTAAACGTTGAGCACAAGCAGGAGAGATAAAAGAATGGGTAGAACCGGTATCTAGTAAAGTATAAACTTCGCAAGAATTCATGATTACCTTACCCGTGATCACCTCGTTCGGGTTTCTCGCGTTTTGGCCAGTCACGACAAACGCTCTTCCAGGAGCCGCTGATTTTGACTTATCCGGGACAGCTTTTGGAGTCACCATCCGCGCTGAACTTGGTTTTGCTACAGAACACTCTCGAGCTATATGACCCTCCTTTCCACAGTTATAACATACCTTAGATTATTGTGGGCAGTTTGGGCTGATATGTCCCTCTTTTCCACATTTGTAACATACGACCGGTTGTCGTTCTCCTCCCCTAGAAATAGTTGATGTTTGTGCTGACGTCTTCACGTTATCATTGTTGTTCCTTCTCTTCTTGAAATCTCCTCCCGACTCGTTCCTTCTATTATCACGACCACGATTACCACCAGAGTGGTTACCGCTTTTGTCCGAATGTTTTCCTCCCTGCTGGTTTTCATTGCTTCGATGACTGCCGCCACCGGTATGACCCTGGTTGTGGTCCCTCGATTGCACATACTCATTATCTCGCTCTAATAATTGAGCCCTGTTTACAACATCTGAATATAAAGAAAATTTATGAGAGATAAGATATTGCCGAATATCGGGTTTTAGACCTCTCAGAAACATCCTTCTCATTCGTTCCTCATTTTCGACCAAATGAGGTGCAAACCTGGATAACTCTGCAAACTTCGCCTCGTACTGGGACACTGTCATGTTGTTTTGTTCCAGTCTGATAAACTCCACCTCCTTCATATGACGAATACTTTCAGGAAAGTACTTGTCATTGAATAGTTTTTGAAATGTTTCCCACGACATGTTGAGTGCGTCAGGCTGGGTACGCTTCACAGACTCCCACCAGTAGTCTGCCTCACCGCGAAACATAAAGGTGGCGAATGGAACCTTCTGTTCCTCCGTGCATCCCAAGACATCGAATATCTTGGTAATTTGCTTGACCCACGTTTTCGCCATGATCGGATCCAGCTTTCCCTTAAATTCTGGTGGTCCCAATTCTTTGAACTGCTTAGCTGTGACAAACCGCGCGTTGTTATCATTTCCACCCGTATTCTGCACACGAGTCTCCCTCGTCTGATTTTGCATGAACTGTAAAAAGCTCCTAAAAATTCCATCATTCATCGTTTGCTCGGTAACGTTATTTACAGGAGGAATATTTCCTTCCTGTTGCACGTTCCCCTGGGTGGTGATCAAAGGTGTCTCCACGGTCTGATTTACTCCATTATTAACGTTTTCAGCTGCCATTCTTAAATACTGCCATAAAACAAGGGTTAATAGTCATGTCATATATTATCCCTATACTCTGACCGACCAAATAAACACCAAATAAACTTAGTCAGGTCATACTAGCGAAGGAATTTCTCGTCTCTCCCCTCCTAGTTCTTGTCTCACATCTCAGCCAGGGATCATATCCCTAAGCTCTGATACCAACTGTGACGCCCCCAAAATAGGTATACAACACCCATTCTGAGTCGCCAAATACATGGTACAGAAAGCAAACTACAACTTCAATAATACAATTGTCGTGCAAAATACGACAACACATACTGTGAGTTTAAATACAAATATTGTCTTCTAGACAATATCCACACTCAAATAAGTCCTCAATACAATTATTCAAACACTATTTTACAGAAATAGTGAGGACTGCTAAAACATCTTTCTAGAACCATCACTCCATACCCCGACTAGATCCTGCTATGTTCTCACCTCCTGAGAAGAAAAATGGAACAAAAAAGAAAAGGGTGAGCTCAACTAGCCTAGTAAAGAATATTATGACTAAGATAATATACAACAAATTATCATTAGTATTCAACAGAGAAAAATCTGATAGAATATAATCGACAACAAGTTTTAGATCAACAACTGCAGCGAAAATAACAAACCATTAGAAGAGTCAAGTAGAGAATGAATTCTACTATCTTCTAAGATTTAAAAGTCCACCATCAATATTTTATCCCTGTAACATCAATTAATAATCATATTTATCCAAATATTCATCTTTGCACTACAGGCCAAAGATATTCATTTGTATCACCTGTCAGTCATGTTCATCTCAACACCTGTTCATCTTTGCACTACAGGCCAAATATATTCATCAAGTAATCATACATCTTTGCACTACAGGCCAAAGATATTCAGTAATATCATCATTTAGGACTGAGGATGATGAAAAATATCTTAAAGAGAACGAATCCAGTGAGACAGAAGGACAATTAGTAGGGATTCATATAACAGTTTATCCAAGATCAATAATACTTCATAATAATCAATTGTGAAGCAGAATTCAAAAATAAAGATCAAAACATGGATACAATCAAAGATAGTAACCATAATTGACATCTTGGACAAAAAGGGAAAATTTTATTTTTCGGTGAATAGTGCCGTATACGTGAATAGTAACGTATACGTGAATAGTAACCCCGACACAAAAAGTTTCAAATTTGATAAAAATTCATATCAATAATTCAGCATAATGATATTGAAGAAAATAATATCATTTAAGAAAAAAATAATATCCCTTACCTCAAAATATCAGTACTTCTGGTCGGAATACCGGTATAAGGCTGAACGAAACTTTCTCTGATGAATAGAAACTCTCAAAGTATCTAAATACTCACAAAATACACTCAATAATCTAGAGAGAGAAAGAGAGAAAACTTGTTTCTGGTGTGATTTTCAATTCTAACTTAGCCCTCTATTTATAGGAAAATGTTAGCACGCCGAAGCAGACTTAACCTGCAACCTGATGGCTTTACCTGCTACTATTCCTACCCACCACATTTGAATAAAAATCTCAGCACATTTCTTCACCAACCAAGAGTGGGGCCCACCAATTCTAGAATTTTCTATCAAAATGATAAACTCTGAAAATTCAATAATTTCTGAACCAGTCATCTTGTAAAATTCATAATAAACCATACGTTCATTTTTAACGGTTCAAAATTTGTGGACATATACTCAACTTATATATGCATAACATATCCAAAAATTACCACGATCCAACGGTCGGATTAAAAATTATAACTCCCGCAAAATATCTCAAAAACCCTGATTTTTAATACCTCCATTCCGACAAAAATACTGATAAAAACCTCAACATTAACTCCTTCATTTTTAACCACAAAAATATATCCCTCATTTATATCCACATAAAATAAATATTTCCTTATCATATGAATCAATAATTAATTATTCACAAATAATATTACAAAATCACGTTTATGACAACCAGGCCGTTCCCAGGAAAGAGGGGGCTTTCCAATAAGGATTTCTCCTTACTGGCGCGCAATTAGATGACCAAACCTCTCCTTAGACAGAACTTTCTAGACATTGCCAATAATGTTATCTAATAATATTATTCAAAAAAATATGAATTATTGATCTAATAATGGAAAATACTGTGCAGCAACAATTATTGAAACAACAATAATATAAAATATCAACGTAGCAATTATTGAATCAATAAAATAAAATATTGAACAATAACTACTGTAACAATTATTGAGTAGTGCCTTCTTACGTAAGAATCAATAATTGGTGTAATACCGTGTGCTACTGTATTTTAACCACCGGGTATTCCAACAGTATTAACGGTAACAACTACGCCGTTATTTATAAACAACTTATACTTGTCGTTTTCTTCATCCAATCGCTTTTCTGTATGGGGCCCACACAAGGTCGCGCAGTCGTATGAATATTCCCCGACAGCAAGAATATTCCATGACCAAACGAATATTCCCCGACAAAATGAATATTTTATAACCACTTGCTTATTTTGTAAAATTTCACATTTCACCCATAACCAAAGTATTATAGCAAAGTAACCCCTTATTAATCACAATAATATTTAGAAAAAATTTGATTTTATTCATTAATAAGTTGGGGTCTTACAGTCGGATCGTTTGAATCTTTTTTGTAGTCATATGTACCAACTCTGGTCCCAACAACGTTGCTTCACCCACCTCAACCCAGCATACTGGAGAACGACACTTGCGTCCATATAACGCATCGAATGGAGCCATGCCAATACTTGTTTGATAACTATTATTGTAGGAAAACTCCACCAATGGTAAGAACTTGTCCCAACTTCCTTTGAAGTCAAGGACACAGAGTCTTAATAAATCTTCAAGAGTTTAAATAGTCCTTTCCGACTGCCCGTCCGTTTGAGGATGATAAGCCGAACTAAATCGTAAATCTATGCCCATAGCTTTTTGCAAACTAACCCAAAATCTTGAAGTGAATCTTGGGTCTCGATCAGAAACTATGGATACTGGCATACCATGCAATCTTACAATCTCGTTTATATACATACAAGAAAGACGTTTAAGTGTATAAGTTTCTCGTATAGTTAAGAAATGAGCAGACTTGATCAATCTATCAACAATGACCCAAATCGCATCTATGCCTTGAGAAACCTTGGGAAGACCAGTAACTAAATCCATGGTAATGTGCTCCCACTTCTATTCTAGAATTTTAAGTGGTTGTAATGGACCTTTTGGCATTTGATGCTCCGCCTTGACTCGTTGACAAGTTAGACACCTTGAGATAAACCTCGATATCTCTCTCTTCATATTGCTCCAACAAAATATATGTCGAAAATCATGATACATTTTGGTACTCCCAGAATAGATTGCAAACGGTGTATTGTGCGCCTCCATCATGATTTTATACTTCAAGTCAGAATTCTTAGGAACACAAAGTCTGGAGTTGACTCGAAGTATTCCTTCTCCATCGATTCTTACTTCCGAAATAGCACCTTCTTGCACTTTCTTCCTCATACGCATCAGCTCCAGGTCTGTAGCTTGAGCAGTTTTAACTTTATCGATTAAAGTCGGTTCTACTCGTATATTCGCCATCATCACATGGGTCCCTAGAGTCTTTAACTCTATCTCCATCATTTGCAAGTCATATAAAATGGGCCTTTGCGTTGACAATATCGCACTCGTACCCGTATATGATCTTCTACTCAATGCGTCAGCTACCACGTTTGCTTTTTCAGGATGATATTGAATGGTATGATCATAATCTTTTAACAACTCGAGCCAACGTCGTTACCGCATGTTGAGTTCCTTTTGAGTGAAGAAATATTTGAGACTTTTATGATCTGTATAGATCTCCACCTTTTCTCCATACAGGTAATGCCTCCAGATCTTTAGTGCAAAAATGACTGCTGCCAACTCTAGATCATGAGTAGGATAATTTCTCTTATATTCTTTGAGTTATCGTGAGGCGTAGGCTATGACTTTCTCATGTTGTATGAGAACACATCCTAACCCTTTACCTGAAGCATCATTGTAGATGACAAATCCCTCCAAGCCAGATGGTATTATCAGAACAGGTGCTGAAATGAGTCTTCTCTTGAGTTCTTGAAAACTCTTTTCATATTCCTCGCTCCAACCGAATTTTATATCTTTTCGAGTCAGCTGAGTTAATGGAGTAGCAATTCGAGAAAACCCTTCCACGAATCTCCGATAATAACCAGCTAAGCCGAGAAAGCTACGTACTTCGGTCACTTACTTAGGTTTCTCCTAGCTTTAAATTGCTTCAATCTTCGCTGAGTCAACAGATATTCTGTGATTTGATATCACGTGCCCAAGGAATTCTTCTTTCTCAAGCCAGAACTCGTATTTCTTCAACTTGGCATATAGCTTGTTTTCACGAAGCTTTTGAAGTATCAGCCTCAAGTGTTGCTCATGATCTTCACAGCTTTTGGAGTATATGAGGATGTCATCAATAAAGACGATCATAAAGTGATCCAAATATTCCTTGAATACTCGGCTCATCATATCCATGAAGGCAGCAGGAGCATTAGTCAATCCAAAAGACATGACTAGGAATTCGTAATGCCCGTATCGAGTTCTAAAAGCAGCCTTTAGAATGTCATCAGTTTTAATATTTAACTGGTGATATCCAGAACGAAGATCGATCTTTGAAAAGAATTTGGCGCCTTACAACTGGTCAAACAGATCATCAATACGAGGTAACGGGTACCTATTTTTGATGGTGACATGATTCAACTCCCGATAATCAATACAAAGTTGCATACTTCTATCTTTCTTCTTCACGAATAGAACAGGAGCACCCCAAGGAGACGTACTAGAACGAATGAAACCGATGTCTAACAATTCCTGCAGTTGGATTTTTAACTCCTAAAGTTCAATAAGAGCCATTCGATATGGGTCTTTGGAAATGAGTTTTGTACCGGGTTCAAGGTCAATACCAAACTCGATTTCACGCTCCGGGGGTAGGCCAGGAAGTTCCTTAAGGAATACGTAAGGAAATTTATTAACAATAGAAATATCATTCAAATCTGACGTATTTTTATTTAAATCTGTGACATGGGCTAAGAAAGCTTGAATAAACAAATAGTTTTATGGCTTGATATGACAATGATTGACTTTAGTGGGTTGGTTGCTTGAATTCGCATAATAGGTTGGTTAGGAATATGAAAGCTAACAACCTTACGAAAATAATCAATTTTTGCATGATGAGTACTTAACCAATCAATCCCTAAAATCACATCAAATGCAAGTATTTTTAAGAAAATAATATCGACAGGTAATGTGAGGGTACCGATTTGAACCAAACAAGACTTATAAACAGTGGATGTAATGAAAGTTTCTTCCAACGGAGTTTCAACAGATAAGTCAAAGTCTAATTTCTCCGGATTTAAATTTAAACGTTGAGCGCAAGTAGGAAAAATAAAAGAATGGGTAAAATCGGTATCAAATAAAGTATAGACTCGCTAGAGTTTATGATTCGCTTATCCGTGATCACCTCGTTTGGGTTCCTTACTTTTTGGGAGGTCACGATAAACGATCTCTCTTGAACTACCGGCTTTGACTTTTCTGGGACGGCCTATGGTGCCTCCATCCCAGCTGAACTTGGCTTCCCTGCACGATAAAATTGAGCTAGGTGACCTTCTCTTCCACAATTGTAACATGCTTTTGACTGCATCGCGCAGTTTAGACTGATGTGTCCCTCCCCTCCGTATTTGAAGCATATGATAGGTTGTCGTTCTTCTTCCTTAACAACGGGTGCTGGTGCTGACGTCTTTCCATCATTGTTAAATCTCTTCTTCTTAAAATATCCACTCTTATTGTCTTGACCATGATTACCACCGAAGTGGTTACCATTTCTAGCCTGTTGATTCCCTCCACGCTTGTTGTCACCGCTTTGATGACTGCTACCATTGGTATTATCATTTTGACGGCTGCTCTCTCTTGGTTGAGTTAACTCATTATCGCACTCCAATAACTGAGCCATGTTTACAACATCTGAATATAAGCAAAGTTTGTAAGAAATAAGGTATTAACGTATCTCGGGTTTCAAACCTCTTAGAAACATCCGCGTCATTCTATCCCCATTATCAACCAAATGGGACGCAAACCGGGACAACTTAGCAAACTTAGCTTCGTACTGCGCCACAATCATATTGTTTTGATCTAACTTGATGAACTTCACCTCCTTCATGTGACGAATACTTTCGAGAAAGTACTTGTCGTTGAACTGTTCTTGGAACTTCTCTCAAGATATCTTCAGTCCGGCAGGCTGGGTACATTTTACAGATTCCCACCAATGATCTACCTGTCCTCACAACATGAAGGTGGCAAAGGGATCCTTTTACTCCTCGGAGCATCCCAAGACATCAAATATCTTGGTGATCTGTTTTAACCACATCTACGTCTTAAGTGGTTCTGGCTTTCCCAAAAACTTCGGTGGTCTCAGCTCCTTGAACTGCTTATCAGTGACCGTCCGAGAGTTACCAGCGTTTCCCCCTGCATTTTGAACAAGAGTCTCTCTTGCCTGATGTTGCATGAATTGCAGAAAGCCTCTGAACATTCCATCGTTCATCATTTGGTCAGTGTTGTTGTTTGTATAAATATTGTTGTCTTCCTGAAGCACATTATCTTGGTTATTGATTTATGGTGACTCAACGGTCTCCTGTGCTCCATTGCTATTCTCAACATTCTCAGATGTTATTTTCAAATACGGCCACAAAACAAGGGTTAATTGACATGTCACATATTATCCCTATACTCTGACCGACCAATTAAATACCAAATAAACTTAGGTAGGTCATACTAGCGAAGAAATTCTCCGTCTCTCCCGTCCTAGTTCTTGTCTCACATCTTAGCCAGTGATCATATCCCTAAGCTTTGATACCAACTGTGACGCCCCCAAAATAGGTATACATCACTCATCTTGTGTAAGACCCAAAATTTTATAAATAAATATTAATTTTCTCGAAATATTTTTTTGATTATTAAGGTGTGGATTTGAAATAATGTTATAGTTGTGGGTAATAGTTATAAATTTTGCAAAGTATGCAAGTGGTTATAAAATATTCGATTGGTCGGGAAATATTCGTTTTAACAGGGAATATTCGTACAACAGCGCAATTATTGGTGGACCCCACAACGTAATTATTGTCGGAATGAGAAAACGATAGAAATATCTTTTTATGAAAATAACGGCGGAAGTTTTACCGTTAACTGTTGAAATACTCGGTGATAAAAGTACAGTAATACGCGTGGTTGCATAGTAGCACACGGTATTGATTATTGATGCTTACGTGAGAAGTCACTCAGTTTTATTCAATTATTGCTACAGTAATTGCTGCATAGTATCTCACGTTATTTGATTCAATTATTATCACAGTATCATCTACATAATATTTTATATTATTAAATCAATAATTGAGATGACAAAGTTATTAATATTATTATTTGCAATATTGACGATGTCTAGAAGTTTTGTCAAGGAGAGGTTAGATAATCTAATCGCACGTCAATAGGGAGAAATCCTTATCGGAAAGCCCCTTCTTTTCTGAGAACGATCTGGTTGTTAAATATTGTGAATTATAATAATGATGAATAAATATTGTTTAAAATATTGAGGGGATTTTTATGAGGTAATTTATGTAAATTTTGCTTATTTTATGGACCTCATTTACCTATTTTTCAAAATAATCGGTAGAAAGTTTTCAGTATAATAAAGGTGGGGCCCACATGTGGGGTCCACATGTGGAAAAATGAATTTGGAAGGAGTTACGTTGTAGGCAGGGAAGTTATATATATATATAATAAGTTTTGTTTTATATAAAAAATAGAATATATTATATTTTATTATGCATAATGTTTGCATAGTGCCTGCATAGTGTTTGCATAGTAAAATCAAAAAAAAATCTTCTGATTCAAGCGTCCATGATTATTTTTTATATATTGTGCAGTCTGTGATTTCTAAATTCAAATAGTATCTTTTCCATTCTCCTATAAATAGGATACTTAGTTAGAATTGAAAATAACACCAGAATCAGAGAATTCTTCTTCTATAATATTGAGCATATTTCTTTTGAATTTTAGAAAGCTTGGAGTGTAGAAAATAGTGAAAGTTTTTTTCAAAAATATCCCCGCTATACCAGTTGGAATACTCTTCTTTTTGAGGTAAGGGGTATTATTTCTTTCGTATTCATGAAGAGAATTATTTTCTTTCAATACTCATAAGGGTTATTATTTATTTCATATTCGCTTACGATATTATTTTTCGTATTCGTAAGAAATTTTATTTCGTTCAATATTCACAAAAAATATTATATTCGTTTAATATTCGTAAGGAATATTATTTTTGTTTAATATTCGTAAGAAATATTATTTTCGTTTAATATTCGTAAGGAATATTATTTTCGTTTAATATTCGTAAGGAATATTATTTTCGTTTAATATTCATAAGAAATATTAATTTCGTTTAATATTCGTAAGGGATGGTATTTTTGTTCAATATTCGCTTGAAATAATATTTTCTTTCATACTCTATAGTATGTAAGTAATATTATTTCGTTTCAGATTTTGAATTCTATACTCATTTTGTTAAAGTTTTGCCTTCTATATTTTATGAAATTTGTAGAATATCCTTGATATTTGCGCTTCATCCAGTATTTTTTCATGAAAATATTATTCTGAGCATTCTTGATAAGTTTTATCCTTTTTATGATGGAATACTATTCACGGGGTACTATTCACTCAGGTACTATTCACCCGGGGCACTATTCATTACAAAAATTGATTTCTTTTTTGTCCAAATCATTTTTGTTACAATATTATTCTTGAATTTTACTTCACAAAGCAGTATCATGTTGACAATTTAAACGTTATTGAATTCTGGATAAATTAAATTGTTAAAGTCTTTAAAATTTATCCTTGATCTCGTTTGATTGAATTATTATATCATTGTCATCATCCTCATGCTTATATTGTTATGAAAGTCATCTTTAGCCCGTAGTACATAGATGGACTTGGTATGATTATGACTAGGGATTATTCGGTATAATCATGATCATAATGTTACAAATGATGTGGTAAAAGTTCTCATTGGCCCGTAGTGCATTGATGAACAGTGGTTGGCATGATCATGACCATTGGTGAAAACACGAATATTTTTGGCCCGTAGTGCATTGATAATTTATGGTCGTGATACTAAAGAATATCATTGGCTTGTAGTGCAGGGATGATTCGATGATGTGGATTATTTATTAAGCTGAGTCACAACGATAAAATTTATGATAAACTTTTAAATCATAGAAGATAGTAGATATCATGCTCTACTTGACTCTTCTAATGGATTGCTTATTCTGCTGCAGTTGTTGATCTAAAACATGTTGTCTAATATATTCTATCAGTTGTTATACTGTTGAAGGCTAACGATAATCTTATTATGCATTATCTTAGTCATAATATTTCTTATTGGGCTACTTGAGCTCACCCTTTTCTTTCATCGTTCTCTTCAGAAACTGAGAATATAGCTGGGACTAGTCGGGGAACGGATTGACGGTCCAGATGGTTGCATTAGTAGTCCTCACTATTCTGTGAAATAGTGTGATAATAAATGTAATGAGGACTCCATTGAGTGTGGATATTGTCTAGATGACAATATTTGAATTAAAACTCACAGCTTATGTTTTGTCGTATCTTACACGAAAGTTGTATAATTAAGTTGTATTTAAATTTTGTACCATATATTTGGCGACTCAAGATGGGTGATGTATACCTATTTTGAGGGCGTCACAGTTGGTATCAAAGCTTAGAGATATGATTCCTGGCTGAAATTTGAGACACGAATTAGGAGGGGAGAGACGGGGAATTTATTCGCTAGTATGACCTACCTAAGTTTATTTGTTATTTAATTGGTTGGTCAGAATATAGGGATAATATGTTGCATGTCAATTAACCCTTGTTTTGTGGTAGTATTTGAAAATGACATCTGAGAATATTGAGAATAGCAATGAAGCACTTTAGACCGCTGAGTCACCAACGATCAATTCCTAGGATAACGTGCAACATGAAGACTATAATCCTCAGGTAAATAACAACACCGATCAGATGATGAACGATGGGATGTTCAGAGGCTTTATGCAATTCATGCAACATCAGGCGAGAGAGACTCCTATTCAAAATGCAGGTGGAAACACTGGCAATTATTGGACGGTCACCGCTAAGCAATTCAAGGAACTGGTACCACCGGAGTTTATTAGAGAGCCAAAACCACTTAAGGCGGAGACGTGGATAAAGCAGATCACCAAGATATTTGATGTCTTGGGATGCTCCGAGAAGCAAAAGGTTCCCTTTGCCACCTTTATGTTGCGAGGAGAGGCAAATTACTGGTGGGAATCAGTAAAGCGTACTCAACCTGCCGCACTGAAGATGTCTTGGGAGAAGTTCCAAGAGCTGTTCAACGACAAGTACTTTCCTGAAAGTATTCGTCACATGAAGGAGGTGGAGTTTATCAAATTGGAACAAAATAATATGATCGTGTCGTAGTACGAGGCTAAGTTTGCCGAGTTGTCCCGGTTTGCATCCCATTTAGTTGATAATGAGGAGCGAATGACGCGAATGTTTCTAACAGGTTTGAGACCTAAGATACGTCAATACCTCATTTCTCACAAATTGTATTTGTATTCAGATGTAGTGAATAGGGCTCAGTTATTGGAGCGCGATAATGAGCCAGTCCAACCAAAAGATAGCGAGCAATAACACGATAATAATCGTACCGGTGGCAACGGTCATCGGAACAGTGATAACCATCGTGGATGAAATTATCATGCCAGAAATGGTAACCACTTCGGTGGTAATCATGGCCAAGATAATAGAAGAAATGATTCAAGTGGAAAGTTCAAGAAGAGAAGATTTAACGATGATGGGAAGACGTCGGCAGCAGCACCAGCACCAGCACCAGCACCAGCAACAAATTCTAGGGTAGGAGAACGACCTCCAGTTAGATGCTACAGATGCAGAGAGGAGGGACACATAAGTCCAAACTGGTCACAACCTTCCAAGATATATTTTAGTTGTGGAAAAGACGGTCACATAGCTCAATTTTGTCCTGTAGCAAAATCAAATCCAGCTGGGAAGGTGGCACCAAAGGCGGATACGAACAAAACAAAGTTGGTGGTTTCAAGAAGAGCATTTTTCGTGACTTCTCAAAAAGCGAGTAACCTGAACGAAGTTATCACGGGTTAGTTAATCATAAAATCTTGCGAAGTCTATACCTTGTTCGATACCGACTCTACCCACTATTTTTTTTCACCTACTTACGCTCAACGTTTAAATTTAACTCCAAAGAAGTTAGACTTTGACTTATCTATTGAAACTCCGTTAGGAGAAACCTTCGTTACATCCACTATTTATAAATCTTGTTTGATTTAAATCGATACCCTCACGTTACCTGTCGATCTTATCTCTTTGAAAATACTTGCCTTTGATGTGATTTTAAGAATCGACTGGTTAACTACTCATCATGCTAAAATTAATTTTTTCGTAAGGTTGTTAGATTTCATATTCCTACCCAACCTGTTATGCGAATTCAAGCAACTCAACCACTAAAGTCAATCATTGTCATATCAAGCCATAAGTAAAGAACCCCGAGCATTTCTCTAGTGACTTCCTTGTGTGGAATGCACCGAAGCCAGACTTCCCGTAGGTGCCGTCGTGAATGACAATGGCAAGTTGATAGGTATCAATGTGACGTACTATCCAAGTCTTGGGATGAGAGTCACAGTTTTGAATGATATTTCTATTATTAATAAATTTTCTGACGTATTTCTGAAGACTTCTTGGCCTACCCTAGAGCGTGAAATCGAATTTTGTATTGACCTCAGTACAAAACCCATTTCTAAAATCTCAAATATTTCTTCATCTAAAACGAACGTAACATGCGCCAAAGACGTTGGCTCGAGCTGTTGAAGATTACGACCATACCATTCAATAGCATCATAGAAAAGCGAATGTGGTAGCTGACGCGTTGAGTAGAAGATCGTATGCGGTTACGAGTGTGACGTTGTTAACATAAAGACCAATTTCGTACGACTTACAAATGATAAAGATATAATTAAAGACTCTAGGGACCCACGTGAAGATAACGAATATACAATTAAAACCTACTTTAATCGATAAAGTTAAAGATGCTCAAGTTATACACTCGGAGCTGATAAATACGAAGAAGAAGATTCAAGAAGGAGTTATTCTAGAAGCAAGAATCGACGATGAGAGAAAATCTCAACCTTCAATTTAATTGGGCCATTTGAAATCCTCGATCGAGTAGGAACTGTGGCCTATAGGCTCGCCTTACAGCCAATTATGTCGCGTGTTCATAACGTTTTTCACGTATCGATGTTATGTAAATATGTGAACGACCCGAACCACATAATTGATTTAGAACCGGACGAGATAGCAGAAGATTTAACGTATGAAGATGTACCTGTTAAAATCTTGAATAAGAAGGAATATATTTTACGCTCAAAGGTTATACATCAAGAGTTAGAATCTGAAATGAAAACAAGGTATCCTTACCTATTCGACATACCAGGTACGTACTTAAATTTCGAGGGCCAAATTTCATAAGGAGGGGAGATTGTAAGACCCCAAATTTTATGAATAAAGATTAATTTTCTCGAAATATTTTTTTGAGTATTAAGGTGTGGATTTGATATAATGTTATAGTTGCGGGTAATATATATTAATTTTGCAAACTATGCAAGTGATTATAAAATATTCGATTGGTTGGGAAATATTCGTACAACGGCGCAATAATTAGTGGACCCCACAACGTAATTATTGTCGGAATGAGAAAACGACAGACATATCTTTTTATGAAAATAACGGCGGAAATTTTACCGTTAACTGTTGAAATACCCGGTGATAAAAGTACAGTAATACGCGTGGTTGCATAGGAGTACACTGTAAGACCCCAACTTTTATGAATAAAGATTAATTTTTCTCGAAATATATTTTTGAATATTATGGTGTGGATTTGATATAATGTTATCGTTGTGGGTATTATTTTTAATTTTGCAAAGTAAGCAAGTGGTTGTATAATATTCGATTGGTCGGGGAATATTTGTTTTAATAGGGAATTTCGTACAACGGCACAATCATTGGTGGACCCTACAACGGAAGTATTGTCGTAGTTAAAAAACGACAGAATTATCTTATTATAAAAATAACGGTGAAAGTTTTACCGTTAAACTGTTGAACTACCCAGTGGTAAAAGTACAGTAATACGCGTGGTTTTATAGTAGCATATGGTATTGATTATTGATTCTTACATGAGAAGTCACTAAGTTATACTCAATTATTGCTACAGTAATTACTGCATAATATCTCTCATATTATTGATTCAATTATTGTCACAGTATCATCTGCATAATATTTATTATTATTAAATCAATAATTGAGACGACAAAAGTTATTCATATTATTATTTGTAATATTGACGATGTCTAAAAAGTTCTGTCGAGGAAAGGTTTGGTCACCTAATTGTACGTCAATAAGGAGAAATCCTTATCGGAAAGCCCCCTCTTTCTTGGGAACGATCTGGTTGTTAAATATTGTGAGTTATAATATTAATGATGAATAAGTTCGTGTTGATTAAAGATGAAGTTGATATTTTCATTGTGTTGGGATTATTAGTGTTAATGAAAATCGACATCTATTTCGATAATAATTGATGTCTGGAGGTTATATTGACCAATCGGGTAATTAATCGGATAAATGAGCAATTAATTGCTATTAATTCACATGCTTATAACTATTTGTTCACATGCATGTACTATTGATTCACATGCATGTACTATTAGGGGAGGTGGTGCAAAATTGATAATACTTGCATGACTTAATTAAAAATAGAGGTATAGATGAAGGTACTATACCGTAACTATTTTTTTCACATGTGTGTACAATTGATTCACATGAATGTACTATTGATTCACATGATGTACTATTAGGGCAGGTGGTGCAAGTTTGATAATACTTGCAGGACTAAACTAAAAATGAAGGAAAAGATGAAGGTATTATACTGTAATATTTCGAGCCTCAAAATGTGCAATTATCGAAACTATATTTTCCTATAAATAGAAGCTCATTCTTCTTTCATTCTCACTAATTCACTAAGACTCACAAGAGCAATTATAGAGAGAGAAGCTATAGAGAGAAAGTAGAAGAGAAGTCTGTTACCTCACTACTCCAGTATCCAGTCTTCTTCTGAGGTAAGGGATATTATTTTGTTCAGTATTAATAGGAATAATATTTTCTTCCACACTCTGTAGTATGTGAGTAATATTATTTCGTCTCGTATTCCTGATTATACCCTCATTTTGTTAAAATATTGCTTCAATACTCCGTGAAATTAGTAGAATATCCTTAAAATTTGCGTTTCATCTAGTATCGTTTCACAAGGATATTTTCTGCACATTCTTGTTAAATTTTAATATTTTAACAATGGAGTATTGTCCATGAGTAGTATTCATTTTTACGGTACTATTCATAAAGTACTATTCATGGGGTACTATTCACAAAGTACTATTCACGGATACTATTCACAAAGTACTATTCATGAGTACTATTCATAAAGTACTATTTACGGGGTACTATTCTCGAAGTACTATTCACGGGGTACTATTCACTCAGGTACTATTCACCTGGGGAATTATTCATGACAACAATTGATTTCTTTGTTGTCCAAATCAGTTTTGATATAATATTATTCTTGAATTTTACTCCACAAAGCAGTATCATTTTGACAATTTGGATATTATTGAATTCTGGATAAATTAAGTTATAAATCTTTAAAAATTTGTCCTTTCTTTCTTTTAATTGAATTCTTATACCATTGTCATCATCCTCATGCTTATATTGTGATAAAAGTCATATGTGGCTTACGTGCATAGATGTACTATTGATTGGTATGATTATGACCATAGATTATTCGGTATAATCATGACTGTAATGTTACAAATGATATGGTAAAAATCCTCATTGGCCTGTAGTGCATTGATGGACAGATATTGGTATGATTATGACCAAGGCTTATTCGATATAATCATGACCATTGATGATTACATGAATATCCTTGGCCCGTAGTGCAGGGATAATTCGATGATGTGGTTTATTTATTAAGCTGAGTCTCAGCGATAAAATTGATGATAAACTTTTTAAATCATAGAAGATAGTAGATATCATGATGTACTTGACTCTTCTAATGGATTGCTTGTTCCGCTGCAGTTAAACTTGATGTTTATTATATTTTATCAGTTTAACACTGTTGAAGGCTAACGATAATTTATTCTGCATTATCTTAGTCATAATATTTCTTACTGGGCTAGTTGAGCTCACCCTTTCTTTTCATTATTCTATTCAAAAAATGAGAATATAGCTGGGACTAGTTGGGGAACGGAGTGACGGTCCAGATATTTGCATTAGTAGTCCTCACTATTCAGTGAAATAATGTGATAATAATTGTAATGAGGACTTTATTTGAGTTTGGATACTCTCTACGAGACATTATCTATGTTGAAACTCTCAGCTAAGTTTTGTCGTACTATATAAAAGAAGTTTGTATTTAAATTCTGTACCATGTATTTGGCGACTCAAGATGGGTGATGTATACCTCTTTTGGGGGCGTCACAGTTGGTATCAAAGCTTAGGGATATGATCCCTGGCTGAGATGTGAGACTAGAACTAGGAGGAGAGAAACGGGAAATTCCTTCGCTAGTATAACCTACCGAAGTTTATTTGGTATTTAATTTGTCGGTCAGAGTATATGGATAATATGTGACATGTCAATTAACACTTGTTTTGTGGCAGTATTTGATAATGGCATCTGAAAATGTTGAGATAAGCAATGAAGCACATGAGACCGTTGAGTTACCAATGATTAATACCCAGGATAATGTGCATCAGGATGGCAATAATCCTCAGGAAAATAACAACGCTGACCAAATGATGAACGATGGGATGGTCAGAGGCTTTATGCAATTCATGCAACATCAGGCGAGAATGACTCCTATTCAAAATGCAGGTGGAAACACTGACAACTCTCAAACGGTCACTGCTAAACAGTTCAAGGAGCTGGGACCACCGGAGTTTATTGGAGAGCCAAAACCACTTAAGGCGGAGACGTGGATAAAGCATGAAATTTAAATAGGTACACTTCGAAGGGGGGGTTAAATAAGTGTAGGCACACACTATGTCCAATTTTTATTTCTTATCAAAAAATATTTTGGGTGTTTAATGCAGCAAGCTGGATTACTGATATGAATAGAATGCAGGTTGCTAGATAAATAACAGAATATTCAAGTACAGAATGTAATCACACAAACACCAGAATTTTTACGTGGTTCAACTACTACCCTCTAGAATAGTAGCCTAATCCACGTCCAATACCAACTAGTTTTGGAGACTCACTTTTATTAAACTCTTCCAATTACAATACAAGTTCTAGTAAATTTGAACACCTTTGTTCCTTGTGCACCTATGCACTCTTAAGCACCTATGCTTTCCTTCAACTTGACTGTAAGAAATTATCAACCCAAACAGGATTACCCAAAACAATATAGATTTAGATAAGATAATTAAAATACATACTAGAGATCTAATGATCAAGCAATATATCACTTACCAACTTAAGGCTCTAGTATGAAATGATGTGCAACAGAAATATTACCAGAGTATGTTCTATGCAATCTTCTTAACTGAAGCTCTTTTCTTAATACAATCAATATCGATCAATGAGAAAAATAATTCTGCAGCTTGTATGCTTTGAAGATACTGTTTATGTTTTTCTCATTAAAATATGTTACAGAGCTCGGTTTATATAGATCGCTTCCAAAATCTTACCATTACAAAGGTTTGTTGCTTATTTAAAATATTTTGCATAAATCGTGTCGTTCTATATCAATCATGATCTGCTCAGCTTGATTTCAATCACAGAGATTCTATTTACTGAGAGATCACGCCATCAGTATTTAAGGCTTAATTGATTTCCATTTCATGGGAGAAAGGCTTGATGCAGATTACTTTATAGTCCCAATTACAAAGCCAGAATTTATGCCCATAAACATTTGCTGCCATGTTTCCAGATATCTTAACATGTATTGGTCCGTTAGAATTAGCCAATTAAGTTGCTTAAATCGTGAGACAATATTATGGCACATGATTTCTGCTATGAGTATGCAATATATGGTAATTTATGCAATCAACTAGTTACCTTAATTAATTGCCTAGAATTAGGACCCTTGATTTATGATACATAAATTGTGCAGCATGATGAAACATGATTTACCATACAATATCTTCTAACTTGTGTCCATATATCTTACCTTATATTCGGACACCCAATTAGATCCCTTGAATCGTGGGATAATTTTATGAAGCAACACTTATGGTAATATGATTACCCCATTTCTTGCTCTACCGTATATGACTATTTAACAAGATTTGATTCCTTACGTGAGCAATTCTGGCCATGCATATTATGAGCTAGTTTATTAACATGTAACATCAAATATGAATGCAAATATATATATATATATATATATATATATATATATATGTAATGCACATGTCCTAGAGCCTTATTTTGGAAAGTAATAAGTGCTAAGATCTTACATATATTCCTAGGACTCAATTTTGCTTTTCTTTCTTCAAGGATGTCTTGGCTTTGTAATTTCCTCCTTGATGTTTTTGAAATTTCATATCTTTCCCTAAAATGTAATATAGCATGATTAGAGGAACAATAAGGTCATCATCAAAACATGGAGTGTGACATAAATCAACATTCTCCCCCTTTTTAATGATGACAACAAGATAATTATGGCTCCCCCTAAAGCCATGCATTTCAAGAGAGTTACAGCTCCCCCTTAGTTCATGCATACTATTGACTGCATATGTGCAGTGTTTGAATAACCCTACTTTTTGTAATTTATGAAACTTTTGACAGTCACCCTGCATTTTTTGGTTAGTCCACAATATGTTAAGCAAAAAATTAAGCGATTAAACCATCATCCATCAGCAGATTTAAACCATAGTCTTAACAACATAAGTTATCATGTATGAAAAGTTAAAAAAAAATATCTTTTGGAAGCAGGCAGAATTATAATTCTTCTCCCCCTTTGGCATCCATCAAAAAGGTGTGTCTAGAAGCCAAAGAAAGGGCAAGGTGTCTAAGCATCCTCCTCTTTAAGATTAACGTGATTGGCTTCGCGAGATGTGAAATAGGGCCGGTGACGCTTGCGGTGTTCGATCTCCTCAAGGGACATTGAGTTGGCAAATCGGGGAGGACGAGCAATGAAGGTGGGAGGTGGGAGAGGCAGGTCCAGAAAGTCGCCTTGAAATTCAGCCATCCAATTGCATTGGGGCCATTCAGGTATGCGCGCTTAGACTTGGTCTGCTTGCAGCTCCTCACTTAGGTCATTCATGCGACGCTCTGTAAAGCGTCCAAGAGTCCCAATTTGATGGTTGATGAACTTAAGCTCTGTGCTTAATTGGCAGGCGTTGCGGTTCATCTTTCGTTGCAGGGCTTCGACCATCGCCCGCGTATGCAACTTGAATCCAGCTTGAAGGTCTATGAACTCATCTTCCACATTGCGAAACATAGCGTAAAGATCAGTGTGACGAATGGGAAGTTTGCCTTTTTTAAGGACGGAGAGACGGAGTTGAATATCTTTGACATCAGAAGTGATTTGGGCTTGATTATTTACAATGGTGTGAAGGATAGTGAGAATGTCAGGGGAGAAAGGCGAGGAAGTAGGAGGTATAGGTTTGGGAATTTTAGGTACCACACTGATGAACTTTCCTTTAAGAAGAGGGATATGAGCCCCTTTGAGATAGGTAGAATCGATAGAATCAGTTAATTGGATGGAACCCTCATCATCGAGTGGAATTTGGAAGTGAGTAAATAGTTTGGTGAGGAAGCAACTGTAGGGCAGACACTTTTTGGAATGTTTGACACAGTGAATCATGTGTTTGAGCATCATCAGTGAAAAATTTAATGGTTGGCAGGTCATTATTTAGGCCACCAAGACCAAATCCTGATACGTGAATTCAGCTCCACCACCGAGACAAGGGAGGAGATTGTACCATAACATTTTGTGAAGAACTATTGCAAGAGGAGACATTCGGTGGTTTTAGGGAGGGTGATGGAGGACACTGTTGGGTTATCCGTGATAATGCGAAGCTGTACTAGGGGAGACAGAGGAGTAGAGATTGGCCCTTTAAGGGTGAAGGGGGAGTCACCGGTGTGTGGAATTAACAGTATACTCCCTAAATCCATAGCTGTGAAGAACAAAGATTTACCTATGACAAATGAAGTGAAGAAATCGCCATTATTCTCAAGATTGGTATAAAACTACTGAACTAATTTTGGGTAGGCTACCAAGGGAGGAGTACTTAATGAAGACAAACCACATGACTCAAAGAGACGATGAAGGGGTGAGTTTTGGTAGTAAAACATGTCTATCGATTTTTCCTAGACAAAAGATTTTTGACAAATAAAGGTTTTAAAATGGACTCCGAAATTATGGCTTCTAAAAAAATCGTCAGGTACATCATGCAAGGAGATAGAGAGAGGAATTACCGGTATCGAAGGCGAGCCAGGTGAGGGGTCGGTGATCTTGCGTTGTTTGTGACCTGTCGATGTCCCGATTGGAGGTGGAGAAGGTAGACTAGCTTCGGATTCGGCAGGGGATGATCCACCAGAGATGATCATGACAGAGGATGGCCTTCGTTTCAGTCGTTGAGTGACCGGTGGTTGAGATGGTGGAGAGGGAGGTGAGACTTCGTCTTCCGATTCATCACGAAGCTGTTTGCCATGCCTAGTTATCATTGTAGCAGAGAGGAGTTGAGTCGATTGAGATGGAGGAGGGGGATAAGAGATATTCAGAGCCTGGAGAGTCAGAGATAGAGAAAAAGGTAAGGCGGCTTCTGGTCTTTTATGTAGAGAACACATTATCGAGATATGGGAAGTGGCGAAGCCGGCTTTGGGAAGGAGAATCTGAATAGATTTTAATGGGCGTAATTATGGCTGAATAGGTACGCCAGAAATTTGGCTATCTAATATCTTTAACCCATTCGGTTCATATTTTTATTAGACACATTCCGAGTTCTCTCCTTAGAGTACCGAATCTTTCTTCCCCTAGAGGTTTTGTAAATATATCTGCTAGTTGATGCTCAGTGGGAATAAATATTAATCTTATTAACCCTTTGGACACATTGTCTCTAAGAAAATGGTGGCGTACTTCTATGTGTTTTGTGCGAGAATGTAGTACTGGATTTTTAGAGATGGCTATGGTGCTTGTATTATCACAGTATATGGGCACATTTTCACATATGATGTCAAAGTCACACAGTGTTTGACGCATCCATAAAATTTGGGAGCAGCAACTTCCTGCTACTAAATATTCACCCTCAGTGGTGGATAGAGCGACTGACGTTTGCTTCTTGTTGTGCCATGAGACAAGACTTTGTCCCAAAAATGTACATGCACCGCTTATGCTTTTTCTATCTATTTGGCAACCTTCATAGTCAGCATCTGAATAACCCATTAGATCAAAATTGTCACATTTTGGATAAAATAATCCTAAATTAGTAGTACCACTCAAATATTTAAATATTCGTTTAACAGCCTGTAAGTGGCATTCTTTGGGTTTGGCCTGAAACCGAGCACATAGACACACACTGTACATTATATCAGGTCTAGAATCAGTTAAATATAGTAGGGATCCAATCATACCTCTGTATTTTATTACCTCTACATCAGTACCTTTTTCATCTGCTGTGAGTTTTATTGATGTACTCATTGGTGTGGTCTTTGAGTTTGAATTATCAAACCCGAATCTCTTAAGTAACTCTTTTGTGTACTTGGTTTGATGAATGAATATACCTTCATGATTTTGTTTAATTTGAAGGCCCAGAAAGTAGTTGAGTTCTCTCATCAGGCTCATGTCAAACTCTTTGTGCATGCATTTGGAAAACCACTCACAAAGAAAATTATTAGTAGCACCAAATATTATATCGTTTACATAGATTTGTGCAATAATAATATCTTTATTTTGACGTTTAATAAATAGCATGGAGTCGATTTTACCTCATATGAACCCATTTGATAGGAGATACTTACTTAATCTTTCGTACCAAGCCCTTGGGGCTTGTTTGAGTCCATGGAGTGCCTTCTTGAGTTTATATACGTAATGTGGAAACTTGTCATGCTCAAATCCAGGTGGCTGTTTTACATAGACTTCTTTATTTATGTACCTGTTGAGGAAGGCGCTTTTGACGTCCATTTGGTATAGCTTGAACTTTTTGAAACAAGCAAATGCTAGTAGTATACGAATGGATTCCAAGCGGGCTACTGGAGCAAATGTTTCTTCATAGTCTATTCCTTCTTGCTGGTTGTATCCTTGAGCAACTAGTCTCGCTTTGTTTCTTGTAATTGTTCTGTATTCGTCAAGTTTGTTTTTGAATACCCATTTAGTTTCAATAATGAATACATCTTTCGGAGGAGGCATCAATTCTCACACTTGACATCTTTCAAATTGTTGTAACTCTTCTTGCATTACTAGTAGCCAATTTTCATCAAGTATGGCTTCTTTGGCGTTCTTTGGTTCAATCTGGGATAGAAATGCTGAGAAAGCACACATGTTTTGTGCTTTTCTTCTTGTAGTAACTCCTTCATTTATGTTTCCAATGATGTTATCAGGGGGATGATTTTTAATAAATCTTGCTAATTTTGGAAGTAGAATGTCATGGATCACTTCTTCAGTAGTTTCTGAGTTATTGTCCTGTGAGTCGTTCATTTTAACTTGTGGGATATGTTCCTGATTTTCGTATTTAGCTTGCTAGATAGAGTCTTGAACTTGATGTTCTTCTAATCCAGCTTGTTGGATCGGTTCCATAGTCTTGCTGTTTTGCTTTATGTGGTATGATGGATTTGCAGCAGTCTCTAAAATTATTGCATCTTCTTCTCTTTCTTTTGGAATATCATGGTTAAGTTCATTAAATTTGATATGTATAGATTCTTCGATACACAGCTTTTGCACATTATAAATGCGATATGCTTTACTATTTTGTGCATAGCCGATGAAAATTCCCTCATAAGATCTAGCATCAAACTTGCCTAAGTTCCCACCAGTGTCAAGAATAAAACATTTAGATCCAAAGATTTTGAAATAGCTTATATTAGGAAGTCGTTTATTTAATAATTCATATGGTGTTTACAAAAGAATTGGGCGGATTAACACTCTATTTAGTACATAACATGATGTGTTTACAGCTTCAGCCCAAAATTTCTTTGGGAGTTTACTTTCTTGAATTAGTGTTCTAGCTGTTTCTTGTAAGGTACGATTTTTTCTTTCTACCACTCCATTTTGTTGAGGGTTCTAGGTGTTGAGAATTCATGAGTTATTCCTTTTTGATTACAAAATGTAATAAAATCCTTTTGAAATTCAGTACCATGGTCACTTCTGATACTTATAAGATTAAGACTATATTTGGTCTTCAAATTTTTAATCAGTTTTTCAAATTCTTTAAATGCCTCATCTTTTGTTCTAAGGAATAGTACCCATGTATATCTTGAGAAATCATCGACTATCACAAAAGCATAGAATTTACCGTTTAGACTAGCATGCCTTTCAGGTCCAAATAAATCGAGATGAAGCAATTGTAAGGGAGAAGAAGTTGATACCATGTTTTTGGCTGTGAACGATGTTCTTAGTTGTTTTCCAAGTTGACAAGGTTTGCATATACCTTTCTTCTCAAAATTCATTTTGGGTAATCCTCTTACTAAGTTCTTTGATGACAACTTCTTGATGAGGTCCATATGAACATGTCCCATCCTTCTATGCCATAGATTCGCTTCATCTTGAACAGTTGCAAGACATAATTCTTCCTCCTGTCGCTCAAAATCAAGAGTATATATATTCCCTTCTCTTTGGGCAACTAAAGCAGCATTGTTAGTACTATGTGAAATTATACATTTATCTTTTTCAAACTTTAATTGATGTCCATTATCCATTAATTGACTAACACTGATAAGATTGAATTCTAGTCCGTTAACAAGGTGAACATTATTAATGTTAACCTTACCATTACCAATTTTACCTTTCCCAATTATTTCGCATGACCGATTATCACCGAATGTGACAGTTCCAAGTTTCTTTTTGACATTTAGTTCCACGAACTTAGATTTGTCTCTCGTCATATGACGTGAACATCCACTGTCAAGGATCCACTTTTGAGAAGATACTTTGGCTTTAAAACATACCTGTATAAGAGAGATACAATTTATATTTTTGGTACCCATATCTTTTTGGGTCCACTTGTGTTAGTTGAAATCATATCACTTTTCTTTATCCATATGGCTTTACTTCGATTTTTCTTTCTTGAGCAGTTTATCTCTAGATGTCCTTTAATGCCACAATTTTTGCAAGAAGTAAAAGGCGTGCAATAATTTAATTTAAACGATGATTTAGATTTTAGCATTTTAACTTCTTTTCTATATATTGGGTTGTAACCTATACCATGTTTATCATAACTGGGTCTTTGTTTTCCTAGCATGACATTTAGGTTTTCTTCCCCATGAACAAATTTAGCTAGAGAGATTTTTAACGATTCTATTTCTTTTTGTAGATCATTAGTTGGAGGTGTTTTATTAATCGATTCATTACCAAATGCATCAATGCACACATCTCTCATTTTTATCTCATTTTTTAATTTTTCAACTTCATTATTTAGCTGTTTTACCTTGTTGAACAGTATTTTATTGAAATTATCTAAATATTCATTCTTTGCTGTTAATATCTTTTCCTCATTTGTGTGTGTTACCTTTTCTAATTCTTTCTTTTCATCTATTAGTGCTTCCACTTCACCCATTAAAGTGTTTACTATATCTTTTAAGTGCATTTTTTTTTCTTTTAGTTTTTCATTTTCTTGTTTCAAAGTAATAACATCAGAAAGAGGTACCTCACTGGATTCACCTTCAAGTCCCATGAAACATATTTGAGCCAGTTCATCGTTTGCATCTATTTCCACTCCAGATTCTTCATCATCACTCCATGTTAGGAATGCTTTATGCTTTTTGAACTCCTTATTGCCTTGTTTTCCTTTGTTTTTGAGTTGGAAGCAATCCTTTTTAAAGTGACCTGGTCGTCCACACTCGAAACAGGTTTCTTTGGTTGGCTTTGCTTTGAATTTGTTTGCATTGAATGTATTTTTCCTTTGATTCTTTCTTTCAAGTAAGCCCTTAAGTCTTCTTGACATCATGGCTATTTCATCATCCGAGTTATTCTCAAGTTCTTCTTCAATTCCTGCATTTAAAGCTAGTACCTTCTTTCGAGGAACTTCTTCCTCGTCATCATATCTTTTTAATTGATGTTCATATTCTTCCAGCTCACCAAAGAGAGTTAATGTATCCATAGAAGAAATATTGACGGAGTCTTGAAGAGTAGTAATTTTAGATGCAAACCTTTTGGGCATAATCCGAACTAACTTACGGTTGATTTCACTTTGTGGAATTGACTTGTCGAGCAACTTTAAAGAATTTATAAGTACCAAGAATCGTGCTTGAGCCATTTTGATTGTTTCGTCTCTTTCCAGTTTGAACATTTCGTAGTCATGCATGAGCATACTTAGCTTAACTTCTCGTACTTTGGAAGTTCCTTCGTCACTTACCACTAGGGTATCCCATATCTCCTTTGATGTGTTGCATGAAGAAACTTTATCTATTTCGGATTGCACCATGCCACTGAGAAGAGTGTTCATTGCTTTTGAATCGTATGAAATCATGTATGTTTCGGTTGAGTCCATCTCGAGTAGAGTTTTTGGGGTGCCATCATCTCTCCTTGGGATTACTGGTCCATTCTCTACCACCCACCATTCCCATGGGTCTCGCTTAAGATATATCCTCATCCGAAATTTCCAGAAGTTATAGTTCTCAGTTCCAAAGAGTAGTGGAGGTCGGTTTGTTGATTGACCTTCGTGATGAGCGTTTCCAAGTTGTGCCATTTCAGAATCTTTCCCAACAAGTCACCTTTAAGACCAAGATAAGTAGAGCCAAGCTCTGATACCAAATGAAATTTAAATAGGTACACTTAGAAGGGGGGTTGAATAAGTGTAGGCACAAACTATGTCCAATTTTTATTTCTTATCAAAAAATCTTTTGGGTGTTTAATACAGCAAGCTGGATTACATATATGAATAGAATGCAGGTTACTGGATAAATAACAGAATATTCAAGTACAGAATGTAATCACACAAACACCAGAATTTTTACATGGTTCAACTACTACCCTCTAGAATAGTAGCCTAATCCACGTCCAATACCAACTAGTATTGGAGAATCACTTTTATTAAACTCTTCCAATTACAATACAAGTTCTAGTAAATTTGAACACCTTTGTTCCTTGTGCACCTATGCACTCTTAAGCACCTATGCTTTCCATCAACTTGACTGTAAGAAATTATCAACCCAAACAGGATTACCCAATACAATATAGATTTAGATAAGACAATTAAAATACATACTAGAGATCTAATGAACAAGCAATATATCACTTACCAACTTAAGGCTCTAGTATGAAATGATGTGCAACAGAAATATTACCAGAGTATGTTCTATGCAATCTTCTTAACTGAAGCTCTTTTCTTAATACAATCAATATCGATGAATGAGAAAAACAATTCTGCAGCTTGTATGCTTTGAAGATACTGTTTATGTTTTTCTCATTAAAATATGTTACAGATCTCAGTTTATATAGATCGCTTCCAGAATCTTGCCATTGCAAAGGTTTGCTGCTTATTTAAAACATTTTGCATAAATCGTGTCGTTCTATATCAATCATGATATGCTCAACTTGATTTCAATCATAGAGATTCTATTTACTGAGAGATCACGCCATTAGTATTTAAGGCTTAATTGATTTCCATTTCATGGGAGAAAGGCTTGATGCAGATTACTTTATAGTCCCAATTACAAAGCCGGAATTTATGCCCATAAACATTTGTTGCCATGTTTCCAGATATCTTAACATGTATTGGTCCATTAGAATTAGCCAATTAAGTTGCTTAAATCGTGAGACGATATTATGGCACATGATTTCTGCTATGAGTATGCAATATATGGTAATTTATGCAATCAACTAGTTACCTTAATTAATTGCCTAGAATTAGGACCCTTGATTTATGATACATAAATTGGGCTGCATGATGAAACATGATTTACCATACAATATCTTCTAACTTGTGTCCATATATCTTACCTTATATTCGGACACCCAATTAGATCCCTTGAATCGTGGGATAATTTTATGAAGCAACACTTATGGTAATATGATTACCCCATTTCTTGCTCTACCGTATATGACTATTTAACAAGATTTGATTCCTTACGTGAGCAATTCTGGCCATGCATATTATGAGCTAGTTTATTAACATGTAACATCAAATATGAATGCAAATATATATATGTAATGCACATGTCCTAGAGCCTTATTTTGGAAAGTAATAAGTGCTAAGATCTTACATATATTCCTAGAACTCAATTTTATTTTTCTTTCTTCAAGGATGTCTTGGCTTTGTAATTTCCTCCTTGATGTTTCTGAAATTTCATATATTTCCCTGAAATGTAATATAGCATGATTAGAGGAACAATAAGGTCATCATCAAAACATGGAGTGTGACATAAATCAACAAAGCAGATCACCAAGATATTTGATGTCTTGGGATGCTCCGAGGAGCAAAAGATTTCCTTTGCCACCTTTATGTTGCGAGGAGATGCAGATTACTGGTGGGAATCGGTAAAGCGTACTCAACTTGTCGCACTGAAGATGTCTTGGGAGAAGTTCCAAGAACTGTTCACCGACAAGTACTTTCCCGAAAGTATTCGTCACATAAAAGAGGTAGAGTTTATCAAGCTAGAGAAAAACAATATGATCGTGTCACAGTACGAAGCTAAGTTTATCGAGTTGTCCCGGTTTGCGTCCCACTTGATTGATAATGAGGAGAGAATGACGTGGATGTTTCTAAGAGGTCTGAAACCTGAGATATGTCAATACCTAGTTTCTCACAAACTGTGTTTGTATTCGGATGTTGTAAATAGGGCTCAGTTATTAGAGCGCGATAACGAGTCAACCCAACCAAGAGAGGGCAGCCGACAAAATGATAATACTAGTGGTAGCAGTCATCGAAGCGGTGACAATAAACGTGGAGGGAATCAATATGCCAGAAATGGTAACCACTTCGGTGGAAATCATGGCCAAGATAATAGAAGTGGAAATTTCAAGAAGAGGAGATTCAACAATGATGGAAAGACGTCATCACCATCACCTATTATTAAGGAAGGGGAACGACAACCAATCGTATGTTACAAATGCGGAGGGGAGGGACATATCAGTCCGAAATGTACGTAGCAATCCAAAGCGTGTTATAATTGCGAAAGAGAAGGTCACCTATCCCAATTTTATTGTGCAGTAAAGCCAAGTCCAGCTGGGATGGAGGCACCAAAGGCCGTCCCAGAGAAGTCAAAGCCGGTAGTTCAAGGGAGAGCGTTTGTCGTAACCTCCTAAAAAGCAACAACCCGAACGAAGTCATCACGGGTAAGCTAATCATAAACTCTAGCGAAGTCTATACCTTATTTGATACCGGTTCTACCCATTCTTTTATTTCTCCTACTTGCGCTCAATGTTTAAATTTAACTTCAGAGATTTTAGACTTTGACTTATCTATTGAAACTCCTTTGGGAGAAACCTTCATTACATCCACTATTTATAAGTCTTGTTTGATTCAAATCGGTAACCGCACGTTACCTGTCGATCTTATCTCTTTGAAAATACTTGCATTTGATGTGATTTTAGGGAGTGATTGGTTAACTACTCATCATGCTAATATTGATTGTTTTCGTAAGGTTGTTAGCTTTCATATTCCTAACCAATCTATTATTCAAATTCAAGCAACCAAACCACTAAAGTCAATCACTGTCATATCAAGCCATAAAGCTATTTGTTTATTGAAAAACATATGTCAAGCTTTCTTAGCCCATGTCACGGATTTAAATAAAAAGACGTCAGATTTGAATGATATTTCTATTGTTAATAAATTTCTTGACGTATTCCCTGTAGAACTTCCTGGCCTACCCCCAGAGCGTGAAATCGAATTTTAAATCGACCTTGAACTCGATACAAAACACATTTCCAAAGCCCCATATCGAATGGCTCCTATTAAACTTCAGGAGTTAAAAACCCAACTACAGAAATTGTTAGACATCGGTTTCATTCGTCCTAGTACGTCTCCTTGTGGTGCTCCTGTTCTATTCGTGAAAAAGAAAGATGGAAGTATGCGACTTTGTATTGATTATCGGGAGTTGAATCATGTCACCATAAAAAATAGGTACCCATTACCTCGTATTGATGATCTGTTTGACCAGTTGCAAGGCGTCAAATTCTTTTCAAAGATCGATCTTCGTTCTGGATATCATCAGTTGAAGATTAAAACTAATGACATTCCAAAGACTGCTTTCAGAACTCGGTACGGGCATTACAAATTCCTAGTCATGTCTTTTGGATTGACTAATGCTCCTGCTGCCTTTATGGATATGATGAACCGAGTATTCAAAAAATATTTGTATCACTTTGTGGTCGTCTTTATTGATGGCATCCTCATTTACTCCAAAAGTCGTGAAGATCATGAGCAACACTTGAGGTTGATACTCCAAAAGCTTCGTGAAAACAAGTTATATGCCAAGTTGAAGAAATGTGAGTTCTGGCTTGAGGAAGTAGCATTCCTTCGGCACGTAATATCAAATCACAGAATATCTGTTGACCCAGCAAAGATTGAATCAGTTCAAAGCTGGAAGCAACTTAAGTCAGTGACCGAAGTACGTAGCTTTCTCGGCTTAGCTGGTTATTACTGGAGATTCATAGAATGGTTTTCTCGAATCGCTACTCCATTAACTCAGCTGACTCGGAAAGATACAAAATTTGGTTGGAGCGAGGAATGTGAGAAGAGTTTTCAAGAACTCAAGAGGAGACTCATTTTAGCACATGTTCTGATAATACCATCTGGTTCGGAGGAATTTGTCATCTACAGTGATGCTTCAGGCAAAGGGTTAGGATGTGTTCTCATGCAACATGGGAAAGTCATAGCCCTCACGATAACTCAAAGAATATGAGAGGAATTATCCTACTCATGATCTAGAGTTGGTAGCAGTTGTTTTTGCGCTTAAGATTTGGAGGCATTACCTGTATGGAGAGAAGGTGGAGATCTATACGGATCATAAAAGCCTCAAATATTTCTTCACTCAAAAGGAACTCAACATGCGGCAACGGTGATGGCTTGAGCTGTTAAAAGATTACGATTATACCATTCAATACCATCCTAGAAAAGTGAACGTAGTAGCTGACGCATTGAGTAGAAGATCATATGCGGGTACGAGTACGATATTGTCAACGCAAATGCCCATTTTGTATGACTTACAAAGGATGGAGATAAAGTTAAAGACTCCAAGGACCCATGTGGTGATGGCGAATATATGAGTAGAACCGATTTTAATCGATAAAGTTAAAGCTGCTCAAGCTACAGACCTGGAGCCGATGCATATGAGGAAGAAAGTGCAAGAATGTGTTATTTCGGAAGCAAGAATCGATGAAGAAGGAATACTTCGAGTCAACTCCAGACTTTATGTTCCTAACGATTCAGACTTGAAGTATAAAATCATGATGGAGGCGCACAACACACTGTTTACAATCTATCCTGTGAGTACCAAAATGTATCATGATTTTCGACATACATTTTGGTTGAACAATATGAAGAGAGAGATAGCGGGGTTAATCTCAATGTGTCTAACTTGTCAATGAGTCAAGGCGGATCATCAAGCGCCAAAAGGTCCATTGCAACCACTTGAAATAACAGAATGGAAGTGGGAGCACATTATCATGGATTTCGTTACTGGTCTTCCCAAGGTTTCTCAAGGCATATATGCGATTTGGGTCATTATTGATAGATTGACCAAGTCTGCTCATTTTTTACCTATACGAGAAATTTATACACTTGAACATCTTGCTCGTATATACATAAATAATATTGTAAGATTGCATGGTATGCCAGTATCCATAGTTTCTGATCGAGACCCAAGATTCACTTCACAATTTTGGGTTAGTTTGCAAAAAGCTATGGGCTCGGATTTACGATTTAGTTCATTATATCATCCTTAAACGGATGGGCAGTCGAAGAGGACTATTCAAACTCTTGAAGATTTATTAAGACTCTGTGTCCTTGACTTCAAAAGAAGTTGGGACAAGTTCTTACCATTGGTGGAGTTTTCCTACAACAACAGTTATCAAGCAAGTATTGACATGGCTCCATTTGAGGCGTTGCATGAAAGAAAGTGTCGTTCTCCAGTATGTTGGGATGAGGTGGGTGAAGCAACGTTGTTGGGACCGAAATTGGTACGTATGACTACGGAAAAGATTCAAACGATCCGAGAACATATAAAAACCTCACAAGATCGACAAAAGAGTTATGTTGATCTTCATCGAAAGGACGTGGAATTCAATATTGGAGATCATGTGTTGTTACGTGTCGATCCATGAAAAGGAGTTACGAGATTTGGAAAGAAAGAAAAGCACAATCCTCGATTCATTGGCCCATTTTTAATCCTCGATCAAGTAGGAAATGTGGCCTATAGACTCGCCTTACCGCTAAGTATGTCTCGTGTTCATAACGTTTTTCACATATCTATGTTACGTAAGAATGTGAAAGACCCGAACCACATTATTGAATTAGAACTGGACGAGATAGCTGAAGATTTAACGTATGAAGAGGTAACTGTTAAAATCTTGGATAAGAAGGATCATATTCTACGCTCCAAGGTTATACCTCAAGTCAAAGTTTTATGGAGAAACCACGATGTTGAGGAAATGACCTGGGAGTTAGAATCTGAAATGAAGTCAAGGTATCCTCACCTCTTCGACATACCTGGTACGCACCCTAATTTCGAGGATGAAATTTCATAAGAAGGGGAGGTTGTAAGACCCCAACTTTTATGAATAAAGTTTATTTTTTCTCGAAATATATTTTTGAATATTATGGTGTGGATTTGATATAATGTTATAGTTGTGGGTATTATTTACAAATTTTTCAAAGTAAACAAGTGATTATATAATATTCGATTGGTTGGGGAATATTCGTTTTAACGGGGAATATTCGTACGACGACAACTGAAGTATTGTCGTAGTTAGAAAACGACAGAATTATCTTTTTATAAAAATAACGGCGAAAATTTTACCGTTAAACTGTTGAACTACCCGATGGTAAAAATACAGTAATGCGCGTGGTTGCATAGTAGCACACGGTATTGATTATTGATGCTTACGTGAGAAGTAACTAAGTTATACTCAATTATTGCTACAGTAATTACTGCATAATATCTCTCATATTATTGATTCAATTATTGTCACAGTATCATCTGCATTATATTTATTATTATTAAATCAATAATTGAGACGACAAAAGTTATTCATATTATTATTTGCAATATTGACGATGTCTAGAAAGTTCTGTCGAGGAGAGGTTTGGTCACCTAATTGTGCGCCAATAAGGAGAAATCCTTATCGAAAAGCCCCATCTTTCTTAGGAACGATCTGGTTGTTAAATATTGTGAGTTATAATATTAATGATGAATAAGTTCGTGTTGATTGTGTTGGGATTATTAGTGTTAATGGAAATCGACATCTATTTAGATAATAATTGATGTCTGGAGGTTATATTGACTAATCGGGTAATTAATCGGATAAAATGAGCAATTAATTGCTATTAATTCACATGCTTATAACTATGTGTTCACATGTATGTACTATTGATTCACATACATGTACTATTAGGGGAGGTGGTGCAAGATTGATAATACTTGAATGACTAAATTAAAAATAGAGGTATAGATGAAGGTACTATACCGTAACTATTTTTTCACATGTGTGTACTATTGATTCACATGAATGTACTATTGATTCACATGATGTACTATTAGGGGAGGTGGTGCAAGTTTAATAATACTTGCAGGACCAAAACGTGCAATTATCAAAAATATATTTTCCTATAAATAGAAGCTCATTCTTCTTTCATTCTCACCAATTCACTAAGACTTACAAGAGCAATTATAGAGAGAGAAGCTATAGAGAAAAAGTAGAAGAGAAGTCTGTTACCTCACTATTCCAGTATCCAGTCTTCTTCTGAGGTAAGGGATATTTTTTGTTCAGTATTCATAGGAATAATATTTTCTTCCATACTCTGTAATATGTGAGTAATATTATTTCGTCTCGTATTCCTGATTATACCCTCGTTTTGTTAAAGTATTGCTTCTATACTACGTGAAATTAGTAGAATATCCTTGAAATGTGCGCTTCATCTAGTATCGTTTCACAAGGATATTTTCTGCACATTCTTGTTAAATTTTAAGCTTTTCATGTCGGAGTACTGTCCATGAATAGTATTCATTTTTACAGTACTATTCATAAAGTACTATTCACGGGATACTATTCATAAAGTACTATTCACGAGTACTATTCACAAAGTGCTATTCACATAGTACTATTCTCGAAGTACTATTCACGGGGTACTATTCACTCGGGTACTATTCACCCGGGGATTTATTCATGACAAAAATTAATTTCTTTGTTGTCCAAATCATTTTTGATATAATATTATTCTTGAATTTTATTCCACAAAGCAGTATCATGTTGACAATTTGGACATTATTGAATTCTGGATAAATTAAGTTATAAATCTTTAAAATTTTATCTTTTCTTTCTTTTAATTGAATTCTTATATCATTATCATCATCCTCATGATTATATTGTGATAAAAGTCATATGTGGCTTACGTGCATAGATGTACTATTGATTGGTATGATTATGACTAGAGATTATTCGGTATAATCATGACCGTAATGTTACAAATGATGTGGTAAAAATCATCATTGGTCTGTAGTGCATTGATGGACAGTCGTTGATATGCTTATGACCAGGGATTATTCGGTATAATCATGACCATTGATGATTACATGAATATCCTTGGCCCGTAGTGCAGGGATTATTCGATGATGTGGTTTATTTGTTAAGCTGAGTCTCAAGGATAAAATTGATGATAAACTTTTTAAATCATAGAAGATAGTAGATATCATGCGCTACTTGACTCTTCTAATGGATTGCTTGTTCCGCTGCAGTTAAACTTGATGTTTATTATATTTTATCATTTTAACAGTGTTGAAGGCTAACGATAATTTATTCTGCATTATCTTAGTCATAATATTTCTTACTGGGCTAGTTGCGCTCACCCTTTGTTTTCATTGTTCTCTTCAAGAAATGAGAACATAGCTAGGACTAGTCGGGAAACGGAGTGACGGTCCAGATGTTTTCATTAGTAGTCCTCACTATTCAGTGAAATAGTGTGATAATAATTGTAATGAGGACTTTATTTGAGTTTGGATACTCTCTACGAGATATTATCCGTGTTGAAACTCTCAGCTACGTTTTGTCGTACTGTATAAAAGAAGTTTGTATTTAAATTATGTACCATATATTTGACGACTCAAGATGGGTGATGTATACCTATTTTGGGGGCGTCACACACACGGTATTGATTATTGATGCTTACGTGAGAAGTCACTCAGTTTTATTCAATTATTGCTACAGTAATTGTTGCATAGTATCTCACGTTATTTGATTCAATTATTGTCACAATATCATTTGCATAATATTTTATATTATTAAATCAATAATTGAGACGACAAAGTTATTAATATTATTATTTGCAATATTGACGATGTCTAGAAGTTCTGTCAAGGAGGTTAGATAATCTAATTGCGCGCCAATAGGGAGAAATCCTTATCGGAAAGCCCTCTCTTTCCTGAAAACGACCTGGTTGTTAAATATTGTGAATTATAATAATGATGAATAAATGTTGTTAAAAATATTGAGGGAATTTTTAAGAGGTAATTTATGTAAATTTTGCTTATTTTATGGACCCATATTTACCCATTTTTCAAAATAATCGGTAGAAATTTTTCAGTATAATAAAGGTGGGGTCCACATGTGGAAAAATGAATTTGGAAGGAGTTACGTTGCTGGCAGGGACGTATATATATATATATATATATATATATATATATATATATATATATATATATATATATATATATATATATATATATACAAGATTGATCAGGTCCGGACTCTCGGACGGGAGAAAATTCGGACCTGTATTTTTATTTTATTTTTTTACTTTTTTTTTAAAACAACTAAAAAAAATTAATATTTTATGGAACTGAAATTTTTCCATAATACAATATTTTGGGCGTGATTTAGATACCTATACCAAAAAATAGTGGTACAGTCTGCACAAACTGTATAGACATATTTTGTTATATATATCCAAATCACACCCAAAATACTGTATTATATAAAAATTCAAGTTCCATAATTTATTTTTTTTAGTTGTTTTAAGAAAAAGCAAAAAAAAAAGTTCGAATTTTGGTCCAGTTCGGGAGTCCGGACTTGATCCGGCATATATATATATATATATATATATATATATATATATATATATATATATATATATATATATAATAAGTTTTGTTTTATATGAAAAATAGAATATATTTTATTTTATTATACATAGTGTTTGGCATAGTGCCTGCATAGTAAAATAAAAAAAAAAGTTCTTCTGATTCAGGCGTCCGTGATTATTTTTTATATAATGCGTAGTCCGTGATTTCTAAATTCAAATAGTATCCTTTCCATTCTGCTATAAATAGAATGCTTAGTTAGAATTGAAAATCACATCAGAATCAGAGAATTCTTCTTCTATAATATTGAGCGTATTTCTTTCGAGTTTTAAAAAGCTTTGAGTGTAGAAAATAGTGAAAGTTTTTTTCAAAAATATCCCCGCTATACCAGTTGGAATACTCTTCTTTTTGAGGTAAGGGGTATTATTTCTTTCGTATTCATGAATAGAGTTATTTTCTTTCAATACTCATAAGTGTTATTATTTATTTCATATTCGCTTACGATATTATTTTTCGAATTCGTAAGAAATTTTATTTCGTTCAATGTTCGCAAGAAATATTATATTCGTTTAATATTCGTAAGGAATATTATTTTCGTTTAATATTCGTAAGGAATATTATTTTCGTTTAATATTCGCAAGGAATATTATTTTTGTTTAATATTCATAAGGAATATTATTTTCGTTTAATATTCGTCAGGGATGTTATTTTTGTTCAATATTCGCTTGAAATAATATTTTCTTCCATGCTCTGTAGTACGTAAGTAATATTATTTCGTTTCAGATTTCGAATTCTATACTCATTTTGTTAAAGTTTTGGCTTCTATACTCCATGAAATTAGTAGAATATCCTTGATATTTGCGCTTCATCCAGTATCTTTTCATGGAAATATTATTTTGAGCATTCTTGATAAGTTTTAACCTTTTCATGACGGAGTACTATTCACGGGATACTATTCTTGAATTACTATTCACGGGGTACTATTCACTCGGGTACTATTTGTGACGCCCCCAAAACAGGTATACATCACCCATCTTAAGTCGCCAGATACATGGTACAGAACTCAAATATAACTTAATTATACAACTGTCGTGTAAAATACGACAACACATAGCTAAGAGTTTAAACAAGAATATTGTCTTCTAGACAATATCCACACTCAATGGAGTCCTCATTACATTTATTGTCACACTATTTTATAGAATAGTGAGGACTACTAAAGCCACTTATCCTGGACCATCACTCCATTTCCCGACTCGTCCCAGCTATATTCTCATTTCCTAAAGAGAACAATGAAAGAAAAAGTGTGAGCTCAACTAGCTCTGTAAGAAATATTATGACTAAGATAATGCAGAATAAATTATCCTTAGCCTTCAACAGTATAACAACTGATAGAATACAATAAACAACAAGTTTTAGATCAACAACTGCAGCGGAATAAGCAATCCATTAGAAGAGTCAAGTAGAACATAATGTCTACTATCTCTTCTAGATTAAAAGTTCATCGGTAATATTTCATTCCTGTAATACTCATCAACAGTTCTTTGTTATACCCAAGACAAAAAGAACTATCATCACCTGTCTTCACTTGAACCACTAAAGATTATAGTTAAATCCACAATTCATATTTATAATCATGTAAATCAACAGTTTCTCCTTGCCACAAAGGCTTAATAGAATGTTTACTCAATATCCTTAACCCAAAGGCTAAAGATATTCAAATGTAATAACAATGATCATACCAATCAGTTGTCTACCTTTGCACTACGGGCCAAAGATATTCAACTATAAAACCAATGGTTATGATCATACCAATCAATTGCATGTCAGTGCACTACAACCAAAGACATTCAACTGTTAACTAATGGTCATGATCCTGCCAATCTCATCATCAAATTATCCATGCACTACGGCCAAGGATATTCGTTAGTATCACTAGTGGTCATGATCATGTCATGCACCTGTCCATCTTTGCACTACAAGCCAAAGCTATCAATTAACAGCTCATCTTTGTACTACGACCAAAGATATCAATCAACTGTTCTTCTTTACACGTAAGCCAAAGATATACAAGTATAAAACCAATAATCAACAGTCCATCTTTGCACGTAAGCCAAAGATATACAACTGTAAAATCAATAATCGACCGTCCATCTCTGTACGTAAGCCAAAGATGACTTTCATCGCAATATAAGCATAAGGATGATGACAATGACATAATAATTCAATAAAATAAGTTCCGGATAAATTTTATAGATTTTTAATTTAATTTATCCAGAAATCAATAACGTCCAAATTGTCAACATGATACTACTTTGTAGAGTAAAATTCAAGAGTAATATTCATGTACCAAAAATAATTTGGACAGAAAAGAAATAAATTTTTCGGGTAAATAGTATCCCGTGAATAGTACTTCAGGAATAGTACCTCGTGAATAGTACTCCGATATGAAAAGTACCCCAAATACCCGAGTGAATAATATTCAGGTGAATAGTAATTTGGGTGAATAGTAACTCGTGAATAGTACTCCGACATGAAAAGTGCCCCGAATACCCAAGTAAATAACACTATAGTGAATAGTAATCGGGTAAATAGTAACCCGTGAATAGTAACTCGTAAATAAAATACGAAATAAAATGATATTTCATGACGAGTACAAAAGAAATGATATCTCATATGAGTATAATAGAATATACGAAAATACAAATAGATTTTCACTTGCCATGCGGTAATCCATGTAGACAGATCATTTCCACAATTTAATACAGAATGAATACGAAGGATCATTCACCATGCATACGGTAATCCACACAGACAGGTTATTCCAACAGAATAATAAAGAATGGAATAACAGAAGAATTCACCATGCATGCGATAGACCGCACAAACAGGTTATTCCAACATAATAATAAAGAACGGAACCAGATCATGCGTAATAAAGAATAAAATAATAGAAGAATTTCACCATATATGCGGTACTTCGCATAGACAGGTTATTCCAACATAATAATAAAGAATGGAATAACAAAATCTCGCTTCATGAATACGAAAGAAATAATACCCCTTACCTCAGAAGAAACTGGATACTGGAATAGTGAGGTAGCAGACTTCTCTTCTCCTTTCTCTCTATAATTTCTCTCTACAATAATTGCTCTATAGCTTTAGTGAATTGGTGAGAAATGAAGGAAGAATGAGCTTCTATTTATAAGAAAATATAGTTTCAATAATTGCACATTTTGGGGATCAAAATATTACAGTATAATATCTTCCTCTTTTTCTTTATTTTTAATTTAGTCCTGCAAGTATTATCAAACTTGTACCACCTCCCCTAATAGTAAATAATGTGAATCAATAGTTTAATCATGTGAATCAATAGTTATAATCATGTGAAAATATAAATTACAGTATAGTACCTCCATCTATACCTCCATTTTTAACTTGGTCATGCAAGTATTATCAATCTTGCACCAACTCCCCTAATAGTACAAGAATGTGAATCAATAGTACACATATGTGAACAAATAGTTATAATCATGTGAATTAATAGCAATTAATTGCTCATTTATCCGGTGAATTATCCGATTGGTCAATATAACCTCTAGGCATTCATTATTATCAAAATAAATGTCGATTTCCACTAACACTAATAATTTTCACACAATGGAACTATCAATTTCATCTTTAATCAACACGAACTTATTCATCATTAATATTATAACTCACAATATTTAACAATCAAGTCGTTCCCAAGAAAGAGGGGGCTTTCTGATAAGGATTTCTCCTTATTGGCGCGCAATTAGGTGACCAAACCTCTCCTTGACAGAACTTCTAGACATTGTCAATTTTACAAATAATAATATGAATAACTTTGTCGTCTCAATTATTGATTTAATAATATAAAATATTATGCAGATGATACTGTGACAATAATTGAATTAATAATATGAGAGATGCAGCAATTACTGTAGCAATAATTGAGTATAACTGAGTGACTTCTTATGTAAACATCAATAATCGATACCATGTGTTACTATGCAACCACGCGTATTACTGTACTTTTACCACCGATTATTTTATGACAACTTGTTTACTTTAAAAAAAATTTAAATATCACCCTTAACTTTAACCTTTTATCAATTTAACCATTTACTAAATAGAATAATTATAAGAAAATTGAATACTTTTATTTCATAAAATTCGGGGTCTTACACTATTCACCCGGGGCACTATTCATGTAACGACCCCAAAATTCATACAATTTAATTCTCGACTTCGGTCGTTAACAATACATTCAACCTCTAATTTTACATCATTAAACGATAATACAACCATTAAAATTTGTGGAATAATTAAAATTTTTTATTACAAACTATCCTCGTTCCCAAAACCTTCAACCTTTGCATCTAAGTATCTCAGAATCATTTTAATACTACAATAGTTTACATCGTAAAATGATATTACAATTCAACATTAATACATTATTCGGAACCTTAAACATGGTTCAAATAATAATAACACAACCAAAGTGTTTAAATCTTCAAGTATCACATCTGATTCATGTCTTTCAAGTAACACATAACTTTACCTTGAATCTTGAACCTGCAAAAAGTGGTTATTTGCAAGGTTGAGCTCGACAGCCCAACAAAATCTAACAGTTTTCATGCATCACATAGCACATAATAACATGCTCAACATATAACATACATGTTGTAGTTCATATAACAAGTATAAAGATTGAGTTCCTTACTCAATCAGCATGCTTTAATCAATTAACGTAGTCATAAATTGACTTTAACATTTCATACTTTCAACATATATATAGCACACCATGCTCTTTGCAATAAAGATTTAAAATAGTTAATCATCAAGTTCACATAGCAAATAGTAACTGAAAGACTTGCCTGATCCGTAGTTTATGCTTAACTGCTTAATGCTTATCTGCACTTCGTGTATTCCTACACAGTTATATAATCATGGATTCACATCCATTAGTCATATATTTCATACTTTCTTAATATAATAGTAAAGTTACATTGTTTTCTAACTAGGTTTGTAAAACCTTCATTTCACTTTCTCATCATACTCTTAGAATAGCTAGGCATGTACAAGTATACCTTAACCATCCGTACTTGACATCAAATAGGTTGTGATCTATTTTCAAGTTCACATTCAAATTACTTAGCTCCATAATGATTTATTTCAATCAATAAGGCTTAACAACTTTCTTTAACAAGATTTGATGTTATAAGCTTTTAAACCATATATTGGTACTAATAAGCCTCTAATAGCATACTCACATGTATCTATCTCATTTACATAGACATAGCATAGTTCATACTTTTAAAACATGCTTAAATAACTTATGTCATGCTTGACTAGTTGAGTGCACATATCATTCATGTTTTAATACTTAGTTTACAAAAGATAATGGAGTTTATCTTTGAAATCATTTTATCATTAATGATGTAGTATAGCACATATAAGACAACTTTTAAAACTCTTATCATAAGTAACTAAGTCATGATAATATCTTCTCAAGTTCAAAACCTCCCTTATGTAGCATTCATGCACCTTAGTTCTATTATATCAAGTTTCTCTTGAAAACTTTTCTAACACAAGGTCTAACAAGTTTTATCATGAACAAGACACTATAAACACCATATCATGCTCATTTATATTTGAACTCAATCATGTATATAAACCACTAAGTTCAGAACTTATAGAACATAAGTTTCAACAAGGTTTTTTTTCAAAATCTTTAAGTTTCTTTTCGAAACACATACTAAATCATGCCAATTTTTTCTATTATGAGCAAGGAAATTTTATATGTCATGTATAATATCATGTATTTTCATGTTACATCACTTAGAATAACATATTCCATCGTCGGGAGGACTATACTTGCGTATGTGCTCGTTCGACGCCCTCCGATCGCCTCCGAATACGTAACAGTCACAAAGATGACTATGTTGACCCTTCCTAAAACCTCAAATTAAAACACTTAAAGAACAAAAGTTTTAGGTCTATTCGTCCATGTTTCGGATCATCTTGAATCACCTCAATCGGAGTTCATATGAAAAAGTTATGGCTGTTTTAGTAAAACATGTCCTGTCAGATTTTTTTTCCAAAATTTGGCTAGACAAACTACCCCCTGCTGGGGTGGTGGTTTTTGTACTAGGGGGCCCGCCGGGGCGGGGGTCCCTTCTGCTAGCTCGCGAATTGTGATCCCGAACACTACAGAAAGCCAAATTAAGCCTACAAACTCCTTTCTAACAATCATACCAACCTACCCAATGTGTAATATGTTTACGGAAACATAAACTAATGTTCCTAACACGTTTCTAACCACATAAACAACATAAACATCAAAGATTATAACCTTTAATTTCACTATTTCTCTTATTACCTCTTCTTTTAACATTCATAGCGAAATTCTTCACTGTGAATTCGTTTTACATCCGTTTTGACTCGTTCAACTTGGGTTTTTTTCGTTTTTCAACATACTAACAATATCTAGCACCAATTTTAGATTCTATTCATGAACTAACAAACAATTTTGACTCCAAAATAAGACGTATCATATATATAACCAAAAACTAAATTTCTTCTTTTAAAACATAATCACATGAACCCAATTACTGAAAACTCAATTATAGAACAAATTATACATATCTAAGAATATATATTATCCAATTTCTTGACAAATTCTCCACCAAAATTCATTTATAAAGAAAAACTTAAGAAATCAAAAACTAGAGTTTTAGGGCTAGGTTATTACCTTTGCTTAGCCATAAAGCTTAAACAATCTTCTTGTTTCTTCCTTTGATTCTCATAAAGCACATTCTTCTCAATTTAACAAAGGATTTATTCTCTTTCTCTCTCAATTTCTCTCATACTCTTTGTTCTTCCTCCCTTCTCAGGCTTAGGCCAAAACTTCTTACGTAAAATAAAACAGACGCAAGAATATAAAACGTATAAAACAGTCATAATAATAAATATGCTAATTATGTAATATTTATTATACAGTAAAACCTTTATTTAAAAATAGACTTGGGACCAAACTATTTGTATTCTAATTGAGAGGTTATTACTAAATAGAGGTATTGGTACAAAATATTTTTTGAACACTCAAAAATATTAACTTTAACAAAAATATCAAAAACCATAAGGCTTTGTTTATTATATTTTATTATAATTTTTTTTTAATTCAAAAACCATAAGGCTTTGTTTGGCAAAATCAATTAAAATAATGACTTAATCATTCCTTAAGCCTTGTTTGGCAAAACAAGATTAAAATAAGAATTTTAAAAACTCTAAGGCTTTGTTTGGTAAAACCAAATTAAAACTCTTTTAATCTATTTTCATAAGTCATATTTATTGTCACACTTTATTTAAATAAATTTCTATATTCAAATTAAATTAAATCTAGTAACAATTTATTAAATCCATTTACCACATAAACCAATACAATAAAATTATAATTTTTATTATAATTATAATTTTATTTAATAAATTAACTGTAATACCCCAACTTTTATGAATAAAGATTAATTTTTTTCGAAATATATTTTTGAATATTATGATGTGGATTTGATATAATGTTATAGTTGTGGGTATTATTTACAAATTTTGCAAAGTAAGCAAGTGGTTATATAATATTCGATTGGTCGGGGAATATTTATTTTAACAGGAAATATTCGTACGACGGCATAATCATTGTTGGACCCCACAACGGAAGTATTGTCGTAGTTAGAAAACAACATAATTATCTTGTTATAAAAATAACGGCGAAAGTTTTACCGTTAAACTGTTGAACTACCCATGGTAAAAGTACAGTAATACGCGTGGTTGCATAGTAGCACACGGTATTGATTATTGATGCTTACGTGAGAAGTCACTCAGTTATACTCAATTATTACTACAGTAATTGATGCATAATATCTCTCATATTATTGATTCAATTATTGTCACAGTATCATCTGCATATTATTTTATATTATTAAATCAATAATTGAGACGACAAAGTTATTCATATTATTATTTGCAATATTGACAATGTCTAGAAAGTTCTATCAATGAGAGGTTTGGTCATCTAATTGCGCGCCAATAGGGAGAAATCCTTATCGGAAAGCCCCCTCTTTCCTGGGAATGATCTGGTTGTTAAATATTGTGAGTTATAATATTAATGATTTGTGTTGATTAAAGATGAAATTGATATTTTTATTGTGTTGGAATTATTTGTGTTAGTGGAAATCGACATTTATTTTGATAATAATTGATGTCTGGAGGTTATATTGACCAATCGGGTAATTAATCGGATAAATGAGCAATTAATTACTATTAGTTCACATGCATATAACTATTTGCTCACATGAATGGAACTATTGATTCACATGCATGTACTATTAGGGGAGGTGGTACAAGATTGATAATACTTCCATGACTAAATTTAAAATGGAGGTACAGATGAAGGTATTATACTGTAATTATTTTTTTCACATGATTATACTATTGATTCACATGATGTACTATTTGGTGCAAATTTGATAATACTTGCGGGACTAAATTAAAAATGAAGGAAAAGATGAATGTATTATACTGTAATATTTCGAGCCCCAAAATATGCAATTATCGAAACTATATTTTCCTATAAATAGAAGGTCATTCGTCTTTCATTCTCACCAATTCACTAAGACTCACAAGAGCAATTATAGAGAGAGAAGCTATAGAGAGAAAGTAGAAGAGAAGTCTGTTACCTCACTATTCCAGTATCCAGTATCCAGTCTTCTTCTGAGATAAGGGATATTATTTTGTTCAGTATTTATAGGAATATTAATATTTTCTTCCATACTCTGTAATATGTGAGTAATATTATTTCATCTTGTAATCCTGATTATACCCTCATTTTGTTAAAATATTGCTTATATACTCCGTAAAATTAGTATAATATCCTTGAAATTTGCACTTCATCTAGTATCGTTTCACAAGGATATTTTCTGCACATTCTTGTTAAATTTTAAGCTTTTCATGTCGGAGTATTGTCCATGAGTAGTATTAATTTTTACGGTACTATTCATAAAGTACTATTCACGGGGTATTATTCACAAAGTACTATTTACGGGTACTATTCACAAAATACTATTCACAAAGTACTATTCACTGTGTACTATTCCTGAAGTGCTATTCACGGGATACTATTCACTCGAGTACTATTCACTCGGGGTACTATTCATGATAAAAATTGATTCGTTATCGGTCTAAATTATTTTTAGTACAATATTATTCTTAAACTTTACTCTACAAAACAGTATCATGTTGACAATTTGGACATTATTAAATTCTGAATAAATTAAATTATAAATCTTTAAAATTTATCCTTGAACTTGTTTTATTAAATTCTTCTATCATTGTCATCATCCTCATGCTTATATTATGTTAAAAGTCATATGTGGCCTGTACTGCATAGATGGACTTGGTATGATTATAACTAGGGATTATTCGGTATAATCATGACCGTAATGTTACAAATGATGTGATAAAAGTCCTCATTGACCCGTAGTGCATTGAGAGATAGTTGTTGGCATGATAATGACCATTGATGAAAACACGAAAATCCTTAGCCCGTAGTGCATGGATAAATTGTGGTCGTGATACTAATGAATATCCTTGGTCGTAGTGCATGGATGATGTGGATTATTTATTAAGCTGAGTCTCAGCGATAAAACTGTTGATAAACTTTTTAAATCATAGAAGATAGTAGATTTCATGTTCTACTTGACTCTTCTAATGGATTGCTTATTCCGCTGCAGTTAAACTTGATGTTTATTATATTTTATCAATTTAACACTGTTGAAGGCTAACGATAATTTATTCTGCATTATCTTAGTCATAATATTTCTTACTGGGCTAGTTGAGCTCACCCTTTGCTTTCATTGTTCTCATTAGGAAATGAGAACATAGGCGGGACTAGTCGAAAACGGAGTGATGGTTCGAGATGGTGCATTAGTAGTCCTCACTATTATGTGAAATAGTGTGTTAGTATTGAGGACTTATTTTGTGTTTGAATACTGTCTAGAAGACAATATTTGTATTAAAACTCACAACTCATGTTGTATATTTAAGTTTGTATTTGTATTCTGTACCATGTATTTAGCTACTCAGAATGGGTGATGTATACCTATTTTGGGGGCGTCACAGTTAGTATCAAAGCTTAGGGATATGATCCCTAGCTGAGATGTGAGACAAGACCTAGGAGGGGAGAGACGGGGAATTCCTTCTCTAGTATGACCTACCTAAGTTTATTTGGTATTTAATTGGTCGGTCAGAATATAGGGATAATATGTTGCATGTCAATTAACCCTTGTTTTGTGGCAGTATTTGATAATGACATCCGAGAATGTTGAGAATAGAAATGGAGCACATGAGACTGTTGAATCACCAACGATCAATACCCAGTATAATGTGTATCAGGAAGGCAATAATCCTCAGAAAAACAACAACACTAACCAAATGATGAACGATGGGATGTTTAGAGGCTTTATGCAATTCATGCAACATCAGACGAGAGCAAATCCCGTTCAAAATGCAGGTGAAAACACTGGCAACTCTCGAACGGTCATTGCTAAACAGTTCAAGGAGCTGGGACAATCAGAGTTTATTGGAGAGCCAAAATCACTTAAGGCGGAGACGTGGATAAAGCAGATCACCAAGATATTTTATGTCTTGGGATGCTCCGAGGAGCAAAAGGTTCCCTTAGAACCCTTTGTGTTGCGAGGAGAGGCATATTGCTGGTGGAAATCTGTAAAGCATACTCATCCTGCCGCACTGAAGATGTCTTGGGAGAAGTTCCAAGAACTATTCGACGACAAGTACTTTCCCGAAAGTATTCGTCACATGAAAGAGGTGGAGTTTATCAAGTTAGAGCAAAATAATATGTATGACGCCCCCAAAATAGGAATACATCACCCATCTTGAGTCGCCAGATACATGGTACTGAATACAAATGCAAACTAATTATACAACAGTCGTGTAAACTACGACAAAACATAGGCTGTGAGTTTTAATACAAATATTATCATCTAGACAATATCCACACTCAATGGAGTCCTCATTACATTTATTATCACACTATTTCACAGAATAGTGAGGACTACTAATGCACTATCTAGGACCATCACTCTGTTTCCCGACTAGTCCCAGCTACGTTCTCATTTCCTGAAGAGAACAATGAAAGCAAAAGGGTGATCTCAACTAGCCCAGTAAAAAATATTATGACTAAGATAATGCAGAATAAATTATCCTTAGCCTTAAACAAAATAATAACTGGTAGAATATAATAGACAACAAGTTTTAGATCAAAAATTACAGCGGAATAAGCAATCCATTAGAAGAGTCAAGTAAATTATAAAATCTACTATCTTCTATGATTTAAAAAGTTTTTCATCAACTTTATCGCTGAGACTCAGCATAATAAATAATCCACATCATCGAATTATCCATGCACTACGGCCAAGGATATCCGTTAGTATCACATCCATGAATTATCCATGCACTACGGCCAAGAATATTCATTATTATCACATCCATGAATTAATATTTCATCACTGAGACTCAACTCAATAATTAATCCACATCATCGAATTATCCATGCACTACGACCAAGGATATTCGTTAGTATCACATCCATGAATTATCCATGCACTACGGCCAAGGATATTCATTATTATCACATCCATGAATTAATATTTCATCGCTGAGACTCAACTCAATAATTAATCCACATCATCGAATCATCCCTGCACTACAGGCCAAGGATATTCATTAGTATCACGACCACGAATTATCCATGCACTACGGGCCAAAGATAACCGTGTTTTCATCAACGGTCTTGATCATGCCATAAAATAATTCATCTTTGCACCCTTGGCCGAAGAGAATCCATAGCCATAATCATACCAAATACTGTCCATCAATGCACTACGGGCCAATGAGGACTTTTTCCACATCATTTGTAACATTACGGTCGTGATTATACTGAATAATCCCTAGTCATAATCATACTAAGTCCATCCATACACTACAAGCCACAGATGACTTTTATCATAATATAAGCATGAGGATAATGACAATGATATAAAGAATCAATCAAATGAGATAAAGGATAAATATTAAACATTTATAATACAATTTATCCAGCTTTCAAAAATAACCAAATGTTATCAATCACTTAATAATCTCATAATCTAATATCATTAATATTATAACAATATTTTTAATCATTTCTTAAACTTATAAACAATTTATTTTAATGGTTTACTATTTATTAATTAATACATTTAATCATCCTAAAATGCCAAACCCATAAGATTTCATCATCAATAACCAAAACTCTCATTACAAATCTGCATATACCTTATATAGGATTTCCAAACCATAAAATTCTATTTTCTAATTTTGTTACTTCACATAACATATTTAATTCATTTACTCAAAATTAGTTTATTTTCATGAAAAATACCAAATCAGTCCCAAAAATATTTATTTTCTGGAATTTAGCAGAATATAGTCTTATACTAAACATATATTTTTGTCGTAATTTTTAAAATTCATTTACTATTTTTCAAAAATCAATTTCTAATTAATTTCTTAAGAAATTAACTACCTCAAGTTTAACTCCAGAAATTCCCAAATCTTGGCAGGATCTTACAAATGTTAATGTGAGCTTCCAGTTTAAATTTCATGGTCATCGGAGTTATAGAGCTCCGGTTATAGCATTTTTCGTCGAAAAAACCTAAATATTGAAATAGTCATAACTTGCTCATTTTAAGTCGGAATAAGCTCATTTTTGGACAGGATGTACTTTATACCATATATTTTCATGTCCCAAAAGGCCAGAATTTTTCTCACAAATTAAGTGGCCAGAAATGCCCTTTTAAATTTCTGGGCAGTAGTTATTTAGTACTTCGCAGTTTTTGACTCCTTTGCTAAAATTAGTCCACACGAAAATCTACAACACTTTTTCCAGTGATTCCACTTGGATGAGTTAGAAAACTCATAGATCTAACTCTAGGACTTGACCACACTCAAAAATTCGAAATATAATAGGAGATATGGTCGATTGAATTTCATGTTCCATTTTCACCAAAATCTGATTTTCAACCCTTTGTGATTTCTAAGAAACATTCATGTTTTCACATAATAACCAATATAACTTATCATAATGCTTACTAATACTACATATACTGATATACCCATAATTTTCATTAGTCCAACGCTTTTATTATGATTTTCATCATAATCTACGTAAACAGATCATTTCTGTAAGACCCCGAATTTTATGAAATAAAAGTATTCAATTTTTCTCTTCAGTAAATGGTTAAATTGATAAAAGTTAAAGTTAAGGGTGATATATGAAATTTTTTTCAAAATACGCAAGTGGTTATAAAATATTCATTGTTGTCGGGGAATATTCGTTTAGTCGTGGAATATTCTTTCTGTCGGGGAATATTCGTACGACGGCGCAGCCATTTGTGGGCCCCATAACAGAATAACTGTCGGATGAAAAAAACGACAAAAATTGAGTTTTTATAAATAACGGCGTAGTTGTTACCGTTAACACTGTTGGAATACTTGGTGGCTAAAATACAGTAATACGCGTAGTTGCACAATAGCACACGGTATTGCACAGTATTTTTTTAATTATTGATTCTTACGTGAGAAGGCACTACTCAATAATTGTTATAGTAATTTCTGTTCAATATTTTATTTTATTAAATCAATAGTTGTTGCGTTGATATTTTATATTATTGTTGTTTCAATAATTGTCACTGCACAGTATTTCCTATTATCAGATCAATAATTCATATTATTTGAATAATATTATTAGATAAAATTATTGGTAATGTCTAAAAAGTTCTATCTAAGGAGAGGTTTGGTCACCTAATTGCGCGCCAATAAAGAGAAATCCTTATTGGAAAGCCCCCTCTTTCCTGGGAACTGCCTGGCTGTCATTGTTGTGATTCTGTAATATTATTTGTGAATAATTAATTATTGATCTTTATGATAATGAAATATTTATTTGATGTGGATATAAATGAAGGATTTATTTATGTGGTTATAAATGAAGGAATTAATGTTGAGGTATTTTATCAGTATTTTGTCGGATTAGAGGTATTAAAAGATCAAATCAGTGTTCTTATAGCTTTATTGTGTGAGTTATAATTTTTAATCTGACCGTTGGATCATTGTGATTTTTGGATATGTTATACATATATAAGTTGAGTATATGTTCACAAATTTTGAACCGTTAAAAATGAACGTATGATTTTTTTTGAATTTTAAGAGGTGACTGATTTGGAAATTAGGTTTATAAATGATTTTGGTGAAAAATTCTAGAAATGGGTGGGCCCCACTTTTGGTTGTTGGGGAAGATGGCTGATTTTTGGTGGGTAGAATAGTAGCAGGTAAAGCCATCAGGTAGCAGGTCAAGTCTGCTTCGGCGTGCTAATATTTTCCTATAAATAGAGGGCTAAGTTAGAATTGAAAATCACACCAGAATTCATAAGTTTTCTCTCTTTTTCTCTCTAGATTATCGAGTGTATTTTGTGAGTATTTAGATACTTGGTGAGTTGTTATTCATCAGTGCAAGTTTCCTTCAGCGTCATATCTGATATCCAGTCAGAAGTGCTGCTCTTTTGAGGTAAGGGATAGTAAGGGATATTAAGGGATGCTATATTCTTCATAATGATGTTATTCTTTCAATATCATTATACTGAAATATTGGTATGAATTTTATTGCGGAATTTTTACCTTTTTGAGTCGGGATTACTATTCACGTATACGGCACTATTCACGTATACGGCACTATTCATGTATATGGTACTATTTACGTATATGACATTATTTACGTATACGGTACTATGTACGAATACAGAGTACTATTCATGAATTACTATTCATGAGTTACTATTCACGAGTTACTGTTCACAAGTTACTATTCACGGGTACTATTCACGACAAAAATTGGTTTCTTTTTCTGACCAAATTATCGTTGATTTATGATTGTTGCTCTTGAAAATAAATACAGTTGTTGATCATATTATTTTTATTATCATATATAACATTTTTATAACCCTGATGTTGAATTTCTCTTTCACTTGAGTGTAAAGATGGGTAAATTATTGGTATGATCGTGACTGAGGAATATCTTTGGCCTGTAGTGCAAAGATGAATTGTTAACTGGTATGATCATGACCATTGAATTTATAATTGAATATCTTTAGCTTAAGGGTAAAGATGAATTAATTAACATGGTTATAATTATTGTTTATATAAATTCTGAAATGATTATATATTTCTTTGAGATACGAATATATTTGGCCTGTAGTGCAAATATGAACTGTTGAGAAATATTTTTGGCCTGTAGTGCAAAGATGAATTGTTAATGAATAACTTTGGCCCATAGTGTAAAGATGACCTGTTATTGAATATCTTTGGCCAGTAGTGCAAAGATGAACTGTTGATTAATATCGTTGGCTCGTAGTGCAAAGATGAATTTATTAGTATGATTATGAACAGGAACTGTGATTTGGTATAACCATGATCTTTGATGTTTCAGGTAAAGACATGTGATGAAAATTATCTTCGTCCTGAATGCGAAGAGGAATTTAGAATCACAATTATGATTATGAGTTATTTATATGATTGTGGACCAGAACTGTTGATTGATGTTACAGGGATAAAACATTGTTGATGGATTTTTAACTTGGAAAAGATAATAGATTTTATAGTCTATTTCACTCTTCTAATGGATTGCTCGTTCCGCTGCAACTATGGTTGAAAATTTTTATCATCTACCATATGTTCTAAATCTCTGATTTATTACTGTTGAAGGCTATTGATAATTTATTTATCTTTAGTCATGATATTCTTTACTGAGCTAGTTGTGCTCACCCTTCTGTTTCAAAATTTCTTTCAGGTAATAAGAGTGTAGCTGGGTCGAGCGAGGGTAACAGGGAAATAGAATGGTGGTCTCTAGCTGTGGAGGTTCTCCCTAAGCAGTATAGAAAAGTTCATTTAGTAGTTATATTTGGTGAATCCAATAGGGTAAGGCGTACCCAACGTTGGAAGGGTGTTTTGCCACTATCATACAAGATGTCTAACGACATACAACCTCGTGTCATCATAAGACAGGGTTGTGCACATTCACTTGCTGAGTATATCTACGAGCACCTATATAATCTTGGTGTTTGTTTGAAGTATAATTCTTAATTAGAGAGAGTGGAGATAATGATATGTCAAGAGAAGACTCACCATTGGAAAGAATATGATAGTAATGTCTATTGAGTCAACCAAGGATAATTCTGTGGACATATGATATCTATCATAACCTGGAAGCATGGCCTCCCATGTACGAAGGTTTCCTTGAGCACTTCCTAAATATTCAAATTTTTAAAACAATTTTTGACTATACCTTTATGTAGGTATCACTGTGAGGTGCTATCCACTGATGGGACATTTGTCACATTACGATTGGGACACGAGTCACAGTTGGTATATATTTGTATCCAAACCCACAGCATATGTGTTGTCGTATTTTGCACGACAATTATTGTAATGAAGTTGTAGTTGTTTCTGTACCATGTATTTGGTGACTCAGAATAGGTTGGATGGAATGGACCTATTTTGGGGTTGTCACAGTTGGTATCAGAGCTATAAGTAAAGAGCCCCGAGCCTCTCGCTGGTGACTTCCTGTTGATGGGGGATGCACTGAAGCCAGACTCTCCGTAGGGGACGCCGTTCTGCGGTGGCAAACTGATAGGTACCAATGTGAGGTGTTGTCCACTGATGAGAATTTGTCACATTTGGTATCAGAGCTTAGGGATATGGTCTCTGGCGGGATCGGGGAATATAACTAGGAGGGGAGAGATGAGTAAATTCTTCGCTAGTGTGTCCTACCTAAGCTTATTTGTTGGTCAGTCATAATATCGGGATATTATGTGATATGTTAATTTGTTCAATTAACCCTTGTTTTGAAGCTGTATTCTAGAATGATATCTGAAACACAGGAGATGAGCATTGGAGAAATCATGATGACAGGGAAGATGGAATCTGAAATGAAAGCATGGTATTCTCAACTCTTTGAAATACCAGGTACGTAAATTTCGAGGACGAAATTTCATAAGGAGGGGAGATTGTATGACCCCGAATTTTATGAAATAAAAGTATTCAATTTTTCTCTTCAATAAATGGTTAAATTGATCAAAGTTAAAGTTAAGGGTGATATATGAAATATTTTTCAAAATACGCAAGTGGTTATAAAATATTCATTATTGTCGGGGAATATTCGTTTAGTCGGGGAATATTCTTTCTGTCGGAGAATATACGTACGACGGCGCAGCCATTTGTGGGCCCCATAACAGAATAACTGTCGGATGAAGAAAACGACAAAAATTATGCTTTTATAAATAACAGCGTAGTTGTTACCGTTAACACTGTTGGAATACCTGGTGGTTAAAATATAGTAATACGCGTAGTTGAACAGTAGCACACGGTATTGCACAGTATTTTTTCAATTATTGATTCTTACATGAGACGGCACTACTCAATAATTGTTACAGTAATTTCTATTCAATATTTTATTTTATTGAATCTATAATTGCTGCGTTGATATTTTATATTATTGTTGTTTCAATAATTGTCACTGCACAGTATTTCTCATTATCAGATCAATAATTCATATTATTTGAATAATATTATTAGATAACATTATTGGCAATGTCTAGAAAATTCTGTCTAAGGAGAGGTTTGGTCACCTAATTGCGCGCCAGTAAGGAGAAATCCTTATTGGAAAGCCCCCTCTTTCCTGGGAACTGCCTGGCTGTCATTATTGTGATTCTGTAATATTATTTGTGAATAATTAATTATTGATCTATATGATAATAAAATATTTATTTGATGTGGATATAAATGATAGATTTATTTATGTGGTTATAAATGAAGAAATTAATGTTGAGGTATTTTATCAGTATTTTGTCGGATTGGAGGTATTAAAAGATCAAATCAGTGTTCTTACAGCTTTATTGTGTGAGTTATAATTTTTAATCTGACCGTTGGATCGTTGTGATTTTTGGATATGTTATACATATATAAGTTGAGTATATGTCCACAAATTTTGAACCGTTAAAAATGAACGTATGATTTGTTTTGAATTTTAAGAGGTGACTGATTTGGAAATTAGGTTTATAAATAATTTTGGTAGAAAATTCTAGAAATGGGTGGGCCCCACTTTTGGTTGTTGGGAAAGATGGCTGATTTTTGATGGGTGGAATAGTAGCAGGTAAAGCCATCAGGTAGCAGGTCAAGTCTACTTCGGCGTGCTAACATTTTCCTATAAATAGAGGGCTAAGTTAGAATTGAAAATCACACCAGAATTCATGAGTTTTCTCTCTTTTTCTCTCTAGATTATCGAGTGTATATTATGAGTATTTAGATACTTGGTTATTCATCAGTGTAAGTTTCCTTCAGCGTCATATCCGATAACCAGTCAGAAGTGATGCTCTTTTGAGGTAAGTGATAGTAAGGGATATTAAGGGATGCTATATTCTTCATAATGATGTTATTCTTTCAATATCATTATACTGAAATATTGGTATGGATTTTATTGTGGAATTTTTACCTTTTTGAGTCGGGATTACTATTCACGTATACGGCACTATTCACATATACGGCACTATTCATGTATGTGGCACTATTTACGTATATGACATTATTTACGTATACGGTACTATGTATGAATACGGAGTACTATTCACGAGTTACTATTCATGAGTTATTATTCACGAGTTACTATTTTTGAGTTACTATTCACAAGTTACTATTCACGACAAAAAATTATTTCTTTTTCTGACCAAATTATCGTTGATTTATGATTGTTGCTCTTGAAAATAAATGCAGTTGTTGATCATATTGCTTTTATTATCATATATAACATTTTTATAACCCTGATGTTGAATTTCTCTTTTTCTTGAGTGTAAAGATGAGTAAATTATTGGTATGATTGTGACTGAGGAATATCTTTGGCCTGTAGTGCAAAGATGAATTGTTAACTGGTATGATCGTGACCATTGAATTTATAATTGAATATCTTTAGCTTAAGTGTAAAGATGAATTGATTAACATGGTTATAATTATTATTTATATAAATTCTGAAATGATTATATATTTCTTTGAGATATGAATATATTTGGCCTGTAGTGCAAATATGAACTATTGAGGAATATCTTTGGCCTGAAGTGCAAAGATGAATTGTTGATGAATATCTTTGGCCCGTAGTGCAAAGATGACCTGTTATTGAATATCTTTGGCCAGTAGTGCAAAGATGAACTGTTGATTAATATTGTTGGCCCGTAGTGTAAAGATGAATTTATTAGTATGATTATGAACAGGAACTGTGATTTAGTATAACCATGATCTTTGATGTTTCAGGTAAAGACATGTGATGAAAATTATCTTCGTCCTGAATGCGAAGAGGAATTTAGAATCATAATTATGATTATGAGTTATTTATATGATTGTGGACCAGAACTGTTGATTGATGTTACAGGGATAAAACATTGTTGATGGATTTTTAACATGGAGAAGATAATAGATTTTATGGTCTATTTGACTCTTCTAATGGATTGCTCGTTCCGCTGCAACTATGGTTGAAAATTTTTATCATCTACCATATGTTCTAAATCTCTGATTTATTACTGTTGAAGGCTATTGATAATTTATTTATCTTTAGTCATGATATTCTTTACTGAGCTAGTTGTGCTCACCCTTCTGTTTCAAAATTTCTTTCAGGTAATAAGAGTGTAGCTGGGTCGAGCGAGGGTAACAGGGAAATAGAACGGTGGTCTCTAGCTATGGAGGTTCTCCCTAAGCAGTATAGAAAAGTTCATTTAGTAGTTATATTTGGTGAATCCAATAGGGTAAGGCGTACCCAACGTTGGAAGGGTGTTTTGCCACTATCATACAAGATGTCTAACGACATACAACCTCGTGTCATCATAAGACAGGGTTGTGCACATCCACTTGCTGAGTATATCTACGAGCACTACCTATATAATCTTGGTGTTTGTTTGAAGTATAATTCCCAATTAGAGACAGTGGAGATAATGATATGTCAAGAGAAGACTCGCCATTGGAAAGAATATGATAGTAATCTTCTCATTTTTCTTTGGGGTATATTGGGTTAACCAAGGATAATTCTGTGGACATATGATATCTATCATAACCTGAAAGCATGGCCTCCCATGTACGAAAGTTTCCTTGAGCACTTTCCAAATATTCGAATTTCTAAAACAGTTTTTGACTATACCTTTATGTAGGTATCACTGTGAGGTGTTGTCCACTGATGGGACATTTGTCACATTACGGTTGGGACACGAGTCACAGTTGGCATATATTTGTATCCAAACTCACAGCATATGTGTTGTCGTATTTTGCACGACAATTGTTGTAATGAAGTTGTAGTTGTTTCTGTACCATATATTTGGCGACTCAGAATAGGTTAGATGGAATGGACCTATTTTGGGGTTGTCACAATTTCCACCATTTAATAAGGAATGAATACAAAGGATCGTTCACCGTGCATGTGGTAATCCACATTGACAGGTTATTCCAACAGAATAATAAAGAATGGAATAACAGAAGGATTCACCATGCGTGAGATAGACTGCACAGACAGGTTATTCCCAACAGAATAATAAATAATAGAACCAGGTCATGCGTAAACGCACAGACAGGATATTCCGACAGAATAATAAATAATGGAACTAGGTCATGCGTAAACGCACAGACAGAATATTCCGACAGAATAATAAAGAATGGAATAATAGAAGAATTTCACCATGTATGTAGTACTTTGCATATACAGGTTATTCCAACATAATAATAAAGAATGGAATAACAGAAGAATTTCACTATGTATGCGGTACTTCGCATATACAGGTTATTCCAACAGAATAATAAGGAATGGAATAACAATAGCTCTCTTCATGAATACGAAAGAAATAATACCTCTTACCTTAGAAAAACTGGATACTGGAATAGTGAGGTAGCAGACTTCTCTTCTTCTTTCTCTCTATAATTTCTCTCTATAATAATTGCTCTAAAGCTTTTGTGAATTGGTGAGAAATGAAGGAAGAATGAGCTTCTATTTATAGGAAAATATAGTTTCGATAATTGCACATTTTGGGGCTCAAAATATTACAGTATAATACCTTCCTCTTTTTCTTTATTTTTAATTTAGTCCTGCAAGTATTATCAAACTTGCACCACCTCCCCTAATAGTAAATAATGTGAATCAATAGTTCATTCATGTGACTTAATAGTATAATCATGTGAAAAAACTAATTACAGTATAGTACCTTCATCTATACCTCCATTTTTAACTTAGTTATGCAAGTATTATCAATCTTGCACCACCTCCCCTAATAGTGCATGAATGTGAATCAATAGTACACACATGTGAACAAATAGTTATAAGAATGTGAAATAATAGCAATTAATTACTCATTTATCCGGTTAATTACCCGATTGATCAATATAACCTCCAGACATCAATTACAATCGAAATAAATGTCGATTTTCACTAACACTAATAATTCGAACACAATGGAACTATCCATTTCATCTATAATCAACACGAACTTATTCATCATTAATATTATAATTCACAATATTTAACAACCAGATCGTTCCCAGAAAAGAGGGGGCTTTTCGATAAGGATTTCTCCTTATTGGCGCGCAATTAGGTGACCAAACCTCTCCTTGACAGAACTTCTAGACATTGTCAATATTGCAAATAATAATATGAATAACTTTACCGTCTCAATTATTGATTTAATAATAATAAATATTATGCAGATGATACTGTAACAATAATTGAATCAATAATATGAGAGATATGATGCAACAATTACTGTAGCAATAATTCAGTATAACTGAGTGACTTATCACGTCATCATCAATAATCAATATCGTGTGCTACTATGCAACCACGCGTATTACTGTACTTTTACTACCGAGTAGTTCAACAGTTTTAACGGTAACACTTTCGTCGTTATTTTTATAAAATGATAATTTTGTCGTTTTCTAACTACGAGAATACTTCCGTTGTGGGGTCCACCAATGATTGTACCGTCGTACGGATATTCCCCGACAAAAAGAATATTCCCCGACCAATCGAATATTTTATAACAACTTACATACTTTGCAAAAAAAATCACATATCACCCTTAACTTTAAACTTTTATCAATTTAACCATTTACGAAATAAAATAATAATTATAAGAAAATTGAATACTTTCATTTCATAAAATTCGGGGTCTTACAATATGACCGTGTCACAGTACGAAACTAAGTTTGTCGAGTTGTCCCGGTTTGCATCCCACTTGGTTGATAATGAGGAGAGAATGACGCGGATGTTTCTAAGAGGTTTGAAACCTAAGATACGCCAATACCCAATTTCTCACAAACTGTGTTTGTATTCAGATGTTGTAAATAGGGCTTAGTTATTGGAACGTGATAATGAGTCAATCTAACCAAGAGAGCAGCTGACAAATCGATAATACTAGTGGTAGTAGTCATCGAAGTGGTGACAACAAACGTGAAGAGAATCAACATGCTAGAAATGGTAACCACTTCGGTGGAAATCATGGCCAAGATAATAGAAGTGAAAAATTCAAGAAGAGGAGATTCAACAATGATGGAATGACATCAGCACCAACACATATTGTTAAGGAAGGAGAACGACCGCCGGTCATATGTTACAAATGCGGAGGGGAGGGGCACATCAGTCCAAACTGTACGCAGCAGTCCAAAGCATGTTATAATTGTGGAGGAGAAGGTCACATAGCCCGATTTTATCATGCACCAAAGTCAAGTCCAGCTGGGATGGAGGCATCAAAGGCCGTCACAGATAAGACAAACCCAGTAGTTCAAGGGAGAGCGTTTGTTGTAACCTCCCAAAAAGCGAGGAATCCGAACGAGGTGATCACGGGTAAGCTAATCATAAACTCTAGCGAAGTCTATACCTTATTTGATACCAGTTCTACCCATACTTTTATTTCTCCTACTTGCGCTCAACGTTTAAATTTAACTCCGGAGAAATTAGACTTTGATTTATCTGTTGAAACTCCATTGGGAGAAACCTTCATTACATCCACTGTTTATAAGTCTTGTTTGATTTTAATCGGTAACCGCACGATACCTGTCGATCTTATTTCTTTGAAAATACTTGCGTTTGATGTGATTCTAGGGATTGATTGGTTAACTACTCATCATGCAAAAATTGATTATTTTCGTAAGGTTGTTAGCTTTCATATTCCTAACCAACCTATTATGCAAATTCAAACAACCAAACCACTAAAGTCAATCACAGTGATATCAAGCCATAAAGCTATTCGTTTATTAAAAAATGGATGTCAATCTTTCTTAGCCCATGTCACAGATTTAAACAAAAATAAGTCAGATTTGAATGATATTTCTATTGTTAATAAATTTCCTGACGTATTCCCTGAAGAACTTTATGGCCTACCCCAGAGCATGAAATTGAATTTTGTATTGACCTTGAACTCGGTGCAAAGCCCATTTCCAAAGCCCCATATCGAATGGCTCCTATTGAACTTCAGGAGTTAAAAACCCAACTGCATGAGTTGTTAGACATCGATTTCATTCGTCCTAGTACGTCACCTTGGGGTGCTCCTGTTCTATTCGTGAAGAAGAAAGATGGAAGTATGCGACTTTGTATTGATTATTGGGAGTTGAATCATATCACCATCAAAAATAGGTACCCATTGCCACGTATTGATGACCTGTTTGACCAGTTGTAAGGCGCCAAATTCTTTTCAAAGATCGATCTTCGTTCTGGATATCATCAAGTAAAGATTAAAACTGATGACATTCCAAAGAATGCTTTCAGAACTCGGTACGGGCAATATGAATTCCTAGTTATGTCTTTTGAATTGACTAATGCTCCTGCTGCCTACATGGATATGATAAACCGAGTATTCAAGGAATATTTGGATCATTTTGTGGTTGTCTTTATTGATGACATTCTCATATACTCCAAAAGCTGTGAAGATCATGAACAACACTTGAGGCTGATACTCCAAAATCTTCGTGAAAACAAGCTTTATGTCAAGTTGAAGAAATGCAAGTTCTGGCTTGAGAAAGTAGCATTCCTTGGGCACGTAGTATCAAGTCATGGAATTTCTGTTGACCCAGTAAAGATTAAAGCAATACAAAGCTGGGAGGAACCTATGTCAGTGACCAAAGTACGTAGCTTTCTGGGCTTAGCTGGTTATTATCGGAGATTCGTGGAAGGATTTTCTCGAATCGCTACTCCTTAACTCAGCTAACTCGAAAAGATACAAAATTCGGTTGGAGCGAGGAATGTGAGAAGAGTTTTTAAGAACTCAAGAGGAGGCTCATTTCAGCACCTATTTTAACAATACCAGTTGGTTCGGAGGAATTTGTTATATACTGCGATGCTTCAGGCAAAGGTTTAGGATGTGTTCTCATGCAAATGGGAAAGTAATAGCCTATGCCTTACGACGACTCAAAGAATATGAGAGGAATTATCCTACTCATGATCTAGAGTTGGCAGCTGTCGTTTTTGCGCTTAAGATTTGGAGGCATTATCTATATGGAGAGAAGGTGGAGATCTATACGGATCATAAAAGTCTCAAATATTTCTTCACTCAAAAGGAACTCAACATGCGACAACGACGATGGCTTGAGCTATTAAAAGATTACGATCATACCATTCAATACCATCCTGGATAAGCGAACATAGTAGCTGACGCATTGAGTAGAAGATCATATGCGGGTACGAGTGCGATATTGTGAACGCAAAGGCCCATTTTGTATGACTTACAAAGGATGGAGATAGAGTTAAAGACTCCAGGGACCCATGTGATGATGGCGAATATACGAGTAGAACCGACTTTAATCGATAAAGTTAAAGCTGCTCAAGCTACAGACCTAGAGCTGATGCGTATGAGGAAGAATGTTATTCCGGAAGCAAGAATCGATGAAGAAAGAATACTTCAAGTCAACTCCAGACTTTGTGTTCCTAGCGATTTTTACTTGAAGTATAAAATCATGATGGAGGCGCACAACACACTGTTTGCAATCCATCCTGGGAGTACAAAAATGTATCGTGATCTTCGACATACATTTTGGTGGAGCAATATGAAGAGAGAGATAGTAGGGTTTATCTCAAGGTGTCTAACTTGTCAACGAGTCAAGGCAGAGTATCAAGTGCCAAAATGTGACGCCCCCAAAATAGGTTCATTCCATCCAACCCATTCTGAGTCGCCAAATACATGGTACAGAAAATAACTACAACTTTATTATAACAATTGTCGTGCAAAATACAATAACACATATGTTGTGAGTTTTGATACTAATATACACCAACTGTGACTCATGTCCCAACCGTGGACAGCACCTCATAATGACACCTTACATAAAGGTATAGTCGAAAACTGTTTTAGAAATTAAAACCTTTGGGAAGTGCTCAAGGAAACCTTCGTACATGGGAGACCACGCGTCTAGGTTATGATAGATATTATATGCCCACAGAATTATCCTTGGTTGACCCAATAAACTCCAAAGAAAAACGAGAAGATTACTATCATATTCTTTCCAATGGTGAGTCTTCTCTTGACATATCATTATCTCTACCGTCTCTAATTGAGAATTAAACTTCAACCAAACTCCAAGATCATATAGGTAGTGCTTATAGATATACTCAGCAAGTGGATGAGTACAACCATGCCTTATGATGACACAAGGTTGTATGTCATTAGACATCTTGTACGATAGTGGCAAAACACCCTTCCAAGCTAAATTCACCTCACCCTCAACATCTATAGACCACCATTCTATTCCCCTGTTATCCCCCGCTTGACCCAACTACACTTTTATTACCTGAAAGGAATTGGGAAGCAAAAGGGTGAGCACAACTAGCTCAGTAAAGAATATCATGACTAAAAATAATTAAATTATCAATAGCATTCATCAATAATAAATCAGAGATTTAGAACATATGGTAGATGATAAAATTTCAACCATAGTTGCAGCGGAACGAGCAATCCATTAGAAGAGTCAAATAGACCATAAAATATATTATTTTCTCCATGTTTAAAGTCCACCAAGAATGTTTTATCCCTGTAACATCAATCAACAGTTCCTGTCTACAATCATATGAATAACTCATAATCATATTTGTGGTTCTAAATTCTTTTTCTCATCCAGAACGAAGATAATTTTCATCACCTGTCTTTACCTGAAACATCAAAGATCATGGTTATACCAAATCACAGTTCATGTTCATAATCATACTAATAAATCCATCTTTGCACTACGGGCCAAAGATATTTAACAACAGGTCATCTTTGCGCTACGGGCCAAAGATATTCACCAATAATTCATCTTTGCACTACAGGCCAAAGATATTCATCAATAAGTCATCTTTATACTATGGGCCAAAGAAATTCATATCTCAAAGAAATATATAATCATTTCAGAATTTATATAAACAATAATTATAACCATGTTGATCAATTCACCTTTGCACTTAAGCTAAAGATATTCAATTATAAATTCAATGGTTATAATCATACCAGTCACAATCCATCTTTTCACTACTGGCCAAAGAGAACCCTAGTCATGATCATACCAATAATCTACCCATCTTTACACTCCAGTGAAAGAGAATTTCAATATCAGGGTTATAAAAATGTTATATATGATAATAAAATCAATATAATCAATACATAGTTTTAATCTCCAGAGTAATATTCATAAATCAACTATAATTTGGTTAGAAAAAGAAACCAATTTTGTAGTAAATAGTACCCGTGAATAGTAACTCGTGAATAGTAACTCGTGAATAGTAACTCATGAATAGTAACTCATGAATGGTAACCCGTCGTGAATAGTAACTCGTAAATAGTAAATCGTGAATAGTAACTCATGAATAGTAACTCGTGAATAGTAACTCATGAATAGTAATCTCGACATGAAAAAGATCCAAATTTGATAAAAAGTTTCAACCAATATTTTGACATAATGATATTGAAGAAATTAATATCATTTAAGAAGAAATTGCCTCCCTTACTATCCCTTACCTCAAAAGAGCAGTACTTCTGACTGGAATAACGCTGAACGAACTTGCACCGTATAGCAACACTCAAGATATCAAAATACTCACAAGAATACACTCGATAATATAGAGAGAGAAATAGAGGGAAAACTTCAGTTTCTGATGTGATTTTCAATTCTAACCTAAGCACCCTATTTATAGGAAAATGCTTAGAACACCAAAGCAGAAAATTGAATATAATAATATTATTTATAAACAAAATTCCTAAGCACACCACTAGCTGATTTCAACCATTAACATGTCCCACTCAAATGGAAAAACATTTTTCTTAATAAAAATAATTAAAACTTCCAAAAATCAATTATTTCGAAACTTCAATTATTCATAATAAATAGCCCTTTTATCAAAAAATTCGAATCTTGCGATTTTTTATAGGAAATTCAATTCTCTACAACTTTGTAGAAGAAAATTTTTCCAAATTCCAAATAAAAATTAACCGAAATCCACAAACGGACGATTTTACAGGCTATAATCAAATTTCAGTCAAGAAATGGGGTCCACCGACACACAAAACATGTGTTAATCATTTAATGCAACAAAAATACTCTTCCTCCTCATATACTCATATATCCCATATTCATTATAAAAATATCATCATTATTATATTATAATAATATAATAAAATATTATTTTATCAAAAAAGATAAAATATCAATTTTCAGCAATTGTCACTTTAAAAATTTTCTCCATATATAACCACATAAAATGAATATTTTTCTTATCATATAAATTAATAATTAATTATTCACAAATAATATTACAGAATCACAGTACTGGCAACCAGGCCGTTCCCAGGAAAGAGGGGGCTTTCCAATAAGGATTTCTCCTTACTGGCGCGCAATTAGGTGACCAAACCTCTCCTTAGACAGAATTTTCTAGACATTGCCAATAATGTTATCTAATAATATTATTCAGATAATATGAATTATTACTCCGATAATAGAAAATACTGTGTAGTGACAATTATTAAAATAACAATAATATAAAATATCAACGTAACAATTATTGAATTAATAAAATAAAATACTGAACAGTAATTACTGTAACAATTATTGAGTAGTGCCTTCTTACGTAAGAATCAATAATTGGTGCAATACCGTGTGCTACTGTGCAACAACGCGTATTACTGTGTTTTAACCACCGGGTATTTTAACAGTGTTAACGGTAACAACTACGCCGTTATTTATAAAAATTCATACTTGTCGTTTTCTTTATCTAATCACTTTCTGTTATGGGGCCCACAAAAAGGCTGCGCCGTCATACGAATATTTTCGGACAGCAAGAATATTCCACGACTAAACGAATATTCCCCGACAACAATGAATATTTTATAACCACCTGCTTATTTTGAAAATTTTGCACATTTCATCCATAACTTTAAACTTTTATCAATTTAATCATTTACTAAATAGAAAAATTAAATACTTTTATTTCATAAAATTTGGGGTCTTACAATCTCCCCTTCTTATGAAATTTCGTCCTCGAAATTTACGTACCTGGTATTTCAAAGAGTTGAGAATATCTTGCTTTCATTTCAGATTCTATCTCCCAGGTCATCATGATTTCTCCATTGCTCATCTCATGTATTTCAGATATCATTCTAGAATACAGCTTCAAAACATGGGTTAATTGAACAAATTAACATATCACATAATACCCCTATATTATGACCGACTAACAAATAAGCTTAGGTAGTACACACTAGCGAAGGATTTACTCGTCTCTCCCCTCCTAGTTCTATTCCCTGATCTCAGCCAGAGATCATATCCCTAAGCTCTAATACCAACTGTGACGCCCCCAAAATAGGTCCATTCCATCCAACCCATTCTGAGTCGCCAAATACATGGTACAGAAAATAACTACAACTTTATTATAACAATTGTCGTGTAAAATATAACAACACATATGTTGTGAGTTTTGATACTAATATATACCAATTGTGACTCATGTCCCAACCGTGGACAGCACCTCATAATGACACCTTACATAAAGGTATAGTCGAAAACTATTTTAGAAATTAAAACCTTTGGAAAGTGCTCAAGGAAACCTTCGTACATGGGAGACCACGCGTCTAGGTTATGATAGATATCATATGCCCACAGCATTATCATTGGTTGACCCAATAAGCCCCAAAGAAAAACGAGAAGATTACTATCATATTCTTTCCAATGGTGAGTCTTCTCTTGACATATCATTATCTCCACCGTCTCTAATTGAGAATTAAACTTCAACTAAACTCCAAGATCATATAGATAGCGCTTATAGATATACTCAGCAAGTGGATGAGTACAACCCTGCCTTATGATGACACGAGGTTGTATGTCATTAGACATCTTGTACGATAGTGGCAAAACACCCTTCCAAGCTAAATTCACCTCACCCTCAACATCTATAGACCACCGTTCTATTTCCCTGTTATCCCCCGCTTGACCCAGCTACACTTTTATTACCTGAAAGGAATTGAGAAGCAAAAGGGTGAGCACAACTAGCTCAGTAAAGAATATCATGACTAAAAATAATTAAATTATCAATAGCCTTCATCATTAATAAATCAGAGATTTAGAACATATGGTAGATGATAAAATTTCAACCATAGTTGCAGCGGAACGAGCAATCCATTAGAAGAGTCAAATAGACCATAAAATATATTATTTTCTCCATGTTAAAAGTCCACCAACAATGTTTTATCCCTGTAACATTAATCAACAGTTCCTGTCTACAATCATATGAATAACTCATAATCATATTTGTGGTTTCAAATTCCTTTTCTCATCCAGAACGAAGATAATTTTTATCACCTGTCTTTACCTGAAACATCAAAGATCATGGTTATACCAAATCACAGTTCATGTTCATAATCATACTAATAAATCCATCTTTGCACTATGGGCCAAAGATATTCAACAATAGGTCATCTTTGCGCTACGGGCCAAAGATATTCACCAATAATTTATCTTTGCACTACAGGCCAAAGATATTCATCAATAAGTCATCTTTGTACTATGGGCCAAAGAAATTCATATCTCAAAGAAATATATAATCATTTCAGAATTTATATAAACAATAATTATAACCATGTTGATCAATTCACCTTTGCACTTAAGCTAAAGATATTCAATTATAAATTCAATGGTCATGATCATACCAGTCACAATCCATCTTTTCACTACTGGCCAAAGAGAACCCTAGTCATGATCATACCAATAATCTACCCATCTTTACACTCCAGTGAAAGAGAATTTCAACATCAGGGTTATAAAAATGTTATATATGATAATAAAATCAATATAATCAATACATAGTTTTAATCTCCAGAGTAATATTCATAAATCAACTATAATTTGGTTAGAAAAAGAAACTAATTTTGTAGTGAATAGTACCCGTGAATAGTAACTCGTGAATAGTAACTCGTGAATAGTAACTCATGAATAGTAACTCGTAAATAGTAAATCGTGAATAGTAACTCATGAATAGTAACTTGTGAATAGTAACTTGTGAATAGTAACTCATGAATAGTAACCCCGACATGAAAAAGATCCAAATTTGATAAAAAGTTCGAAACTAATATTTCGACATAATGATATTGAAGGAATTAATATCATTTAAGAAGAAATAGCCTCTCTTACTATCCCTTACCTCAAAAGAGCAGTACTTCTGACTGGAATAACGCTAAACTAACTTGCACCGTATAGCAACACTCAAGATATCAAAATACTCACAAGAATACACTCGATAATATAGAGAAAAAAATAGAGAGAAAACTTCAGTTTCTGATGTGATTTTCAATTCTAACCTAAGCACCCTATTTATAAAAAAATACTTAGAACACCAAAGCAAAAAATTGAATATAATAATATTATTTTTAAACAAAATTCCTAAGCACACCACCAGCTGATTTCAACCATTAACATGTGCCACTCAAATGAAAAAAACGTTTTTCTTAATAAAAATAATTAAAACTTCCAAAAATCAATTATTTCGGAACTTCGAAACTTCAATTATTCATAATAAATAGCCCTTTTATCAGAAAATTCGAATCACGCGATTTTTTATATGAAATTCAATTCTCTACAACTTTGCAGAAGAAAGTTTTTCCAAATTCCAAACAGAAATTGACCGAAATCCACTAACGGACGATTTTACAGGCTATAATCAAATTTCAGTCAAGAAATGGGGTCCACCGACACACAAAACATGTGTTAATCATTTAATGCAACAAAAATACTCTTCCTCCTCATATACTCATATATCCCACATTTATTATAAAAATATCATCATTATTATATTATAATAATATAATAAAATATTATTTTATCAGAAAAGATAAAATATCAATTTTTAACAATTGTCACTTTAAAAATTTTCTCCATTTATAACCACATAAAATGAATATTTTTTTTATCATATAAATCAATAATTAATTATTCATAAATAATATTACAAAATCACAGTACTGGCAACCAGGTCGTTCCCAAGAAAGAGGGGGCTTTCCAATAAGGATTTCTCCTTACTGGCGCGCAATTAGGTGACCAAACCTCTCCTTAGGCAGAACTTTCTAGACATTGCCAATAATGTTATCTAATAATATTATTCAGATAATATGAATTATTGCTCCGATAATGAAAAATACTGTATAGTGACAATTATTAAAATAACAATAATATAAAATATCAACGTTACAATTATTGAATCAATAAAATAAAATACTGAACAGTAATTACTGTAACAATTATTGAGTAGTGCCTTCTTACGTAAGAATCAATAATTGGTGCAATACCGTGTGTTACTATGCAACAACGCGTATTACTGTGTTTTAAACACCGGGTATTTCAACAGTGTTAACGGTAACAACTACGTCGTTATTTATAAAAACTCATACTTGTCATTTTCTTCATCCAATCGCTTTTCGTTATGGGACCCACAAAAGGCTGCGCTGTCATACGAATATTTTCCGACAGCAAGAATATTCCACGACCAAACGAATATTCCCTGACAACAATGAATATTTTATAACCACCTGCTTATTTTGAAAATTTTGCACATTTCACCCATAACTTTAAACTTTTATCAATTTAACCATTTACTAAATAGAAAAATTAAATATTTTTATTTCATAAAATTCGGGGTCTTACACAAAAGGTCCATTGCAACCACTTGAAATTTCAGAATGGAAGTGGGAGCACATTTTCATAGATTTCATTATTGGTCTTCCCAAGGTTTCTCAAGGTATATATGTGATTTGGGTCATTGTTGATAGATTAACCAAGTCTGTTCATTTCTAACCGATACGAGAAACTTATACACTTGAACGTCTTGCTCGTATGTACATAAACGAGATTGTAAGATTGCATGGTATACTAGTATCCATAGTTTCTGACCGAGACCCAAGATTCACTTCACGGTTTTGGGTTAGTATGTAAAAAGCTATGGGCACGGATTTACGATTTAGTTCGGCATATCATCCTCAAACGGACGGGTAGTCGGAGAGGACTATTCAAACTCTTGAAGATTTATTAAGACTTTGTGTCCTTAACTTCAAAGGAAGTTGGGACAAGTTCTTACCATTGGTAGAGTTTTCCTATAACAACAGTTATCAAGCAAGTATTGGCATGGCTCCATTTGAGGCGTTGTATGGAAGGAAGTATCGTTCTCCAGTATGCTGGGATGAGGTGGGTGAAGCAACGTTGTTGGGACCGGAGTTAGTACGTATGACTACCCAAAAAGATTCAAACGATCCGACAACGTATAAAAAACTCACAAGATTGACAAAAGAGTTATGCCGATCTTAATCGAAAGGACGTGAAATTCAATATTGGAGATCATGTGTTGTTAAGTGTTGCTCCATAGAAAGGAGTTACAAAATTTGGAAAGAGAAGAAAGCTCAATCCTCAATTCATTGGCCCATTTTTAATTCTCGATCGAGTAAGAAATGTGGCCTATAGACTCGCCTTACCGCCAAGTATGTCTCGTGTTCATAAAATTTTTACATATCTATGTTACGTAAATATGTGAAAGACCCGAACCACATTATTGAATTAGAACCGGACGAGATAGTAGAAGATTTAACGTATGAGGAGGTACCTATTAAAATATTGGATAAAAAGGATCATATTCTACGCTCCAAGGTTATACCTCAAGTCAAAGTTTTGTGGAGAAACCACGATGTTGAGAAAATGACCTGGGAGTTAGAATCTGAAATGAAGTCAAGGTATCCTCACCTCTTCGACATACCAGGTACGCACCCTAATTTCGAGGACGAAATTTTATAAGAAGGGGAGGTTGTAAGACCCCAACTTTTATGAATAAAGATTAATTTTTCTCGAAATATATTTTTGAATATTATGGTGTGGATTTGATATAATGTTATAGTTGTGGGTATTATTTACAAATTTTACAAAGTAAGCAAGTGGTTATATAATATTCGATTGGTCGGGGAATATTCGTTTTAACAGGGAATATTCGTACGACGGCACAATCATTGGTGCCCACAACGGAAGTATTGTCGTAGTTAGAAAACGACAGAATTATCTTTTTATAAAAATAATGGCGAAAGTTTTACCGTTAAACTGTTGAACTACCCGGTGGTAAAAGTACAGTAATACGCGTGGTTGCATAGTAGCACACGGTATTGATTATTGATGCTTACGTAAGAAGTCACTCAGTTATACTCAATTATTGGTACAGTAATTGCTGCATAATATCTCTCATATTATTGATTCAATTATTGTCACAGTATCATCTGCATATTATTTTATTTTATTAAATCAATAATTGAGACGACAAAGTTATTCATATTATTATTTGCAATATTGACAATGTCTATAAAGTTCTGTCAAGGAGAGGTTTGGTCATCTAATTGTGCGCCAATAGGGAGAAATCCTTATCGAAAAGCCCCCTCTTTCTTGGGAATGATCTGGTTGTTAAATATTGTGAGTTATAATATTAATGATGAATAAGTTCGTGTTGATTAAAGATGAAATTGATATTTTCATTGTGTTGGGATTATTTTTATTAGTGAAAATCGACATTTATTTTGATAATAATTGATGTCTAGAGGTTATATTGTCCAATCGGGTAATTAATCGGATAAATGAGCAATTAATTGCTATTAGTTCACATGCATATAACTATTTGCTCACATGAATGAAACTATTGATTCACATGCATGTACTATTAGGGGAGGTGGTGCAAGATTGATAATACTTGCATGACTAAATTTAAAATGGAGGCATGGATGAAGGTACTATACTGTAATTATTTTTTTCACATGATTATACTATTGATTCATATAATTATGCTATTGATTCACATGATGTACTATTAGGGGAGGTGATGTAAGTTTGATAATACTTACGGAACTAAATTAAAAATGAAGGAAAAGATGAAGGTATTATACTATAATATTTTGAACCCCAAAACGTGCAATTATCGAAACTATATTTTCCTATAAATAGAAGCTCATTCTTCTTTCATTCTCACCAATTCACTAAGACTCACAAGAGCAATTATAGAGAGAGAAGCTATAGAGAGAAAGTAGAAGAGAAGTCTGCTACCTCACTATTCCAGTATCTAGTCTTCTTTTGAGGTAAGGGATATTATTTTGTTCAGTATTCATAGAAATAATATTTTCTTCCATACTCTGGAGTATGTGAGTAATATTATTTCATCTCGTAATCCTGATTATACCCTTATTTTGTTAAAGTATTGCTTCTATACTCCGTTAAATTAGTAGAATATCCTTAAAATTTGCACTTCATCTAGTATCGTTTCACAAGGATATTTTTTGCACATTCTTGTTAAATTTTAAGCTTTTCATGCCGGAGTACTATCCATGAGTAGTATTCATTTTTACGGTACAATTCACAAAGTACTATTCACAGAATACTATTTACAAAGTACTATTTATGGGTACTATTCACGAGTACTATTCACTGTGTACTATTCCCGAAGCACTATTCACGGGGTACTATTCACTCGAGTACTATTCACCCAGAGTACTATTCATGATAAAAATTAATTCGTTATCGGTCCAAATTATTTTTGGTACAATATTATTCTAAAATTTTACTCCACAAAGCGGTATCATGTTGACAATTTGGACGTTATTAAATTTTGGATAAATTAAATTATAAATCTTTCAAATTTATCATTAAACTTGTTTTATTGAATTCTTATATCATTGTCATTATCATCATGCTTATATTATGTTGAAAGTCATCTGTGGCCTGTAGTGCATAGATGGACTTGGTATGATTATGACCGGAGATTATTCGGTATAATCATGACTGTAATGTTACAAATGATATGGTAAAAGTCCTCATTGGCCCGTAGTGCATTGAGAGACAATTGTTGGCATGATCATGACCATTGATGAAAACACGAATATCTTTAGCTTGTATTGCATGGATAAATTGTGGTCGTGATACTAATGAATATCATTGGTCGTAGTGCAGGGATGATGTAGATTATTTATTAAGTTAAGTCTCAGCGATAAAACTGTTGATAAACTTTTTAAATCATAGAAGATAGTATATTTAATGTTCTACTTGACTCTTCTAATGGATTGCTTATTCTGCTGCAGTTAAACTTGATGTTTATTATATTTTATCAGTTTAACACTGTTGAAGGCTAACGATAATTTATTCTGCATTATCTTAGTCATAATATTTCTTACTGGGCTAGTTGAGCTCACCCTTTGCTTTCATTGTTCTCTTCAGGAAATGAGAACATAGGCGGGACTAGTCGGGGAACGGAGTGATGGTTCGAGATGGTGCATTAGTAGTCATCACTATTCTGTGAAATAGTTTGTTAGTATTGAGGACTTATTTTGAGTTTGAATACTGCCTAGAAGACAATATTTGTATTAAAACTCACTACTCATGTTGTATATTTAAGTTTGTATTTGTATTCTGTACCATATATTTGGCGACTCAGAATGAATGATGTATACCTATTTTGGGGGCGTCACATTAACACATCACTTTAATCAAATTAAATAACACTATAACAAGCCATATAATCTTTAACAACTCTCTAATTTAGTTATTAAGTTAAATTAGAGTATTATCTCATAAATTTAATTCATCACTCTTTTATCTTAATTAAGTTAATTTCTATAACTCATGAATTATTTACTTACTAATAAATAATCCAACAAATATCTACTAAACAACAAACACATTAATTAAAAATATTTATTTAATTCAATAAATATTTGAAATTATAAATAAAATTCTGGATTGTTACAATTCATTATAAAAATTGATTTTTTTTGGTCCAAATCATTTTTGTTACAATATTATTCTTGAATTTTACTCCACAAAGCAGTATAATGTTGACAATTTGAACGTTATTGAATTCTGGATAAATTAAATTGTTAAAGTCTTTAAAATTTATCCTTGATCTCGTTTGATTGAATTATTATATCATTGTCATCATCCTCATGCTTATATTTATATGAAAGTCATCTTTGGCCCGTAGTGCATAGATGAACTTGGTATGATTATGACCAGGGATTATTCGGTATAATCATTACTGTAATGTTACAAATGATGTGGTAAAAGTCTTCATTGGTCCGTAGTGTATTGATGGACAGTGGTTGGCATGATCATGACCATTGGTGAAAACACGAATATATTTGGCCCGTAGTGCATGGATAATTTGTGGTCGTGATACTAAAGAATATCCTTGGCCTGTAGTGTAGGGATGATTTGATGATATGGATTATTTATTAAACTGAGTCTCAGCGATAAAACTTGTGATAAACTTTTAAATCATAGAAGATAGTAGATATCATGCTCTACTTGACTCTTTTAATGGATTGCTTATCCCGCTGCAGTTGTTGATCTAAAACTTGTTGTCTATTATATTCTATCAGTTGTTATACTGTTGAAGGCTAACGATAATCTTAATCTGCATTATCTTAGTCATAATATTTCTTATTGGGCTAGTTGAGCTCACCATTTTCTTTCACCGTTCTCTTCAGGAACTGAGAATATAGCTGGGACTAATCGGGGAACGGATTGACGGTCCATATGGTTGTATTAGTAGTCCTCACTATTCTGTGAAATAGTGTGATAACAAATGTAATGAGGACTCCATTGAGTGTGGATATTGTCTAGATGACAATATTTGTATTAAAACTCACAACTTATGTTTTGTTGTATCTTACACAGCAGTTGTATAATTAAGTTATATTTGAATTATGTACCATGTATTTGACGACTCAAGATGGGTGATGTATACCTATTTTGGGGCGTCTCAAGATTGATTATGTATACCTTTTAGAACATTGGTTTGTAAAACTGCCTATTATGTGATTCAGCTGGTTAGTACCCACGAATATTATAAGTGTTTTTTATGTTACTCTCACTCCAAAAGGATTATTTTTACACCACAGGCACTTCCCAGGTAGTTGGGCCAAGGCGCTAGAAAGTTTAGTTATGCATGAGGGGCCACACCATTTTTGAACTGCCAATAAGATCAACCTTTACAAATTAAATCAACCACTCCACTTCTACGCCAAACTCATCATCTAGTTTTTGTGTCCTAATCACAGGTCTAGTACATATGTGGATCTTCACTTGATTGATGCGGAAGAGATAAATTAGAGAAAATGGTCTCGAGACATACCATGTCCTCTTTGTTAGCAAACACCAAGATGATACTGTTAAGCATAAATGGATCTTTGATAATGGTCTGAAAACAAAAAAAAAGCAGGTCAAATCAGAATTATTTCACCTAACAGGATTATTAGAGAGAAGAACCTTTCAAAATATACAACTTGGAACTCTTCCTTTGCTTTGCTAATCCTCTCATGGTCCAGAAAGTCAACAACATAGATCTGCACACAAAAAGAGAGTGAAAATAATACAGAGCCTTTTTAACTTATAAAGATATTTCTCGGTCAACCAAAAATAAACTGTCAATTTAAATAATTGTTGTATGAATACTTGAACACAAAATTTAAATAGCTTGAACACAAAATTTATATAGAAAACTAATAATATAAATAAATATATATATATATATATATATATATATATATATATATATATATATATATATATATATATAAATTAATAGCTTGAACATAAAATTTATGAGTAGTTCTACGCAGACAGTTTTTTTGGACTAGTCCAAAATTTGGTTTTTTTTTTTGTTTTGACTCCTAAAAAATGTATTGTATTTATTCTAACAGAAATTTTTACAGAATTCAGTAATTTAAGTATAATTTGGATACATATAAAAAACAGTATTGTACAGGATGTGCAACACTATTTTTTATATGTATCTAAATTACACTTAAATCACTGAATTTGTAAAAATTTCAGTTAGAAAAAATACTATATATTTTTTAGGAGTCAAAGCAAAAAAAAACAAAAAAAAAACAAGTTTTGGACCGGTCCAAAAAAGTTGTCTGCCTAGAGGCCCTAGACTTATTGAAAATTTATATTCTCTTTCCCTTTTTTCCTTTATGAACACAGTTTTATTTATTTATTTATTTTCCTATTAAGTTCTATTATTATTACTATTATTGATATTATTATTATTATTTTATTTTTATTTTTATTATTACTATTGTTATTATTATTATAATATCAATAACAATAATAATAATAATAATAATAATAATAATAATAATAATAATAATATTAACAATAATAAAAATAAAAATAAAATAATAATAATAATAATATCAATAACAGTAGTAGTAGTAGTAGTAATAATAATAATAATAATAATAATAATAATAATAATAATAATAATAATAATAATAATAATAATAATATTAACAATAATAAAAATAAGTTTCTATTTTAGAGTCCAAGGACTATTATGAAAAAAATAATTATACATAAACAAAATTAAAATTAATTTTATATTATACAAGGACCAAAATAATTATTTAACACTTATCAATGCCGACAAATAATTTCACACCCTTACATATGCATTCATCTTCGGTAAAAAACACATTTATCCCCCTGTAGTCGTCGACTTGTAAGCAATTGACCACTGAACTTTAAAAATATGCAATTGCACCACTGTGTTTTCTAAAAATGAAAATTCAGGTCATTCCGTCCAAATTTTTGGATGGACGTCAAATAATTACACACGTGGCATTGAAAAAAAATCAAAAATTTATTATTTTCTTATGTGGTAATACCAAAAAAATTAAAAATAAAATCATTGATTATGTGGCAAAAAATGATTAAAATAATAATAAAATTAAAATAAATAATAATTAATTCATTTTAAAATAAGTACTTTTTAAATAAAATAATTAATTTTAAAAATAAAAATAAAATAATTAAAATAATAAAATTAAAATAAATATTTGGAATTAATGATTAATAATTAATCATTAACTTATAAAATGATTATTTTATTTTTATTTTTAAAATTAATTATTAATCATTCTGGTTACAAAAATCATTAACTTGTAAAAAAATCATTTCTGCCACATAATTTTTTGTTTTTGTTTTTGTTTTTAGAAACAGAATTTTTTAAAAACAAAACCTTTAAGAATATTAGACCTGGCAAAATTGGCCCAGGCCCACGGGCCGGGCCGGGCTGGCCCATAAAAACTGGGCTTTGGGCTTAACTTTTTTAGCCTATGAAAACTTGGGCGTTTTTGGCCCGGCCCGGCCCGTGGCCCGTGAATTTTTTTTTTTTTTTTAAATAAAATTTTGCTACTTGTAGGGCTTGAATACAAGACTTGTAAGTAAATAAATAAGAGTTCAAACCAACTAAGCTACAACAACTATTTATTTTTAATGCAATCTTCAATAAATTTTAACTATATTTGAAAATTATAATTAAGATATGTAGTTAATGTAGGTAATTAATTAATAATACTAATTTATAATACTATTAAAATTTTAATTGATTGAGATATGTAGTTAATAATTTCAAAGTATAAAACTATTAAACTAACAATTATTAGTTTAAGTTAGATAATATAATTATAAAAATTTAAAATTATCTATATATTAGTATTAATTACAATATTTATTATTTTTAAAAGTTAAATAAATTATATTAATTTTAAAGAATCAAATTTGATTATATACTTTGAATTCCTAGCAATATATAATCCGAATCAACCACTAATTTTTTAGATTGTAACTTTGCAAGTCCAAAATCTATACACAATAATATAGATAATTTTATCCCTTAATTATACAATCCCCTTACTTATTGTAGTACATTTGGAAAGTAAATCAATCATTATCCCTTAATTATGCATTCCCCATACTTATTTGGAAAGTAAATCAATCATTATCCCAAATCATGCCTTTAGAATAATATCTAAAATTATAATACTATTAAAATTTTAATTGATTTAGATATATAGTTAATTTAAGTAATTAAAATTATTATTATTACTAGTTTTGGTGTATCAAGATTTTGCACAAAAAAAAGTAGGAAAAAGCCCGTGCGCCGGCCCGGCCCGCCCAACCCGGGCCACGGGCCTCACTTTTCAGCCCGCCAAAACCCGGGCCATTTTTAGCCCGGCCCGTTTTTGGCCCGCCCGCGCTCGGCCTGGCCCGGGCCCGCCCGCCCGTTTGCCAAGTGTAAAGAATATACAACCTGGAACTCTTCCTTTGCTTTGCTAATCCTCTCACGGTCCAGAGAGTCAACAACATAGATCTGCACACAAAAAGATAGTGAAAAATAATACAAAGCCTTTTTAACTGATAAAGATATTTTTCGGTCAAGCAAAGATAAACTGTCAATTTAAATAATTGTTGTATGAATACTTGTTAAAAAATGTAGTATTAGTTGCACACTAACTAACACTGTCCTCCTGAGCCTCTGATGTATCAAAAATGATCGCATAACTTACAAGCTTTAAAGAATATCACATACAATAAATAAAGAGAGATATAGCTTGTAAAAAAACAATCAACAAAGATAAAAAAAATTAGCAACAACATACAAAGAAATATATAGTTACCCAGGCTATTTATTACCAATCCATCAGTATTATTGAAGTAATGTGTGACGAACGAGATTTTTGTAATTTAATTCTTAATATTTATTGAACTAAATAAATATTTTCGATGATGTAATTATTAGATTAAATAATTAATTGATACAATTGTGATAGATTAATTTAATGATATGTGTTATATTTATTAAATTAATGTAGAGAATTTTATTATTCAAAGTATGTAATTATGTGAGTTTATTAAATTAAATAAAATATTTAATAAGTCTAATATTATTTTATAATTAATGAGGAAATTAATTATATGACTATGTAAATTAATGAGAAATTATTATATTTTATTCAAATTAAATTAAATAATATATTTGAGTTATTGTATAATTGGGTGTGACACGATTTAAACTATAGTATAAGAGATTTACTAAATTAAACGGTTCTGAAACCTATTCTTGACCAGCCAAACAAGGCCCTAGTAGTGGTTGAAAGCAGTTACCCATTATTGGGTTAACTGACCATTATGCGCGTCAGTTCCTTTCCCTTATTATTATACGTAATTTTTCCTTTTCATTATTGCTAAGTTTGGAAAAGCAAAACTGAGAGCCAGAGAGATTTTAGAGAAAATTCAGAGAATTTGTGAGAAACTCAGTGATTGAAGAAAGCATCTAAGCCTACAAATATTCACTTTATAATCTGGGTAATTTCTCCAAACCCAATTTCTCTTTTACGTCATTAAGATTTCATGAAAATGGCTTTTAAAGTTTTTGTTTAAACCTCTGTATTTGAGAAAAGAGTAATGATTATGGGTTTGTATATGTGTTAAATGTTACCATATTGTATTTGATTATATATATATTATGTAAACCATATCATCAGTATCATAAAACATGTCGTATATGTTGCTCAAAACTTACAGAGTATGGGTTATGGCCATATGGCCTTATACGTGATTTTTAATATGTCAAACATATATATTTTTGTAAAATTTCCACTTTTATTTGATTATGCATGTTGATACGAAGAGACCAAACTTTAACTGAACGGATTCGGTGTTATAACGAATCCGTAGTGTTAATTTTTATGAATTATGTTCAAAACATTCAAGAACATCAAGAACAGTGAAATTTACATATTTTAATTCTGTAATTATGTGTTTTAAATGGTTAAAATCATTATATAAATATTGGGTAATGATTATGTATGAATTATATCATGTGGGTATGTCTAAATTCGTGTAGAAAATAAGAAATTGGTAGAAATTAGCATGTTCTGCGATTTTTCGCGAACTATAAATTATGTAACTAGTATGCCGCGCCGCAGCGCCGGCTGCCTACCTAATTCCCGCGCCACCGCGCTGCAGCGCCACCGCGCCGCAACACCAGGTCTCAAGCCGCAGCGCCACGGCGCCGCAGCGCCACTCTCCAAAATGTTCAGAAATGAATTGTTTTTAAATGTTCAAGTCTAGCAATGTGATAGCAACTTAGTTTAAAGAACATAGAGATATGTTAGAAATATAATGAGATGTTAAAATAGATTCTTAACATGCAAATAACATAATTGCATGTGGACTGAATTATTAAATGCATAGTTAGCTTATTATTCGTGGAGGGTTTATTATATGACAATAAGTGTGATAATTTGACTAAGTATAGTCATAACCAAAGTTAGACAAAAAGAATGAAGTTGCTATGATTAATTACGTTATAATTGACTGGTATTGTGAACGTAAATGATATGTAGGATTTAAATCAAGGAACGAGTTTAATTAACGTGTAATCTACGCACGAGGCAAATTTCCTAACCCTACTTGTTACCATTATTCAAGTTTATAAATCAAGTTCATTGTTATATTAAAGATTATCTATCTTTTCAAAGTATGATTCTGTTATACAATATTTATTCTATTGTATACCTCTTGAGATTGTTATTCAATTTAATTATCATTCATTGTTGAATCTTACTAGACTAGTGAACCCTTATTGATTCAACTAGTCCATAGTTGATGAACGTTCTAAATTTTAGAACCCTTATTGAATTATCCAAACCAAACTTCCTTTGGTGCGGACTCTAATGTCAAACTGAGATGAACAACCCTGTATAGGGATTACTTATGCTTTAGCGTTAAGATATTGTGCATAGTATGGTACTAAGGGCTGATCCCCCTAAGTACGAGTAGAAGAGTCCATAATCTTATGACTGTTAAAGGTTTCAAGTATAACCCTTGATAACCTAGGACATAGTTCAAGGTCTTATGACCCTCAGAATTCTTTTGATTCTTGTATTCATTCCTGATTCAAAAGTTGAGCTTTATTTCAGAAGTCTTTGATTCACTCGCATGTTATTATATTGTTATTTCATTATTATACTTGTGGGCAATCATGCTCACTCTTGCATAATAATAACATTGCAGTTAAGAACGAAAGAACCGACGAGCCTTCTTCTAGCAAAGGCAAGGGTAAAGCTAATAAGTGATGAAGACTTGTTATATAATTTTAGAATGTTATTGTAAAGACTTGATGTTGTTTAAGACTTATTTGTTTATGTTTTCGCACAGATGTTTAAGGTTAGTTTGACCTGGGATTGTATTTATTATTCTGATATTGTAACCCCATAAGGGGAGGATTTTATTTCTATCTATTGCATGATTTGCATTTATTATGGGTAGATAGATAGATGATATTTGTACAGTGAACACCAAATCCTGTGGAATCGAAGTACCCGAATTTGGGGGTGTCACAGGTTAGTATCAAAGCTTGTAGGTTATGAACCTTAGGTGGGGGAACAACCTTAGGTAGTAGCCTTATAGGAAGAACATAGAGATGGAAAACTCTTATCGAGTTCTAGGAAATGAATTTTTGTAATTCATTGAAGATAATAAAAGACTTTATGTGCTTATGTGTTAAATTATGTGCTCACTAGTACAACTTAGTAACTAAAACTTGAAATTTTGTTGTTAGGATGTCGGATGTTGGAAGAACTAGTCGAGCTGGGGAGGAGGAACCCCGAGTACCTACAGTACCTACAGAGGAGGAACCCCGAGACATTCATGTCGTTAGGGAACAGTTGGTACAGAGGGAGTCATCTTCATTGATCACCGTTGTTGGTCAGGAGCATGAACCTAAGACTGATCCTGAGGAGGATCCTGAGGAGGAAGAGGAAGAAGAGGAGTTTCCACAGCACTCCATTGATACTGAGATGTAGACACATTATACGACCGTAACGTGGAGTTACGAGATGAGGTGCAGGATCTGTCTGAGCGGACTATTATTCAGCAGATTACTCTAGAGCAGAAGGAGAGGGAGATTTTGACTCTTCACTCACGACTGGGAAATGTATAATGGGATTTGGTCCACGAGAAGGGTCAAACCAAAGATAAGACCGCAGAGATAGAAAAGTTGAAGAAGGAACTGAAGAAAAGCTCTGAAAGGCTGATTATAGCAGAGGAAGGCTAGGTAAGAGAGTCACGTCATGCTGATCTTGCAGAAGAGGATGGTCGTGCAAAGAAGGCAAAGCTTGGGGAGACATACTCTACACTTAATCATGCAATAGATGAGGCCCAGGATCAAATTTTGAGGTACCCCATCCAGTTCGAAGGACTTCCATCGTACATGCTGGATCGCAGAACGATGTCTCGCATCATGGAAGAGGAGCGTAGCAAGGCTATTCAGCGCCTTGACAGACAGTGATAGAATTTGTTTACTTATGCAATAAACTTGTCTATTATTTAGATGTAAATTCCGATGTAGTTATGAACAAAGGAATATTTTAATATTTAAATCCTGTGGATTCTTTATCTCAAGATAGTTAATATAAATAACAGTGATGCTATCGTCTGATGTTAAAACTTTTGATTTGAATGAATATATATCAAGTTGTTTGAGATAATGTGTTAAATGATTATATTAAATTATTGAGTTAAGTCTTAACTATTTAGCGAATTTAATAGAGATTTAATAAGCATATATTTTAACAGAAATATGCCGCCAAGAAGAAGACAACAACGTCAACCAGCTCAAGAAGAATCTACAAATAACAACAATAACGCCAATGCTAATTCTGTGACAACCCGAAAATTTGGACAATTTTATAAAATCTTAAAAGATTGAATAAAGGTTATAAGATGAACCTAGACAGAAAATAAGTGTATGGTTCACATTTCTATAAAGAAATTTTAAGGATTTCAAAATTTTTGGAGAAGAACTTGAATGATTTGATAGACTACAAGTGATAGTCTGATAATGAGGTATATGTTTAGTGTATGAGTTCATAAGATTGTGTGTATGTGATTCTAGTATTTTAATTATATACTAGTGACCTAATCTAAGAGATTTGTGGACCATGTCTCAATTTATTAAATTATTTTGTATTAATATGTGAGTAAGTTGAATTAAGGATTAAGTTATGTAACCTAATATATATATTAGGTGTGATAATTAAATAACCTAAGAGGTTATGATACGGGAGAATATTAGTATATAAATTATATACTAATTCTAAGAGATTTAATTTATATATCTCAACTAATTAATTTCATAACCTAATTATAGCAAGTCTAATTGGGTTAATAATTTAAATGTGCATGAGTAAGGATTTATGTTTTAATTGTGGAATTGAAAACTCTAATTTAATAATTAGGGATTGATAATATTAAAAGTATTGGACTATGTAAATTTCATGGCCCAAGAAATTAAATTTAAAGTCCAAAAGATTATTTATGGAAAGCCCAAATTATTATGGGTGGGACAAGTAATGGATGATGTTATTTGTTATGGCCCAAAGAACTAAAGTTAGTAGCCAAAAGAATTAAAAGAATGACCCAACTTTTAGCCCAAGTGAGAGAGAACTTTTTGGACATTTAGTAAATCTAATAAAGCATAAAAGAAAACTAAAGTTGGCAAATCCAAGGCCACTTGGCCGGATAAGAAGAGAAGGGAAAGAGGGAATGTATGTAATGATTAATTACTTTAGTGGTGGCCAACTCATTCCATGTGTCACTTGTTTATTTAACCAACACATTAAGCAAAGAGTGCAAGCAACCATGTGATGATTAAGTGAGAGAAAGAGATAAGAAGATGTTGGGGAAATATCTATTATATACATATCTTATATCTATACAAAATCCTCCAACAAAATCTAACATCATTCTCTTTCATCTTTTATTTTACTTCCTCTTACTTTCTCTTAGACTAACAAAACAAAAGCATAAGAGAGAGAGAGGGAGAGAGATTCGGTGGAGAGGAGGAGAGAGAGAGGAAGGAGCTACACCATTGATGCTCCATAAATTCATCTTCTACTTTGGAAGAGAAAGAAGAGTAGCCTAAAAATCAAGGTGAAAACTTAAACTAGCTTAAACCTTTTTATTTTTTATTTTTTTGTTTGATTTGATTTTTGATAATATGAAGTTATGATCTTAAGGTTTAAAATCTTAGATCTATATATTTATGAGTATTTCATGTTTAGATCTACTCATATTGGGTGTTGATTTAGTTGGAAATCGAAAATAAAGAAAAGTCATTTTTCTAGTTTTATAAGCTCTAAAATTTCTATGTACTTTGGATTTCTACCGTTTTTGATCTACACCTTCTTTTTTGCAATCCGTCAAAGGGATGTGCTAGATACGTAAGTTAACTACTAAACCCAAGTGGTAGAACTCAAAAATGTTGAGTACACAAGTTTTAGTGACAGTTTTAGCAAAAACAGTTTTGTGTTTTTAAGGAAAAATAGACTGTTTTGGACAGTCAAGTGTAGGGACAGTTTTGTCATTTTTCTGGCATTCCAAAAATTCTGGAAAAAAATTTGGGAGTGTACTATGATAAGTTATCTAACATCTCCAAGTGGAATCACTGAAAAAGGAGTTGTAGATTTCCGTATGGAAAATGTTTAATAAAGCACGAAAAACTGCAAAATGCTATTTTGCTTCTGCCCAAAATTTTAAAATGGCAGTTTCGGCTATTTAATTTGTGAGAAAAATTCTAGCCTTTTGGGACATGAAAATATATGGTATTAAGTACCTCCTGTCCAAAAATGAGCTCATTCCGACTTAAAATGACCAAGTTATGACCATTTCAATTTTTGTGATTTTCTGACGAAAATGGTTATAACCGGAGTTCTATAACTCCGATGGCCACGAAATTTAAACTGGAGTGTCACGTTAAGACGTATAAGATTGTGCCAAGAGATGGGAATTTCTGAAGTTAAGCACGAGGTAGCTAATTTCTTAAGGAATTAACTAAAAATGATTTTTAAAAAATACCAAAGGAAGTTGAAAAATTTTGGAAAAATACTTTTTGTATATGGAATATGTGTATACATGTTTGTACAAAGGATAGAAAAATAATAATTTGATTTGGTATTTTCGTGAAAAGGATATGGAATCCAGCTTGCTGGATTAGAAAATCTGATGAATCCAGCTTGCTGGATTGAAAAATAGTTTACTAGATTGAAAATTTGTTGAATCCAGTTTGCTGGATTGCGATCTAGTTTGCTGAATTTGGAATCCAGTTTGCTGGATTGCAGTTGGGTTTGTGAATTAACCATCTAGGTTGCTGGATTTGGAAACCAGTTTGCTGGATTTGAAATTCAGGTTATTGGTTTGGTATTTGACTTATTAGAGTGTTAAATCATAATGTATATGATATAGTGATTAAGGAATTATCAAAGGATGATAATAATGCTGGTGGGTTAAGGTGTTATCTAATTATGTGATTAAGTGTTCGATAATTGATTGATTAAGTAATAGTATTATGAGTTAACAGGTATGTTATGCTAATTCAAAGATGAATCTTATAATTGATAGGTCTTTCATAAGAGATTACATTATATTGCTTAGTGGTAATCAGCGGTTCAGGCAAGTTTCCTAACTCAACCATGAGTTGTAATTTCAAAGCATGTTAGTGAATAGTTGTTGTTGATTATTCACGTCTATATTGATTATTGATTCGCACGTTGTGCATATTGTAAATGTTCATCAGGTATGAAAGGTTGATCACCTTCATTACCATTTGGTTCAGTTAATCTGTTCATGTTTATGCTTGACCATTCATTTTCATTGACTTGGTCGTTCAGCTAAGAAAATTTGTTCATGCTCTTTCACAATGTTTATATTGTTGAAAGTTAGCTAGCTTATTGTTCAATTCTTTCAATCATGATATATCCTCAAATAAATTTAAACTTGCTGGGCAAATTTGATGCTCACCCTTGCTATATCATGATAAAATTTTCAGATTTAGAGGAAAGCTCGAGTAAAGACAGAAGTAAAGGCAAAGTGCAAGGCTAAATTATGGTGCAGTTAGATTTATTAAATCTTCTGACAAAAATAGTATTGTAAACATTTAAGATATTGAATGTATGTATTAAGTTAAGGTTGTAGACCTTGGGAATGATGTGAAAAAGTTTAATGTATAAACAATTTATGTTTATATCTTCCGCAATAGTTATAGAAATAGTATACCAGATCCTTGGTGATTAGGACCGGGATTTGGGGATGCTACAGGTGGTATCAGAGCCGTAGGTTAGAAACCTTAGGTAGGTGTACCGTAGGCTATAACCGCAGAGATGATGATAAGGAATAAACTCAGATCGAGTTTAAGCAATAAGAGATGAATTTTTAGAAATTCATTATTAAGTAAAGAGAAAGATAAATAAGATTCAAAGAAGAATCTTGAAAAGTTATACGGATAAGAATCTGGAGTTACCTGACTCCAGTAATAAAAACGAAAAGTGAAAATAAATAGACTATGTCCATAAGATGAAAAGTGTAAAATCATAATATTATATGATTAAAGGAAAAGAAGATCGTAAAATAAAACGATAATAATACGGTTATAATATGAGATCACAACGTGATCTGATAAGGTCATAGCAGGAGAAGGATCAATCAAATGATTGAAAACTTTACAACAGAATTGTTGTACGACAGTTGTACTATGAAATGGTACTATGTAAACTCAGAAAAGAGTGGTAAATGTTAAGATACGGATTAAAGAAAATTCGTATTAAGAAAAGAGAAAGTTAGAATTGTGTAGGATTTCAATTGAGGATTCATGTCAGCAGCTGAGTTGTATGATTCTTTGTATGGGCGGGGAATTTGTACTTGGTTTTAGAATCACTTAGCTTCCTGGTCGATATAGTGGTTAGGTTGACCAATTCTTTGTATGGGCGGGGAATTGTGCGCTTAGCTTCCTATATTGATTAGTGGTCGAGTTTGGTTTGACGACCACTTAGTTTCTGATACTGATAATCATTGAAATGTCCGTGTCGCGCTAATTGCTATATGCATGTTGAGAGGGTGATTCCTTTCTCATATGTATAACAAATAGATAGGTTATAAGTAGAGAATATCAGGTTAAGTACGAGTTCTTAAAACTCATACTTATGGTACGTTCGTGACTCATAATTATATGATATGTTTATGAACCCCTCAGCGAATGGACGCCAAAGGTCTGACTAGGACAAGTTCTTAAACTCATATGATTGTGGAAAGTTCCTGAACTCATAATGTGTGGTAAGTTTGACGAACTGGGTATAGTTATGTGGTGAATGGAGCATTGAGGATGATAAAATAGATAGACTTATTAAGCAATTGATCATTAGAGAAAGTGAAGTTGATGGTGGAAGCATAGGTATTCTAAATCTTCTAGCTATGCTAGACTTCAAAGTTTTTGACATCAAGCTAAAAAACGCACTATGTGCTTTTTGGAAAATGAATTTTTATTCTCAACTCCTGGTGACCATTGTGTATGAGTTGACTTCGGGCCACCGACACATCATTACCTGTTGAGATGATAAAACAAATTTGTAATGATTTTTGAACGGTTTAAAGTATAGTCTATGCTAATCGATTCGGCTAGACAAAAATGGTTTGAGATGTCAAAATGTATTTTTTATATCATCAATGTATCATGGAACCTGATGCAGAATGATAAAAATGATGGAGTCATCAATGCAGTATTACTTAGTGTTGGGTGTGATCTAAGGATCGTCAGCCCACTATATTATGATGTAGTATGATAAAGTCACAAAATGACGGAATCCTCAAACGGACTGTAAATACAGTGTGGTATCATGACGTCATAAAATGATTTTAAGAATTTTTAAAGTAAATTATGGCCAACTGAATATGGCCAGAAATATTTTGATTGAAATTGATTATTGATATGGGTCTAAGCTATTTGATTCGGCTAGACCAACTTTTATGAAAATCCTAAGCGTTCTTTGAAAATTATCCCGAACCAAATTATTTTGGTGCGGAACCCTATGATAAGACTAAGGTGAACTATGTTGTTTGGATAAAATAATCCAATCTAGTAGCGTAAATATTCGCTAAACATGATTGATATGTTATGCATGACGTACGCGTACGATAGGCTAATCACCTAAAGTACTAGCAACGGTAGTTTACCTTCTTTATGATTGTAAACATACCTAGTAATTTACTGTTTTGCGATATAAATATCGTTAAAACTACGTGTTCATGGTCTATATGACCCCTCAGCATGATTTGAAAAGTTTTAACTCCTTAGACTGAAGTTATGGAAGAATGTGATAGTAGCAGAGCTCCTCATAGTAGGAAGCAAGATGTACTCATGAAATTGAGCATGAAATCAATTAAAGGTTAGTAAGACAGCCTAGTTGTGATGAATAAAAGGAGTGGTGATTAGTAAACTGAAATTTCGAGGACGAAATTCTTAGAAGAAGGGGTGAATGTGACAACCCGAAAATTTGGACAATTTTATAAAATCTTAAAAGATTGAATAAAGGTTATAAGATGAACCTAGACAGAAAATAAGTGTATGGTTCACATTTCTATAAAGGAATTTTAAGGATTTAAAAATTTTTGGAGAAGAACTTGAATGATTTGATAAACTACAAGTGATAGTCTGATAATGAGGTATATGTTTAGTGTATGAGTTCATAAGATTGTGTGTATGTGATTCTAGTATTTTAATTATATACTAGTGACCTAATCTAAGAGATTTGTGGACCATGTCTCAATTTATTAAATTATTTTGTATTAATATGTGAGTAAGTTGAATTAAGGATTAAGTTATGTAACCTAATATATATTAGGTGTGATAATTAAATAACCTAAGAGGTTATGATACGGGAGAATATTAGTATATAAATTATATACTAATTCTAAGAGATTTAATTTATATATCTCAACTAATTAATTTCATAACCTAATTATAGCAAGTCTAATTGGGTTAATAATTTAAATGTGCATGAGTAAGGATTTATGTTTTAATTGTGGAATTGAAAACTCTAATTTAATAATTAGGGATTGATAATATTAAAAGTATTGGACTACGTAAATTTCATGGCCCAAGAAATTAAATTTAAAGTCCAAAAGATTATTTATGGAAAGCCCAAATTATTATGGGTGGGACAAGTAATGGATGATGTTATTTGTTATGGCCCAAAGAACTAAAGTTAGTAGCCAAAAGAATTAAAAGAATGGCCCAACTTTTAGCCCAAGTGGGAGAGAACTTTTTGAACATTTAGTAAATCTAATAAAGCAGAGAAATATGAGCGTACCTGACTATGCGGCTAGATTCAACGAGTTGGCGAGGTTCACTCCGTACCAAGTACACACGGACGAGAGAAAAGTCAAAAAATTCGAACAAGGACTGAAGCCCTGGGTATACAGCAAAGTATCAATGTTTCAGATAAACACATTTGCCGGAGTACTGAAAAAGGCCATCCTCGCTGAAGGTGGAAGCGATGCGGTGACTAAGTACAATCAAGATCAAAAGAAGAAGAAGAGTGAAAGTGAAGGAATTAACAAGGCTAGTAGAAGTGGCACATGAGGTGGTAATTTTAATTAGAAGAAAAGGTGGAATGACAACTCATCATCGGGGAATCAACAAGGAAGTCAGAAGAAAAGAATCGAAGCATGCCCGACTTGCGGGAAAGCTCATTTGGGAGTTTGTATGAAGGGAAAAAGAGTGTGCTACAATTGTGGTCAAGAAGGCCACATAGCACCTAACTGTCCTAACCCAAAGAAGGGTGCTTGCTTCACTTGTGGTTCAAAGGACTACCTAGCAAGAGATTATCCTAAGAAGGGATCGGGAGGGGCAGGACCAGGAGGTAACCGGGGAAATAACAGTGGAAACGCTTTGACTATCACCGGACCAACCGCAACCAACCGACCGACCGCCAGGACTTTCAACATGACGGTGCAGGATGCAGTTCAGTCTCGTGATGTGGTGTCAGGTATCATTCTGATCAATAAAATTAATGCTTATGTTTTACTTGATTCGGGTGCTACTTGTTCCTTTATATCCGATGACTTTGCTAATAGTTTAGCTTTGTTTAAGGATGAGTTGGAATATCCCATGAACATAGAAATTGCGAATAGAGAGATAATCCATGTTAAGTACGTGTATAAGAACTGTAAAGTGGATATTAAGGGTAATATCATGAACGTAGATCTTATCCCTATTCGACTTGGAGAATTTGACGTTATATTGGGAATGGACTGGTTATTCAATTACGGGGCTATAATTGATTACCAAAAGAAGCGTATTAACCTTATGACTCCGTCAAAGGTTGTGTTTTATGGTAGCAAGTCGCCTAGACAAGCGAGTTGTCTGACGATGATGCAGGCCAGGAAGTTATTAAGACAAGGCTGTGTAGGATACTTAGCTTACATAGTCGACAGTCGAAAAGAGAATCCGAAGGTAGAAGAAATACCGATTGTGAGGGATTTCGTCGACGTATTTCTAGATGATTTGCCAGGACTTCCACCAGATAGAGAGGTAGATTTCGTGATCGATTTGGCGCCTGGAACTGCTCCAATATCGAAGGCACCGTACTGAATGGTACCAGTAAAGATGAAAGAATTAATGGTACAACTACAAGAATTGTTGGGCAAAAAGTACAGTCAACCGAGCGTATCGTCGTGGGGACCGGTCCAAAAAAGCTGTCTACCTAGAGGCCCTAGACTTATTGAAAATTTTTATTTTCTTTCCCTTTTTCCTTTATGAACACAGTTTTATTTATTTATTTATTTTCCTATTAAGTTCTATTATTATTACTATTATTGATATTATTATTATTATTATTTTATTTTTATTTTTATTATTACTATTGTTAATATTATTATTTTTATTATAATAATATCGATAACAGTAGTAATAATAATAATAATAATAATAATAATAATAATAATAATAATAATAATAATAATAACAATAATAAAAATAAAAATAAAATAATAATAATAATAATATCAATAACAGTAATAATAATAATAATAATAATAATAATAATAATAATAATAATAATAATAATAATAATAATAATAATAATAATAATAATAATAATAATAATAATAACAATAATAATAATAATTTTTTCTATTTTAGAGTCCAAGGACTATTATGAAAAAAATAATTATACATAAACAAAATTGAAATTAATTTTATATTATACAAGGACCAAAATAATTATTTAACGCTTATCAATGCCGACAAATAATTCCACACCCTTACATATGCATTCAAATTCGACAAAAAACACATTTATCCCTCTGTGGTCGACGACTTGTAAGCAATTGACCACTGACCTTTAAAAATATGTAATTGCACCACTGTGCTTTCTAAAAATAAAAATTCAGGCCATTCCGTCTAATTTCTTGGATGGACGTCAAATAATTACACACGTGGCATTGAAAAAAAATCAAAAAATTATTATTTTCTTATGTGGTAATACCAAAAAAAATCAAAAATAAAATCATTGATTATGTGGCAAAAAATAATTAAAATAATAATAAAATTAAAATAAATAATAATTAATTCATTTTAATTAAGTACTTTTTAAATAAAATAATTAATTTTAAAAATAAAAATAAAATAAATAATTTTAAAATAAAATAATTAAAATAATAAAATTAAAATAAATATTTGGAATTAATGATTAATAATTAATCATTAACTTGTAAAATAATTATTTTATTTTTATTTTTAAAATTAATTTTTAATCATTTCGGTTAAAAAAATCATTAACTTGTAAAAAATCATTTTGCCACATAATTTTTTTTTTATTTTTGTTTTTAAAAATAAAATTTTTTAAAAACAAAATTTTTTTTTAATACAGAATTTTATTTTACAAGTTAAAAAAAATTCTGTTTTTGTTTTTAAAAACAGAATTTTTTAAAAACAAAAACAGAATTTTTTTTATGTGGCAAAAATGATTTTTTTTTACAAGTTAATGATTTTTTTAATCGGAATGATTAATAATTAATTTTAAAAATAAAAATAAAATAATTATTTTACAAGTTAATGATTAATTATTAATTCCAACTATTTATTTTAATTTTATTAATTTAATTATTTTATTTTTAAATTTAATATTTTATTTAAAATTTAATTATTTTAAAATGAATTAATTATTATTTATTTTAATTTTATTATTATTTTAATCATTTTTTGCAACATAATCAATGATTTTATTTTTGATTTTTTTGTATTGCCACATAAGAAAATAATAATTTTTTGATTTTTTTTCAATGTCACGCGTGTAATTATTTGACGTCCGTCCAAGAAATTAAACGGAATTGTGACAACCCCAAAATAGGTCCATTCCACCCAACCCATTCTGAGTCGTCAAATACATGGTACAAAAAATAACTACAACTTTATTACAACAATTGTCGTGTAAAATACAACAACACATATGCTGTGCGTTTGGATACAAATATATACCAAATGTGACTCATGTTCCAACCGTGGACATCACCTCACAATAACACCTTACATAAAGGTATAGTCAAAAACTGTTTTAGAAATTAAAATCTTTAGAAAATGCTCAAGGAAACCTTCGTACATGGGAGGCCATGCGTCTAGGTTATGATAGATATCATATGGCCACAGAATTATTCTTGGTTGACCCAATAGACCCCAAAGAAAAACGAGAAGATTACTATCATATTCTTCCCAATGGTGAGTCTTCTCTTGACTTATCATTATCTCCACTGTCTCTAATTGAGAATTATACTTCAAACAAACACCAAGATTATATAGGTAGTGCCCATAGATATACTCAGCAAGTGGATGAGCACAACCCTGTCTTATGATGACACGAGGTTGTATGTCATTATACATCTTGTATGATAGTGACAAAACACTCTTCCAACGTTGGGTTCGCCTCACCCTATTTTCTTCACCAAATATAACTACTAAATGATGACCACCGTTCTATTCCCTTGTTACCCCCGCTCGACCCAGCTACACTCTTATTACCTGAAAGGAATTGTGAAATAGAAGGGTGAGCACAACTAGCCCAGTAAAGAATATCATGACTAAAGATAATTCAATTATCAATAGCCTTCATCAACAATAAATCAGAGATTTAGAACATATGGTAAATGATAAAAAAAATTTCAACCATAGTTGCAGCGGAACATGCAATCCATTAGAAGAGTCAAATAGACTATAAAGTCTATTATCTTCTCCATGTTAAAAATCCACCAACAATGTTTTATCCATGTAACATCAATCAACAGTTCTGGTCCACAATCATATAAATAACTCATAATCATAATTATGATTCTAAATTCCTCTTATCATCCAGGACAAAGATAATTTTCATCACTTGTCTTTACCTGAAACATCAAAGATCATGGTTATACCAAATCACAATTCTTGTTCATAATCATACTAATAATTTCATCTTTGTACTACGGGCTAAAGATATTCGTCAACAGTTTATCTTTGCACTACTGGCCAAAGATATTCAACAACAGTTCATCTTTGCACTACAGGCCAAAGATATTCAACAACATATCATCTTTGCACTACAGGCCAAAGATATTCATCAACAGTTCATATTTACACTACAGGCCAAATATATTCATATCTCAAAGAATTATAATCATTTTAGAATTTATATAAACAATAATTATAACCATGTTGATCAATTCACCTTTGCACTTAAGCTTAAGATATTCAATTATAAATTCAATGGTCATGATCATACCAGTCACAATTCAACTTTGCACTACAGGCCAAAGAGAACCCTAGTCATGATCATACCAATAATCTACCCATCTTTACACTCCAGTGAAAGAGAATTTCAACATCAAGGTTATAAAAATGTTATATATAATAGTAAAATCAATATAATCAAAACATCTAGATTTAATCTCAAGAGTAATATTCATAAATCAACTATAATTTAGTTAGGAAAAAAAAACCAATTTTGTCTTGAATAGTACCCGTGAATAGTAACTCGTGAATAGTAATTCGTGAATAGTAACTCATGAATAGTAATCCCGACACAAAAAGGTAGAAATTCCACAATAAAATCTATACCAATATTTCGGTATAATGATATTGAAAGAATAACATTTCTTAAGCTTATAAACAATTTATTTAAATTGTTTACACTTACTAAATAATGTATTTAATCATTCAAAAATACCAAACTCATAAGATTTCATTACCAATAACCAAAACCCTCATCAAAAATCTGCATATACCTCGTATAGGATTCTCAAGCTATAAAATCCTATTTTTCGATTTTCTTACTTCACGTAACATATTTAATTCATTTACTCATAACTAGTACATTTTCATGAAAAATATCAAATCAGTTCCAAAAATATTTCTTTTCTAGAATTTAGTATAATATAGTCCCATAGTGAACATATATTTTTCTCAGAATTTTTAAAAGTCATTTACTATTTTTCATATGGCCAAAATAGCCGAATATTTAGACATTTATCAAAAATTGTACTTTTATCTAAAAATTCTGAAATTCACAGAGTATACCCCTTTCATATACATGTACTCCCAATAAAAATTTCATCAATTTTGGAGTTAACCACAAGAAATTATAAGCTGTTACTTTTAAAATAGTCTTCTCTCATAAAATTCATAACTCTCAATCTATACATCCAAAAATCACCATTTTTGGACACAATCAAGAAAACTCATCAAAATATCATTTTAAATTTTTCCAGAATTTTTTTTGAAGATCAGAAAAATTACGAAACTGAAAATCATAACAACCCTTAAAATCCCTTAATATCCCTTACCTCAAAAGAGCAGTACTTCTGACTGGATATCGGATATGATGCTGAAGGAAACTTGCACTGATGAATAGTAACTCACCAAGTATCTAAAAATTCACAAAATATGCTTCATAATATAGAGAGAGAAAGAGAAAAAGCTTATGTTTCTGGTGTGATTTTCAATTCTAACTTAGCCTTCTATTTATAGGAAAATTTTGGTAGGTTTGACCTGTAACCTGATGGCTTTACCTGCTACTATTCCCACCCACCACATTTGAAATATAATTCAGCACATGTTTTTACCAACCACAAGTGGGGCCCACCAATTCTAGAATTTTCCACCAAAATGATAAACTCCGAAAATTCAACAATTTCTGAACCAGTCATCTCGTAAAATTCATAATAAATCATACGTTCATTTTTAACGGTTCAAAATTTGTGGACATATACTCAACTTATATATGTATAACATATCCAAATATTACCACGATCCAACGGTCGGATTAAAAATTATAACCCTCGCAAAATATCTCAAAAACCCTAATTTTTAATACCTCCATTCCGACAAAAATACTGATAAAAACCTCAATATTAACTCCTTCATTTTTAACCACAAAAATATATCCCTCATTTATATCCACATAAAATAAATATTTCCTTATCATATGAATCAATAATTAATTATTCACAAATAATATTACAGAATCACATTTATGACAACCAGGCCGTTCCCAGGAAAGAGGGGGCTTTCCAATAAGGATTTCTCCTTACTGGCGCGCAATTAGATGACCAAACCTCTCCTTAGACAGAACTTTCTAGACATTGCCAATAATGTTATCTAATAATACTATTCAAATAATATGAATTATTGATCTGATAATGGGAAATACTGTGCAGCAACAATTATTGAACAACAATAATACAAAATTTCAACGTAGCAATTATTGAATCAATAAAATAAAATATTGAACAGTAATTACTGTAACAATTATTGAGTAGTGCCTTCTTACGTAAGAATCAATAATTTCAAAAATACTGTGCAATACCGTGTGCTACTATGCAATAACGCGTATTACTGTATTTTAACCACCGGGTATTTCAACAGTATTAACGGTAACAACTACGCCGTTATTTGTAAAAACTTAATTTTGTCGTTTTCTTCACCCGACAGTTATTCTGTTATGGGGCCCACAAATGTCTGCGTTATCGTACGAATATTTTCCGACAGAAAGAATATTTCACGACCAAACGAATATTCCCCGACAACAATGATTATTTTATAACCACTTGCTTATTTTGAAAAAAATTCATATTTCACCCATAACTTTAAATTTTTATCAATTTAACCATTTACTGAATTTAATTATAAGAAAAATTGAATACTTTTATTTCATAAAATTCGGGGTCTTACAGGAATGGCCTGAATTTTTATTTTTAGAAAGCACAGTGGTCCAATTACATATTTAAAGTTCAGTGACCAATTACTTACAAGTCGACGACCACAGGGGTAAATGTGTTTTTTGCCATTCATATTCATTGACCCTACTACTCCATATTTGAGTCGGTGTCCGTAGGGATATTCTTTCCCCTTTTCCTTTATGAACACAGTTTTATTTTTTTTTTTATTTTCCTATTAAGTTCTATTGTTTTGTTTTTTCCATTGGAAATTGAGAAACATTTAGCAGTTGTAGTCTCTCTCGTATGAATTCTCTGCTTGCGTATCTTATTGTCTTTCGCCGGTCTTATTTCTCCCCTATCTATTATTTATTTTGTTGTTGTTGTTGTTTGAATTGTCAAGTTGAATCAGATCTGGGGATGGGCAACTTTAAGAGGGTAAAGGTTTGTATCAGATTCCGATCTATCGATGGTCTTATTTCTACCATATCAGTTATTTATTTTGTTTTTGTTGTTGTTTGAATTGTCAGGTTGAATCAGATCTGGGGATAGACAACTTTAAGAGGGTAAAGGTTTGTATCAGATTCCGATCTATTGATGGTCTTATTTCTACCATATCAGTTATTTATTTTGTTTTTGTTGTTGTTTGAATTGTCAGGTTGAATCAGATCTGGGGATGCACAACTTTAAGAGGGTAAAGGTTTGTATCAGATTCCGATCTATTGATGGTCTTATTTCTACCATATCAGTTATTTATTTTGCTTTTTGTTGTTGTTAGAATTGTCAGGTTGAATCAGATCTGGGGATGGACAACTTTCAGACGGTACAGATTCAGATCTATCGATGGTCTTATTTCTACCATATCAGATATTTATTTTGTTTTTATTGTTTTAATTGTCAGGTTGAATCAGATATGTGTATTAAGAAATTTCTGAAGGTACAGATTCAGATCTATCGATGGTCTTATTTCTACCATATCAGTAATTTATTTTATTTCTGTTGTTTTAATTGTCAGGTTGAATAAGATAAATCAGATATGTGGATTGAGAAATTTTTGACGGTACAGATTCAGATCTATCAATGGTCTTATTTCTACCATATCAGTTATTTATTTTGTTTTTCTTGTTTTAATTGTCAGGATAAATCAGATCCGATGAACAAATACTGGGCAAATGTTGCATCAAATTCAGATCTATCCATGGATAGTCCGGAAAACCAGGACGGAGACTACGATTTCATATTAATTTACACCTCGGAGGAGGAGTTGGAGGAGGAGTCGGAGGTGGAGGAGGAGGTGGAGGAGGATTATGGTTTTCACTTAGGATATATAGCGATGGAGATTTTCAGTGTGAAAATCAACAGGCCAGGCAGCCTGTCTGGTATAATCTATGCCTACAACGGGTCTGTGATTGAACCTGTAATCTATAACAATAAAAGAAACGACAACAAGGAATTACAATATAATGTTAAAGAAAAGGGTGGAGATCTGCTGCTGACTGGCCCTGATGCCATCATTGAGACTTATGGTACTAATTTCGTCTATGTGGATCTCGTGCACAAGACAATCAACTCCTCCTCATCCGAAGTAGAAGAACACCGACTCACCGAACTCGAGGGGTTTGCTTTTGACCGCCTTCAGATGCAAAGGGGGAAGTCGGTCAACAGACCCTTAATTGATCGGTTAGCTAGTGATGATGGAAAATTGACTTTAACCATGTACTCGACCGTATTCAGTAATGCCGCTAAAGCCAGTGTGAAGGTTATGCTGCTAGATGAAAGTCGATCATTTGGTGTGTATGGCTCTATTAAAGCTAGCAATGATATGTTTCCAGGTCCTCATTATAGAAGTACCCTCTTCTTGAAGGACCGTAATGATAGCGTACTAGTAGAACGTGGGCAGCCAATTCAATTGTTGAGATCCATAGTAGTCGCGCTATGCAGGCACAACCTCATAATTTGTGTAAATCTGACAAGCAAGGATGCACACCTTCCTAGTGCAAGAATCACATTTCATGTGAAATTCTCTGGTGAATCGGTGATGAAGATAAATAGCCAAATACAAGTGAAGGTCACTTGGAAAACCAGATACATGTATCCCAAAAATTATCCTCGTAGATTTTTTTGATTTGCTTTCTTGCATTTTTTATTTATTTATTTTGAATTAAGGATTGTACTTGTGGATTGTGGATGTTGTTTGAAACTTTGATTTCTATCATGGATGTTTGAATTCCGTTATGGAAGTTGTTTGGATTGCATTTTGGTTGGATGTTTGAATTCACATCTTGCTTAGGTTTTTATGTTATGGTTTTGTATTCCTTTCCGGAGTTATCCTTTTACACGAGTTATCATGTTTTACCTTTTCACTTATCCATAGATTGTTGAACCATCACAGTACATTATTTCTACTGCAAACTGCATTTCTTTTCTGAATTTTGAACCGACTTTTTTGTTTGTAAAAGAAGTTGAACCAGCAGAGATTTCAGGGGCAAGAAGAAGTATTGTAGGAGCTGCTATTGTTGCGAAGAAGGATTGCCAACTGGGACTGGTGGTTAGTATTTATTATTCAATTTGTGTTGGTTTATACATTAACTTCTTTCTTGAGGTGTGGGAGATATCATTGTTGGTTTAGTTCCTTTAAATTGTATATGTTTCCAAGCGAGGATGCACACCTTCATGGTGCAAGAATACCTTTCCTGTGAAATTCTCTCGTGAATCGGTGATGAAGATAAATAGCCAAATACGAGTTAAGGTCACTTGGAAAACCAAATACATGATTATGTCAAATACAAGTGAAGGTCACTTGGAAAGCCAAATACATAAATACCAATAGTTATGTCAGAAGAAGATCTGGATATTCTGGCTGTACAGTCACCTCATCGTAGCATTTGATTTACTTTCTTTCTTTTTTCTTTCTTCTTTATTTATTTTGAAAAACTAATAGTTACGCACATTCGACCCAAAAATTATAACGTTAGGGGTACTTTTGGAATAAAATAAAGTATAGGGTGCACGTTGGATATCGAGAAAAATGTTAGGGGTATTTTTGCACTTTTGCCTTTTTTTTAGGGTAAAGTTCAGATGACCACCTGGGGTTTGGGGTCTTTCTCACTTAACCACCTGTAGTCAGTAAAGCTACATTTAAACTCTCGACTTTTTGAGTAAAAGTGAAAACGTCACAGTTTCCATCCAACTTAACCGTGCATGTATGTCAGACGCCAAAAGCGCGTCTGAAGGGACTGTAACGGTAAAAAACAACTGGTAAATGTCCAACATACCCCCTTCTTCTCCCTCTTTACTTTTAAAAGACATTCTTAATCATTTTGTTAGCCTGTTTCAGCTCATAGACATACCCCATCCTCTCTCACTTCTCCATCCTCATCTATTTCCTAGAGAGAGAACAATATACATATAACTCCAATATACATAATAGAGAGAAGAGCTGTTTCGAAAACTTTCTTAGCTAAATCAACTTTCCCCAACCTACCAAGAATACTAATCATAGAACTAGCTAGCTTCCCTGATGATTGAGCCTCTTTTCACGGCTCACTGCAAATTTAAAACACTGAATAGCCATTGAATACTCACCTCTATTACCCAGCTCTTGGAGTAAAAATGTGTAATCATCCGTCCCGCAAAGCTTGGACTCGAACCTAAGCACAACAGAATCTATACAATACTTATCCCCACTACACTGAATCGCAGGCTGTAAAGCTTCCTCCACGGTGGAAGTGTGGCGGCTGGCAGCGGTGGTCTTCTGGCGGCCGAAGTGCATTTTGGAAACGTACCAGGTGGATTTCCTACCGGAGAAATTAGAGGCGGAGAATTCTGATTTCGAACGCGGGAGAGAAGGGGAGAAGGAATGGAAACTAGGGCTTCCAGGGAGAGTGGTTTTTGGAATACGGGAAGGTGGGTTGGCGGCATTTCGGGGTTTATAATGATTAAGAGAGACCTTTGGAGCGGTAAAGTTATGGGTTTGATGATGGGGGTTTTGAGGATGAATGGTTTAGATGTTATGGATATGGTGGTGGTTCTGGTGGTGGTGGTGGTGGGGTTTATTGGCGGTGGTGAGGGTGTAGTGCGGTGGCGGAGTCGATGAGGCCATCCAATCCAATCCCAAATCCAAGGAGGGTTTTAGGTTGGTGGCCTATTCTCTGGTTTTGGTTATTTGGAGAAGAAGATAAGATTAAGGAGTAATTAAAGGGTAATTAAGTCTTTAGTCAACTCAAGTAACAGAGTTAAGACGAAAAACATTTATTCACTTCAACTCAAAAAGTCGAGAGTTTAAATGTAGCTTTACTGGCTACATGTGGTTAAGTGGGAAAGACCCCAAACTCCAGGTGGTGATATGAACTTAACCCTTTTTTTAAGATAAGAATTTTACTGCTATTTGATGTTTCGGAACGTGATGCTATTACGATTCAATTTTAGGGGTACATTTCCAAAAATTTTTGTTCAAAAATGTGTCATTTGCAACAAGTAATTAGTTAGACATGACAAATTTAAAGTACAGTAAAACTTTTATAAATGAATACCCTTGGGATAGAAAAAAAATTACTTTAGTGAGATTATTTATTTATATCGTTAAATTATATTGATAAATTAATATTTATTATTTTAGATTATGTTTTTCAATTTATGTATGTAGTTAGAAAAATTAAGTGACAACAATTAATGTATTAATTTGAGTTCAGAGAAATTAAAAAAAATTGGTGAAGCTTATACTGTCTTGGAAGAATTGGTCACACCATTCACGCCTGACCTCTGCTATTTGAAGCGGATTTCACACATCATTTGGGCTGGATTTTGGGAATTTCTCAGGAAGACGAAGACTGAATTTTGGGGATTTCTCAAGAAGTCGAAGAGAGAGGGAGTGCGTGAGGAAGACGTAAAGAGGTGTGGAGGGCGTTAGGAAGACGATGCTTAGCTAAACAAGTTTTTTTGTCATCTCATTTTTTGGGTATGTGTGTATATCTATTTAACAAAATATATTTGATTTTGAATTTTTCGCTCACCCTAATAAGTTATCTGGACCGTCTAAAATTTGGGATAAATGCTACTGACTATGTAGTATCGAAGGCACGAAACACAACTAGTTAATTGATATTACAACACTCAGCTTTGGAAAACGTGCCCAATTTGTTTTTCTCTTTGTGTAATGAATAAAAAAAAGAAACGCACTAATAAAAATTTGATGCTTTCTAATTAAATTGACTTGCTAATTATGTTACTTGGAAAAAATAAGTCCAATAAATTTGTCTTAGTTGGGAGCTACTAATAATAAATTATGCCAACTTGTAATGCCTATCCTATCGGATTGTGAAAAAAAATATCAAAATTAAATATTTTATGTTGATTCTAAGAATTAATGTAAATGTCTTTTATTAATTGATATTTAATTTTACAAATATCACCTAATTATTCCCATTCAACAAAAACACTATTTATTTAATTTTTTGAGGTTAAATTATTATTATTATTATTTCCTAATTTGTATACAGCGGGTGCACTCGCAAAATTTCAAGTCACAATTCTTAGAGAAGTTCAATAAGTATTTTTCGAGAATAACATAAATCGTAATCCAATTAGCGTTAAAAATTGGAAATAAAATCTAACGCCAGTTGGAGTACAATATTAGCTTAATCAAATTATTAAATTAACTTAAATCAAATTACTTTTTAAATAAACAATTTTTTTATTATAAAAAATACCATTTTTTTAAAAAACGAAACTATTTTTTTTGAAGAAAAAAATAATTAATCCAAACACCACTTGAAATGGCGTTGGAACCTTTTAATAGTTTTTTTATATATTTTATAATATTTTTATTAAGTAAATTTAAACGTATTTGAGTCTATTTAACTTATAATTTTAATTTTTTTAATATTAAAAACAATGTTTGGAAATTTTATAAATGAGATTATTTGTAAAATAGAGGAAGTATTAAAATATTTTTCAAACTTTTAGACAAAATTAATCTCAATTTTTTTCTAATTTATTAGAGTAATTTATGTTAATTAATTATTTATTGTTTTTTGATGTAAAATAAATTTAAATTATAATTTAAAATATATTATTATTAATAAAAGTATAATACTCCAAACATATTAGTACATCAATAGCTATCTAATTGGATAATAAATAAATAAATAAATAAAAAGCTAATAATCCCACCCACTCCTACTGTACGTATACATTCCACTGCATATCCCACCCAATATCCCAATCACTCCTTCACTGTGTTCTAAAATTCCCAATTTCCAAAGGGAGGAGGAGGCTAGAGGAACCCAATTGGCAACAATGGTGTCCTTAAGAGTTAATCCTAGTGATAAACCATCCAAATCCCCTCCTCACTTGGTCGTCTTTCTTAATCTCTTCAGAAATGTCGTCTGTGAGACCCCGAATTTTATGAAATAAAAGTATTCAATTTTTTCTATTTTGGTAAATAGTTAAATTGATAAAAGTTTAAAGTTAAGGGTAATATGTGAAAATTTTTGCAAAGTAAGCAAGTTGATATAAAATATTCTTTTTGTCGGGGAATGTCCGTACGACGGTACAATCATTGGTGGACCCCACAACGGAATTATTGTCGGATTGAGAAAACGATAAAAATATTTTTATGAGAATAACGGCGGAAGTTTTACCGTTAAAACTGCTGAACTACTCAGTAGTAAAAGTACAGTAATACGCGTGGTTGCGTGGTTGCACACGGTATTGATTATTGATGTTTACGTGATAAGTCACTCAGTTTCGTTTTATTAGTATTATTAATGTAATAAAACAGAAAAGCTTTTTATATAAAACAGAATACTTTTATAAAGTTATTCTATAAATAGAATATATTATATTCTATTATGCATAGTATTTTGCATAGTAAAATCTTTTTATATAAAACAGAATACTTTTTTAAAGTTATTCTATAAATAGAATATATTATATTTTATTATGGATAGTGTTGTATAGTGCCTGCATAGTATTTTGCATAGTAAAATCTTTTTATATAAAACAGAATATTTTTATAAAGTTATTCGTTTTATTAGATTATAAATAGAATATATTATATTTTATTTAAAAGATTTTGCTTTAAATATGGACCGTTCGATTAAAAGTAAATCAATCTGAACCGTTCATGAATTAGTTACTATGCAGTCTATTTTTCTATAAATAGAAGTTCATTTCTTCATTATTTCTTACGAATTCACTGAAACTATAGAGAGAGAAACTATAGAGAGAGTTCCTCTTCTAAAATCTTGAGCGTATTTCTTTAGAGTTTAAGAAAGCTTTGAGCGTAGTGCAAGTTTTCTTCGAGTATATCCTCGCCCTACCAGTCAGAATACTCTTCTTTCAAAGGTAAGGGATATTATTTGTTGTACTCGTAAGGGATATTATTTGTTGTATTCGTAAGGGATATTATTTGTTGTACTCGTAAGGGATATTATTTGTTGTACTCGTAAGGGATGTTATTTGTTGTACTCGTAAGGGGTATTATTTCTTTTGTATTCATAAAGAGAACTTCTGTTATTCCATTCTTTATTATTCTGTTGGAATAACCTGTATATGCGGGCTACCCTATACTTGGTGAAATTCTTCTATTATTCCATTCTTTATATTTATGTTGGAATAACCTGTCTATGCGAAGTACTGCATACATGGTAAAATTCTTCTATTATTCCATTCTTTATCATTCTGTTGGAACATCTTGTCTGTGCTTTACGCATGACCTGGTTCCGTTATTTATTATTCTGTCGGAATATCCTATCTGTGCGTTTACGCCGGACTTGATTCCATTCTTTATTATTCTATCGGAATATCCTGTCTGTGCGTTACGCATGACCTGGTTCCATTATTTATTATTCTGTTGAGAATAACCTGTCGGTGCGATCTATCGCATGCATGGTGAATTCTTCTGTTATTCCATTCTTTATTATTCTGTTAGAATAATCTGTCTGTGTGGATTACCACATGCATGGTGAATGATCCTTTGTATTCATTTCTTAATAAATTATGAAAATGATCTGTCTACGTGGATTACCGCATGGCGGGCTAAAATTCATTTGCAGTTTCATAATTTTTTGGACATTCAAAAATTTTGAAAAGTCATAATAAAAGCATTAGATTGATGAAAATCATGGGCATATATAGTATTAGTAAGTGTTATGATGAGTTATGTTGGTTATTATCTGAAAACATGAAAGTTTATTAGAAGTCACAAAGGGTTGAAAATCAGATTTTAGTGAAAATGGAATATGAAATTCAATTAACCATATCTCCTATTATATTTCGAATTTTTGAGTGTGGTCAAGTTCTAGAGTTAGATCTATGCGTTTTCTAACTTATCCAAGTGGAATCACTGGAAAAAGTGTTGTAGATTTTCGTGTGGACTGATTTTAGCAAATGAGTCAAAAACTGTAAATTTCAACAAGCTACTGCCCAGAAATTTAAAAGGGCATTTTCAGTCACTTAAATTGTGAGAACAATTCCTACCTTTTGGGACATGAAAATATATGGTATAAAGTACCTCCTGTCCAAAAATGAGCTCATTCCGACTTAAAATGAGCAAGTTATGACTATTTCAATATTTAGGTTTTTTCAACGAAAAATGCTATAACCGGAGTTCTATAACTCCGATGACCATGAAATTTAAAATGAAAGCTCACGTTAACATGTGTAAGATCCTGCCAAGATTTGGGAATTTCTGGAGTTAAACTTGAGGTAGCTAATTTCTTAAGGAATTAATTGGAAATTGATTTTTGAAAAATAGTAAATGAATTTTAAAAATTCCGAGAAAAATATATGTTCAATATGGGACTATATTCTGCTAAATCCCAGAAAAGAATAATTTTTGGGACTGATTTGGTATTCTTCAAGAAAATGGTTTCGTTACAAACATATGAATTAAATATGTTATGTGAAGTAACAAAATTGTAAAATAGGATTTTATGGCTTGGAAATCTTATATAAGGTATATGCAGATCTTTGTTAAGGGTTTTGATTATTGATGAGAAAATCTTATGAGTTTGGCATTTTAGGATGATTAAATGCATTAATTAGTAAAGTGTAAACAATTAAAATAAATTATTTATAAGTTTAAGAAATGATTAAAATATTATTATAATATTAATGACATTAGATTATGAGATTATTAAGTGATTGATAGCATTTGATTATTATTGAATGCTAGATAAATTGTATTATAAAAGTTTAATATTTATCCTTTATCTCATTTGATTGATTCTTTATGTCATTGTCATCATCCTCATGCTTATATTATGTTGAAAGTCATCTGTGGCCTGTAGTGCATAGATGGACTTGGTATGATTATGACCAGGGATTATTCGGTATAATCATGACCGTAATGTTACAAATGATGTGAAAAAAGTCCTTATTGGCCCGTAGTACATTGATGGACAGTTTTTAGTATGATTATGGCTATGGATTCTCTTCGGCCAAGGGTGCAAAGATGAATTGTTTTATGGCATGATCAGGACCGTTGATGAAAACACGATTATCTTTGGCCCGTAGTGCATGGATAATTCGTAGTCGTGATACTAAAGAATATCCTTGGCCTGTAGTGCAGGGATGATTCGATGATGTGGATTAATTATTGAGCTGAGTCTCAGCAATGAAATATTAATTCATGGATGTGATAATAATGAATATTTTTGGCCGTAGTGCAAAGATGATTTAATTACTATGATTATGAGTAGAAATTGTGATTTGGTATAACCATAATTTTTGATGTTTCAGGTAAAGATAGGTGATGAAAATTATTTTCGTCCTGGGTGCGAAGAGGAATTTAGAACCATGATTATGATTATGAGTTATTCATACGATTATGGATAGGAATTGTTGATTGATGTTACAAGGATAAAATATTATCGGTGGACTTTTAACATAGAGAAGATAATAGATCTGATGGTCTATTTGGCTCTTCTAATGGATTGCTCGTTCCACTGCGACTATGGTTGAAAAGTTTTATCATCTACCATATGTTTTAAATCTCTAATTTATTATTGATGAAAGCTATTGATAATTTAATTATCTTTAGTCATGATATTCTTTACTGGGCTGGTTATGCTCACCCTTTTTGCTTCACAATTCCTTTCAGGTAATAAGAGTGTAGCTGGGTCGAGCGGGGATAACAGGGGAATAGAACGGTGGTCTATAGCTGTTAAGGTTCTCCCTAAATAGTATGAAAATAATTTTATTGAGAACTTTAGATAAGTGTGTCGTATTATATACGTCATTTGATATTTAATTTTGGTGAATCAAATAGGGTGAGGTGAAACCAACTTTGGAAGGGTGTTTTGCCACTATCATACAAGATGTCTAATGACATACAACCTCGTGTTATCATAAGACAGGGTTGTGCACATACACTTACTGAGTATATCTACGAGCACTACCTATACGATCTTGGAATTTATTTGAAATATAATTTTCACTTGGAGACAATGGAGATAGTTATATGCCAAGAGAAGACTCACCATTGGAAAGAAGATGATAGTAATCTTCTCGTTTTTCTTTGGGGTCTATTGGGTCAACCAAGGATAATTCTGTGGACATATGATATCTATCATAACCTAGACGCATGGCCTCCCATGTACGAAGGTTTCATTGAGCACTTCCCAAATATTTTAATTCTTAAAACAGTGTTTGACTATACTTTTATGTAAAGTATCATTGTAATGTTGTGGTCGAGGTACCATGAGAGTTACATACATATGTATTAAAACTCATAGTTAACTGGGGTCGTATTCTATACGACAGCTCAACAGTTGTATAAATGAATTGTATTTAAATTTTGTACCATGTATCTGGCGACTCAGAATGGGTGATGTATACCTAATTTTGGGGGCGTCACATCATCATCTCAATCTCTTCGTCCATCAACTGCTCTTGGAGCCAATTTCGATGATAAGTCGTTGTGGAATCATGTGCAGGTTATCGCCACAGTTGATGTTGCAAGATTGATAATACTTGGATGACTAAATTAAAAATAGAGGTATAGATGAATGTATTATACCGTAACTAATTTTTTTACACGTGTGTACTATTGATTCACATGAATGTACAATTGATTCACATGATGTACTATTAGGGGAGGTGGTGCAAGTTTGATAATACTTGCAGGACTAAATTAAAAATGAATGAAAAGATGAAGGTATTATACTATAATATTTCGAGCCCCAAAACGTGTAATTATCGAAACTATATTTTTCTATAAATAGAAGATCATCCTTCTTTCATTATCACCAATTCACTAAGACTCACAAGAGCAATTATAGAGAGAGAAGCTATAGAGAGAAAGAAGAAGAGAAGTCTGCTACCTCATTATTACAGTATCCAGTCTTCTTCAGAGGTAAGGGATATTATTTTTTGCAGTATTCATAGAAATAATATTGTCTTCCATACTCTGTAGTATGTGAGTAATATTATTTCGTCTCGTATTCTTGATTATACCCTCATTTTGTTAAAGTATTGCTTCTATACTCCGTGAAATTAGTAGAATATCCGTGAAATTTGCGCTTCATCTAGTACCGTTTTACAATGATATTTTCTGCACATTCTTGTTAAATTTTAAGCTTTTCATGCCGGAGTACTGTCCATAAATAGTATTTATTTTTACGGTACTATTTACAAATTAATATTCACGGGGTACTATTCATAAAGTACTATTCACAGATACTATTCACAAAGTACTATTCATGGGTACTATTCACAAAGTACTATTCACGGGATACTATTCCAGAAGTACTATTTACGGGATACTATTCACCCGGGGAATTATTCATGACAAAAATTGATTTCTTTGCTGTCCAAATCATTTTTGATACAATATTATTCTTGAATTTTACTCCACAAAGCAGTATCATGTTGACAATTTGGACATTATTGAATTCTGGATAAATTAAGTTATAAGTCTTTAAAAATTTATCATTTGCTTTCTTTTAATTGAATTCTTATATCATTGTCATCATCCTCATGTTTGTATTGTGATAAAAGTCATCTGTGGCTTACATACATAGATATACTATTGATTGATATGATTATGGCCAGGGATTATTCGGTATAATCATGATCATAATGTTACAAATGATGTGATAAAAATCCTTATTGGCCTATAGTGCATTGATGGACAGTTGTTGGTATGATTATAACCAGGGATTATTTGGTATACTCATGACCATTGATGATTACATGAATATCCTTGGCCCGTAGTGCAGGGATGATTCGATGATGTGGTGTATTTATTAAGCTGAGTCTCAGCGGTAAAATTGATGATAAACTTTTTAAATCATAGAAGATAGTAGATATCATGCTCTACTTGACTCTTCTAATGGATTGCTTGTTCCGCTGCAGTTAAACTTGATGTTTATTATATTTTATCAGTTTAACATTGTTGAAGGCTAACGATATTTTATTCTGCATTATCTTAGTCATAATATTTTTTACTGGGCTAGTTGAGCTCACCCTTTGTTTTCATTGTTCTCTTTAGGAAATGAGAATATAGCTGGGACTAGCCGGGGAACGGAGTGACGGTCCAGATGTTTGCATTAGTAGTCCTCACTATTCAGTGAAATAGTGTGATAATAATTGTAATGAGGACTTTGTTTGAGTTTGGATACTCTCTACGAGACATTATCCGTGTTGAAACTCTCAGCTACGTTTTGTCGTAATGTATAAAAGAAGTTTGTATTTAAATTCTGTACCATGTATTTGGCGACTCAAGATGGGTGATGTATACCTATTTTGGGGGCGTCACAGTTAGTATCAATGCTTAGGGATACGATCCCTGGCTGAGATGTGAGACTAAAACTAGGAGGGGAGAGACGTGAAATTTTTTCGCTGGTATAACCCATCTAAGTTTATTTAGTATTTAATTGGTCGGTCAGAGTATAGGGATAATATGTGACATGCCAATTAACTCTTATTTTGTGGCAGTATTTGATAATGGCATCCGAAAATGTTGAGATAAGCAATTAAGCACATGAGACCATTGAGTCACCAACGATCAATACCTAGGATAATGTGCATCAGGATGATAATAATCCTCAGAAAATAACAACGCTGACCAAATGATGAACGGTGGGATGATCAGAGGCTTTATGTAATTCATGCAACATCAGGCGAGAACGACTCCTGTTTAAAATGCAGGTAGAAACACTGGTAACTCTCGGACGGTCACCGCTAAATAGTTCAAGGAGCTGGGACCACCGGAGATTATTGGAGAGCCAAAACCACTTAAGGCGGAGACGTGGATAAAGCAGATCACCAAGATATTTGATGTCTTGGGATGCTCCGAGGAGCAAAAGGTTCCATTTGCCACCTTTATGTTGCGAGGAGAGGCAGATTACTGGTGGAAATCGGTAAAGCATACTCAACCTGCCGCACTGAAGATGTCTTGGGAGAAGTTCCAAGAACTGTTCAACGATAAGTACTTTTCCGAAAGTATTCGTCACATGAAGGAGGTAGAGTTTATCAAGCTAGAGCAAAACAATATGACCGTGTAACAGTACGAAGCTAAGTTTGTCGAGTTGTCCCGGTTTGCGTCCCACTTGGTTGATAATGAGGAGAGAATGACGCGGATGTTTCTCAGAGGTTTGAAACTCGAGATACGTCAATACCTAATTTCTCATAAACTGTGTTTGTATTCAGATGTTGTAAATAGGGCTCAGTTATTAGAGCGCGATAACGAGTCAACCCAACCAAGAGAGAGCAGCCGGCAAAATGATAATGCCAGTGGTAGCAGTCATCAAAGCGGTGACAACAAACGTGAAGGGAATCAACATGCTAGAAATGGTAACCACTTCGGTGGAAATCATGGCCAAGATAATAGAAGTGGAAATTTCAAGAAGAGGAGATTCAACAATGATGGAAAGACGTCATCACCAGCACCTGTTATTAAGGAAGGGGAACGACAACCAATTGTATGTTACAAATGCGGAGGGGAGGGACATATCAGTCCGAACTGTACGCAGCAATCCAAAGCGTGTTATAATTGCAGAAGAAAAGGTCACCTAGCCCAATTTTATCGTGTAGTAAAGCCAAGTCCAGCTGGGATGGAGGCACCAAAGGCCGTTCCAGAGAAGTCAAAGCCGGTAGTTCAAGGGATAGCGTTTGTCATAACCTCCCAAAAAGAGAGGAACCCGAACGAAGTCATCACAGGTAAGCTAATCATAAACTCTAGCGAAGTCTATACCTTATTTGATACCGATTCTACCCATTCTTTTATTTCTCCTACTTGCGCTTAACGTTTAAATTTAACTTTGGAGAAATTAGATTTTGACTTATCTATTGAAACTCTGTTGGGAGAAACCTTCATTACATCCACTGTTTATAAGTCTTGTTTAATTCAAATCGGTAACCGCACGTTACATGTCGATCTTATCTCTTTGAAAAAACTTGCATTTGATGTGATTTTATGGATTGATTGGTTAACTACTCATCATGCTAAAATTGATTATTTTCGTAAGATTGTTAGCTTTTATATTCCTAACCAACCTATTATGCGAATTCAAGCAACCAAACCACTAAAGTCAATCACTGTCATATCAAGCCATAAAGCTATTCGTTTATTGAAAAACGGATGTCAAGCTTTCTTAGCCCATGTCACGGATTTAAATAAAAATACGTCAGATTTGAATGATGTTTCTATTGTTAATAAATTTCCTGACGTATTCTCTGAAGAACTTCCTAGCCTACCCCTAGAGCGTGAAATCAAATTTTGTATCAACCTTGAACCCAGTACAAAACCCATTTCCAAAGCCCCATATCGAATGGCTCCTATTGAACTTCAGGAGTTAAAAACCCAACTACAGGAATTATTAGACATCGGTTTCATTTATCCTAGTACGTCTCCTTGGGGTGCTCCTGTTCTATTCGTAAAAAAGAAAGATGGAAGTATGCGACTTTGTATTTATTATCAATAGGTACCCGTTGCCTTGTATTGATGATCTGTTTGACCAGTTACAAGGCGCCAAATTCTTTTCAAAGATCTATCTTCGTTCTGGATATCATCAGTTGAAGATTAAAACTGATGACATTCCAAAGACTACTTTCAGAACTCGGTACGGGCTTTACGAATTCCTAGTCATGTTTTTTAGATTGACTAATGCTCCTGCTGCCTTTATGGATATAATGAACCGAGTATTCAAGGAATATTTGGATCACTTTGTGGTCGTCTTTATTGATGACATCCTCATATACTCCAAAATCCGTGAAGATCATGAGCGTCATTTGAAGCTGGTACTGCAAAGGCTTCGTGAAAATAAGCTATATGCCAAATTGAAGAAATGCGAGTTCTGGCTTGAGGAAGTAGCATTCCTTGGGCACGTAATATCAAATCACGGAATATAACCCGGTAAAGATTGAAGAAATTCAAAGCTGGGAGCAACCTAAGTCAGTGACCGAAATACGTAGCTTTCTCGGCTTAGCTGGTTATTACCGGAGATTCGTAGAAGGGTTTTCTCAAATCGCTACTCCATTAACTCAACTGACTCAGAAAGATACAAAATTTGGTTGGAGCGAGGAATGTGATATGCGTTTTCAAGAACTCAAGAGGAGACTCATTTCAGCACCTGTTCTGATAATACCATTTGGTTCGGAGGGATTTATCATCTACAGTGATGCTTCAGGCAAAGGGTTAGGATGTGTTCTCATGCAACATAGGAAAGTCATAGCCTAAGCCTCACGACAACTCAAAGAATATTAGAGAAATTATCCTACTCATGATCTAGAGTTGGCAGCTGTCGTTTTTGCGCTTAAGATTTGGAGGCATTACCTATACGGAGAGAAGGTAGAGATCTATACGGATCATAAAAGCCTCAAATATTTCTTCACTCAAAAGGAACTCAACATGCGGCAACGACGATAGCTTGAGCTGTTGAAAGATTACGATCATACCATTCAATACTATCCTGGAAAACCGAACGTAGTAGCTGACGCATTGAGTAGAAGATCATATGCGGGTACGAGTGCGATATTGTCAATGCAAAGACCCATTTTGTATTACTTACAAAGGATGGAGATAGAGTTAAAGACTCCAGGGACCCATGTGGTGATGGCGAATATACAAGTAGAACCGACTTTAATCGATAAAGTTAAAGTTGCTCAAGCTACAGACCTGGAGCTGATGCGTATGAGGAAGAAAGTGCAAGAAGGTGTTATTCCGAAAGCAAGAATCGATGAAGAAGGAATACTTCGAGTCAACTCCAGACTTTGTGTTCCTAACGATTCAGACTTGAAGTATAAAATCATGATGGAGGCGCACAACACACCATTTGCAATCCATCCTGGGAGTACCAAAATGTATCATGATCTTCGACATACATTTTGGTGGAGCAATATGAAGAGAGAGATAGCGGGGTTTATCTCAAGGTGTCTAACTTGTCAACGAGTCAAGACGGAGCATCAAGTGCCAAAAGGTCCATTGCAACCACTTGAAATTCTAGAATGGAAGTGGGAGCACATTACCATGGATTTCGTTACTGGTCTTCCCAAGGTTTCTCAAGGCATAGATGCGATTTGGGTTATTGTTGATAGATTGACCAAGTCTGCTCATTTCTTACCGATACGAGAAACTTATACACTTGAACGTCTTGCTCGTATGTACATAAATGAGATTGTAAGATTGCATGGTATGCCATTATCCATAGTTTCTGATCGAGACCCAAGATTCACTTCACAATTTTGGGTTAGTTTGCAAAAAGCTATGGGCACAGATTTACGATTTAGTTCAGCATATCATCCTCAAACGGACGGACAGTCGGAGAGGACTATTTAAACTCTTGAAGATTTATTAAGACTCTGTGTCCTTGACTTCAAAGGAAGTTGGGACAAATTCTTACCATTGGTGGAGTTTTCCTACAATAACAGTTATCAAGCAAGTATTGGCATGACTCCATTTGAGGCGTTGCATGGAAGAAAGTGTCATTCTCCAGTATGCTGGGATGAGGTGGGTGAAGCAACGTTGTTGGGACCGGAATTGGTACGTATGACTACAGAAAAGATTCAAACGATCCGACAACGTATAAAAACCTCACAAGATCGACAAAAGAGTTATGCTGATCTTCATCGAACGGACATGGAATTCAATATTGGAGATCATGTGTTGTTACGTGTTGCTCCATGAAAAGGAGTTACGAGATTTGGAAAGAGAGGAAAGCACAATCCTCGATTCATTGGCTCATTTTTAATCCTCGGTCGAGTAGGAACTGTGGCCTATAGACTCGTCTTACCGCCAAGTATGTCTCGTGTTCATAATGTTTTTCACATATCTATGTTACGTAAGTATATGAAAGACCAGAACCACATTATTGAATTAGAACCAGACGGGATAGCGGAAGATTTAACGTATGAAGAGGTACCTGTTAAAATCTTGGATAAGAATGATCATATTCTACGCTCCAAGCTTATACCTCAAGTCAAAGTTTTGTGGAGAAACCACGATGTTGAGGAAATGACCTGGGAGTTAGAATCTGAAATGAAATCAAGGTATCCTCACCTCTTCGATATACCAGGTACGCACCCTAATTTTGAGGACAAAATTTCATAAGAAGGGGATGTTGTAAGACCCCAACTTTTATGAATAAAGATTAATTTTTCTCGAAATATATTTTTGAATATTATGGTGTGGATTTGATATAATGTTATAGTTGTGGGTATTATTTACAAATTTTACAAATTAAGCAAGTGGTTATATAATATTCGATTGGTCGGGGAATATTCGTTTTAACAGGAAATATTCGTACGACGGTACAATCATTGGTGGACCCCACAACGGAAGTATTGTCGTAGTTAAAAAACGATAGAATTATCTTTTTATAAAAATAATGGCGAAAGTTTTACCGTTAAACTGTTGAACTACCTGGTGGTAAAAGTACAGTAATACGCATGGTTACATAGTAGCACACGGTATTGATTATTGATACTTACGTGAAAAGTCACTAAGTTATACTCAATTATTGCTACAGTAATTACTGCATAATATCTCTCATATTATTGATTCAATTATTATCGCAGTATCATCTGCATAATATTATTATTATTAAATCAATAATTGAGACGACAAAAGTTATTCATATTATTATTTATAATATTGACGATGTCTAGAAAGTTCTGTCGAGAAAAGGTTTGGTCACCTAATTGCGTGCCAATAAAGAGAAATCCTTATCGGAAAGCCCCCTCTTTCCTGGGAACGATCTGGTTGTTAAATATTGTGAATTATAATATTAATGATGAATAAGTTCGTTTTGATTAAAGATGAAGTTGATATTTTTATTGTGTTGGGATTATTAGTGTTAATGGAAATTGACATCTATTTCGATAATAATTGATGTCTGGAGGTTATATTGACCAATCGGGTAATTAATCGGATAAATGAACAATTAATTGCTATTAATTTACATGCTTATAACTATTTGTTCACATGTATGTACTATTGATTCACATGCATGTACTATTAGGGGAGGTGGTGCAAGATTGATAATACTTGCATGACTAAATTAAAAATAGAGGTATAGATGAAGGTACTATACCGTAACTATTTTTTTCACATGTATGTACTATTGATTCACATGATGTACTATTAGGGGAGGTGGTGAAAGTTTGATAATATTTGTGACGCCCCCAAAATCGGGTATTCATCACCCATCTTGGGTCGTCAGATACATGGTACAAAATACAAATATAAACTTAATTATACAAATGTCGTGTAACATACGACAATACATAAACTGAGAGTTCTAATAGGAATATTGTCATCTAGACAATATCCATACTCAAGGAGTCCTCATTACATTTATTAACACACTATTACATAGAATAGTGAGGACTACTAACTAATACTATCATTCGAACCATCACTCCGTTCCCCGACTTGCCCCAGCTACGTTCTCATTTCCTGAAGAGAACAGTGAAAGAAAGGGTGAGCTCAACTAGCCCAGTAAGAAATATTATGACTAAGATAATGCAGAATAAATTATCATTAGCCTTCAACAATGTTAAACTGATAAAATATAATAGACATCAAGTTTAACTGTAGCGGAACAAGCAATCCATTAAAAGAGTCAAGTAGAAAATAAACTCTACTATCTTTTATGATTTAAAAGGTTTTTCAACACTGTTATCGCTGTGACTCAGCTTAATAAAATAATCCACATCATCGAATCACCCCTGCACTACGGCCAAGGATATTCGTGTATTCATTAATGGTCATGATCATGCCAACAACTGTCCATCAATGCACTACGGGCCAATGATGACTTTTACCACATCATTTGTAACATTACGGTCATGATTATACCGAATAATCTCTAGTCATAATCATACCAAGTCCATCTATGCACTACAGGCCACAGATGACTTTCAACATTTTATAAACATGAGGATGGTGACAATGATATAAGAATTCAATAAAACAAGTTCAAGAATTAATTTATCCAATAATTAACAACGTCCAAATTGTCAACATGATACTGTTTTGTGGAGTAAAATTCAAGAATGCTTAGAAGAATATTTTCATGAACAGATACTGGATGAAACGCAATTATCAAGGATATTCCACAAATTTCATGGAGTATAGAAGTCAAAACTTAACCAACTGAGTATAATAAAGAATGGAATAACAAAAGAAATCACCATGCATGCGATAGACCGCACAGACAGGTTATTCCCACAGAATAATAAATAATGGAACCAGGTCCGGCGTAAAATGCACAGACAGGATGTTCTAACAGAATAATACTAAAAACGGAACCAGGTCTGGTGTAAAACACACAGACAAGATGTTCTAACAGAATAATAATAAAAACGGAACTAGGTCCGGTGTAAAACACGCAGACAGGATGTTCCAACAGAATAATAGAAGAATGTCACCAAGTATAGGGTAGACCGCGTATACAGGTTATTCCAACAGAATAATAAGAAATGGAATAACAACAGTTCTCTTCATGAATAAGAAAGAATAACACCCCTTACCGTTTTAAAGAAGAGCTGAAGTAAGGAAGTAGTTAAGTAGGAGAATACTCTTCTTCTCTCTCTCTATAGTTTCTCTCTATAGCTTCTCTCTCTATAGTTTCTCTCTATAGCTTCTCTCTCTAGAGTTCAGTGAATTCGTAAGAAATAATGAAGGAATGAGCTGCTATTTATAGAAAAATAGAATGCATAGTAACTAATCCATGTACGGTCCAGATTGATTACTTTAATCTGACGGTCCATATTTAAAGAAAAATCTTTTAAATAAAATATAATATATTCTATTTATAGAATAACTTTAATAAAGTATTCTGTTTTATATAAAAAGATGTTTCTGTTTTATTACGTTAATAATACGAATAAAACAAAACGTCATTATCGCTAAATAATTCATATTATTAACTGACAATAATTGAATCAAACTGAGTGACTTCTCACATAAGCATTAATAATCAATACCGTGTGCTACTATGCAACCACACGTATTACTGTACTTTTACTATCGAGTAGTTCAACAGTAACAATGGTAAAACTTTCGCCGTTATTTTTACTAAAATATTTTTGTCGTTTTCTCAATCCGACAATAATTCCGTTATGGGGTCCACCAATGATTGTGTCGTTGTACGAATATTCCCTGTGAATAGTAACTCGTGAATAGTACTCCGACACAAAAAGTGTCCCAAATACTCGAGTGAACAATACTAGAGTGAATAGTAATTTGGGTGAATAGTAACTCGTGAATAGTAACTCTTGAATAGTAACTCCGACACAAATAGTGTCCCAAATACTCGAGTGAACGATACTAGAGTGAATAGTAATTTTGGTGAATAGTAACCCGTGAATAGTAACTCGTGAATAGTGACCAGGTATTTTATGACAACTTGTTTACTTTAAAAAAAATTCACATATCACCCTTAACTTTAACCTTTTATCAATTTAACCATTTACCAAAATAGAAAAATTGAATACTTTTATTTCATAAAATTCGGGGTCTCACAATATTTGCAGGACTAAATTAAAAATGAATGAAAAGATGAAGGTATTATATTATAATATTTTGAGCCCCAAAATGTGCAATTATCGAAACTATATTTTCCTATAAATAGAAGTTCATTCTTCTTTCATTCTTACCAATTCACTAAGACTCACAAGAGCAATTATAGAGAGAGAAGCTATAGAGAGAAAGAAGAAGAAAAGTCTGCTACCTCACTATTCCAGTATCCAGTCTTCTTAAGAGGTAAGGGATATTATTTTTTTCAGTATTCATAAGAATAATATTGTCTTCCATACTCTGTAGTAAATGAGTAATATTATTTCGTCTCGTATTCCTAATTATACCCTCATTTTGTTAAAGTATTGCTGCTATACTCCGTGAAATTAGTAGAATATCCTTGAAATTTGCGCTTCATATAGTATCATTTCACAAGAATATTTTTTGCACATTCTTACTAAATTTTAAGCTTTTCATGCCGGAGTACTGTCCATAAGTAGTATTTATTTTTGTGGCACTATTCACAAAGTACTATTCACAAAGTACTATTCACGAGTACTATTCATAAAGTACTATTCACAAGTACTATTCACAAAGCACTATTCACGGGGTACTATTCTCGAAGTACTATTCACTCAGGTACTATTCACCCAGGAAATTATTCATGACAAAAATTGATTTCTTTGCTGTTCAAATCATTTTTGATACAATATTATTCTTGAATTTTAATCCACAAAGCAGTATCATGTTGAAAATTTGGACATTATTGGATTCTTGATAAATTAAGTTATAAATCTTTAAAAATTTATCTTTTGCTTTCTTTTAATTGAATTCTTATATCATTGTCATCATCCTCATGCTTATATTGTGATAAAAGTCATCTGTGGCTTATGTGCATAGATGTACTATTGATTGCTATGATTATGACCAGAGATTATTCGGTATAATCATGACCTTAATGTTACAAATGATGCGATAAGAATCCTCATTAGCCTGTAGTGCATTGATGGACAGTTGTTGGTATGATTATGACCAGAAATTATTCGGTATACTCATGACCATTGATGATTACATGAATATCCTTGGCCCGTAGTGCAGGGATGATTCGATGATGTGATTTATTTATTAAGATGAGTCTCAGTGATAAAATTGATGATAAACTTTTCAAATTATAGAAGATAGTAGATATCATGCTTTACTTGACTCTTCTAATGGATTGCTTGTTCCACTGCAGTTAAACTTGATGTTTATTATATTTTATCAGTTTAACACTGTTGAAGGCTAACGATAATTTATTCTGCATTATCTTAGTTATAATATTTCTTACTGGGCTAGTTGAGCTCACCCTTTGTTTTCATTGTTCTATTCAAAAAATGAGAATATAGCTGGGACTAGTCGGGGAACGAAGTGACGGTCCAAAAGTTTGCATTAGTAGTCCTCACTATTCAGTGAAATAGTGTGATAACAATTGTAATGAGGATTTTATTTGAGTTTGGATACTCTCTACGAGACATTATCCGTGCTAAAACTCTCAGCTACGTTTTGTCGTACTGTATAAAAGAAGTTGTATTTAAATTCTGTACCATGTATTTGGAAACTCAAGATGGGTGATGTATACCTATTTTAGGGGCGTCACATCCCTCTTTCCTGGGAATGACCTGATTGTCATAATTATTATTCTGTAATATTATTTGTGAATAATTAATTATTGATTTATATGATAAGAAAATATTTATTTTATGTGGATGGATAGGAAATTATTTATTTTGTGTGGATATAAATGAAGGAATTAATACTGAGGTGTTTTATTAGTATTTTTTCCGAATAGAGGTGTTGAAAATCGTCCGTATATGGATTTCGATCATTTTTCGTTTAGAATTTGGAAAAACTTAAATCTACAAAGTTGTAGAGAATTTAATTTCCTATGAAATAGACATGGGATTTGTATTTTTCTGTTAAAAGGTATATTTATTATGAATTATAAAAGTTGTTGATTATTGTTTAAATTTTAAAATATTTTGGTGGAATTTTCTAGAATGGGTGGGCCCCACTTTTGGTTGGTGAGAATGTGCTGAAATTTTATTTCAAAAGTTGTGGGCATGAATAGTAGCAGGTTAAGCCATCAGGTAGCAGGTTAGTCTACTATGGCGTTCTAAGCATTTTCCTATAAATAGGATACTTAGTTAGAATTGAAAATCACACCAGAATCATAAGTTTTCTCTCTATATATTATCAAGCGTATTTTGTGAGTATTTAGATGCTTTGTGAGTTACTATTCAATGCAAGTTTCGTTCAACCTTATACCTGACATTTTAGCCGGAAGTACTGTTCTTTTGAAGTAAGGGATGTTATTTTCTTCATAAATGATATTATTTTCTTCAATATCATTATGTCGAAATATTGATATGAATTTTATTGTGAAATACCTACCTTTTTGAGTTGGGTTACTATTCACGTATACGTCACTATTCACGTATACGACACTATTCATGAATACGGCACTATTAACAGAAAAAATGAAATTTTCTTTTCTTTGTCCAAGTTGTCTATTATGGTTACTATCTTAGATTGTATCCATGTTTTGATCTTCATTCTTGAATTTTGATCCACAATTGATTATTATGAGGTATTTTTGAACTTGGATAAACTAAAGTACGAATCCCTAATCTTTGATCTTTTATCTCACTAAATTCATTTTTTAAAGATATTTTTCATCATCCTCAGTCCTAAATGATGATATTACTGAATATCTTTGGCCTGTAGTGCAAAAATGAATGATTAACTGATGAATATCTTTGGTCCGTAGTGCAAAGATAAACCGGTGTTGAGATAAACATGACCAACTGGTGATACAAATGAATATCTTTGGCCCGTAGTGCAAAGATGAATATTTGATGCAAGATGTATATTGATTGATGTTACAGGGATAAAATATTGATGATGAACTTTTAAATTCATAGATTATAGTAGATTTCATTCTCTACTTAACTCTCCTAATGAATTGTTATTTCTGTTGCGAATATTGATCTAAAACTGGTTGTCCATTATATTTTATCTGATTTGTTGAAGGCTAACGATAATTTGTTGTTCATTATCTTAGTCATAATATTCTTTACTGGGCTAGTTGAGCTCACCCTTTTCCTTTTTGTTCCATTTTTTTCTCAGGATGTGAGAATATAGCAGGAACTAGCCGGGGTATGGAGTGATGATTCTAGAAAGTTATTTTAGCAGTCCTCACTATTTTTGTAAAATAGTGTATCAATAATTATAATGAAGACTTCTTTTGAGTTTGAATACTGTCTATTAGACAATATTTGTATTTAAATTCACAGTATATGTGTTGTCGTATTTTGCACGATAATTATATTAATAAAGTTGTATCTGTTTCTGTACCATGTATTTGGCGACTCAGAATGGGTGATGTATACCTATTTTGGGGGCATCACAGTTGGTATCAAAGCTTAGAGATATGGTCTCTGGTGGAGATCGAGGAATAGAACTAGAAGGGGAGAGACGAGTAATCCTTCGCTAGTGTGTCATACCTAAGCTTATTTGGTTGGTCAGTCGGAGCATATGGTTAATATTTGATATGTTAATTTGTTAATTAACCATTGTTTTATTGCAGTATTTAAGAATGACAGCTGCAAATATTAACAATGGAGTGAATGAGACTGTGGAGACACCTTTAATCACCACCTAGAGGAACGTGCAACAGGAAGGTAATATTCCTCATGTAAACAACATTACCGAACAAATGATGAATGATGGGATGTTTAGAAACTTTTTGCAGTTCATGCAAAATCAGACGAGGGAGACTCGTGTACAAAATACGAGTGGAAATGATAGCAATGCACGGCTTGTGGCTAAGCAGTTCAAAGAGTTGGGACCACCAGAATTTATGGGAAAGTCGGATCCGATCAAGGCGAATACGTGGGTTAAACAAATTACCAAGATATTTGATGTCTTGGGATGCACAAAGGAATAGAAGGTTCCATTCGCCACCTTTATGTTCCGTGGTGAGGAGACTACTTGTGGGAGTCTGTGAAGCGTATCCAGTCAGCCGTACTAACCATGTCTTGGGAAACATTTTAGAAACTGTTTAATGACAAGTACTTTCCTGAAAGTATTCGTCATATGAAGGAGGTAGAGTTTATTAGACTGGACTAAAACAATATGACGGTGTCCCAATACGAGGCGAAGTTCGCAGAGTTATCCAGGTTTGTACCTCATTTGGTAGAGAATGAGGAACGAATGACACGGATGTTTCTGAAAGGTCTAAAACCTGAGATTCGGCAATATCTTATCTCTCATAAATTTTCTTTATATTCAGATGTTGTAAACAGGGCACAATTATTAGAGCGAGATAATGATTATGTTCAACCGAGGGACCACAACCAGGGTCATACCGGTGGTAGCAGTCATCGAAGCAATGAAAACTAGCGGGAAAGAAAACATTCGGACAAAAGCGGTAACCACTCTGGTGGTAATCGTGACCATGATAATAGAAGGAGCGAGTCCGGAGGAGATTTCAAAAAGAGAAGGTACAACAATGATTATGTGAAGACTTCAGCACCAACATCCACTGTTTCCAAGGGAGGAGAACGATCATTGGTAGTTTGTTATAAATGCGGGAAAGAGGGACACATCAGCCCAAACTGCCCACAACAATCCAAGGTATGTTATAATTATGGAAAGGAAGGTCATATAGCTAGATATTGTATTGTAGGAAAATCAAGTCCAACGGGGATGGTGACTCCAAAGGCTGTCCCAGACAAGTCAAAGTCGGTGGTTCCTGGAAGGGCGTTTGTCGTGACTGCCTAAAACGTGAGGAACCCGAACGAGGTGATCACGGGTAAGCTAATCATAAACTCTTGCGAAGTTTATACCTTATTAGATACCGGTTCTACCCATTCTTTTATCTCTCCTGCTTGTGCTCAACGTTTGAACTTGACTCCGGAGAAATTAGACCTTGACTTATCTATTGAGACTTCGTTAGGAGAAACTTTCATTACATCTACTATTTATAAATCTTTCTTGATTCAAGTTGGAACCATCCATTAACTGCCAATCTTATTTCGTTGAAAATACTTGCATTTGAAGTGATTTTAGGGATTGATTGGTTAACCACTTATCATGCTAAAATTGATTATTTTCGTAAGGTTGTTAGTTTTCATATATTCCTAACCAACCTATTATGTGAATTCAAGCAACCAAACCACTAAAGTCAATCACTGTCATATCAAGCCATAAAGCTATTCGTTTATTGAAAAACGGATGTCAAACTTTCTTAGCCCATGTCACGGACTTGAACAAAAACACGTCAGATTTGAATAATATTTCTGTTGTTAGTGAATTTCCTGACGTATTTCCTGAAGAACTTCCCGGTCTACCCCCAGAACGTGAAGTTGAATTCTTTATTGGCCTTGAACCTGGTACAAAGCCCATTTCTAAAACCCCATATCGAATGTGGTAGTTGACGCATTGACGCATTGAGTAGAAGATCATATGCGGGTACGAGTGCGATGTTGTTAACACAAAGGCCCATTTTGTATAACTTGCAAAGGATGGAGATAGAGGTAAAGGCTCCCAGTACCCACGTGATGATATCAAACATACGAGTAGAATCGACTTTAATCGATAAAGTTAAAACTGCTCAAGCTAAGGACATGGAGCTGATGCGTATGAAGAAGAAAGTGCAAGAAGGTGTTGCTCCAGAAGCAAGAATCGATGAATAAGGAATACTTCGAGTCAACTCCAGACTTTGTGTTCCTAATGATTCTAACTTGAAGCATAGAATCATGATGGAGGCACACAACACACCATTTGCAATCCATCCTGGGAGTACAAAATGTATTATGATCTTCGACATACATTTTGGTGGAGCAATATGAAGAGAGAGATCGCGGAGTTTATCTCGAGGTGTTTAACTTGTCAACGTGTAAAGGCAGAGCATCAGGTGTCAAAGGGTCCATTACAACCACTTGAGATTCCAAAATAGAAGTGGGAACACATTACCATGGATTTCGTTACGGGCCTTCCCATGGTTTCTCAAGGTATAGATGCGATTTGGGTCATTATTGATAGATTAACCAAGTCTGTCCATTTCTTGCCTATACGGGAGACTTATTCCCTTGAACGTCTTGCTAGTATGTACGTAAATGAGATTGTGAGATTGCATGGCATACCAGTATCCATAGTTTCGGATCGTGACCCAAGATTCACTTCACGATTTTGGGTTAACTTGCAGAAAGCTACGGGCACAAATTTACGATTCAGTTCGGCATACCATCCTCAAACGGACGGGCAATTAGAGAGGACTATTCAAACTCTTGAAGATCTATTAAGACTCTGTGTCCTAGATTTCAAAGGGAGTTGGGATAAGTACCTACCATTGGTGAAATTCTCCTACAACAACATTTATCAGGCAAGTATAGGCATGGCTCCATTCGAGGTGTTGTATGGAAGAAAATGTCGTTCTCCAGTATGCTAGGACGAGGTGGGTGAAGCAACGTTGTTGGGACCAGAATTGGTACGCATAACTACAGAAAAGATTCAAACGATCCGACAACGTATACAAACGGCACAGGATCGACAAAAGAGTTATGCGGATCTTCATCGAAAGGACGTGGAATTTAATATTGGGGATCATGTATTGTTACGTATTGCTCCATGGAAGAGAGTTACAAGATTTGGGAAGAGAGGAAAGCTCAATCCAAGATTTGTTGGTCCATTTGAGATTCTTGACCGAATAGAAAATGTGGCCTATAGACTCACATTACCTCCAAGCATGTCTCGTGTTCATAATGTTTTTACATATCTATGCTTCGTAAATATGTGAAAGACCCGAACCACATTATTAAGTTAGAACCAGACGAGATAGCCGAAGATTTAACGTACGAAGAGGTACCTGTTAAGATATTGGATAGGAAAGAGCATGTCCTACGCACCAAGGTTATACCACAAGTTAAAGTTTTGTGGAGGAACCATGCTATTGAAGAAATGACCTGGGAGTTGGAATCAAAAATGAAAGCGAGGTAACTTCACCTTTTCGAAACACCAGGTACGTACGTCAATTTCGAGGATGAAATTTCACAAGGAGGGGAGGTTGTAAGACCCCAACTTTTTAATAAATAAAATTAAATTTCTCTAATTATTATTTTGAATAATAAGGTGATAATTTGATATAATACTTTGATTATGGGTGAAATGTGCAAATTTTACAAAATAAACCAGTGGTTATAAAATATTCATTGTTGTCGGAGAAATTCGTTTGGTCGTGGAATATTCTTACTGTCAGAGAATATTCGTACGACGACGCAGCCATTTGTGGGCCCCGTAACGGAAAACGGTCGGATGAAGAAAACTACAAGTTTGAGTTTTTATAAATAACGAAGTAGTTATTACTTATTACCGTTAACACTGTTGGAATAGTCCGTGGTTAAAATACAGTAATACGCATGGTCGCACAGTAGCACACGGTATTACACAGTATTTTTGAATTATTAATTCTTACGTAAGAAGACACTACTCAATAATTGTTACAGTAATTACTGTTCAATATTTTATTTTATTGATTCAATAATTGCTACGTTGATATTTTATATTATTGTTGTTCCAATAATTATCACTGCACAGTATCTCCATTATCAAATCAATAATTCATATTATTTGAATAATATTGTTAGATAGCATTATTGACAATGTTTAAGGAAGTTCTGTCTAGGAAAAGGGTTTGCTCACCTAATTACGCGTCAATAAGGAGAAATTCTTATCGGAAAGTCCCCCTCTTTCCTAGAAACGACCTGGTTGTCATAATTGTGATTCTGTAATATTATTTGTGAATAATTAATTATTGATTTATATGATAAGAAAATATTTATTTTATGTGGATGGATAGGGAAATATTTATTTTGTGTGGATATAAATGAAGGAATTAATGCCGAGGTGTTTTATTAGTATTTTGTCGGAATAGAGGTGTTGAAAATCGTCCGTATGTGAATTTCGGTCATTTTTCGTTTAGAATTTGGAAAAACTTAAATCTACAAAATTGTAGATAATTTAATTTCCTATGGAATAGATATGGAATTCGTATTTTTCTAATAAAAGAGCTATTTATTATGAATTATTGAAGTTGCTGATTATTGTTTAAATTTTAAAATATTTTGGTAGAATTTTCTAGAATGGGTGAGCCCCACTTTTGGTTGGTGAGAAATGTGCTAAAATTTTATTTCAAAAGTGGTGAGCGTGAATAGTAGCAGGTAAAACCATCAGATAGCAGGTTAGTCTGCTATGGCGTTCTAAGCATTTTCCTATAAATAGGGTGCTTAGTTAGAATTGAAAATCACACCAGAATCATAAGCTTTCTCCTTCTATATTATCGAGCGTATTTTGTGAGTATTTAGATACTTTGTGAGTTGTTATTCAGTGCAAGTTTCTTTCAGCCTGATACCTGACATTTCAGCCGGAAGTACTGTTCTTTTGATGTAAGGGATGTTATTTTCTTCGTAAATGATATTATTTTCTTTAATATCATTATGCCTAAATATTGATATGAATTTTATTGTGAAATTTCTACCTTTTTGAGTTGGGGTTACTATTCACATATACGTCACTATTCACGTATACGACACTATTCACGAATACGGCATCATTCACAGAAAAAATAAAATTTTCTTTTCTTTGTCCAAGTTGTCTATTATGGTTACTATCTTAGATTGTATCCATGTTGCGATCTTCATTCTTGAATTTTGCTCCACAATTGATTATTATAAGGTATTTTTGAACTTAGATACTAAAGTACGAATCCCTAATCTTTGATCTTTTATCTCACTGAATTCGTTTTCTTTAAGATATTTTTCATCATCCTCAGTCCTAAATGATGATATTACTGAATAGCTTTGGCCTGTAGTGCAAAGATGAATGATTAACTGATGAATATCTTTGGTACGTAGTGCAAAGATGAACAGGTGTTGAGATGAATATGACCAACTGGTGATACAAATGAATATCTTTGGCCCGTAGTGCAAAGATGAATATTTAATGCAAGATGTATATTGATTGATGTTACAGGAATAAAATATTGATGATGGACTTTTAAATTCATAGATGATAGTAGATTTCATTATCTACTTAACTCTTCTAATGAATTGTTATTTTCGCTGCGAATATTGATCTAAAACTGGTTGTCCATTATATTTATCTGATTTGTTGAAGGCTAACGATAATTTGTTATTCATTATCTTAGTCATATTATTTTTTACTGGGCTAGTTGAGCTCACCCTTTTCCTTTTTGTTCCATTTTTCTTCTCATGAGTTGAGAATATAGCATGAACTAGCCAGGGTATGGAGTGATGATTTTAGAAAGTTATTTTAGCAGTCCTCACTATTTTTATAAAATAGTGTATCAATAATTGTAATGAGGACTCCTTTTGAGTTTGAATACTGTCTTTTAGACAATATTTGTATTTAAATTCACAGTATATGTGTTGTCGTATTTTGCACGACAATTATATTAATGAAGTTGTATTTGTTTCTGTACCATATATTTGACGACTCAGAATGGGTGATGTGACGCCCCCAAATTCTGACCGCCACTTGGTCACTCGAATTTGGTTCATCACGTTCTCATGGAATCACCATAATAACTAAAATCACACATTCACAATGAAAGATCTAATTTAGAATAATATACAACGATTTATTATAATTATTCCCTCAAGCCTCGCAACCTACAGTGCTTAATAGAATACATAATAATATCGAATAAAGACTTATTACATAATTCTACTTAAGCTTAAACATAGCCTGAAAATAGTCTTAAACAATATAATAAATTTAAACATAAAAGGGACAAGCTAATCGGTAGCCTTGCCCTTGCCCTTGTCTTTCCCAGAGACATCTCCATGTTCCGCCTTAACTGAAAGATTTTAAATAAGCAAGAATGAGCATAAATTGCCCAGTAAGTAATATACAACAAGGGTAAAGAGTTTTATAACACGAGTATGAAATATCGAAGTATCATCTCTAAGATAGTTCGAAGTTTCAAAATAATATCATGAATAATGAATATCAACAATTTTTGGAATAAGAACGATAATTCAATATAAATCAACAGGTATATATGAATTCAAAGAATATCAATGTATCCAACTGGATAACAATTTATACTAAGCAGTCACTGAGGACTATTGAACATCTACTAGAATTACCAATATTAAACCGATAACCCAAAAGAATCAAGTACTATAGAGTTTCAGTCTATAATACTCTAAGTTATGCATAACACCACAGTAATAATATACTCATGTGTTGGGGTTTCCAACAACATACATTCTCCTTACCATAAGGGTTGTTCAACTCAGTTTTCAGATTTTCACACCAATCAATTGGTTTGGACAGTTTTATAAATATGCATATAGTCTAGCCGAATCAAGTGGCATAGACACTTTCACAATATTCAATAACAATACCAAGTTCACATGAATAATAGTTTTTCTGAAGAATTTAACATAATAGCTCAATTGAACGAGTAAATAAGATAACTTGCATTCAATGAGATAAGCTTATGATATTAGTTGAATAAGGTAACACAAGATTAGAATACTTGCACAATGTAAAGTAGAGTTCAGATACTTGCTCAATATATATTTGAGTAAGGTTAGAGAACTTGCTCAATAATAATTGGAGTAAGTTTAGGAAACTTGTCTTACGCGTAGTTTATCCACGTTAAGAAATCAACACTTTCGAATCCTATTTATAACGTATTATATGTTCAAGATGTTCATTAGCTAACATAGTCTTTAATCAAGCTTGACATGATTCAAGTCAGTTTATACGTCATCACACGTTTAACCCATGTATCATTGATTGATATCATGTGCACACCCTTTTGGATTTATCGTTTGAATGTCAACATTAACCTTTATTTACATCACATAGCATGCACTTTAACACGTTACATAGCATGTTGATCATATATTACAAGTTAAAGACGTCGCATAGGCATGCTTCAAACACCAGATCAAAAACAGAAGCGATATGTGACTGTTGCACGGCGCAGCTGCGCCATGGCTAAGCCTAGGACCGGCGCAGCTGCGCCGTCCTCTGGCTATGCCAAAACTCAACTGCTGCCTTGTGGTTTCTGTCTGGCTTGACCAAAACAATCACACATGTTATATTTGCTATGTTAAAGGTCTTTTCATGCTTCTTAAGTCAATCTAGGTTCCTTCTTTCATAATAAAATCCTAAATTGATTATTTCAACAATTTAAGGCCATTCAAGGTCATGAAACCACAAAGTCTATCATGCGTGCTCTCTAAACATACAAGATAGTTATAAAACTCATATTAGGCATGCTTGTGAGTATTAATAACACATATGTGCAATTAGCACTGCTTTCGTTGAAAATATGCTTCGTTTATGCTTTTCTTGAAATTTGAAACACAAGCATGGTATATATACGTTTATACTACATGAGTAGGTCTAAGAGTAACATCAAACGCGATCGCCATTATCAATTACAACCCTCAAGGTAGTCTGACAACATTCACGTTCAAGGCTTACTAGTAGGTTCAACATGTTCATGCTTGCTTACTAACCTCATAAACAGCATCTAAAGGTTTACTTATGCATTTCTAAGTTATGCTAACATGCTTGCAAAGTCAGTACATAAATAAGTCATTCATACTAGTTAAGTTCGTTTCTAAGGTCCTCAAATTCATTTTAAGCTACACACTTTAGTTAATCACGCAAATCTATTAAAACATGCCCACATTAGGTTCATATCTCTATATATATACCCCTTACACATGCTTGCATGCTATTATAAGTCATAGTACTATAACAGATTACAAAACAGAAGCTCAAAACTGATTTCAGAGGCCGGCGCAGCTGCGTTGCGCCTCAGTTTTAATCTGGCGCAGCTGCGCCGTGTCTGGTTCGAACCAGGAACAGTTGGCTTCGGCAACTGTTCAGCCCAAACACAGAAATTTCTCACGAATTCGTTTCTAAACACTCATATAACAGTTTAAACATGCTTATAAGGTCATATAACAACCATATGAACATCACCCACCCTCATTAACATCCAATTCTACAGAATTAAAATTTTGAATTTCAGGAACTTAAGAATTCTGATTACAGAAACCGAAAATGGCAATAAGGAATGGGATTTATACCTCTAAATTGTGAAAGGAACTTGCTCCAATTGAACTCCTAAGCTCTTAGATCACTTGTATACTCTCAAATTCTTACTTAGCAAATATCAGACAACTTCAAGCAACTCCACTGATAAACATGTCTGCTATTTAAGGAAGGAGTGTGGACTGGACGTTGGTGTTACACAAACCTTGAATCCATGGTGAAATGGCATGAAACAATGGTTGCTCAAGGGTTGGTCAACCACCCTCAAGCTCAGCCATCATCACCTAGCTCTAGCCTTTTGGAGAAATATGTGACTTAGTGTTTAGCTACTATTCATGTACTTGGTGACATTCATTTTAGGACAAGAGAGACAATCTCAGCAACACTTAGCTCCAACCCATTTAATTACTTTGTTATCCAAAAATAGTTTTAAATGTCCAAGTGTCACCATATTATGAGAAATTAGGGATATTTATATACTCACATCATATAGTCCATGTACATTAAATACATGCAATAGAATAATGCAGTCAGGTATTATTGTCCGGGTAGTTTCATAATTATCTCTACCACTCATATAACCATATATAACCTTATTATATTAATAACTTATTTATGTATGATAAATAAATTATTTATTCCTTTCCTTGATTAATTACCATTAATATAATTTAATCCATTTCTTATTATGGATTTTCATAATCATTAATTATCGATAATATTCTTATTATATTTATAGATATATTGCAAATAATAATAATAATCATATATTATTAATTAATTATAAAGTAATCAATATTCTACCACAATTAATTAATATTAATTAATAGTTTAACAATTCCGTTGTCGGACACAACATACTTTATTTCATTGCAATATACTCCTATCATATGGTTTTATTTATGTCACACATATAACATTAATGTCCCAATACAGTGCTACAGTAGAAAGTAACCAACTCCAACTGACTACTGGCGCAGCTGCGCTAGTTTGTACTGTTGGGACGGCGCAGCTGCGTCGTGCCCTGACAGTGCCAAGACTGGTTTAGCTTCAGCCCGTGCCAATTTTCAACACCAAACTCGCTTTATACGACATGAATTACTGTCCACAAAAGTGTTGCTACAAGTCTACGAGCGTATTGATTACTTATACGAAATCATATGATCAACACGATTAATCTTCTTAATTCTCGTTTTAATTTGCTTAAAGGATTTCCTCGTTTCACAATATGCCACACAAGGCATTTCACAATCCTCATTGTCAAATCACACTTCTTAATACGCATTGATCTAGCACGAATTAATTGCATTAACCAACTCATAAAACAATAACACTTATATTCACATAAATATTATTTCCATTAATATATTCATTTAATAATATGTGGAAATTCTCGGGTATTACATGTGATGTATGTGACGCCCCTAAAATAGGTATACATCACTCATCTTGAGTCGCCAAATACATGGTACAAAATTTAAATACAACTTAATTATGCAACAGTCGTGTAAAATACGACAAAACATAATCTAAGAGTTTTAATAAGAATATTGTCATCTAGACAATATCCACACTCAATGGAGTCCTTATTACATTTATTGTCACGCTATTTTATAGAATAGTGATGACTACTAAAACAACCATCTATACCGTCAATCCGTTCCCCGACTCGTCCCAGCTATATTCTCATTTTCTGAAGAGAACAGTGAAAGAAAGGGTGAGCTCAACTAGCCCGGTAAGAAATATTATGACTAAGATAATGCAAAATAAATTATCCTTAGCCTTCAACAGTATAACAACTGATAGAATATAATAGATAACAAGTTTTAGATCAACAACTGCAGCAGAATAAGCAATCCATTAGAAGAGTCAAGTAGGGCATAAAATCTACTATCTTCTATGATCTAAAAAGTTTTTCATCAACTTTATCGCTGAGACTCAGCTTAATAAATAAAATTGAATCATCCCTGCATCACGGCCAAGGATATTCATGTAATCATCAATGGTCATGATTATACCGAATAATCACTGGTCATAATCATACCAACAACTGTCCATCAATGAACTATAGGCCAATGAGGACTTTCACCACATCATTCGTCACATTACGGTCATGATTATACTGAATAATCCCTGGTCATAATCATACCAAGTCTATCTATGCACGTAAGCCAGAGATGACTTTCATCACAATATAAGCATGAGGATGATGACAATGACATAATAATTCAATAAAATAAGTTTAAGATAAATTTTAAAGATTTATAATTTAATTTATCCAGAAATCAATAACGTCCAAATTGTCAACATGATACTACTTTGTGGAGTAAAATTCAAGAATGCTCAGAAGAATATTTTCATGAAAAGATACTAGATGAAGCGCAAATATTCAGGATATTCTACTAATTTCATGGAATATAGAAGCCAAAACTTTAACCAACTGAGTATAATAGAATATATGAAATTGCAAATAAATTTTTGCCCGCCATGCGGTAATCCACGTAGACAGATCATTTCCACAATTTAATAAGGAATGAATACGAAGGATCATTCACCATGCATACGGTAGTCCACATAGACAGGTTATTCCAACAGAATAATAATGAATGGAATAACAAAAGAATTCACCATGCATGCGGTAGCCCGCGTAGACAGGTTATTCCAACAGAATAATAAAGAATAGAATAACAAAAGAATTCACCAGACATGCGATAGACCGCACAGACAGGTTATTCCAACAGAATAATAAAGAATGGAATAACAAAAGAATTCACCAAGCATGCGATAGACCGCACAGACAGGTTATTCCAACAGAATAATAAAGAATGGAATGACAGAAGAATTCACCAGGCATGCGATAGACCACACAGACATGTTATTCTAACAAAATAATAAAGAATGGAATAACAACCCTTACGAGTATTCAAAGAAAATAACTCTCTTCATGAATACGAAAAAAATAATACCCCTTACCTTAGAAGAAACTGGATACTGGAATAGTGAGGTAGCAGACTTCTCTTCTTCTTTCTCTCTATAATCTCTATATAATAATTGCTCTTATGAGACTTAGTCAATTGGTGAGAATGAAAGAAGAATGAGCTTCTATTTATAGAAAAATATAGTTTCGATAATTGCACGTTTTGGGGCTCGAAATATTACAATATAATACATTCCTCTTTTTCTTTATTTTTAATTTAATCCTGCAAGTATTATCAAACTTGCACCACCTCACCTAATAATAAATCATGTGAATCAATAGTTCATTTGACTTAATAGTATAATCATGTGAAAAAACTAATTACAGTATAGTACCTTTATCTATACCTCTATTTTTAATTTAGTCATGCAAGTATTATCAATCTTGCACCAACTCCCCTAATAGTAAATCATGTAAATCAATAGTACACACATGTGAACACATAGTTATAAGCATGTGAATTAATAGCAATTAATTGCTTATTTATCTGGTGAATTACCCGATTGGTTAATATAACCTCCAGACATTAATTATTTTCAAAATAAATGTCAATTTCCACTAACACTAATAATTCCCACACAATAGAACTATCAATTTCATCTTTAATCAACACGAACTTATTCATCATTAATATTATAACTCACAGTATTTAACAAGCAGGTCGTTCCCAGGAAAGAGGGGGCTTTCCGATAAGGATTTCTCCTTATTGGCGCGCAATTAGGTGACTAAACCTCTCATTGACAGAACTTCTAAACATTGTCAATATTGTAAATAATAATATGAATAACTTTGTCGTCTCAATTATTGATTTAATAATATAAAATATTATACAGATGATACTGTGACAATAATTGAATCAATAATATGAGAGATATTATGCAGCAATTACTGTAGCAATAATTGAGTATAACTGAGTGACTTCTCACGTAAGTATTAATAATCAATACCGTGTGCTATTATGTAACCATGCGTATTATTGTACTTTTACCACCGGGTAGTTCAACAGTTTAATAGTAAAACTTTCGCCGTTATTTTTATAAAAAGATAATTCTGTCGTTTTCTAACTACGACAATACTTTCGTTGTGGGGTCCACTAATGATTGTGTCGTCGTACGAATTTTCCCTGTTCAAACGAATATTCCCCGACCAATCGAATATTATATAACCACTTGCTTACTTTGCAAAATTTGTAAATAATATCCACAGCTATAACATTATATCAAATTCACACCATAATATTCAAAAATATATTTCGAGAAAAATTAATCTTTATTCATAAAAGTTGGGGTCTTATAATGTATACCTATTATTGGGGCGTCACACTTTCTAATTAAATTGACTTGCTAATTATGTTACTTGAAAAAAATAAGTCCAATAAATTTGTCTTAGTTGGGAGCTACTGATAATAAATTATGCCAACTTGTAATGCCTATCCTATCGTATTGTGAATTTTTTTTATCAAAATTAAACATTTTATGTTGATTCTAAGAATTAATGTAAATGTGTTTTATTAATTGATATTTAATTTTACAAATACCACCTAATTATTCTCATTCAACAAAAACACAACTTATTTAATTTTTTGAGGTTAAATTATTATTATTATTTCCTAATTTATGTTAATTAATTATTTATTATTTTTTGATGTAAAATAAATTTAAATTATAATTTAAAATATATTATTATTAATAAAAGTATAAACATATTACATCAACAGCCAGGTTCTAAAACAGACCAAAGCAACAGTCTAAAGACGAACCAAAGCAAAACTAAAGCTGAAACAAAAAAACACGCGGGTCAAAACGGAGGCGGGTCAAAAACCCATTTCAAATCACTTTCAACCATTCGCTCTCTATCACTGTCGATCGATTCTCTGTCAAAGCCCCTGTCGATCGATTCTCTCTCAAAGCCCCTCTCCCCGATTCTCTCTCAAAGCGACTCTGATGCTAGGCTTTCTCTGGTTCTTCCGAGTCTGAAGCTAGGGTTTACAATCGCCAGGCGACCAGAACAGAACCATTCGCAAACTTGTTGATTTGAAAGAAATTTAGTGTTTGTATGGTTATTTTGTGGCTGGGCAGTTGGATTGAAGCTAGGGTTTGTAAATCGTAAGGTCAGTGATATTCTCTCTCCTAAAGGTCCTTCCCCTGTGATCATTGAAGAATTTTCATATGTGTTTGCCACAAATTTGTGAGCATATGCTTTTTGTAGTTATTGATTTATAATCTAATCATGTTCATAATTTGTTTGTTGAAATGCTTAGCTGAAGATTGTGATTTTATCTTAGATAAGGAAAAATCTAGCATTGTGTGAAATTATGACTCCACCACCCCTTCATTGATACAAAGAGAAGTGAGTTAAAAGAATATAATTTTGAAATACCAATGTGAGTTGCATTACGAAATGCTGCTTTGACCCTTGTAATTTATGTGTATTTTTAGTAAATTGATATATGTGCAATTCTTCTGTTGTAAATTATTTTTTCTTGCTTCCTGAAAATGTATCCTATTTGCCCTACTAGTTTTCATGTGATATTGAGGTTTTGATTGAATTCTTTATAAAGGATTGAAGATTATGTATATGCAGCAATTTGACATCTAAATGTTGTTTGGTTCTTTGTACTATAATTAAATATGATGTGATGTTTCTTTCTTTTATCTGGTACTGTAGTATATTTTTATCCGTAAGGTGCATTATCTGTTCATTGTTGTTTGAGAACTAGATTACAATAACCATAAGTCTTTCCTTCCATTAGATTTGGGACTGATGTTCTTAATAACCATTCTTCCATGAAATTGTTTTATAATAGCCTCATTTTTAATATATTCGGATTCATCCTTTACAAGTAGATTAGTGATTCAAATTAAAGATGATGTAGGGATGAATAGGTTGTCTGGCTATTTAGCATATGGTGATTGCGAATAGTTGCTAATTCTGTTACATTGGTTGTAGAATGCGAAAAAGAGTAATCCTGGAATTGCCTTCACAGATGTTGGCAGAGTTCTTGGAGACAGATGGAATAAGATGTCAGGTTTGTGTTCACATACTCCCACCTAAGGATCTTTTGATTATTTTCATCATCTGTTAATCTATTTCTGATTGTGCAAAAACAGATGCATGTAGCTGAGGAGAAAGAAGCATATGAAGCAAACGCTCGTGCAAACAAGAAACGGTACAATGATGATCAGCCTTCAATGATAATTTAATATGATGGAGGCACTACATTGCTGTAATGTCTACTGAAGTTGTTGCAGTGTTGAACTAAATGCGCCTCTGCTAGTAACGTAAGGAATTAAGTATTCCAAGCTTCTAGCAATCTCAGACATTATGTCCTCGATTATAAAAATCATTACATCAAAACAGGTCCTTACATCAAACAGGTCCTTAAAGAAGAGTGAATACATCACATGACATAGTGATTCCCTTGTGTAATTCATAAGAAAATAAACAACTACATTTACATAGTGATTCTCTTGATATGAGCATCTGGACCAATCTTTTCAATCTTAGTAGGTATGATCTTCTGTTGCTATATCCATGTTCTTCATGTCTTTATCCATAGGTTTCTCTCCATTTGTTGCATCATTTGCATTAAAAACTGCGTATAAAATGAGAGATCAAGAGTTCAAGAATTCAAGTCATTTACCCAAGTGTTGTTGGTGCCATCCTTACTGGTTATAGTAAAACCGGAATTAGTTAACCGTCTTAATTAAAGGTCCATATCCAAATTAAAATAAGGAGGTATGCCATCTAAAATTTAAAAACTCAAATACAATACTCATTCCTCTTTAAAAGAATGAACAAAATATAATATAAACACATTAAGAAAAATAAAAGTAAAAAAACCATAAACCTATGCACAACAATAATTCAAAACACTTGACAATTTCATTGCACACTATGAACACAAAATAGTTTACCCAGAAACAACTCAAACAAGAAAGATAACAAGAATTTCTCAAATAATATGGATATCCTCCCAACATTATCAACCGTAAAGATCTCTTACGAATACAATCACATAATAGTATTGGATGGCAAGTGTAAAATTGTTGGACCCGATTGAGAGAAAAATTAGAGTTAATAAAAAAGACAGAAGGAAATTGAGAAACTGAGAGACATCAGCAAAGTCAGTGTCCATGCTGTCCTCCAGCTTGCCAGTTTTGGCTTTCAGCTCCATGTAGGTGCCAATTTCAAGCATCTTCAACATCAGAAAATGATTAGCTTTTTCTTTACATCCTCCCCTTCAAGATCCTCTCAGTTACTTCAATTGGTGTACTGCAACAAACCAAACAAAGATATTTACTTGAACCTGTGTTATTGTTGTAACAGATACTAGAATAAACAATTACTGATCTAGATATTTAAGACATCATCTTTTGCTAACACTACAATTTTTAGAACATGCAGAGTAAACCATAAATAGTAATCTTGAACATATGTTATTTCATGAAGCCATGGAGGTGCTTTCAACATTGTTTGGAAAACTGAAAATAAGTTTGTCAAAAATGGAATTTTAGTAAAAGTAAACTAAAAATTGTTAAACATGAATTGAAAGAACATTTCGTAATACTTTAGTCCAGCCATATCACAACATTAACAATGCTTTAGAAAGAACATTTCGTAATACATCATGATAATTGTTTCTTTTTTTCTGTTTTTTTTTGTGGGGGGCATGGGAATAGATGAAATATGAATTGGGGACCAGAAACAGTTGAGGGTATCTATCTAATTCTACTTCCCCACCAGAACAGACTTTCATTATGTTTCACTCAACTTCCACAAGTTTCAAGTTTAATACTCCTATGAGAGACCAATATTCCCAAAAAGAATATCGACCTCAAGTTTGACATGGGAAACCAATATTCCCAAAAAAACAGAACAAAACAAAAAACTTGGTGAATATCGACCACAAGTTTAACACGGGAAACCAATATTCCCAAAAAAGACAGAACAAAACAAAAAACATGGTAAACCAATACCTATATTATGAAATGTCTCATCCAACAGGATAGAATTGAAGGTTTGGAATGAAAAACAATACCAGACCAACATGGTACCAATTATTTTACTAACACATGAACTTTTGTGATTAAGGGCAAACTATTTTTGTGTTTGTAAGTGCTACCATAAAACTGAATTTTGGAAACTATTAGAGATTACAAAGACTAGCCAAAAAGAAAGGAAATAAAAAACACAAATCGGTTCAAACTCCAAAAGGGAGTAAACAATGTTATATAAATCAGCAACAAAAAGAATAATTGCTTCTCAAGCCTCTTTTCTTGTTATCCTGACATTTGTAAAACAAAGAGATTTATAAATCAACTGTAAACAATTCTAAGAAAGTTTAGAAATGAAGTCTCAGGGTAGCTCTAATCAGGGGCGAAGCTAGGGGTTAGCCAGTGGGGTCAATTGCACCCACTGGAATTTTTTTTTAATATATGATAAATAGATTTTTTTTTGTGGGATAGAAGAGTCAATTGCACCCAGTGGCGAAGCCACATAGACTTCTATGGGGTCAATCGCCTCCACTAAAAAAAATTATTATATAATGTAAGGTAAATTTTAAAATTTTTAAAATTTTATAAATTTTATATTATACGGAGTTAAATTGAAAATTTATAACTTTGTCAATCAAAATTTAATCATATATGACTCGTATCCTCTTAATATATGTATCTTTCTATAATATTTTAAACTAAATAATAATATAATTTATATTATTTTTAAAAATAAATAATGAATTACTTATTTATGAACATATATGATTAGAAAAGTCTAGTATGATTCAATATAGTATATATATACCATATATTATCACTCATTATATTTTCATTATAATATAGTATATATATATATATACTCGAAAGTATAAAGTATTAAAAAAAATGGCTCGGGGCGCTGCCCCCGAAACCCCGTCAAATTATTTGTAACTCAGTAATAATTTTGACCCCACTGACAAAATATTCCTGGCTTCGCCACTGGCTCTAACAGGGTATTGCAGGATAATTTGCTACTTCTATGATGCAAACCCTAGCTTCAAACCGACAATTGAAAGGAGCTTTGAGAGAGAATCGGGGAAAGGGTTCGGAGAATCGTGAATTTCAAATGAAAGCAGTGTTACCTCGTGCACTTCGGTATTGCAGGATGAAAACATCATCAAAATTGCACCATCAGTTCCCAAAAGTACAGTAATCGAAAACCTAGACTTCAAAAGCACAAAGCAGAGTCTGAGATGAGGTTTGAGAGACTAGACTTCAAAAGTACAGTAATTAATCTAAAGAGATGAGGTTTGAGAGAATTGGACTATTCAATTTGGGAGTCTCCTGAATGAATTCTGAGGGTTTCATATGGATGGGTTTTGAGAGAATGTTGTTCGCGATTTGAAGGAATTGAGAGAACCATCAATTTTGATTTGAATTCGCCCATTTCACATGGTTTATTTTTTAAGACCCGGATCCTTTGCTTTTGACCCGCGTGTCCCTTTTTCCTTTAGTCTGTTTGTTGGTCCGTCCAAAAGGTCCGCGGCAGATCCTTACTGTTACAAATAGCTATCTAATTGGATAATAAATAAATAAAAAGCTAATAATCCCACCCAGCCCCACTGTACGTATACATTCCACTGCATATCCCACCCACTCCTGACTCCTTCACTGTGTTCTAAAATTCCCAATTTCCAAAGGGAGGAGGAGGCCAGAGGAACCCAATCGGCAAGAATGGTGTCCTTAAGAGTTAATCCTAGTGATAAACCATCCAAATCCCCTCCTCACTTGGTCGTCTTTCCTAATCTCTTCAGAAATGTCATCTCAATCTCTTCGTCCATCAATTGCTCTAGGAGCCAATTTCGATGATAAGTCGCTGTGGAATCATGTGCAGGCTGTCGCCACAGTTGATGGTGGAGTGGGAAATCGAACCTGGATTTGCAACTACTGCAACAAAAAAGTTGTTGGATCATATACAAAAGTCAAGGGCCACCTGTTGAGGCTTGCTCACCACAACGTTGAAGGATGCATGACAATAAGTAATGATGTACTCGAAACAATAAAGAAGGAACATGAAACAGCTGAAGCAAAAAAGGCTCAACAAGCTCTAAATGCAAGGAAGAAGGCAGATTATGTCTCCATACCAGAAGGTTATGATCTTCTCCAACAGAAAAAACGCAAGGGAATGGCCTCAGGTCAGGGTGCTTTAGTTTCGGCCTTCAGAAAAACGCAAGGGAATGACCTCAGGTCAGGGTTCTTTAGTTTCGGCCTTCAATGTTGCAGAAAGAGATGTTACTGACAAAGAGGCTGCTAGAATGTTCTACGCCAATGGTTTACCGTTTAATTTTGCAAGGTCTCTTTTTTCGGAATTACTCACCCACCCTTGCAAATAGCATGTATGGTAATGTGTTTTCATCCACTAATCATGCTAATGCTTGAAAATTGCAGGTTGGCTGGTTATGTTCCTCCATCTTTCAATAGGTTGCGTACTACTTTACTGGCTCAGGAAAAAGAACAATTGCAACCAATCAAAGATACATGGGATAAGAAAGGTGTTTCTGTGATCTCTAATGGGTGGTCTGACAGGCAGCGAAGGCCTCTAATTAACAAAATGGCAGCCTCATCTGGAGGAGCCATGTTTCTAAAAGCCATGGATGCTAGTGGAAATATCAAAAAGTGATCAAGGATTTGGGAGAAGCAAATGGTTATGGATTCGAATTGGAAAATATATCGGGAAGATGGAAACACAATAGTTGAAACTAAAGCTCGTGAGGTAAAAAAATGCATTGTTGATGATACTTTTTGGGTTGAATTAGATTATCTACTTAGTTTTACTGAACCAATAATTGACATGTTGAGGGTAGCTGACACCGATGCCCTAGTTTTGCATCTAGTTTATGATATGTGGGACAGTATGATTGAGAATGTGAAAAAAAGGATTTTTGAACATGAAGGGGAAGACGTGACTATTGGTTGTTCCAGCTTTTTTGATGTTATTAACCAAATTTTGGAGGGTAGATGGAACAAAAGTAACACTCCTTTGCACTGCATGACACATTCCTTGGTACCTAAAAGTAAATTTTGTGATGCTTGGCTCAGTGATGGTGGAGGTAATGGAGATGGAGTTACACGGGTAGTGCCCCATGAGGATCATGAAGTGTCCATCAATCGAAGTAAATGTTTTAAGCGTCTTTTTCCTAATCAAACTGATTTGTGAAAAGTTTATACCGAGTATGGAGCATTTTCTACTGGCTCTGAATATTTTGGTGAGCCTCATGTCATCGATGCAAGAATGTTTGAAGATCCTATTTCGTGGTGGGCTAATCACGGGGCTTCAACCCCGTTGCTACAAGCCCTGGCCTTTAAGTTGCTCTCACAACCTGCTTCTTCTTCTTGTGCCGAGAGAAATTGGAGAACTTGCTCCGTGATTCAAAGTATCAAGAGAAATAGGCTAACAACAAGTCGATCCGAAGACCTTGTGTTCGTGCATTGCAACCTTCGTTTGCTTTCAAGGAAAAACAAGGAGTATACATATGGACCTACAAAATTCTGGGACATTAGTAAGTTTATTGTTTTCCTGATATTCAAAAATGCAACTAATAGTGTTTAATGTATGATAACAAGTGATTTTCTTTTCTAATTGTAGGTGGGGATCAGTTCGACATTGAAGGACAAGAAGTAGGAGAGTTTGCTCAACTTTCCCTTGATGAACCAGAATTGGAAATGACGACATTTCATGATGCAGAGGACTGACATCTACCATACGTCTTAGTATGTCTACAATGTAGATGAGAAAATCAAAGATTATTTAATTTTGTCATATTATGATAAATGCATGTCTATATGAATTTGGACAATATAAACATGATTGTTAAAAAATCATAACATATCGTATCTCGCACGCGTGTCCGAATTCGGATCCATATTCGTGTATCCTGTATTTTTGACTTCACGTGTCCGACACCTAAATTCGAACCCGCACCCGAGTCCGAGTAACACAGGTCGTCGTGCTCTCGAACTCCAACATAACAACATAAGGCAGTTTTCCTGTATTCATTTGATCGATTCCTTTCTTATATAAGTGGATTGATGTGAGTAAAGATCCTTGCTTTTTTCTCTTCGATTTTGTTGATTTGATTCCAGTTTTTACTGCTGTGAATCTGAGCTATAGCACACACTTGATGATTCCTTGCTTGAGTTAGGTTTGCTTTACATATAGAGCTCTCTCTCTCTCTCTCTCTACATATGTATGTGTATATATTGTACATAGAAGGAAATTCATTAGGATACTATCAAATATATTTGCAGGTTAATTAATTATTTGGGTCATATATTTTTAAGTAAGAAGAGTTTAGCCAGATCAGATCAAGCAACATTGTCAAAAATACCCTTTTAGTTTCTGCAGATTGATGCCTTCTCTATTCCCTTGTGTGTGTGTTTCTATATAGATATGTATATGTATGCATCTATATATAGAAGTTCAATTTTTCTCTTTATGCGTGGGTGCGAGTGCCTACTCTAATTAAGGGTGAGTATTATATTTATTTTCTTCAATTTTTAACCACAAGCTAGCAATGGGGGAAAATAAGCTTGGTTTCTCTTTGATTATGTTTACTGTTTTGTGCCTGTAATTTGATTACTTTGTTTGTTTATGATTGGTGTCCTGAACCTAACTGATTGATTTTTGCGTTTCATGTAATTATCAGTGAATCGGTTTAAAATGGGAGATGCAGGGATTGATTTGGTGGTTTTTATGTTTTTTGGTGTTCTAATTATTGCAAAAGCAGATATACATAGTAACTGTTGAAGGAGAGCCTGTTATTAGTTATCGAGGCGGGGTTGATGGTTTTGAAGCCACTGCTGTGGAATCTGATGAAGAGCTTGATGTCACCAGGTACTCAACAACTTTCATTTCCTGGAGGTTTATTTCTTCAGAAAATTAAACCTCATAGATGCGGTGCAACTGAGATGTTCTGTTATTATTAATCATGTTTTTAGTTATTTATATAGTTAAATGTATGAATATATCTAGTGTAGTGATTTGATTGGATTCTTTATGCGCGTCAGTGTTGGTCAAAATGATACGAAAGTGCTTAAGTGGTCACTTGCATGTAACTTATCCTTCAAGATGAAAGTATGGTTGAGGTTGTGATAGTCTGGACACCATTTTAGTATTTCACGTGCTCACATTTCTGTGAAATTTTGATGAGTCTACCGCAAACAAAATGGACATTATTTCACTCCAGTGGGTAGTTTTTCTAGAAAGATGACTTATAAAAATGGGAAAAGGAAAAGCACAATTGAAGATATGTTGGTTATATTATTAATCTAAAGGAAATGATCCAATGCAGACTGCATTAATGCTGTATCGATAACAAATCCTAAAAATTACTTTTGTAAACAATAGAGGATGCTTAGCCAACAAGAAAATTATGCCGTATGTTCATTTTTCCATACTTGTTTTTTAGTGCTCGATATAACAGTAGTTTCTACTTATTTTTCTGGGTGGTTAATTTTAAGATTTTTGTAGTAAATTTAATTGTGCACACTCCAATTCAGTAATCATCTTCAAGACTTGGAATTTTTAATTGCTTACTCTTTCCCCTCTGTATTCTGCTTTATTTCAGTGAAATGGTTACTTCCTACCGCCGCCACCTTGAAAAGAAACATGATATGCTTCTTGGAATGCTGTTTGACCAGGGGACCTACAAGAAGCTCTACAGCTATCAACATCTTATTAACGGTTTTTCAGTTAACATTTCTCCTGAACAGGTGACAGGCTGTACTATCTTATTTTCTAAAATAAAAGAATTAATATTGATTCACAACAATTTGCCAGTGGGACTGATGTTTAGTCCTCCTGCATTCACGTATCCTTATGCAATTTAAATACATTAGTAGGCAGAAGCACTTAGATGCGCCCCTGGTGTGAAGTCTGTTGAGAGAGATTGGAAAGTTAGAAGACTTACCATGGACACCCCACAATTTTTGGGACTTCCAACTGGAGTATGGCCAACTGGGGGTGGTTTTGACAGGGCTGGAGAGGACATTGTTATAGGATTTGTGGATTCTGGAATTTTCCCACGCCATCCAAGTTTTGGAAGCCACAGTACTGAACCATATGGCCCTCTTCCGAAGTACAGAGGAAAATGCAAAGTTGATCCAGATACAAAGAGGGATTTCTGTAATGGGAAGATTATTGGAGCCCAACATTTTGCTGAAGCTGCAATGGCAGCTGGTGCATTTAATCCTATAATTGATTTTGCGTCTCCTTTAGACGGAGATGGACATGGAAGGTTAGTAGTAACCATAATGCTTGTGTAGCTTTAACCTCATTGGGAGATGGTGCCTTTCTTACGTTCTTTCAAGTTTTTGTTTTTTTCTTGTTTTGTTTTTGAAAAGTTAATTGTTGTTTAGTAAATTTTCATTGTTGTTGCTTTGCATGGAGGGGAACCTTTTAGGTTTTAGGGAAGAAATTTAAAGTTTGTACTTGTGGCCAATTCCAAATTGGACTGGAACTTGAGGCATGCTGTATAAATTTAGTAGAACTGATTACTTTCATATTCATGGGCGGCAACAGATTATTACTTAATTTATCTGTCCTAGATTTATACATATGTGAGTTAACAATGTAACCATATAAGAAAAGCATGATAATCTGATCCTTTAATCAAATCATAATCTGACATACATATAGATAGCTAATACATCAAAATTTTCACGTGTATTATTGTGGGGCCAGTTTCTCTTGAAATTCAAAAAAATTGGCATCTAAGAGGAGAAATATAAATATAAATCAATTGTACTGTCATAAATTTTATAACGTAATTATACTTTTTTTTAATAAGTAGTTATGCTTTGATTTTGTCTTCACTCAAAGCTTGACAGCTTTACTTTTTGTACTGATTTTGGCATATGTGTAATCGTTTTCGTTGCTCCTCAATGCATACCACTGCTTCTTGTTTAGCTTTATATGGTTTATTATGATTCCTTTCATTTGCAAATTCTTTTTATGGCATATAACATTTTTTTTACTCTTCTAATTGCGTTGGACCTGTGGCAATTCAATTTTGGTTCCTTTTTTCCCTCCTTCCGTCTTTTAATCAGCGAAAAGTTTATGCATAAACAGTCACACTGCTGCCATTGCTGCCGGAAATAATGGGATACCTGTGAGAATGCATGGCTTTGAATTTGGAAAAGCTAGTGGGATGGCCCCCCGTGCCAGGTTTGGTTTTTGAACTCCTGTACTTTATAAATCCGTGAAAGTAATCATTTTTGTTTCTCTCTTTTAGCTTGTGAAAAACAATTAGTTTCTTTTTCCTTGTGTAGGATTGCTGTGTACAAGGCACTCTACAGGCTTTTTGGAGGGTTTGTCTCAGATGTAGTAGCTGCCATTGAGCAGGTGTGCCAAAATGCCATCCTGTTATTCGAAATATATTTGATGCTTATACTGATGTTGTTGCTGTTGTCTACTGAAATATTTTTTAGGCTGTGCATTCATCACATAGCCCAAGTGTACAGCATATGGCACCCTTAACTTCCTATAGCAAGCTCTCATAATCTGAGTCAATTCACCCTTTTGTTTCTTGGGATAATTATTCACCTTCATGAGCAATTATATGGGGGCTAACTTTGTTCACTTCCCAAGTGCTGTTGTATTTTTTCTTAATGAATCCATTCTTTCACTTTCTCTGCGTATATTGTTAACAGCTCATCAACAGTTTTGTGGCTGTCTTTCTGTCTCTCTTTTCCTTTCTCTCCCCCATCCCTTTTTTTTAAATTACTTGGTGTGAAGTGGTACAAAGAGACTTGTTGGAATGAAATATAACTCCTGACTTTGTCCTGATAGAAGCGATCATTGGAATGCAATCTGCATATTGTAGAATATTAGGGTGGTTACATATTTTTGTTTTTTGTTGTCTTTCCTCTCTTGTTTGTCCTTTGTTTTCTTTTAATCTTTTTATAATACGTATGTATGTGTTTTATATATGTGGTGGGTTATTATTTTTCATTCTTTTATTTTATTCTTTGTTTTTTCCTCATTTCGTCAGTTTTAGTCTAATATCTTTCCCATTGTCTTCCTACTTTACACTTTCATATGGATTCATTTTCAGCCTAATAAAAGGTGTCGTCGAGTTGAGTTAATAATATCTAGAAAATAATGCCAACTTGTTCTGTGATTTTGCCTATCATGTTCCTTTTGTTACTGTTTCTATTAAATCACCATCATTTGTGAAGTTAGTCAGTTCATCCATCTTGCTCTTTTGGTGCAGAGAACAGCCCTTTGATGCATAAATATCTGTAATAGGATGAGTTCTTGGGAATTTAAAGCTTCATCTGAAAAAAAATTTCTCTTTGATTCATTCACGGTTCACCTGTTATGCAGTCACTAACACCAATTTGTTTCCATAGTCTTGCTAGACGTGAAAGTTGGGATAATGATTGCAACAAGTGTAGGAGATTTACTTATAATAAGAATTGGTTAATTTGAAATGGAGATCAAGTTTCTAGAGCACAAGACTGGCTCTAATATGCCTCTTTCAATTTATGAGACAGTTGCAAGTAAACTGTAAATAATTGGAGAAAAGAAGTATATTAGGTAACAGTAACAGAATTGTGCTATGACGAGATTTTGGTACTTAAATTAAAGTTGATTTGATCACAACGGATTAAAATGTTTAGGTAAATTTTTTTTTGCAACAAGTTTAAACTTTCACTTAAAGTGTGTAGAAACCTAAATCTCTAGTATCAGTAAGCATTTATCCTGATGACACCAAACACTACTGAAATCAAAATTTCAATATAAAATCACAATCCCCGCCACCACCATTAGCACATTACAGACTAGTTTAGTACAGAATTTGCTTAGCCTGTTGCATTGGGAATTCACATACTAGCAGTTGGAGTATCTAGTTACTTTAGGGTTCTTGTCCAGCAGGCTTCATTGATTCAACATCCAAATAACAGTTTGCTATATGAGGAAAGTAAAAAGGATATTCTGGAATTATATCTCAGAAATTAAATTTTCTCGACTTCTTGGAGAATATTTCTTGATGGTTTGGTTGCTTGTCACTTTAATCATTGCCGCACAAAGGATGGAACTCTTTGCTCAATGCTTGTTAAGGGTCATAATGACGTGACACAAGATTGACTAGTGTTCTAAAAATTCCCACCTAGATGTCACACAGGTCACGTCTGGCCCCAAAATTTTTCACCAAACTTTCGCCCTGTGATGGCCTGGTTGCCTCTTCAACCAGTCAGCCAACCCACACAGTGCTGTCTGTCGCACTGTTTGCATCAACAGAACACACACACCCTGTTTGTATGGTTTACTACTTGGAACAAGTAATTAGCAAGCACACAATGGGCAACACACGAATTTACAGGCAAAACGCCCAACCTTTTATTGTAATCTCAATAAACTAGGAAATTCGCCCAAAAGCTTACAAAACTCAGCTCTCAAAGCTTAACTCACATATATGCCCTGCTATATATGCCCTCCCACCCTTTGTGCTCCCAGCACGGGCTATTTATAGCCTAATGGTCAGTTGACACCCCCAACTGTCACGAGGTTTGCATCAATAAGGTGCTGCCAACAAAGGGGTGGCAGTTCCCCCAAAACTGCCCACTACAGATCATGTCAGCTTGTGCCACGCATCCTTGGGTCATGCAATCTGATGTCTAGCCATGTTTCCCACTAGCTGGTTGTTGCCATCAACTGCTGCCAGGTCAGCTTACCCACCACAGGTAACTGCCTCAACTGCTGTCTAGCACCTTGCCCACTACTTGGTAACTGCCCACAACTGCCTTGCATGATCTCCTAGTTGCTGCCCACTTGCTGACACGCTTGCCCTCCCCATGTTTGTGCAATCTGGCGCCCCAAACTGCACTCTAACTGCTCCTTGACTCAGTCCAAGTCACAGCCTTAGCCAACTGTGCACGCCAGTCTGATCCGTTAGTCTAGATGTGCATCAGCCTTGCATGCTGCTCAGCTCAGCATGACTAGCACCATCTTGTGCATTGCCCAACACCTTCTGTTGTCACGCAGCCCAACGCCTCGCGTTGTTTGACACCCCTCGTAGCCCAACATGTGATGTTGCCTTTGCACCCATTTTAGTTTAGTCCCGGCTCGTCTGAACCCATGCACTATTTTGGCACGCTAGGCTACGCCTATGTCATGCCCACGTTTAGCCCACCTCATATGTCACCAAGCCACTCGTCCGTTAGTCCTTGGTCTTATGCCAACCGTATGCCAAGCTCATCCTTGACATTGTTTTGACATGCCAAACCCATCACCTTGCCATGCCCAAAGTTCGCCCAGCAACGTTCTTGCTCGATCATGCCCCGCTCATGAACGAGTCTTTGATTCGATCCAAAGCCACAATCTGATATTAGACATTGTTGTAAGGGAGCCCAACAATGTCCCAACGCCCCGCACGTCTCGCCCATGGCCCCGGGTGACCTTCACGGAGCACCCCCCTTATAATAGCACTTATGAAAATTTTCAAAGTGCCAGCACTGGACATCAGACCTGTCTGAGGAAGCATAATGCAAACCCTCTAGATTTGCTAGTTTTCTAACATAGTCTATTTGTTGTCCAATGACCCAACTTGCTGCCTAGCGTCGCCCACTGCTGCACAACGCTGCTCATTGCTGCCCAAAAGACTAAGTGCCAAGCTCATTTTTCGATTATGTGCGCCCAGCGCCCTTGCCTGCCGCACACTGACGACTAAGTGTGCACAGCGCCCTTGGCTACCGCACATTGCCGCACGCTGCTGCTCACTGCTGCATGCATGCGCCTTGTTCAATAACCGAGTGTCAAGACTTAGCTTGACATGCTATCCGGGCATCCCGCATGTCAAGTCCGTGCCAACCCATGTGTTTGTCAAGGTCCAACCTTGTCTTTCGACAAAGGCCCAAATCTGTCGCACGCTGCGCCCAACTGCCGCACGCTGCGCTTTGTTGCCGCCCACTGCGCCAAGCTGCTGCACGTTGCTACACAATTTGAGTGTCAGCCGCATGTCAAGTTGACAAGAGTCTAACAGTTCGCTTAGGGCCCGCCTAGGCGCTAGGCCCCCCTTTGGTGTCCTGCCTAGGTGCTAGGTCCCTCTTTGGCGCCTCGCCTAGGTGTTAGGCCCCCCTGACACCTCACCTAGGCCCAAGACGCAAAAAAAATTCCTCTATGAAATTAGATGGGGTCTAGGCGGAGTTTTTTTATTTTATTTTAATAACTACCCAAATCAAATTTTGATATATTTATTTTTCTAATGATTTACTATATTCATAATACAGATTGTAGCATATCAAATCACAACAAGAAGTGAACAATATCGAGTCAAAATGGATAATTTTATTATAGTTGTAATTTTTTAAACTTGTACCAACTTTAAATTATATAAATGATGATACATTTGTAATATTTAATTTAATTTAATATAATTCTTAAATTTATGGTTAGTTTCTTAAGTTTTAATATTGAATTAAATTCTTGAAATTTTAAATTGTATTATTTAATAGCAATCTTGTTTATGAATAAAACTAATACGTTAAAGATATGTTTGAACTTTGAATAATTGCATGCTTGTGTTTGAACTTTGACATTAACAATATGGATATGTGTTGGAACTTCAAGTAAATGCCTCTATTATCTTTATTATAGGTTGTTTTGTTTTATATTATTGTTTTGTTTGGATAAATGTTAGATAAAATATTAAAATTGGCTTAAAATAAAAAATTCCGCATAGGCCTCCTAGGCGCTAGGCCCCCTCTGGCCGCTCTCCTGCCGCCTAATAACGCCTTTTAGAACATTGAGATTGACATGTTTTATTTTTCTATTCTTTACTTGTAATTCTTTTTGTTCTTTGACATTCTTCTAGGGATAACTGTTTACTTGTTTGTTTGCTTTAAATGTTATTAATATGCACGGATATCTTTTGATAGGCTGTTCTTGATGGTGTGGACATTCTCAATCTCTCTGTGGGCCCAAACAGTCCTCCAGCTACCACAAAGACCACATTTTTAAACCCTTTTGATGCTACACTTCTTGCAGCTGTGAAAGCTGGTGTGTTTGTTGCTCAGGCAGCTGGAAATGGAGGCCCTTTTTCCAAAACCGTTTTGTCTTATAGTCCATGGATAGTATCTGTAGCTACTGTGGTTGATGATCGTAGGTATAAAAATCATTTGACCCTGGGAAATGAGAAGATTTTACGTGGAGTTGGATTGTCACGCAAGTTTATGCAGATTTATTATAGTTTTGGACTTTTTAATGCAAACATGATCTAAAAAATATTTTTTGTATTGCTTGATGACACTATTAATAATTGACCTGAAACCAGAACTGTAGATCTTGATTTAATTACAGGAAATCTTGTATAATATGAAAGGAAAAAATTGGTTACATTATTATTTATTCCGAAAAGAGCATCACTGTGACATGAATTCAGCGTGTTTCTATCTTATATAACTTATTTATGTATTATTAAGTCTTTAATGCAGTATATCTATTATCTATACTGATTACTTATAAAATGTGGTAATTAATTGCACTCAATTTCTTTTAAAATAATTTATTCACAACCATTTTTAGCATGCAATTTTTTTTCTTACCAATGTATCTACAACATCCTTTTTAGACAGCTTGTTCCGCTTACTTAATGAGTGGTGGATTATGCACCTGGGTCCTACTGCAGTCGTTTTTAGAGTGCTCTCATTTGTTACTTGGCAGTTATTCGTGTTACTTTTTATTTGCTTCATATACTGTTTTATTGATTTTTAAATCCATACCAGCTTGTTTTCTGCTAGGATTCTCTTCTATTTTCCATAATTCTTTATCAGGCTTTGTTATCCTGAAGCATGTTTTATGGCTTACTGCAGCTGCTACTCATGCAAATAGAACATTCACCCTGGTCACAGCCAATGATGTGCTGTTGGATTCTTCAGTAATAAAGTATAGCCCTTCAGACTGCCAGAAGCCAGAAGTATTAAACAAGAACTTGGTGGAGGGAAATATACTTTGTGGTTATTCCTTCAATTTTGTTGTTGGTACAGCGTCAATTAAGAAAGTCTCAGAAACAGCCTAGAGCCTGGGTGCAATTGGCTTTGTTCTTGCTGTAGAAAATGTTTCCCCAGGAACTAAATTTGATCCTGTTCCTGTTGGTCTTCCGGGAATCCTGATCACAGATGTTAGTAAGTCAATGGTAAATATCACAATCCTTTTTCTCCATTGGTGGTATGTGTTGAAAACTGTCTAGAATGAGGGCATAGTTCTCAAGTTGTAGTTCCTGAAGTTTGATACAAGTTTAGTATTGATCTTCTGGCAATTTTTTTGTTGTATTGGGTGATACCATGGGCTCAATATTTCTGTGCAGGCAACTCTGTGTTGTAATGGGTCAATCTCGATTTATTTAAAATCATAATGTTTCTTGTCTGTATCATGAATACTCGGTGGTTTTGTGAGCCAATTATGACGTAATTTCATGAACAGTGTCAAAGATGGATTGGATTATGATATGACTACCAAAATAAATAAAGGAAGTATTTTCACTTTCCTGCTCAGTTTTGAAATGTCTTGGTTGCATGCCTGCTTGTCTTGCCTGATAATTGCCACACAAGACAAAACTAGATTACTATGTGACCCATTCTGTTGCATCTGATTATCTGTAACTCATATGTTTTCCATTCTTTTCATTGTTTCTCTTCCACATGTTCCTGAACCTTATTTTCTAACATTGGTTCCATGGGAATTCGTAGGAGCTCATAGACTACTACAATATCTCTACGTCAAGGGATTGGACTGGACGAGTGAAGAGTTTCAAAGCAATAGGAAGCATAGGAGATGGTTTAAGGCCTATACTTCACAAATCTGCACCGCAAGTAGCATTGTTCCCTGCTCGAGGACCCAATATAAAATATTATAGCTTTCAAGATGCGGATCTTCTCAAACCAGATATTCTAGCTCCTGGTTCTTTAATTTGGGCTTCCTGGTCACCTAATGGGACAGATGAGGCTAATTATGTTGGTAAGTAATTATTATTACTAGTAAACTTAACTTGCTATCCTTTAAATATTATAAGCTTAATCCTAAAAAGTAGAAAATCCCCCTTAGTAACTTCTTTAGCTTCTGGACTGAAAAGGCTGAATTAATATGTAGATATATTACTTTCACTCGAAGGAAATGGCATATAACAAAGATTTCAGGTTATGTAATTCCACCTAAACTTTTTTTGCTCTCTGAAGAAATAGTAGGTTTATGGTACTTGTCCAAAATCAATAACTCATCTGTTGATTAGACGAGAGAATAATGCATGAAATACTAGCTCCATCTCGAAATGACAGTCCCATTTATTTATTTATTCTGAAATACTAAGGTTTGTTAGCATACTCGACAACATTTTGTTTGATAATCTTTTCCCAGCACAAATTTTAGTCTTAAAATTTAGTAGTAAAAAAAATCGTAAGAATAACTTTGTCCAAGCTGTTGGGAAACATTAAGTAGCCAAATGGGACACGCAATTTGGAACAGAGGGAGTTCCTGTATCTTTCTTAATTCTTATCTCTTCCTTCTTTCCTTGGTTGCCAATTGAAAATATCAAAACCTTGTTTGGGGGGAAAGAAAGAATTAGAAAGAGAACTATAGTGCTTACATATTTGGGAATGAATATGTATGAAGCAGATTACCATCATAGGATAAGAAAGTATAGCATATCATGAACCAGGCGATGAAGAAAATTAAAAACGATATGATATGAGCCAACTCAAAAGACCTTTTTGCTTGGAGCAGGTGAAGGCTTTGCTATGATATCTGGAACTAGCATGGCTGCGCCACATATAGCAGGGATTGCTGCTCTCGTAAAGCAGAAGCACCCTCACTGGAGTCCTGCTGCCATCAAATCAGCCTTGATGACGACATCGACTAAGCTTGACAGAGCGGAGAGGCCTCTTCAAGCCCAACAATATTCTGGATCTGAAACCATGACACTGGTCCCAGCTACTCCTTTTGATTATGGGAGTGGCCATGTAAATCCTAGAGCTGCTCTAGATCCCGGAGTCGTATTTGATGCAGGTAATTTTCTTTTCCTTATTTTTTCTATCTTTTCTTTTTTCCTTTCTATTATGATCAGATGCTTTCTAGTTCTTGCTAAAGTGAAATAACTGAGTTGGGAATTTGATGGAAAATTGATTGTTGACTAAAGTGAACCAAGCGAAAGCATTTACTTCCCGAGCTCATAAACTTTGTCCTGCTTGCTGTTCTTTTGTCATCCTTTGATCTAATTATATGGGTGGGAATTTGGGATAAGAAGCCAATATTGGTTGTGGAACAATGCAAATTTACATGATTGCTACAGATTTGTCTCCCAACTATATTAAAAATTGACAATTTTATTTTGTGGTTCTAATTTATGTCTACACAAATTGTATGGGCCTACCCATGGGAAGTTGTATTTTTTGCTTTCCCAAGGGAAAACATTCTGCCCTCTTATCTTTTGGAGTCCGGCATATGCAAATATTATTTACATCAATTAAAATTGTTGATTATACTTGTAAACCTATCAAGTTTGGGTGTAGACCCAATACTGAGTTCCTGTTCTTGTTATCAAGACTACCTGGGGTTCTTGTGCACTACATCTGGAATTGACGCTCACGAGATACGGAACTACACAAACTCACCGTGCAACTACACTCGGCCATCCGTCAAATCTAAATTCCCCGTCCATTGCAATATCCCGTCTTGTGGGAACTCGTATTGTCACACGTACGGTGACAAAGGTTGGGGTGGAAGAAACTTATGTGATCACGGCAAGAATGGAACCAGCTGTGGCCATTGATACTAATCCTCCAGCTATGACTCTTATACCTGGTCAATCAAAGAAATTCTGGGTGGCCCTCACTGTTAGATCAGTGACTGGAGCCTACAGTTTTGGAGAGGAGTTGATGAAAGGAAGCAGGGGGCACAGGGTCAGGATCCCTGTAGTAGCCATGGGTTATGACCGGTAAATTAGGTTAGTTGGTTGGCGGCCCAAGTGTTATGGTTGTGATATTCTTTGTAACATGTGGCAATAAGATAGATGTATTTATTGAAAGGAGTGATATATATATATATATATATATATATATATATATATATATATATATATATATATGGTGATGTAAAAATTAGTAGTAAAAAGGGGGCAGACTCCTAGTTTACTCCTATAAGTTTTGGTAATTGGTTTTGTAATATGGTCTTGCGGTGGATTGGATTGCCTTGTATTCCTTCCCTTCCCTTCCCTTCCCTGTTAAATAATAGTACGATGGTGGTAGACAAATAGGACTTGATTGAATCAGGGACAGTTTCTCCTCCTCCTACTGCTGTATTCTTGACTGACTGCTCTTGTAATATGTAATGTAATAGTAATAATAATAACAAAAATCACACTTGGCTCACCCTGGTTTTGGATGTCCCAATTAACTTCACTTTTGTTACCCCCAAGGAAGGAAAGACGAACTATCCCCAAATTTCATTTTTAACAAATCTTTTAATGGTCACTCCTAAATGTATTAATAACAAATATTCAATGGTTTATAATCATATTTTTGGTGATACCGTAACGATTAAATACCAAACAAAAAATATTGTTTCTCTTTTTTTAATGTCAAACTGAAGTATACCATTGCACCAACTTTTATAATTATTAAATAAAATAATTATATTATAACAATAAATCTTTTATCAATAATTTTTTTGACATATTTATAATTATTAAATATAAATTTCAAAACAAATTAAAAGGTAAAAACAGGACTACAGGAGGCATTCCTTAATTTGTTTGGGTCAATTTGGTTGTGGTGTAAGAAGACCCAAATCCGGCCCACCCCCGAAACCACTGTCACTCGGTTCTCATACAGTCGCCACTGGCTTCAGAAATCACAGAGGAAGAAAGTTTGAATGGCTTAGCTGCTCTGCTGCGTGTACTCCCCCCTCCCCTCCGGTTGTTCTTTGGGAAATAGAAATCGAAGCTTTGTTCTTTGGTACTAGTTTCTCTATAGCTATGTTTGTTTTTAGATACATACACCCCACAAACACTCGATTACATACTACATTGATCAAATGATGATTAATCTTCGTTCAACTTGGCAGGAATCCAAATTGAATCCATTTCTTTCCTATCAGATCAGCTCAGATCAGATGGAGGAGCCGTCAATATTCGATAAGATGATGATTAATCTTCGTTCAACTTGCAAGTATGTGATTAATTACCTATTTATTACTACAATTACACGTTTGATTCCATGGGTTGTTTGAATTGATGTATGTCATTATTGGTTATGAATGAAATTAAACAAGTTCTAGTTTTCTCTTTCTATATTTCTACTCTCTTCTCTCTAATCTATGGAGTTCTACGGGAGACACGATTATCCCGCAACACCTTTTTCCCATTTATATGCTTTTTCGCAACACACGTCTTTTATCTCTGTCTCAATTGCTCTTGCTACGCCTTCTGGTTACATAGTTCATGTTGATAATTTATCTGAAACTGCATATCAATTTTGTGAGCATCTTGTGGAAGAAGCTTTTGTTATATTTTCTATATGGTCCATAAGCGCAGATTCATCATATTGGATCGAACGTTAATATAGGCAATCAATTGGGGAATTCTTCTAGAAATTTGATGGCTAAATGTCAAGGACAATCAGTTTGTTCTCAACGGCTACCCAAAGCTGGTTATAAAAGTTCCATCGCTATCTTTCATTTTCCCTTATTGCTTTAGGTTTTCTCTATTCACAGAATCACCTTTTCTTAAATGTGTTTATATGAGAATATATATTCAATTCAAAGCTTTGGATGATTTGTTGGCCTCTCTTGGCGGTCAAAATATGATCCACACAATAATTTTTAGTTGAAATGAGCTACTAAATAAATGATGGAAGGAGAAGAAGAGCAAAAGGTCTTCTACTGATGCAACTCGCAATAATGCATTCACTTACAAACAATTTTTCCTTCATGTTTAACTTAATACACTCCATTCAATTACAATATATCTTCATCATTTGAAAGGATGGCTTTTTCTGACTTGCCAGAATTGGTTTATTGTGAAATTTTAAAGGTATTATACTGGTTATCCAAAGGATCTTGGGCCGTCAAGGGTTATTCATTTTACTTCAGAACGGGAGTTTGTCCAGCTTCTACATCAAGGTCACCCTGTGGTTGTTGCATTTACTATCCGGTGATTAAAATTCATGTTTCTTTCTTTATTTTTCTTCTTCTTTATCTTAATATTTTTTTGGGGTTCTATTTTCCCCTGTTTTTTATCCCATCTATAACATACTGAATGCGTGGTTCTATGTACTTATGTTTAATTTGGCAGGGGTAATTACACTAAACATCTAGATAAAGTACTGGAGGAAGCTGCCGTTGATTTTTATCCGCACATAAAATTTATGCGTGTAAGTTACTTCTGATAAATGAAGTATATCGTTAATTCATGGAAAAGATCATGAGGTTCCAGATGATAAACCTTTTAGCTGTAATATTTCTTAAACCTTTACACTAAAAATAACAAGTTCTTTGTATATTAGTTTTAAAATGTGCAAAATCTTGTGTCGCATTCTTAATCAATTTTTTGGTTGCTGTTTCTGCATTTTAAGGCAAGGCCACTACTACGAGCTACAGAAAACCCTTTTCATTTTATTTTATTTTCTAATGTGATCAGGATCCTTTTTCTTTTTTTTTTTATGACTTTTGTGGTAGTATTTTGGCGTGAGATTTTAATTGGAACCCCTCAACTTCTAATATTCTTCTGAATGGATTGAAAAAGGATTTTGACTTGCAGTTTATCCAAATTCTCGATTTTAGTAATTCAACTAAATTTTGTTCAAAATACTGATTATGGGTTTAATAATTGGCATCTAAACATTGGATTCATATTTAAAAATGAAGCTGAGTAACCTCTTTATCTTGGTAACAAAACAGTTTCAAATCCGCACTCTTAAAATCTTAGCAATCTAAATCCTAGATTTAAAATCTCTAAATGAAATTCAAATCCCTGAACCAAACATAGCCTTAGTAGTTGTGCTTGCACACTCAACCTGAATATCAGCACGCATTTAAGTGAAACTATCCAATATTTAGAGGGAAAATCTATCTTCTTCAACCCAGCATTTTGATACCTTTATCTACATTATTTATTGGTTCTTCTGATGGTGGATTTCAGGTTGAGTGTCCAAAATATCCTGGATTTTGTATTACTCGGCAAAGGAAGGAATATCCGTTTACTGAAATATTTCATAGCCCCGAACAAGTAGGTTGGATTTGCCATATGTTTATATTGATTTTGTTGAAGTACCATACGAGTGTCTTAACTTTTAGAAAATATTAATTGATTCAAAACGATGTTGGCACTGTCATATGGCATATAATTCTAGATTTCAATTGCTTACTGTAAATTGCCTTTTTTCTTACAGCAATATATTTTCTCCAGATTTATTATTGTTATTTAACAAATGCCAAATGTTTTGTTTACTTATATGTAAAGATGATGAAATTTGGCTCAAGTTTCTGCTCCTTGTTTCTAGTTGTCACTGTGAATGCCATCATACTTAATTATGTAAACTGGAAATGCCACTGTACAGAGTTCATACATGACACCTAGGGAAAAATGTATGGTGTTTTTCTAAGCTGTAGGGAGGTTGTGGGACCTATGAAGTACAATTTATTTCACAAGTTTGAGAGATGGACACCTAACGAGAACGTGTCACTTGACACTCTCTCTTTATGCACTCAGGAATAACATATAAAATAATAATTAATTTATTTCCTATAATGTCGAGAACGTGTTCAGAACTTGTCTAAAAAGCTTAAATAGATATGTGACTGATCATTGATGAATCTGTACAAAGGTCAGAGGATTTCACCTTTGTAAGTGCTCATTTTTGTCTTGTGTATTACTAGTTTCCGTGCACCAAGGGTGGGGTGGGTGGGTGGGGGGGGGTGTGTGACACCCCCAAACTCGGGTAACTTCAAACCTGGGTTCGGTGCAACATGGTACTACTCATTCAACATAATAATAATGACAAGTGTAAATATTAATTATTACTCCCTTCGTCCCAGGATAAAAGTCTTTATTACTATTTTAGGTTGTCCCAAGTTAAATGTCTACTTACCTAAAATGATCTATTTTTTTACAATAATTTGCCTATAATACCCTTATTATTAATTGTTATATTTCTATTCTCTATGCATATTTATGGAGCATCACTAGTAATGTGCAAAAAACTATGCAATTAAATGAGAATTTAAATATGGACAATTGTGTCATTTTATCCTCTTTCTTAATATGCACAAAAAGTCAACTATGACTTTTATCTTGGGACGGAGGTAGTACAACATGTCTAACTCGCTATCCCAGGTTCTCAGACCTTTAAATCTTCATTACATGTTAATAAGTACAAATTATTTATTACAATACTAATAATTATTACAAACGTCTTCTATTCGTTCATTTTCCCATTTCCTTTGTCTTTACCTGAACCTTCAATTCTCTCTGACTTCGCTAAAAACATTTAATTTCAAACAAGGATGAGCATTTAATTGCTCAGCAAGTATTAATAATCAATTAACAAAAACAAAATCAAGAATAAAATATTCTTTCTTATACTAAACTTCAACAACTGAAGAATAGTTGTGAAAACATTTCGAATCATTCTGAATAACAAGACTTTTCGTTTAATATTTTTGAAACAACATACTGAGCGTTCATAGGACCTTGAACTTTTTCATTCCGTAAAAGGTTTAATAGTAGTTCAACTATAATCCGAATAATTTTCATCGAGGCACGCTAGGTATTCAGTCTATTATACCCTATGTTGTACAACATTCTACTGAAACGACTATATGCGTTTGTTTATCACCTGTCAGGTTCAATCGGTATTACCGATCAAAATTTCTCCCAATATTAGGGTGGTTATTCTCAGACTGAAATACAAACCAAAACAATTTGGTCGGACAACTCTACTTAACCTCAATAACAGTTCGAAGATTTATTTTCAAATCAATACATCATTTCAATATTACGTCAAACCGAACAATTGACATTGGCGTGACTCTTAAACAGTTAATGAATATCATAACGTAAACTTTTCATTAACATGCATTATAACAAAGCTTGATCAACTTATACAAATACCGAAAGATTTGCATAAGTTTGAAATTCATACAATATATAAGTATTGCGTAAATCAAGTCATACATACGAAATATTCATAAGAATATAATCAAATAAACGTAAAACTTGCACATAAAAGTTAATGCACAAGGCTCGAAAACTTGCATGCAATATGAAAGTTAAATAGAGTTAGGATACTTGCCTTAAGCGTCCTTTAATAATTTACTTTAAAGCGTTTGCCGAATGTCCTACATAATTCATTCATAATAGCACACCAATTTGCCATGTATAGACTGTCATATACCGATTTAAGTGAACTCTATTCCATACCTTATAATGTCTGTTTCATTAGAATCGAAACACTTTTTAAATTTATTAACACTTGACACGCCATTTTGACGTTCATACGTCGCACTCTCGACTTTTCTTACGCGAATACCTAATCGACACGCCCTTGTGCATGCTTAGCACGCTCGTCTCACTTGTCTACTAAACATTGTTTTATGTTAAGTATTTTACATTCGTAATGCTCGTCTTTTCTTTAGAATTAAAACATTACACTATGTCGTAAACACTTATTAAGGCGTTACAACGTTTATACATTCATACGCCCGACTTGCTATATGAATGTCCAACACCACACGACCAAACAACTTGGATAACCTCAACTCTATGTGGTCTGGACCCTCGGCGCTGCCGCGCCATGATAATGCTTATAGTCGGCACGACCGCGCCAACCTGGCAGAGAGCAAATTTTAGTTTTCTGAAATTTCCAGCTTTGAACAATTTTATCGTATCTACTTTCGAACATCATAACTTCATCATCCGATATCGGAATGAGTTCGTTCTTGAGCCATTTTCTTGCTCGTAACATTTTCTACAATTTCACCGTTTCACCGGACAAAACAATTTTTCGGAGTATCTAGCTAGATAGAAAACTGGTCCAAAGCCTGTTTTCGCTAAATGACGTTTTCGACATCAAATTTTCAAATCAACATAACTCACTCATTCGAAATCGGATTAAGCTTGTTCTTGAGCCTACGACTCACTTATACTATGAACTACAAAATCCCCAGAAAATCGGAATTTTCTGGAAGCGTTAATTACTCGTAAGCTTGGCCCGGAAATCTTACCAAGCTAAGGTTTTCGTCATTAGAAGTCTTTTATTAAAATTTTTGCCATAACTTCGTTATAGCGTATTTTTTCTTCGTTCCCCTTAGAACATTTACGTAACTCCCATATGTACGTTTCCTTCTTCATGAAATTCAATCATTCCATACGGATAAATATTTACGACAGTTCATTTAACAGTCCTTTAAGCAGTTATTGTCCATCCTTATGCTCGGCTTACGTTTGTTGTTTTTCGTTTTCTTGACATGCAAATTTACCGGTAGTTTACAAGTTCATATACTATCACAACCACTTTATATCATCAAGATCCTTCATGATCTTCCAATAACCAACCACAACAACCATCAAAACTTAAATCAAAAACTTAAAAGAGATGATGAAGAAGTTAGGGTTTCTAAGGTTTACCTCTTGATTTTCTTGCTGCTTCTTCTTCATTAACTAGATGACCTAAGCTTGCTATTTCTCTCCTTTGCTTCTCCCGTCCACTTTCTCTTTCTCTTTAACTCTCTCTTGCTCTTTCTTTTCTTACTTAGCAAATGATGAAAAGTGACCAAGTATCGGAGGTTTAGCCTATATAAAACATACTCTTTCATTCTTACAAGTTAGTCACTTGGTTTAGGGTCTTCATTAGTCAATACCCTCCACTTCCTTTTTCTTACAAACTATCCCCTAGTTAATCTTAATCAACCACAATTAGATTAACCAAAGGTAGACAAAATGATTGCTTAATAAGACTTGTTGGTTAAGAGGTCTTAATGGGGGAGACAAGCAATTAATGCCTTGTCCAATTTAGCTCAAAACTTACCATTTATGGTAAGTGAGTCACCACCTTGTCCCCCACATCCCCCTTAGCCGAATTTCTTTCCCCAATTTGGCCTTCATTTGGTCTTCTTACTTTAATTTCAATTCCATTTAGGTTTTGATTTCATCCCCCTTTGCTTTGCCTCCAAGAATCTAGGTTTTAACCTTAGATTCAACCTTTAGCTCTAACCCTACCCTTGACTCAAACTTTAGCCAAGCCGCTCAAACCCTAGACATGGTTATACTAAGTTATTCATTTTCTTTTCTAGTTAGGTTTCCTAATTTTTCCGGTTACGTTTCGTAACTCACTCGACTAGCCGAGAAATCGATTTTCACGTTTTTTAATTTTGATTACGCTTTTCGTCCCCATTTCTCAAATAAACGCTATGTCGTAATTTGAAAAGTTGAAAAAAATGAAAAGACGTTTTTAGCGTGAATAGTGATTTTACGTCTTTTCTCATAAAAAAAATTTATTTTCTTCTTACGAACACTAAACACACCTATTCACTTACATAACACATAATTTAGGTCTTAATACGACCTTAAATCACTTAAAATATAATATTATCCATAAAGTCTCAATTTATTAAATAATATTCGTAAAGCCTTATTTACAAGGTGATTTGACTTGATCGTCACAGGGGGGCTTATTGTTCCCCTTATTTTATTGAATCAAAATATTGTAGTTCTTTAAGAAAAAACATTAAATATGATATTATTTAGTTTGTCGAATAAGTGTAATTTGTTAGATTTTAATCATTTTATGAATGGGCTCAAGTCTAGTATATAAAAACATCAAACACTCTAATTGAAAACCAACTGATAATGAGAAGAGTTGGGCCAACACATTATATACTAGATCCATTTTCTCAAGGCATTCAATGTGGCACAAGATATATATTATAACACTCCTCTTCACGTGTAACTTGAGGGTTGCATGTGGAATTGATGAATATGAGACCCACACAAGATAAGCAAGCTTAGAAGAAGCTAGTCACAAGACAAGTGAAGAAATCTAGTAAATCACTGCAACTATTGACCCAATTGATAAGTAGTACTAAGAAATGGATAACTTTGACCCTTAAGAAATGGACTGGAAGTGAGTAAGAATGATGGCAAAGAAGAGTGTTTAATTAGGCCCAATGATAGTCCGCTCTAATACCATGTTAAGTAACCAATTTATCTAAAAGCTTAAGCTATTAGAAAGAGACACCAACAATGTATATCATGCTAATACTTCCTCTCAAATGTAACTTTATAGAGAAGGGGAAAATTAAAATACATTTGCAATACTAAATTAATATAAAGACAATTGTACGGTCGGGAAGATTTGAACCTTGCATATCCAAAGCTTTGATACAATGTTAAGCAACCAACTCATCTAGAAGTCTAAAAGCTTAAGTTATTAGAAAGAGGCACTAACAATGTATAAATGCTAATATAGTTATTATTTTTATATGAGGAAAAACTGAAAATTGCTATAGAAAAAGGAAATTAATTATGATAAATACTTATGATGAGGGAACTAAAGAGTAGTCAGGATGAGAAGGAAAGAGTCATTAACTACATGCATATCACATAGGTGTGTATTTGCGTGTGTATAAATATATATTATGTGTTCGTCCATGTATTCCTAAATATTCTTCAAACATGATAATTAAGGTCCATACATTGGAATTTTACACTCTCGTCATATTATAACATGAGTAATGTTAGTAGTCCCAAATGGGATTTCAAATTTGTGATTTTAAATTTTCATGTCATTATTGCATTAGTTGGTCAATAGTTCATGTTTATTACATGAGGATCTGGTATAATTTTGCAGCCAATGTAACGATGACGCATCAATTTGAGACCCCATATTTGAACTCCCACTACTCTTAGAATCACTCTTAACATATTTACCTGTAACTGAAAAAATGAAAAAGGGAATAAGAGAACTTTATAAAATTTAAAAACTTATTTGTTATCAACATATTTTCAATATGTCAGTATCCTACTCTGAAAGAGTTATTGTATTGGTGTGTCTGTGTCATGTTGTATCCATATCGCGTATCTCTGACCACAGCTTCGTGACAAGTTACTGCTCCAAGAGTTGGTATTTCTCTTTTCCTTACTCCTTTGCCTTTTCATCTTCCTTGTAACTAAATATAAAATTCACTTACTAAAGACAGAAGAGAGAGAGGATACCATGGCTTGAACCCTCACAGTAGCATACACCACCAAGTGGAATACCACTGAGGCAGTCAAAGACTTGGTTTTATTTATATTCATTTCTTATATTTTCCATGGGCAACCTATGAAAGTTCTTATATTTTCCATGGGCAACCAATGAAATCATTATTGAGCACGGCTGGCTTGAGTTAGACTCAGTTATCGGATGCAAGTTGTACCACTTTTTTTTTTCCTTTTCTTTTTTGTTTTGCATTGTTGAAAGCTAAAACTATTTCTGTATCCATTGCTATATCCCCAATCAGTTATTTGTATTCTTTTGGTGCAGGCAGCAAGTCGAGGAAGGGTTGCTGATCCAAATGTCACAAAATACTCCGTGAAAGTTTTTCCTGCGAGTTTTGTCACTTTGTCAACATACAACTGAGTCAACTTAACACATGCTATTACTATTTTGTGTGTTTTTATCAGGAGAAAATAAATGCGTTTTATCATCATGTTTTGGGTACAAAGGCTATTAAATTAACCCTTTATTACCTTTAATCCTGTAAATTTATGTTCTAAAGTTTCTACCTGGAAACTGTGGAAATGGTGCGCCTAATGGTAGAACATTAAACATTAGCTAACAGCCTGCCTCATAGTTATCAAGGCGCTAAATCGAGGCGAGGCGAGGCGACAGCCGGGAGCTTAAGCGCTTAGGCGACAAAGCGACCGACTAGTCGTCCACAAGTCGACAAGTCGTTAACAATGTAAATTGTAAATTGTAATAACAAAACAAGTAAACAACTAAACATAGATGTCATAGTTTCATTGTAATCTGGTATATCAATAGCAAGGGATAGTTTTAATCACATTCATACGGATGCTTGATAAAATTTTAAATTGAGATGTTACATGCTGCAATATTAGTTATTAAGATGATGTAAATTATTAAGATGTTACATACTTATATGCTGCAATATTTTTATATAGATGTTACATGATGTAATTTTTTTAGTTACAAGCTGCAAATTTTTTTTTAGTTACTACTTATTACATTAATGCTGTAATAAGTAGTTAGTAACTAAAAAAAATAGCAAATATCCGCAACAAACAAATCAGCAATGCAAATAGCCAAATATCCATCACATGTTACACAACCGAGCCAAAGGAGTGGGAACAATTAAACAATAAATATTGTTACTGCTATATTATATATATTGCTATTATAAGCCAATAAATAATAAACAACCGAGCCAAAGCAGTGGCAACAGTTAAAGTGTTCAACAATAAATAGAGTCAATAGACATCCACATGACACAAGTCAGAACTCAAAAGAATAGAATAACCAAAAAACAAAAAATAAAAGCATACTCAAGTCAGTTGATTTCCAGAAGAAGACGAGAAGAAGAGAGGAAGTCGGAACTCAGAAGACGAGAAGAAGGAAGCATACTGCATACCTGCAAGTCGTCGAACTGAGTTGCCACTCGCCGAAGCTAGTCGCCGAAGCAAGTCAGAGATGGTAGGTACTTCTTCCCTCACTTCACTCGCTGAAGCTAGTCGAACAACTAATGTCTCCCTATTTGGTCTCGTTTCTCCCTCTCCAATCTTCCGAATCGATCGATTTCCCTAACTTCAGAGTTCAGACTGTTTAGTCGAACTTTTTGTTTTTTTTTAACCCAATAAGAATCGGGTCGAACCAAGTCGACCGCTTAGTTACGTAGTCGTCCAAGTCGCTCGCCAGTCGTCCAAGTCGCAGCCTAGTCACTTGCCTCTCGAATCTACACCCAAGTCGCCCCGACGCCTTGAAATTTTATACCGCTCGGACGACTAAGCGTCGCCTAGGCGACGACTAGGCGACAACTTGATAAGCTTGGCCTGCCTGACACTGATTTTGGAGAAATAATACATGCATTATAACTTGCCCACCAGAAGAAACTTAACCAAAATTTCTCGCCACAGCATGATATGTTGATCATAGTTTTCTCCAATCCATGAAGTACTTACTATATGCACTTACTCATGATGTACGTGCACTTATGAAGCAAGGAGGAATTTCTTGAGCTAACAGTTGGTTGCATAGTGTGTATGTGTGTGTATATACATATTTATTTATTATAGTGCACCTTATTCTTTATGTTAAAAGAAAGTAATAAGTTATGACTATAAATTCGGACGTCTTAATACATGTATTGATTCTTCTTCATTTTAATAGACGATGAACTAGATAGACAATGAGTATTGAAAAATTAGTTTTATATTGTGGTGGCATTCCTTGTGGAAGGACATTGCCTTATCATTTAGAAACACCATCTATCTATCTGTTTATTACTCCTAGTAGAATAGATAGGCATAATTAGAAGAAAAGTTGGTTTTAGTTTTTATTTTATATGTATTGTTGGTTCCGAAAGACGCAATGAAATACGTAGGAAATCAATTTTTGTCATGGATAAAAGAATAATTTGTTTGATTGATTTGTATTTTTCAGTTCAACTATGACCTCAGTGCCTACAGGTTTAGACAATTTTTCAAGCGCTATGGTGTACGGTCTGGTACAACGCAGTAAAAATGGTCATTGTTAACGCTAAGATCTTTCCACGAGCCAAATTCTGCACAGTAAACACGTCAATACTAGAAGCTTGACGGCTTGGACCGTCGGGGGATAGCTCCGGCGTAAGAGTCAGTACATGCGATCACAAAGTTAACAATGGAGGAATGAAATGTCTATTATGTTGAGAGAGAAAATTATCAGTTACCTTCCATTGTGTACTCCTTCTTGGTTTTGTATGCAACTGACTTCTCTTGGCCCACCACCTTCTGCCGACTAGGCTCTGTCCAATCCTCATTAAATAAAATGCAGAGATGACAGTCAAAGTTTATCTCCATAATCATCACCGGTCAAACCCCAAGTGGAACAATACTCATCCAATAGTTCGGCCCAATGCTCCATAGGCCCCAAATAAAGATATTATCCACCCAATGGGTCGGCCCAATGAACCGGCTCAATACCTTCAAGACCCACCCCAACATGTCTAAAGTATTATGGCCCAACATTGCCCCCCAGTCTTTTATTAAACATGATGTTTAATGAAAGAGTATAAATGCCACTGGTTAACCATGAAAGAAATCAATGTAAGATCAACAAAGGCCCAAATTGTAACTCACCGAGGCCCAACTGGTAAATCCCAAATAACAATTTAAATAAAAATCGGAAGCTCAATCGAGAAGCCCAATCCGGTTAATATCTTATGACCAAAATCGGACGCCACCCCTTCAAATTCACCATCATCACCTCCATTTAATGTGCCGCCCTCGAACTTCGTGAAAAATTGAAAGCTGTCTTTCCCCAAATTTGACAGTTTTACCTGTCAATTTGAATTTCAGACGTCTCCCGCCTTCTTGCTCCTCCAGATTTCTCTTTCTTCCTGCAAATCAACATTCATGGCTTCTCAAACTTTTGGCGAAGAGGTTCCCTTCCATGTGACTCCCATCGCCTATATTCCTCCAAGCCCTATCAAAGAAGCTTCGGGTCTGAACCCCAAATCTGCTAATACCCCTAGTAAGAATCCATCACCAAATCCTTCAGAGTTCTTTAAGAGCGAAGAATACTTTCCTCATGCCAATACCCCTTCCACTATCACTGAGATTGAGTTGCGCAACCTTCGGACCCGCTACCATATTCTGGATACCCATCTTGTAAGGGCTCCAGCTCCCCAGGAACGAATGTACCAGCGACCCGAAGGCTGGACCGCCATGTCGGTGACCCTTTTCGAAAAGGGAGTTCGCCTACCCCTCCATGCCTTCGTTGTTACTCTACTAGGGTTCGTAGGCGTGAGACTTGCCCAACTTGTCCCGAACTCCTACATCCACATCCTGACATTTATCGCCTTCTGCCACGAACAAGGTATTCCACCTGCTGTCGATTTCTTCTTCACTCTCTTCATAGCCGGTACATCTCGGGAACGAGGTTTCAAGATGTTGAGCAAACAATCCCCCAAACCTAATGCCAGGTTCGAGAAGCAACCTCTAATGGACACTCCTTCGAGCAACCAGGAATGACATAAGGAGTGGTTCTTTGTCAAAGGACCCGAAGTCTCCTCCATACCCAACTGGACCATTTCTGATCGTATCTCTGCAAACTTCGGAAATATTTTAAAGGAACGTGTAAGAGAAATGGCGAGTCTTTTAGAGAAGATTCCCATCAAGGAATGGAGCTTCGGACTTCTGAGCAAACAAGCATGGTTGTACGACCATAATTGTAAGTCCCGAACCCAATTTATTTGTATAATTTTACCAATTTCCATTAGTAATTATTCTAAATGATTGTTCTTCATCTTTCGCAGTGTCTCTGATCAAACTGACGTCGATTGACCGAAGGGATCTAGACAGATTCCTTTCGGGTTCATCTTTGCCGACCCCTACTGAAGTACCAACTGAAGAGCCTTCAACTTTCGAAGCTCAAGTCACTGAGCCAGCCACTGAAGGGACAAACCAACCTCGCCGAAGAAAGCGAGCTGGCCGAAAACCCAAACGCACCCACATACAAACTTACAACGAGTGCCTCCTCGATATGTCCCTTGACGAACGGACCTAAGTCCTTCGTGCTAAAAAGAGGAAAATCCACATAACTCATCCAGCCGCCGAAAAACCACAAGTACATCCCACATAAGCCTATATTCCGCCAATCATCCCAGTTGAAATCGTTGTTTTTGACGAAGAGCCCGAAGAACAAGTAGAGAGCACACCCAAACTTGCTCGAAAAAGAAAACCAGCCTCTTTAGAATCTAGGGCCGAAGCCATGGGATCCCCCACTCTTTGGCTAGAATTCAATGAGAATTTTCCCTTTTAACTCTATAATTCCTTCGTCTGTGATACCGATGACCACCTGTTCGGCAACAACTCCATAATGAACCTGATCGACGAGGGAATGAAGTGCCAAGCTAAGGTAAGCTGCTACTTAACTTATCCAATTACATCTCGGTCCATCAATTTGAATTGATTGATTAACATTGATCATCTGTACGCAAACGCTATCTTCAGACGCCTCCGTCCCAAATATAAAGAAGTCGAAGCCGAGGAGGATGCCACTCGAAGAGAAAATGTTATATTTAAGTATGCAATCTTGAAATTGCTCTCCTCAACAATGAGTGCCTTTGGAAAGATCTTGCTCAAACCAAAGATGATTTGAAGACGTCCAGGGCCACTCATCAAGTTATCACCGATATAAATGTCGATTTTTTTTAGAAAAATGAAATTTTGACGAAGAAAATTGAAGATATGGCCCAATCCAACTCAAGCTCGGCGAAGCAAAATAACGATATTTAAGCTAAAGAAGCAAGGCATCTGACATATCGTCAAAAGCTTGAAGAGGAACTTCGAGAACTCCGGGCTCTCAGGAATTTGGGCCCACCACTGACTGACCAGCTTCGCAAGGAGATTGAAGCAAAATACAGGAAGTCTGCCGAGTTGAACGATGAAATTGTCAACATGTATTCTGAAGGGTACGAGGTCTGCCGAAGTAAATACAAAGCCAAACTTGTAGTGGCCAAAGTAAATCCTGCTTTCCTTGACTCTTTAGACAGCGAAGACAATAAGGGAGCTTAAAAATACCGTTCCATCCGTAGCTTTAGGACTCCCTGTAAAGACTCGTATCTCCTTTGTAAACAGTTATAAATTAATGAAATATTAATTTCTTTCCTTATTACTCCTTTGTGATCTCTTCTTGTCAACTGTTAGTAAATATTTAAGCAAATCATATAATAGATAAGATCAAGTAATAACATAATCCGAACTCAACACTTAAAACAAAATCTAGTAATAAAGTAATGCAATACTTATTCGTTACCGAAGTGTGAGACAGATCTGAATCATATGGAATTTGTTTACCACGCAGGGCCTGACAAATTCATTAAATCCACTGAACAGATAGGCTACTATCGGATGGTCAGCGAGTCCACCCAAACCTCCTTACACCATATGGAATTTGTTTACCACGCGGGGCCTAACAAATTCACAGGATACACATACCAATTAGGCTACCATCGAATGGTCAGTGAGTCCACCCGAACCTCCTTACACCATATGGAATTTGTTTACCACGCAGGGCCTAACAAATTCACATGACACACCTACCAATTAGGCTACCATCGGATGGTCAGCGAGTCCACCTGAACCTCCTTACACCATATGGAATTTGTTTACCACGCAGGGCCTAACAAATTCACAGGACACACCTACCAATTAGGCTACCATCGGATGGTCAGCGAGTCCACCCGAACCTCCTTACACCATATGGAATTTGTTTACCACGCAGGGCCTAACAAATTCACAGGACACACCTACCAATTAGGCTACCATTAGATGGTCAGCGAGTCCACCCGAACCTTCTTACACCATATGGAATTTGTTTACCATGCGGGGCCTAACAAATTCACTGGACACACCTACCAATTAGGCTACCATCAGATGGTCAGTGAGTCCACCCGAACCTCCTTACACCATATGGAATTTGTTTACCACGCAGGGCCTAACAAATTCACAGGACACACCTACCAATTAGGCTACCATTAGATGGTCAGCGAGTCCACCCGAACCTTCTTACACCATATGGAATTTGTTTACCATGCGGGGCCTAACAAATTCACTGGACACACCTACCAATTAGGCTACCATCAGATGGTCAGTGAGTCCACCCGAACCTCCTTACACCATATGGTAGCCACAGATGCCCGCGTGAACCTCCCGAAGAGAATATTCAGCTTCGGATGGGACCAAACCCTTTAATAATGGAGAAGAATACCCCCTTCGATAAAGATCCTCATTAATATGCACAAAATTGGCACTCTTGTACTTCACTTTCTTAGCCAGCATCTGATCCAGAAGAAGAACGCCGTTTCCAGCAAAGGTGTTCACTTCGGTAGTAGCCAGCTTTGACCAGACATCTGTAATGGAATCATCATTGCGATCGACCCCCTCGTTATTTGTTGCTTTGAATCTGAACCTGATAGCGTGTTACACTGATGCCCGAAGTAGAATATCTGTCTGCATACAGCGTCCACGAACTCTGCTTCTGCCGAAGTACTGCAACGGCTTTGTCGGACTCTTCAGCTTATCCCTAACTATCATTAGCTTATTTCATCATCCCTAAGGACATGACTTACATAGTAAATCGGGTGCTGCTTACCCCAAACTTCACGCACCAAAACTGCTCCAACTACCAACGAACTAGGTGTCAAATACAAGTACGATGGTTCAGTAGGAGCGGGCTTCACCAACAAAGGTGCCAAAGAAAGATAGGTCTTTATTCCTTGGAAGGCGTCTTCATATTTCGAAGTACACTGGACCGTCTTAGCATTCTTCGGCCCTTTCCACGTATCAAAGATAAGCAAACATCTTTCTGCCGATTTGGACATAAACCTCCTCAAAGCTTTTTATGAACAGTCTGGTCTTTTCCATCCGAACCTGCAGCTTTAGACGGGCCTCTTCGACGATGAGTATCCACAGGGCGGTGTGCCCACAGTAGATTCTCAAGAGTGCGGCTTTCTAGATCTGCTTCGATGGGGAATTTTGTCTCTGTGGTGAGAATACTCAAGGCGGGGCACCTTCTTTGTATCCTCAGGCGTATACTCTTTGGACCTGCTTCTTTGTCTGCTTCGACCATGCTCCCGAGAACCGATAGGGTGGAGTGCCCTCTTCGATCTCTCAGGAGTATGGCTTCTTGATCTTCTTCGATCCCGAGGTCAGCCTCGAGATTCATGACCAGAGTGTACATGCTCCTTTCCTCTTCTTCTTTGCCTTTCTGGAAACCTACTATGTCCGTCGGACTGAGCATAACTGGACGCCTCGTCCTTCATCTCTGCCATACGAAGCATCTGTTCGGCAATATCTTCCCTCTACTTCAAAAGAACCTCTAAGGCCTTGTCAGCTACGTCTGCCATCTTAGCCAGCTTGGAGGTCTTATCGGTCTGACCATCTCGGTGTCGAGTTCTAGGCGGTGTGCCTTCTACCCGTTTCCGACCATGGTCATGTCTTTTCTCAGCAGCAAAAATCAACCTTCTCCTAGCATCACCATGGACTCTCGAACGAGAATCTTCTGAAACCTGCTTGGAAGTAGTACTACCATGAGCACTATTTGAAGGACCCAACCGATCCTTGACAGATACTTGTTGTATAGAAGAACTCACAGCCTTCGGCTGTCCTTCAGGGGTAACCGTTCTACTCTTCACCATGGATTCCGACGTAGAACAACTAAAGTTTGTGATTGAAAACTCAAGAACACTAGAAAACAGCCTTCCTTCTAGCGCCAATGTTAATGCCAAGATCTTTCCACGAGCCCCAATCACGTAAGGCACGTCCAAATCCTGCACAGTAAACACGTCAATATCAGAAGCTTGACGGCTTGGACCGTCGGGGGATAGCTCCGGCGTAAGAGTCAGTACAGGCGATCACAAGGTTAACAATGGAGAAATAAAATGTCTAGTGTGTTGAGAGAGAAAATTATCAGTTACCTTCCATTGTGTGCTCCTTCTTGGTTTTGTATGCCACTGACTTCTCCTAGCCCACCACCTTCCGCCGACTAGGCTATGTCCAATCCTCATTAAATAAAATGCAGAGATGACAGTCAAAGTTTATCCCCATAATCATCACCGGTCAAAGCCCAAGTGGAACCATACTCATCCAATAGTTCGGCCCACTGTCTCGGCCCAATGCTTCATAGGCACCAAATAAAGATATTATCCACCCAATGGGTCGGCCCAATACCTTCAAGACCCACCCCAACATGTCTAAAGTATTATGACCCAACAATCATCATCATCTGGTACAACGCAGTCAGAACGGATATATATATATATATATATATATATATATATATATATATATATATATCATAGAAGTTCAGAAGCAGAATTCTTAACTAACATAAAATCCTTAACTAACATAACTATTTAAAAACAAAAACTCAGCCTCCCCAAAGCAAAGCGTCTTTTTTAAAAAGCCCTAGTCGAGCTCTTCTCCCCAAATTCGCCCCAAATTCGCGATTCAGGCAAACTGAGCTCTTCTCCAAGTCGCGATTCAAGCAAATCGTAGCTTCTCTCGTTAGAATCCAAATGAGAATCCCTAACTTCTCTTCTCTCCAAATGCTTCTCTAAGATTCGCGTAATTGGAGACACTGACAATTGCGATTTAGGAGACACAGAGATTCGCGATTTAGGAGTTAGGGCAAGCAAATCGCAGACACTCCAACCAAGATTTGACTTGAGAATCGCGACCAGGTATGTGTATGTAATATGTTTTTCCTTTCGCATAAGTTGAATATTGCTTGAAGTTTCGCTGTTCAGTATGTGTTCAATATATAAATTTTATGTGATGCCCAAATTACACTTTTCTTGTGGGCTCATCTTGGTGTGATTGACTAGATAAAGCAAACTGTTCTTGAATGAAGCTATGGAGTTTATTAGAGGTAAGAAACAAGCTTTTAAGTTCTATTGTTAACAGTGTTCATCATATATAGGAGTGGGATAACTGATCTCATAGTTCATTTAAAGATATGTTTGTTTTTGATTTGGTCTTTAAGCTCTGATTTGGACCTGTGTCGCATCATTTGCAAAAATTGTTGTTGTTACTGCTGCAGGCTTAATAAAACAGTTTGGTTATTATCAAGTTCATTTAGTCACTTCTGCATACTTGAGGCTTAAAATTATTGGATTGCGTAAACATAAAATGGAACTTGATTCTTTTTCATGTAGGTGGTTGTATATGATTACACTGAATTTCGGATAACTAGTGTTGGTGTTGACATTTTCACTTCTCTGCGCAGTACTCATCTGCAATTTGTGCTTCAAACTTGTTATGTACTTTTTGTAGCATTCTTCAAATATCATATTCTTCATGGTATATAATACAAATCAAATATTAGTCTCCTTCACTTAAAGATGTGATTTTTTCATGTATCCGTTTGATTATAGTTAATTAACATTGTTGCTTTGACTAATTAGTTAACTGAATTTATGTTGGCAACGTATTAATCCTAATTAATTTGCTCTCCCCAGTTATGAGCACAAATTCATTAAGGGGTTCATCACGCATTTGCAAATGTGGAGTTCCTTCACCTGTAAAGGTTTTATGGACCAAAACAAATCCCGGGCGACGATTTGTTGGTTGCACAAATTATAAAATAATACCATGTGAATCGTTTGAATGGATTGATCCACCAATGTCACTGGGCTCAAGAATTGTTCAGTATTATTGCGAAAACAATGAATTGAAGTCTGAAATAGAAATTTTGAATAAAAGGCTTAACGAGCAGACTATTGTTATTGTCAATGCCAAAAATGACAAAGCTATTGTAGAAAAGAAAAATCAAGAGCTTGTGGAAAAAATTGAAGAGATGACATTGAAGAATGAAAGACTGAAGAAAAATGTGGTGTACTCGGTTTTACTTTTTTCTTTCATGTTGTGGTTTTTGTTGATTGTAATGTAGTTGTAGTTGTAGTTGTAGTTGTGTTGTAATAAATTTGTTTAATGTAATGAAATTACAAGTTGTAGTTAATTTGTAATGAAACTATTGTAATGAAAGCTTTCCAACTTTGTAATCTAATGAATTGTCATCTTGCTATTTCAATTTAAAGCAATGTTGTTTTGAATGGGCATGACCTAGGCACCAAGTTGAATTAAAATAGCAACTCGCTGATGGCCGAGGTTACCACTAAATGTGAGCCGGTTCTGTTCCTGAAAGCTTTGGCGGCTGCTCTTCTTTATTTCTCTAGTGAGTTACCAATTGATACCCTTCTCAAGTTGAGTAGCTTAAAGACTGGTGTTTGCATTCAATAATTTTGCAGACTATGGTTGAATCAACTACATGGGGAAATACCAAATGAGCTCATGTACATACAGACTCTAGAGAATTTGATTCTTGATTTTAATGATTTGACTGGATCAATTCCTTCTAGTTTAAGCAATTGTACCATAGTATCATGAGGTGAAACATAGTTGAATTCCTGCAACCAAAAGTGGGATGTGCTTTGCCGTATTCTAACAGTAATAAACTAAAAACAAAAAAAAATGAACCTAATCTTTTATCCTTGGAATTTAAAACTCTTTACGATTTGCTCTGAAGTGAACGAAAGAAACAAAAAAAAATCCAATACCAAACTAGAAAACACAACCGACAAACCAATGCCCAAAAATACTGTATAATGAACGAAATCAAAATGCAATGTAAACAAGCACAACTTTTCATGAATGAGTCTCTGTCTTCAATATTCATGCAACAAAGTGATACGGGTACCACATGAACTTTATAATAATGATATACAAATTGTAACCAGGCTCAGGAATTCGAAACTAGAAATTAGCAGAAATTTCAAAAAATGAAAAATGCAGTAAAATAGCAAATCATTAAACTCAACCACTTTCAACTAAGCTATAACAAGTAACATTTAAACAATATTCTAGGATTGCCTTCACCAAAATCCTTAGGAGCATAATGCCTTCTCTAACAGTTCCTTTAACTTCTCTAACAGTTCCATACTTCAAAAAGAAACTGTTATTGGATTGACATGACCACATTACAACCAACAAACTTCAACTTTTCTTAGAGACTGTGACTGTGAGGAACTGGGCACCAAGTTGTATTCAAAAACAGACAAAAACAGAAAATGGAGCTTGACATTGAAACTATAAAATACACAAATGGATACTGATTCAGGTGAAACTAAAACTGCTCTGATGATCAAAAAGCCTCTATTAGAGACTACCCAACAAAACTGATTAAACGTTAAATAAGTGAAAGTACCAAAAAGCCGCTATTTTTTGTTCTTACCTCTAATAAACTCCATAGCTTCATTCAAGACCAGGTTCAACGTTCCTGTTACTGTATGACAAAAAGCCACAAAATTGAATCATAAGACTGAATACAAAGACATGCTTCAACACAGGAAAATAACCATGCTCTAACAGTATTAGATTGACTTGACCATGCTATGTTAAAAAAAATACTTTAGTACCTCATAATCTCAATTGCACCTGGGGGTGAATCACTATCATCGTCATCTACACTTGGATCCTGAGTAGCATCATCGTTTGATGCTCCAGTTCTACATTTAAACAACTTACAGTCATTGTCAAATTTCAACAATTAGCAAAGTCAAATTTAAACATGCCGACGAAGTCAAAATACGTAAACTTGCTTACTGATTATTAAGCACGGGACAATTTCTTTTATCATGTGTCACACCAACTTTGCCACATCCATTACAACGTCTACCCTTGGAATTCTTTGCTTTACCCAAAGCCCTTTCTTTGCCACCCTTCAGCCTTTTGCCACACCCTTTTGCGCGCACTTGGTTTGGCTCAATGTAACTATGATCATAAGTACATGTCTTGTTAACCGACATGGATACACTCATTCCACCACACTCCATTTCTTTGTTTCTTTTGGAACCATTTTTTCCAAAATTATGATTGATCTTTTCATCCACAACACCAAACTGTTCTTTTAAGACATTTGCTGCTTCTTCATTTGTGAGAGCCCTATCAATGAAATCCAATGATTGTTGAATCAATTGACTCCGCAAGAGTAAGTAGGGCTTGTCATCTTTTATCGCCACACCATTAACATCAATTACACAACTTGATTTTGCTGTCTTTGTCCACCTCTTCAAAACATATTTGGTAGGCAATTTGTCAAGATCATGATACTTATTCAAGTAAGCTATCACATGTCGACATAGGATTCCCGAACTCTCAAACTTTTTGCAAGTGCATGTTGTATAATCTAAAGATTTGTCGTAATGAATTTCTCTTACATTACAGTTGTTAACATTCCTTCGATAAATCTTATAGACATGGTAGTTGACATCCTCTTTCATAAGATCAAACCTATAATTCAAGCTCTCACACAACTCTTCTTCGAATTTATAATATATAGAGTGTGTATAAATGTCAACCATTTGGACTAAAAAGTCATGACGATATTTGATTCTCGGCCTCTCAACCAAGTCGTTGTTATCCGAAACCAACTCCCCATGTCGTTGATGTTGAAGGCCCCGACCAAATTGAATCATAAAATCCACTAAAGAATTTTTTTTTGAAACAAATTTTTTAAAAAAGGAATGAGAACTCTCCGCTCGTTGGCTACTTGACATGTTGGCTGAGAAAACATGATCCACATGTGCGGGTACCCATCTAGAATGGATGTCATACATTGATTGTAGCCATTTATTAGCATTGAACCTACTTTTTTCTACCAGCTCCACCCAAGTGGACTCAAACTTTTCCACAGTCTCTGAATTCCAAATGCAATCTACAAACTCTTTATAATAATCTTTGAATTTTACTGAGTCAATCTTCTTTGAAAATTTGGTCAAAATGTGCCAACTACAATACCTATGATAGGTATTAGGAAGGATATGTGAAATTGCATTTGTCATAGCCGGATCCTGATCGGTGATAATCATCACAGGGGCATCACCTGGCATTGCTTCCGAAAAACACTTGAAAAGCCAAACAAACGTTTCTATGGTCTCATCATTTAAGAAAGCACAACCAAATACAGTAGTTTGCCCATGGTTATTAACCCCCAGTAGTGGTGCAAATATCATTCCGTAACGATTAGTATTGTATGTGGTATCAAAAATGACAACATCACCGTAAAAGCTACAAGCCCGTCTGGAACTTGCATCGGCCCAAAAACGAGTAATCCTGTTTTCATTGTCTGTGTCAATTGTGAAAGTGAAAGTGAAAGCAGGATTCTTTTGTTGTTTTAACTGTAAGTACTCATTCAACATATCACCATCATGCCCCTTTAACTCATTGCGCTTGTCTCTTTCAAAGTTATTGTTGGTAGATTTTGCAATCAATGAATACATACAAGTATACACGGTCAACAAGTAATAAAGTGAAAGTAGAGTATCGTTCCCACGAGGAATTATTTAATAAAAATTACCAAGTACTAATTCTTAACCAAACTAATTTTATTTAAACAATCTCAAATCGTGATTTTTCTAATTAAGAAAACTAAATTAACTAATTAAACTGAATTGCTTTATAACTGAATTCAGATAAATAAAGATTAAGACTTCAATATCCCAAATTATGAACTATAAATCAATTATCCTACTTATTATGCCTACTGAATTGTTAACAGGAATTCTTAAATGCCAAAAGTTCTTTTCCAAGTGATCAATCGACTTCTATTTAATCCGGATTAATCTTGCTATATTCCTATGCAAAACAATTGAATTAAACTCCTTCAATTCTAATTCCTTATGTGTTACATGCGGTGAACAGATATTTACATTCAATTCACAAACCTAATTATTCACCATGCAAATAACTAAGTCACATGTTATCATGCCCAATTCTAACCCTAGAATTTCTCTTCCAATTCCTTCTAGAGTAACAAGGTAATTACTGATCAAATAATTAAACAATAAGCACAAGACAAGATAAACAATTCACTTTGACATAAATAATTGGAACAAATTAAATAACTAATTCATAGACATAAAAGGTTCAATTGTAGTCTTAATAAAAGAATTAGTTCATAGTCATTGAATTAAAATCAAGAATCCACAATTGAATAGACATTAAAAGATAAAAGTATGATAAGAGAAGAGAATAGAATCTGTTGTCAGCAAATCTGATGCTCCCCTCTTGCTCCTGCTCGTGATCTTCAATGATCTTCAAGTTGCTTCAATCTCCAAAATTAATAAGAACTAGGGTTTATGTTCTAATCTAATGGAGTGTATCTCTAATCTAATCTATGTAATCCCTTTATTTTATGCCTTACATCATGTATTTATAGGTTACAAGTTCAATTTTTAGCTTAGGAACAAACCCAATCCTATTTGGAGTCAAAAAAGTATCAAAATTCTCCTCAAAACGCGTCTATGCTTGCCCAACCTCTTCCCCAGCGCCCCGACACTGGGCATGGCACTGGAACATTGCCCCCTAGCACCCCGGCGCTGGGCATAGGCCTGAAATGGGCGCCCCGGCGCTGGTTCCTTTTTTGGAAATTTTCTGCTCCGACGTCTTTTGGGAAAATGGCTATAACTTCTTCGTCCGAACTCCGATTTCGATGATTCAAGATGTTCCGGAAAGAGGAGACGTAGATCTACAACTTTCAGTCTTTAAGTTTTTCGAAATAAGGTCCTTAGAAATACTCAAATGGGCTTTAAAGTGACTGCTGTGTAAATAGCAAGCCGAAAACGCGCATCTAGCCACCCCAAACGTCGATCCAAGTAACTTTTGTCCCAATTCCTATAAAACAACATAAAACATGCATGAATAGACACAAACACTTAAAAATATCCAAAAGATTAGGTTTAAACGCACTCAATTATGAGTTTAAAACTCACTCATCAAATACCCCCAAACTTAAACCTTTGCTTGTCCTCAAGCAAAAACACAAAAGAACTAAAAATAAACAATGTAAATTAACTATATGAATGCATATGCATGATCTACTTCCTAATATACCTACGAACCCAGTAATAAATCAATATGATATATAGCAACATGCCTTAAAGATACCATTGATACTCAAATAATTTATCCGATCAAATCAAAGTCCATATCTCTAACCAGTTAGTCAATCCAAACCTGTCATCACCCATGTTGTGCGTGTGTGCTTGTTAACCATTCTAACCAACCACAGTTCAAGATAATCACATAACAAACTTCTTAGAAGGAAAATTTTAGTTCCAATTCAATTACTTTTATGAACATGACAACTCCAGTTAAAACTAAGTAATTACCAAGTCTAAGGGTAAATACAGGATTTATTTATACTTTTATTCAACAACGAGGGCATTTTTGCTCTTTCTCGTGTTTTTTTTCATTTATTTTTTTATTTTTCTCATGACTGTGCAATGTCTTATTCCCTTAGGCTTTTCAGTGCTACCTTAACGAGCTTTCGACCAACGACTCCTAAGCCTTTAAGACCTTAAGGCGCTAGGTGTAAAGATAATCCCCTCAGGCTTACTTACTCAAGTAGCAAAGGCCACAAAACTAGACAAGCATGTCACGGTGTTTATTCACTTTTTTTTCTTCTGGATTTCTATTTTTTTTCTTTTCATCATTTCTTTTTTTTTTCATTTTCATTTTTTTTCATTTTCATTTTGTATATATATACCCCATAGATTCTCCCAAACTCAAGCTTTTACGTCATTCCAACCTTTACCGCCAGTTCACTAATTTCCTTAAATTTTAACCAAGATTTTTTCTGAGAAACAAATTATGAAACCCTTGAACCAAGTGGATTAAAACAGTTAAACTTTAAGTGCTAACCGGTTACATAAGTTTAAGACAGACTCAGATTATCATCATGATTAAAATTAACACCAACCGATCACACAGATTCATGCAAAAAAAAATGCAATTATACTACATGAACACCTACTAATGCAACACATATATGAATGTGCAAATAACTACCATGTATTATATGCAACCTAAAAAAAACACAATGCTAACACATAAAAAAAACGAACTATCATGAAGATAACTAGCTATATGCAATACGACACTAAAATGTCCCCAAACTTAAACTAGACATTGTCCTCAATGACTAAAATAGAAAAAATTAAAGCATAGGAATTCCTTAAAAATATAGCAATCTTCCTCCTTGTCCGCTAAGTTTGGAGAATAAGCTAGGCACATGGAACAAATTGGGCACCACATTTGAATTTGACTTGAATAACTTGTAAACCATGATAGAAACAATTTTATTAAATTCTAAATAAATACAAATTCAAAACTACTAATATAAAACCTAATAAAAACTAATAATAAAAATTAAACTTGAGTTGCCTCCCAATAAGCGCTTGTTTTATAGTCTCAGCCTGACTTCTTCAATTCTCTATCCAATCAGAAGCAATGTCTCTTTTGGGAGGTTCCCATTAGTAATGACCCTTGACTTAAAGTCACCTGGTATGCTCTTTATAGATAGGTACCCTATTAAGAACGTCCAACAACTAGGTGTTTTCTCTATTATGTCTATGATCAGATTGGGGCATTGAAGCTTAGTAAACACAATGGGATTTTTCTCTATCTTCTCCATTTCAACCCACCATGACTCCACAGTTGTAATAGCTCTTATGTCACAAAGAGCTTTGTCGACGACATGACTGCCAATTGAGCATGGTTTTGCAAAATTGCCCAGATTCTTGAACTTTGGTGGAGGAGGCACATGGGATACTAATGAAATCGGCTCATCTTCGTTGGATCTTATAGTTAGATGTGACGCCCCCAAAATAGGTATACAACACCCATTCTGAGTCGCCAAATACATGGTACAGAAAGCAAACTACAACTTCAATAATACAATTGTCGTGCAAAATACGACAACACATATTGTGAGTTTAAATACAAATATTGTCTTCTGGACAATATCCACACTCAAATAAATCCTCATTACAATTATTCAAACACTATTTTACAGAAATAATGAGGACTGCTAAAACATCTTTCTAGAACCATCACTCCATACCCCGACTAGATCCTGCTATGTTCTCACCTCCTGAGAAGAAAAATGGAACAAAAAGGAAAAGGGTGAGCTCAACTAGCCCAGTAAAGAGTATTATGACTAAGATAATATACAACAAATTATCGTTAGTCTTCAACAGGGAAAATTTGATAGAATATAATCGACAACAAATTTTAGATCAACAACTACAGCGAAAACAGCAAACCATTAGAAGAGTCAAGTAGAGAAAGAATTCTACTATCTTCTAAGATTTAAAAGTCCATCATCAATATTTTATCCCTGTAACATCAATTAATAATCATCTTTATCCAAATATTCATCTTTGCACTACAGGCCAAAGATATTCATTTGTATCACCTGTCAGTCATGTTCATCTCAACACCTGTTCATCTTTGCACTACAGGCCAAAGATATTCATCAAGTAATCATACATCTTTGCACTACAGGACAAAGATATTCAGTAATATCATCATTTAGTAATGAGGATGATGAAAAATATTTTAAAGAGAAAATAGTAGGGATTCGTATAACAGTTTATCCAAGATCAATAATACTTCATAATAATCAATTGTGAAGCAGAATTCAAAAATAAAGATCAAAACATGGATACAATCAAAGATAGTAACCATAATAGACATCTTGGACAAAAAGAGAAAATTTTATTTTTCGGTGAATAGTGCCGTATTCGTGAATAGTACCGTTTACGTGAATAGTACCGTATACGTGAATAGTAACTCCGACACAAAAAGTTTTAAATTTGATAAAAATTCATATCAATATTTCAGCATAATGATATTGAAGAAAATAATATCATTAAGAAGAAAATAATATCCCTTACCTCAAAATATCAGTACTTCTGGTCGGAATACCGGTATAAGGCTGAAAGAAACTTGCTCGGATGAATAGAAACTCTCAAAGTATCTAAATACTCACAAAATACACTCAATAATCTAGAGAGAGAAAGAGAGAAAACTTATTTCTGGTGTGATTTTCAATTCTAACTTAGCCCTCTATTTATAGGAAAATGTTAGCACGCCGAAGCAGACTTAACTTGCAACCTGATGGCTTTACCTGCTACTATTCCCATCCACCACATTTGAATAAAAATCTCAGCACATTTTTTCACCAACCAAGAGTGGGACCCACCAATTCTAGAATTTTCCACCAAAATGATTAACTCCGAAAATTCAACAATTTCTGTACCAGTCATCTCGTAAAATTTATAATAAATCATACGTTCGTTTTTAACGGTTCAAAATTTGTGGACATATACTCAACTTATATATGTATAACATATCCAAAAATTACCACGATCCAACGGTCGGATTAAAAATTATAACCCCCGCACCCCCGCAAAATATCTCAAAAACCCTGATTTTTAATACCTCCATTCCGACAAAAATACTGATAAAAACCTCAACATTAACTCCTTCATTTTTAACCACAAAAATATATCCCTCATTTATATCCTCATAAAATAAATATTTCCTTATCATATGAATCAATAATTAATTATTCACAAATAATATTACAGAATTACATTTATGACAACCAGGCCGTTCCCAGGAAAGAGGGGGCTTTTTAATAAGGATTTCTCCTTACTGGCGCGCAATTAGATGACCAAACCTCTCCTTAGACAGAACTTTCTAGATATTGCCAATAATGTTATCTAATAATATTATTCAAATAATATGAATTATTGATCTGATAATGGAAAATACTGTGCAACAACAATTATTGAAACAACAATAATATAAAATATCAACGCAACAATTATTGAATCAATAAAATAAAATATTGAACAATAACTACTGTAACAATTATTGAGTAGTGCCTTCTTACGTAAGAATCAATAATTGGTGCAATACCGTGTGCTACTATATTTTAACCACCGGGTATTCCAACAGTATTAACGGTAACAACTACGCCGTTATTTATAAACAACTTATACTTGTCGTTTTCTTCATCCAATCGCTTTCCGTTATGGGGCCCACACAAGGCTGCGCCGTCGTACGAATATTCCCCGACAGCAAGAATATTCCACGACCAAACGAATATTCCCCGACAAAATGAATATTTTATAACCACTTGCTTATTTTGCAAAATTTGCACATTTCACCCATAACCAAAGTATTATATCAAATTAACCCCTTATTATTCACAATAATATTTAGAGAAAATTTGATTTTATTCATTAATAAGCTGGGGTCTTACAACCTCCCCTCCTTATGAAATTTCGTCCTCGAAATTGACGTACGTACCTGATGTTTCAAAAAGGTGAGGATACCTCGCTTTCATTTCTGATTCCAACTCCCAGGTTATTTCTTCAATAGCATGGTTTCTCCACAAAACCTTAACTTGTGGTATAACCTTCGTGCGTAGGACATGCTCTTTCCTATCCAAGATCTTAACAGGTACCTCCTCGTACGTTAAATCTTCAGCTATCTCGTCTGGTTCTAACTCAATAATGTGGTTCGGGTCTTTAACATATTTACGAAGCATAGATATGTGAAAAACATTATGAACACGAGACATGTTTGGAGGTAATGCGAGTCTATATGCCACATTTCCTATTCGCTCAAGAATCTCAAATGGACCAACAAATCTTGGATTGAGCTTTCCTCTCTTCCCAAATCTTGTAACTCCCTTCCATGGTGCAACACATAATAATACATGATCCCCAATATTAAATTCCACGTCCATCCGATGAAGATCCGCATAACTCTTTTGTCGATCCTGTGCCGTTTGTATACGTTATCGAATCGTTTGGATCTTCTCTGTAGTAATGCGTACCAACTCTGGTCCCAACAATGTTGCTTCACCCACCTCGTCCCAGCATACTAGAGAACGACATTTTCTTCCATACAACGCCTCGAATGGAGCCACACCTATGCTCGCCTGATAACTGTTGTTGTAGGAGAATTCCACCAATGGTAGGTACTTATCCCAACTCCCTTTGAGATCTAGGACACAAAGTCTTAATAGATCTTCAAGAGTTTGAATAGTCCTCTCTGATTGTCCGTCCGTTTGAGGATGGTATGCCGAACTGAATCGTAAATCCGTGCCCATAGCTTTCTGCAAGCTAACCCAAAATCGTGAAGTGAATCTTGGGTCACGATCCGAAACTATGGATACTGGCATGCCATGTAATCTCACAATCTCGTTCACGTACATACTAGCAAGACGTTCAAGGGAATAAGTCTCACGTATCGGCAAGAAATGAGTGGACTTGGTTAATCTATCAACAATAACCCAAATCGCATCTATGCCTTGAGAAACCTTGGGAAGACCCGTAACAAAATCCATAGTAATGTGTTTCCACTTCCATTTCGGAATCTCAAGTGGTTGCAATGGACCCTTTGGTACTTGATGCTCCGCTTTTACACGTTGACAAGTTAAACATCTTGAGATAAACTCCGCGATCTCTCTTTTCATATTGCTCCACCAAAATGTATGTCGAAGATCGTGATACATTTTGGTACTCCCAGGATGGATTGCAAACGGTGTGTTGTGTGCCTCCATCATTATTCTATGCTTCAAGTCAAAATCGTTAGGAACACAAAGTCTGGAGTTGACTCGAAGTATTCCTTCTTCATCGATTCTTGCTTCTGGAATAGCACCTTCTTGCACTTTCTTCTTCATACGCATCAGCTCCATGTCCGTAGCTTGAGCAGCTTTAACTTTATCGATTAAAGTCGGTTCTACTCGTATATTTGATATCATCATGTGGGTACTTGGAGCCTTCATCTCTATCTCCATCCTTTGCAAGTCATACAAAATGGGCCTTTGTGTTAACAACATTGCACTCGTACCCGCATATGATCTTCTACTCAATGCGTCAGCTACTACGTTTGCTTTTCCAGGATGATATTGGATGGTATGATCGTAATCTTTCAACAGCTCGAGCCAACGTCGCTGCCGCATGTTGAGTTCCTTTTGGGTGAAGAAATATTTGAGGCTTTTATGATCTGTATAGATCTCCACTTTCTCCCCATACAGGTAGTGTCTCCAGATCTTTAACGCAAAAACGACTGCTGCCAACTCCAAATCATGAGTAGGATAATTCCTCTCATATTCTTTGAGTTGTCGTGAGGCATAGGCTATGACTTTCCCATGTTGCATGAGAACACATCCTAACCCTTTGCCTGAAGCATCGCTGTAGATAACAAATCCATCCGAACCAGATGGTATTGTCAGAACAGGTGCCGAAATGAGTCTCCTCTTGAGTTCTTGGAAACTCTTCTCGCATTCCTCACTCCATACGAATTTTGTATCTTTCCGAGTCAGCTGAGTTAACGGAGTAGCGATTCGAGAAAATCCTTCCACAAATCTCCGATAATAACCAGCTAAGCCCAGAAAGCTACGTACTTCAGTTATCGACTTCGGTTGCTCCCAACTTTGTATGGCTTCAATCTTCGCCGGGTCACCAGATACTCCATGTTTTGACACCACGTGCCCAAGGAATGCTACTTCCTCGCATTTCTTCAATTTGGCATATAGCTTATTTTCACGAAGCCTTTGCAGTACCAGCTTCAAATGACGCTCATGATCTTCACGGCTTTTGGAATAGATGAGGATGTCATCAATAAAGACAACAACGAACTGATCCAAATATTCTTTGAATACACGGTTCATCATATCCATGAAGGCAGCAGGAGCATTAGTCAATCCAAAAGACATGACTAAGAATTCATAATGCCCGTACCGAGTTCTGAAGGCAGTCTTTGGAATATCCTCAATTTTAATCTTCAGCTGATGATATCCAGAACGAAGGTCGATCTTTGAAAAGAATTGTGTTCCTTGTAACTGGTCGAACAGGTCATCAATGCGAGGTAGCGGATACCTATTCTTGATGGTGACATGGTTCAATTCTCGATAGTCAATACAAAGTCACTTACTCCCATCTTTCTTCTTTATGAATAAAACAGGAGCACCCCAAGGAGACGTACTAGGACGAATAAAACCGATGTCCAACAACTCCTGTAGTTGGACTTTTAACTCCTGAAGTTCAATAGGAGCCATTCGATATGGAGTTTTAGAAATGGGCTTTGTACCGGGTTCAAGGTCAATAAAGAATTCAACTTCACGTTCTAGGGGTAGACCAGGAAGTTCTTCAGGAAATACATCGGGAAATTCTCTAACAATAGAAATATTATTCAAATCTGACTTGTCTTTGTTCAAATCCATAACATGGGCTAAGAAAGCTTGACATCCGTTTTTCAATAAACGAATAGCTTTGTGGCTTGATATGACAGTGACTGATTTTAGTGGTTTAGTAGTTTGAATTCGTATGACAGGTTGGTTAGGAATATGAAAACTAACAACCTTACGAAAACAATCAATTTTAGCATGATGAGTGGTTAATCAATCAATTCCTAAAATCACATCAAAAGCAAGTATCTTTAAAGAGATAAGATTAACAGGTAATGTGATAGTGCCAACTTGGATCATGCAAGATTTATAAACTGTAGATGTAACGAAAGTTTCACCCAACGGAGTTTCAACAGATAAGTTAAAGTCCAATTTCTCCGGAGTCAAGTTTAAACGTTGAGCACAAGCAGGAGAGATAAAAGAATGGGTAGAACCGATATCTAGTAAAGTATAAACTTCGCAAGAATTCAAGATTAGCTTACCCGTGATCACCTCGTTCGGGTTTCTCGCGTTTTGGCCAGTCACGACAAACGCCCTTCCAGGAACCGCTGATTTCGACTTATCCGGGACAGCTTTTGGAGTCACGATCCCCGCTGAACTTAGTTTTGCTACAGAACACTCTCGAGCTATATGACCCTCCTTTCCACAGTTATAACATACCTTGGATTGTTGTGGGCAGTTTGGGCTGATATGTCCCTCTTTCCCACATTTGTAACATACGACCGGTGGTCGTTCTCCTCCCCTAGAAACAGTTGATGTTTGTGCTGACGTCTTCACGTTATCATTGTTGTACCTTCTCTTCTTGAAATCTCCTCCCGACTCGCTCCTTCTATTATCACGACCACGATTACCACCAGAGTGGTTATCGCTTTTGTCCGAATGTTTTCCTCCCTGCTGGTTTTCATTGCTTCGATGACTGCCGCCACCGGTATGACCCTGGTTGTGGTCCCTCGGTTGCACATACTCATTATCTCGCTCTAATAATTGAGCCCTGTTTACAACATTTGAATATAAAAAAAATTTATGAGAGATAAGATATTGCCGAATCTCGAGTTTTAGACCTCTCAGAAACATCCTTGTCATTCGTTCCTCATTTTCGACCAAATGAGGTGCAAACCTGGATAACTCTGCAAACTTCGCCTCGTACTGGGACACCGTCATGTTGTTTTGTTCCAGTCTGATAAACTCCACCTCCTTCATATGACGAATACTTTCAGGAAAGTACTTGTCATTGAACAGTTTTTGAAATGTTTCCCAGGACATGTTGAGTGCGTCAGGCTGGGTACGCTTCACAGACTCCCACCAGTAATCTGCCTCACCGCGGAACATAAAGGTGGCGAATGGAACCTTCTGTTCCTCCGTGCATCCCAAGACATCGAATATCTTGGTAATTTACTTTACCCACGTTTCCGCCATGATCGGATCCGGCTTTCCCTTAAATTCTGGTGGTCCCAATTCTTTGAACTGCTTAGCTGTGACAAACCGCGCGTTATCATTTCCACCCGTATTCTGCACACGAGTCTCCCTCGTCTGATTTTGCATGAACTACAAAAAGCTCCTAAACATTCCATCATTCATCGTTTGCTCGGTAACGTTGTTTACAGGAGGAATATTGCCTTCCTGTTGTACGTTCCCCTGGGTGGTGATCAAAGGTGTCTCCACGGTCTGATTTACTCCATTATTAACGTTCTCAGCTGCCATTCTTAAATACTGCCATAAAACAAGGGTTAATAGTCAAGTCATATATTATCCCTATACTCTGACCGACCAAATAAACACCAAATAAACTTAGTCAGGTCATACTAGCGAAGGAATTCCCCGTCTCTCCCCTCCTAGTTCTTGTCTCACATCTCAGCCAGGGATCATATCCCTAAGCTCTGATACCAACTGTGACGCCCCCAAAATAGGTATACAACACCCATTCTGAGTCGCCAAATACATGGTACAGAAAGCAAACTACAACTTCAATAATACAATTGTCGTGCAAAATACGACAACACATACTGTGAGTTTAAATACAAATATTATCTTCTGGATAATATCCACACTCAAATAAATCTTCATTACAATTATTCAAACACTATTTTACAGAAATAATGAGGACTGCTAAAACATCTTTCTAGAACCATCACTCCATACCCCGACTAGATCCTGCTATGTTCTCACCTCCCGAGAAGAAAAATGGAACAAAAAGGAAAAGGGTGCAACAAATTATCGTTAGTCTTCAACAGGGAAAAATCTGATAGAATATAATCGACAACAAATTTTAGATCAACAACTACAGCGGAAATAGCAAACCATTAGAAGACTCAAGTAGAGAAAGAATTCTACTATCTTCTAAGATTTAAAAGTCCATCATCAATATTTTATCCCTATGACATCAATTAATAATCATCTTTATCAAAATATTCATCTTTGCACTACAGGCCAAAGATATTCATTTGTATCACCTGTCAGTCATGTTCATCTCAACACCTGTTCATCTTTGCACTACAGGCCAAAGATATTCATCAAGTAATCATACATCTTTGCACTACAGGCCAAAGATATTCAGTAATATCATCATTTAGGAATGAGGATGATGAAAAATATTTTAAAGAGAAAATAGTAGGGATTCGTATAACAGTTTATCCAAGATCAATAATACTTCATAATAATCAATTGTGAAGCAGAATTCAAAAATAAAGATCAAAACATGGATACAATCAAAGATAGTAACCATAATAGACATCTTGGACAAAAGAGAAAATTTTATTTTTCGGTGAATAGTGCCGTATTCGTGAATAGTACCGTATACGTGAATAGTGCCGTATACGTAAATAGTAACCCCGACACAAAAAGTTCCAAATTTGATAAAAACTCATATCAATATTTCAGCATAATGATATTGAAGAAAATAATATCATTAAGAAGAAAATAATATCCCTTACCTCAAAATATCAGTACTTCTGGTCGGAATACCGGTATAAGGCTGAAAGAAACTTGCTTTGATGAATAGAAACTCTCAAAGTATCTAAATACTCACAAAATACACTCAATAATCTAGAGAGAGAAAGAGAGAAAACTTGTTTCTGGTGTGATTTTTAATTCTAACTTAGCCCTCTATTTATAGGAAAATGTTAGCACGCCGAAGCAGACTTAACCTGCAACCTGATGGCTTTACCTGCTACTATTCACACCCACCACATTTGAATAAAAATCTCAGCACATTTCTTCACCAACCAAGAGTGGGGCCCACCAATTCTAGAATTTTCCACCAAAATGATTAACTCCGAAAATTCAACAATTTCTGAACCAGTCATCTCGTAAAATTCATAATAAATCATACGTTCATTTTTTACGGTACAAAATTTGTGGACATATACTCAACTTATATATGTATAATATATCCAAAAATTACCACGATCCAACGGTCGGATTAAAAATTATAACCCCCGCAAAATATCTCAAAAATCCTGATTTTTAATACCTCCATTTCGACAAAAATACTGATAAAAACCTCAACATTAACTCCTTCATTTTTAACCACAAAAATATATCCTTCATTTATATCCACATAAAATAAATATTTCCTTATCATATGAATTAATAATTAATTATTCACAAATAATATTACAGAATTACATTTATGACAACCAGGCCGTTCCCAGGAAAGAGGGGGCTTTCCAATAAGGATTTCTCCTTACTGGCGCGCAATTAGATGACCAAACCTCTCCTTAGACAGAACTTTCTAGACATTGCCAATAATGTTATATAATAATATTATTCAAATAATATGAATTATTGATCTGATAATGGAAAATACTGTGCAACAACAATTATTGAAACAACAATAATATAAAATATCAACGCAACAATTATTGAATCAATAAAATAAAATATTGAACAATAACTACTGTAACAATTATTGAGTAGTGCCTTCTTACGTAAGAATCAATAATTGGTGCAAAACCGTGTGCTACTGTATTTTAACCACCGGGTATTCCAACAGTATTAACGGTAACAACTACGCCGTTATTTATAAACAACTTATACTTGTCGTTTTCTTCATCCAATCGCATTCCGTTATGGGGCCCACACAAGGCTGCGCCGTCGTACGAATATTCCCCGACAGCAAGAATATTCCACGACCAAACGAATATTCCCTGACAAAATAAATATTTTATAACCACTTGTTTATTTTGCAAAATTTGCACATTTCACCCATAACCAAAGTATTATATCAAATTAACCCCTTATTATTCACAATAATATTTAGAGAAAATTTGATTTTATTCATTAATAAGTTGGGGTCTTACATTAGATCTTCGCCGATCTCCTTTTCTTGGTCCCCAAGTCTTTCCTCTCTTTTAACATCTATATCAATTGGCACATCCGGTTGCAGATTTGGTTCGGGCTCACCATCAGTCTCGGAATCCATGTTATAGAGCCAAGTGTATTGAGGACAAATGTTCGAGGCCTTGGTTAGTTGTTCCATTTGGTTCGCAAATTTTTGACTCGATATCTCTCGATTAATCCTCCACTCCTCACCTGAAGCTATGAACTTGGACAAAGCTTTCTCCTAATTTGAATGTTCTTCCTGTTGTAGTGGAGGTGGACACGAGAAATTCGGTGGGTATGTTGGACTTGGAGCATAAAATTGATCTTGATGAGTATGGCTCCATGAAAAATCTGGGTGATACCCCCAATCCTGACAATAGTTGTTGGGATAGACATAATTGTTGGGGTAATCACCACCATACGGTACTGGCTTGAAACTGGTGGTGCATTGATGACTCATATGATTTCCAGCACAATAATCACAAGTAACCGCCACACTTAGACGACGTTGAGCTTCAAAAGTGTCGACTATCTTCGAAAGTGTCTCAATTTGTGCTGATAATACAGAAAGTGTAGCGAGTCTGTCAATCTCCGCTCCCCTTAGCTGAGTCATTCTTGCCATCCTTCGACTCCGTTAGGCTGCGATAACCTCCAACGTCTTCGAATTTGCCTCAATTTGTATTGGCTCTACAAAAGATGTATTAAGTCCATCAATCCCTGTTTCCCTTGGTTGAGTCATATTCGTGTATGGCCATTGATACGCAAAGTCATCCATGGTACCTACAAAGAGAGAAATAAAAGAAGAGAATTAAAAATAAAAATGTTTCAATTAAGACTAATTTGATTGAGATTAATATTGGTAAATAATTATTAAATTAATTCCCCGGCAGCGGCGCCAAAAACTTGTTGGTAGATTTCGCAATCAATGAATACGTGCAAGTATACACGGTCAACAAGTAATAAAGTGAAAATAGAGTATCGTTTCCACGAGAAATTATTTAATAAAAATCACAAAGTACTAATTCTTAACCAAACTAATTTTATTTAAACAATCTCAAATCATGATTTTTCTAATTAAGAAAACTAAATTAACTAATTAAACTGAATTGCTTTATGACTGAATTCAGATAAATAAAGATTAAGACTTCAATATCCCCAATTATGAACTATAAATCAATTATCCCACTTATTATGCCTACTGAATTGTTAAGAGGAATTCTCAAATGCCAAAAGTCCTTTTCCAAGTGATCAATCGACTTCTATTTAATCCAGATTAATCTTGCTATATTCCTATACAAAACAATTGAATTAAACTCCTTCAATTCCAATTCCTTATGTGTTACATGCGGTGAACATATATTTCCATTCAATTCACAAACCTAATTATTCACCATACAAATAACTAAGTCACATGTTATCATGCCCAATTCTAACCCTAGAATTCCTCTTCCAATTCCTTCTAGAGTAACAAGGTAATTACTGATCAAATAATTAAACAATAAGCACAAGACAAGATAAACAATTCACATTGACATAAATAATTGGAATAAATTAAATAACTAATTCATAGACATAAAATGTTCAATTGTAGTCTTAATAAAAGAATTAGTTCATAGTCATTGAATTAAAATCAAGAATCCACAACTGAATAGACATTAAAAGATAAAAGTATGATAAGAGAAGAGAATAGAATCTGTTGTCAATAAATCTGATGCTCCCCTCTTGCTCCTGCTCTTGATCTTCAATGATCTCCAAGTTGCTTCAATCTCTAAAACTAATAAGAACTAGGGTTTATGTTCTAATCTAATAGAGTGTATCTCTAATCTAATCTATGTAATCCCTTTATTTTATGCCTTACATCATGTATTTATAGGTTACAAGTTCAATTTTTAGCTTAGAAACAAACCCAATCCTATTTGGAGTAAACAAAGTGTCAAAATTTGCCCCAAAACGCGTCCAAGCTTGCTCAACCTCTTCCCCAGCGCCCCGACGCTGGGCATGGCGCTGGAACACTGCCCCCTAGCGCCCCGGCGCTGGGCATAGTCCTGAAATGGGCGCCAAAAACTTGTTGATAGATTTCGCAATCAATAAATACGTGCAAGTATACACGGTCAACAAGTAATAAAGTTAAAGTAGAGTATCGTTTCCACGAGGAATTATTTAATAAAAATCACCAAGTACTAATTCTTAACTAAACTAATTTTATTTAAACAATCTCAAATCGTGATTTTTCTAATTAAGAAAACTAAATTAACTAATTAAACTGAATTGCTTTATGACTGAATTCAGATAAATAAAGTTTAAGACTTCAATATCCCCAATTATGAACTATAAATCAATTATCCCACTTATTATGCCTACTGAATTGTTAACAAGAATTCTCAAATGCCAAAAGTCATTTTCCAAGTGATCAATCGACTTCTATTTAATCCAGATTAATCTTGCTATATTCCTATGCAAAATAATTGAATTAAACTCCTTCAATTTCAATTCCTTATGTGTTACATGCGGTGAATAGATATTTCCATTCAATTCACAAACCTAATTATTCACCATGCAAATAACTAAGTCACATGTTATCATGCCCAGTTCTAACCCTAGAATTCCTCTTCCAATTCCTTCTAGAGTAACAACGTAATTACTGATCAAATAATTAAACAATAAGCACAAGACAAGATAAACAATTCACTTTGACATAAATAATTGGAACAAATTAAATAACTAATTCATAGACATAAAAGGTTCAATTGTAGTCTTAATAAAAGAATTAGTTCATAGTCATTGAATTAAAATCAAGAATCCACAACTGAATAGATATTAAAAAATAAAGTATGATAAGAGAAGATAATATAATCTGTTGTCAGCAAATCTTATGCTCCCCTCTTGCTCCTGCTCTTGATCTTCAATGATTTCCAAGTTGCTTCAATCTCCAAAACTAGTAAGAACTAGAGTTTATGTTCTAATCTAATGGAGTGTATCTCTATTCTAATCTATGTAATCCCTTTATTTTATGCCTTACATCATATATTTATAGGTTACAAGTTTAATTTTTAGCTTAGGAACAAACCCAATCCTATTTGGAGTCAAAAAAGTGTCAAAATTTGCCCCAAAATGCGTCTATGCTTGCCCAACCTCTTGCCCAGTGCCCCGGCGCTGGGCATGGCACTGGAACACTGCCCCCTAGCACCCCGACGCTGGGCATAGGCCTGAAATGGGCGCCCCGGCGCTGGTCCATTTTTTGGAAATTTTTTGCTCCAACGTCCTTTGGGAAAATGGCCATAACGTCTTCGTCCGAACTCCAATTTCGATGATTCAAGATGTTCCGGAAAGTGGAGACGTAGATATACAACTTTCATTCTTCAATGTTTTCGAAATAAGGTCTTGAGAAATACTCAAATTGGCTCTGAAGTGACTGTTGTGTAAATAGCAAGCCGAAGACGCGCATCTAGCCACCCAAAACGTCGATCCAAGTAACTTTTGTCCCAATTCTTACAAAACAACATAAAACATGCATGAATAGACATAAACACTTAAAAACATCCAAAAAATTAAGTTCAAACGCACTCAATTATGAGTATAAAACTCACTAATTAGTTATACAAATCTCGTTACGTGCAACCAATATTTTCAAACCCTCCCGCCTGAACTGCAAGAAAATTGTATTGTTGGCATTGTGGTATATTCACCATGCCAAGTTGTTGACTTAAAGATTTTTGTACAGTTGACACATTACGCTACGATCATAAAAGATGCCTCTTATGCGGGGTTGAAAATGGGTGAGAATGACCCTCCTCAATTTTCTTAATTACGTATATGTCATTTCTTTTGACCACTACAATTCTTGCAGTACAACCTTCTTTTGTCGATCCACGCTTTCTTTTTACTACCACATTGGCTAATTGTTTGCCTTTTCCTTGCTTATAACACACATACTCCTTCCTACAAATCTCATCACTTCCCGCCTTTTTTGTCTCATACCACTTTCGCACACTAAAACCAGCATGCATTGCATATGTATTGTAAAAATTGTGAATTTCATCTAATGTTTGAAATTCTTGACCTAGCTTAGGCGTAAACTCATCAGCAACTTGAGGATAGTAGACAAAAGTGTTAGATTTTGTTCACATTCAACCCCTCTGAACTCAAGTTATCCTCATTCATTTCTATTTCCAAATCTATTTCTACATTATCCCCACAACTCCTTATTTCATGGTCCATGTCATCCATTATACCTGATATAAAAAATCATCAAATGTTCAAATAATGTGAATATAGCCCTCTAGTGGATTAGTATCAAGCAGACAATTAAATTAATATCGAACTGTTATACTAAAATTGAAGAAGTCTGACAATCAAGGGCTGTAACAGGGAGATTTTAGCAAGAATTCGAGTTATATGAACTACTCAAATGATATTGAGTGAATTCTAACAACTAAAAACAAGTACTACTAAAATTCATTATTCATGAACAAAATATAAGCAATAAAAAATGTGACAACTGAAGCTCACTGAAAATGCTTCCTTTATACAACAGTATCTAATTTCATTCTAATCTCTTCTTCATTGTCGCAAAACCGTAAACAGACTCAAGAACAGAAACAACACTAGCCAAGTGCCACAACGCATTGATGTAAACATGAACAACAAGAAATAGAAGGAAAACAACAATCATAGAGAAAACAAACAAAATTATGTTCTGTGTATCACTTGCCACAACCAAAGGAACAAGAAAATAGATGATAATCAGAATATAAATAACCATGGTGAGAGAAACCAATAGAAGAACTCATTAAACAGAGGAACTGTACTACACATACCTGATTTGGAGCGAAGCGACAAGAGAAGAGCTCGACTAGGGGATTCTCAAACACATACACACAGTCGTGATTCTCAGTTTGCCTGAATCGCGACTAGGGCTTATTATTTGGAGATAGGAGAGAGACGAGAGAAGCTAGGATTTACCTGAATTGCGACTTAGAGAAGAGCTCAGTTTGCCTGAATCGCGAATTTGGGGCGAATTTAGGGAGAAGAGCTCGACTAGGGCTTTTTAAAAAAGATGTGGCTTTGCTTTGGGGAGGCTGAGTTTTTGTTTTTAAATAGTTATGTTAGTTAAGGATTTTATGTTAGTTAAGAATTCTGCTTCTGAACTTCTCGGATCGGATAAGATATGAATTTCGGCTGCCTACTTTCTGTTTTGAGTCTCTAACAAGCCTGCTGTGCATGCTTTTGGATCCCACCTAGCACTACAGGCCAAACCTATCATCTTTTATTTCTATTTTTTATTTTTTGCTATACTTTTAAGTATTTTATCCATGGCGACGTATCATGCTAGCTAGCTTGCTTGTTTTAGCTAATGGGAATTTTTTTAGAATCATATTTGTAGTAAATTACTAGCCATTAGAATGAAAATAATAATATAACTGTTAACGCCAAGATTTTTTCTTATGTCCCAATCACGTAAGACGCGTCCGATATCCTGCACAGTTCAACAAGCCAACACCCAAAGCTTGACGGCTGGACCGTCGGTGTGACGCCCCCAAAATAGGTATACAACACCCATTCTGAGTCGCCAAATACATGGTACAGAAAGCAAACTACAACTTCAATAATACAATTGTCGTGCAAAATACGACAACACATACTTTGAGTTTAAATACAAATATTGTCTTCTGGACAATATCCACACTCAAATAAATCCTCATTATAATTATTTAAACACTATTTTACAGAAATAGTGAGGACTGCTAAAACATCTTTCTAGAACCATCACTCCATACCCCGACTAGATCCTGCTATGTTCTCACCTCCTGAGAAGAAAAATGGAACAAAAAGGAAAAGGGTGAGATCAACTAGCCCAGTAAAGAATATTATGACTAAGATAATATACAACAAATTATCATTAGTCTTCAACAGGGAAAAATCTGATAGAATATAATCGACAACAAGTTTTAGATCAACAACTGCAGCGGAAACAGTAAACCATTAGAAAAGTCAAGTAGAGAAAGAATTCTACTATCTTCTAAGATTTAAAAGTCCATCATCAATATTTTATCCCTGTAACATCAATTAATAATCATCTTTATCCAAATATTCATCTTTGCACTACAGACCAAAGATATTCATTTGGATCACCTGTCAGTCATGTTCATCTCAACACCTGTTCATCTTTGCACTACAGGCCAAAGATATTCATCAAATAATCATACATCTTTGCACTAAAGGCCAAAGATATTCAGTAATATCATCATTTAGGACTGAGGATGATGAAAAATATCTTAAAGAGAACGAATCCAGTGAGATAGAAGGACAAATAGTAGGGATTCGTATAACAGTTTATCCAAGATCAATAATACTTCATAATAATCAATTGTGAAGCAGAATTCAAAAATAAAGATCAAAACATGGATACAATCAAAGATAGTAACCATAATAGACATCTTGGACAAAAAGAGAAAATTTTATTTTTCGGTGACTAGTGCCGTATTCGTGAATAGTGCCGTATACGTGAATAGTAACGCACACGTGAATAGTAACTCCGACACAAAAAGTTCCAAATTTGATAAAAACTCATGTTAATATTTCAGGATAATGATATTGAAGAAAATAATATCATTTAAGAAGAAAATAATATCCCTTACCTCAAGATATCAGTACTTCTGGTCGGAATACCGGTATAAGGCTGAAAGAAACTTGCTCTGATGAATAGAAACTCTCAAAGTATCTAAATACTCACAAAATACACTCAATAATCTACAGAGAGAAAGAGAGAAAACTTGTTTCTGGTGTGATTTTCAATTCTAACTTAGCCCTCTATTTATAGGAAAATTTTAGTAGGCTTGACCTGCAACCTGATGGCTTTACCTGCTACTATTCCCACCCACCACATTTGAAATATAATTCAGCACATTTCTTCACCAACCACAAGTGGGGCCCACCAATTCTAGAATTTTCCATCAAAATGATAAACTCCGAAAATTCAACAATTTCTGAACCAGTCATCTTGTAAAATTCGTAATAAATCATACGTTCATTTTTAACAGTTCAAAATTTGTGGGCATATACTCAAATTATATATGTATAACATATCCAAAAATTACCACGATCCAACGGTCGGATTAAAAATTATAACCCCCGCAAAATATCTCAAAAACCCTGATTTTTAATACCTCCATTCCAACAAAAATACGGATAAAAACCTCAACATTAACTCCTTCATTTTTAACCACAAAAATATATCCCTCATTTATATCCACATAAAATAAATATTTCCTTATCATATGAATCAATAATTAATTATTCACAAATAATATTACAGAATCACATTTATGACAACCAGGCCGTTCCCAGGAAAGAGGGGGCTTTCCAATAAGGATTTCTCCTTACTGGCGCGCAATTAGATGACCAAACCTCTCCTTAGACAGAACTTTCTAGAAATTGCCAATAATGTTATCTAATAATATTATTCAAATAATATGAATTATTGATCTGATAAAGGAAAATACTGTGCAGCAACAATTATTGAAACAACAATAATATAAATATCAACGCAACAATTATTGAATCAATAAAATAAAATATTGAACAATAACTACTGTAACAATTATTGAGTAGTGTCTTCTTACGTAAGAATCAATAATTGGTGCAATACCGTGTGCTACTGTATTTTAACCACCGGGTATTCCAACAGTATTAACGGTAACAACTACGCCGTTATTTATAAACAACTTATACTTGTCGTTTTCTTCATCCAATCGCTTTTCGTTATGGGGCCCACACAAGGCTGCGCCGTCGTACGAATATTCTCCGACAGCAAGAATATTCCACGACCAAACGAATATTCCCCGACAAAATGAATATTTTATAACCACTTGCTTATTTTGCAAAATTTGCACATTTCACCCATAACCAAAGTATTATATCAAATTAACCCCTTATTATTCACAATAATATTTAGAGAAAATTTTATTTTATTCATTAATAAGCTGGGGTCTTACAACCTCCCCTCCTTATGAAATTTCGTCCTCGAAATTGACGTACGTACCTGATGTTTCAAAAAGGTGAGGATACCTCGCTTTCATTTCTGATTCCAACTCCCAGGTTATTTCTTCAATAGCATGGTTTCTCCACAAAACCTTAACTTGTGGTATAACCTTCGTGCGTAGGACATGCTCTTTCCTATCCAAGATCTTAACAGGTACCTCCTCGTACGTTAAATCTTCAGCTATCTCGTCTGGTTCTAACTCAATAATGTGGTTCGGGTCTTTAACATATTTATGAAGCATAGATATGTGAAAAACATTATGAACACGAGACATGCTTGGAGGTAATGCGAGTCTATATGCCACATTTCCTATTCGCTCAAGAATCTCAAATGGACCAACAAATCTTGGATTGAGCTTTCCTCTCTTCCCAAATCTTGTAACTCCCTTCCATGGTGCAACACGTAATAATACATGATCCCCAATATTAAATTCCACGTCCTTCCGAACACGGAATAGTCCTCTCTGATTGTCAGTCCGTTTGAGGATGGTATGCCGAACTGAATCGTAAATCTGTGCCCATAGCTTTCTGCAAGCTAACCCAAAATCGTGAAGTGAATCTTGGGTCACGATCCAAAACTATGGATACTGGCATGCCATGTAATCTCACAATCTCGTTCACGTACATACTAGCAAGACGTTCAAGGGAATCAGTCTCACGTATCGGCAAGAAATGAGCGGACTTGGTTAATCTATCAACAATAACCCAAATCGCATCTATGCCTTGAGAAACCTTGGGAAGACCCGTAACAAAATCCATAGTAATGTGTTCCCACTTCCATTTCGGAATCTCAAGTGGTTGCAATGGACCCTTTGGTACTTGATGCTCCGCTTTCACACGTTGACAAGTTAAACATCTCGAGATAAACTCCGCGATCTCTCTTTTCATATTGCTCCACCAAAATGTATGTCGAAGATCGTGATACATTTTGGTACTCCCAAGATGGATTGCAAACGGTGTGTTGTGTGCCTCCATCATTATTCTATGCTTCAAGTCAAAATCGTTAGGAACACAAAGTCTGGAGTTGACTCGAAGTATTCCTTCTTCATCGATTCTTGCTTCTGGAATAACACTTTCTTGCACTTTCTTCTTAATACGCATCAGCTCCATGTCCGTAGCTTGAGCAGCTTTAACTTTATCGATTAAAGTCGGTTCTACTCGTATATTTGATATCATCATGTGGGTACTTGGAGCCTTCATCTCTATCTCCATCCTTTGCAAGTCATACAAAATGGGCCTTTGTGTTAACAACATTGCACTCGTACCCGCATATGATCTTCTACTCAATGCGTCAGCTACTACGTTTGCTTTTCCAGGATGGTATTGGATGGTATGATCGTAATCTTTCAACAGCTCAAGCCAACGTCGTTGCCGCATATTAAGTTCCTTTTGGGTGAAGAAATATTTGAGGCTTTTATGATCTGTATAGATCTCCACTTTCTCCCCATACAGGTAGTGTCTCCAGATCTTTAACGCAAAAACGACTGCTGCCAACTCCAAATCATGAGTAGGATAATTCCTCTCATATTCTTTGAGTTGTCGTGAGGCATAGGCTATGACTTTCCCATGTTGCATGAGAACACATCCTAACCCTTTGCCTGAAGCATCGCTGTAGATAACAAATCCATCCGAACCAGATGGTATTGTCAGAACAGGTGCCGAAATGAGTCTCCTTTTGAGTTCTTGGAAACTCTTCTCGCATTCCTCACTCCATACGAATTTTGTATCTTTCCAAGTCAGCTAAGTTAACGGAGTAGCGATTCGAAAAAATGCTTCCACGAATCTCCGATAGTAACTAGCTAAGCCCAGAAAGTTACGTACTTTGGTCACCGACTTCGGTTGCTCTCAATTGTGATTCATATCCCAATCTTGGATAACACGTCACAATGGCACCTATTGTTTTACCACCACACAAATATAGAGTCCCTTACGGAGAGTCTGGCTTTGGTGCATTCCACAAAAGAAGTCACCAGATAGAGGCTCGGGTACCAACTTCTATAGTTGGGTTTTTAACTCCTGAAGTTCAATAGGAGCTATTCAATATGAGATTTTAGAAATGGGTTTTGTATCGGGTTCAAAGATGATACAAAATTCAATATCACGCTTTGGAGGTAGGCCAAGAAATTTTTCAGGAAATACGTCAGGAAATTTACTAACAACAGAAATATCATTCAAATCTAACGTATTTTTGTTCAAGTCCATAACATGGCTAAGAAAGCTTGACATCCGTTTTTCAATAAACGAATGGCATTATGGCTTGATATGACAATGATTGACTTTAGTGGTTTGGTTGCTTGAATTCAAATAACAGGTTGCTTAGGAATATGAAAACTAACAACCTTACGAAAGCAATCAATTTTGGCATGATGAGTAGTTAACCAATCAATTCCTAAAATCACATCAAAAATAATTATCTCTAAAGAGATAAGATCAACAGGTAATGTGATAGTGCCAACTTGGATCATGCAAGATTTATAAACTGTAGATGTAACGAAGGTTTCACCCAACGGAGTTTCAACAGATAAGTTAAAGTCCAATTTCTCCGGAGTCAAGTTTAAACGTTGAGCACAAGCAGGAGAGATAAAAGAATGGGTAGAACCGGTATCTAGTAAAGTATAATCTTCGCAAGAATTTAAGATTAGCTTACCCGTGATCACCTCGTTCGGGTTTCTCGCGTTTTGGCCAGTCACGACAAACGCCCTTCCAGGAACCGCTGATTTTGACTTATCCGGGACAACTTTTGGAGTCACCATCCCCGCTGAACTTGGTTTTGCTAAAGAACACTCTCGAGCTATATGACCCTTCTTTCCACAGTTATAACATACCTTGAACTGTTGTGGGCAGTTTGGACTTATATGTCCCTCCTCTCTGCATTTGTAACATCTAACTGGCGGTCGTTCTCCTTCCCTAGAATTTGTTCCTGGTGCTGGTGCTACTATCGACGTCTTCCTGTCATCGTTAAATCTTCTCTTCTTGAAATTTTCACTTGACTCACCTCTCCTATTATCATGGCCACGATGACCACTCGAGTGGTTACCGCTCTTGTCCGAATGCTTTCCTTCCCTCTGGTTGTCATTGCTCCGATGACCGCTGCCACCGATATGACCCTGGTTGTGGTCCCTCGGTTGCACATACTCATTATCTCGCTCTAATAATTGTGCCCTGTTTACAACATCTGAATATAAAGAAAATTTATGAAAGATAAGATATTGCTGAATCTCAGGTTTTAAACCTCTCAGAAACATCCTTGTCATTCGTTCCTCATTTTCGACCAAATGAGGTGCAAACCTGGATAACTCTGCAAACTTCGCCTCGTACTGGGACACCGTCATGTTGTTTTGTTCCAGTCTGATAAACTCCACCTCCTTCATATGACGAATACTTTCAGGAAAGTACTTGTCATTGAACAGTTTTTGAAATGTTTCCCAGGACATGTTGAGTGCGTCAGGCTGGGTACGCTTCACAGACTCTCACCAGTAATCTGCCTCACCGCGGAACATAAAGGTGGCGAATGGAACCTTCTGTTCCTCCGTGCATTCCAAGACATCGAATATCTTGGTAATTTACTTGACCCACGTTTCCGCCATGATCGGATCCGGCTTTCCCTTAAATTCTGGTGGTCCCAATTCTTTGAACTGCTTAGCTGTGACAAACCGCGCGTTATCATTTCCACCCGTATTCTGCACACGAGTCTCCCTCGTCTGATTTTGCATGAACTACAAAAAGCTCCTAAACATTCCATCATTCATCGTTTGCTCGGTAACGTTGTTTACAGGAGGAATATTGCCTTCCTGTTGCACGTTCCCCTGGGTGGTGATCAAAGGTGTCTCCACGGTCTGATTTACTCCATTATTAACGTTCTCAGTTGCCATTCTTAAATACTGCCATAAAACAAGGGTTAATAGTCATGTCATATATTATCCCTATACTCTGACCGACCAAATAAACACCAAATAAACTTAGTCAGGTCATACTAGCGAAGGAATTCCCCGTCTCTCCCCTCCTAGTTCTTGTCTCACATCTCAGCCAGGGATCATATCCCTAAGCTCTGATACCAACTGTGACGCCCCCAAAATAGGTATACAACACCCATTCTGAGTCGCCAAATACATGGTACAGAAAGCAAACTACAACTTCAATAATACAATTGTCGTGCAAAATACGACAACACATACTTTGAGTTTAAATACAAATATTGTCTTCTGGACAATATCCACACTCAAATAAATCCTCATTACAATTATTTAAACACTATTTTACAGAAATAGTGAGGACTGCTAAAACATCTTTTTAGAACCATCACTCCATACCCCGACTAGATCCTGCTATGTTCTCACCTCCTGAGAAGAAAAATGGAACAAAAAGGAAAAGGGTGAGATCAACTAGCCCAGTAAAGAATATTATGACTAAGATAATATACAACAAATTATCATTAGTCTTCAACAGGGAAAAATCTGATAGAATATAATCGACAACAAGTTTTAGATCAACAACTGCAGCGGAAACAGTAAACCATTAGAAAAGTCAAGTAGAGAAAGAATTCTACTATCTTCTAAGATTTAAAAGTCCATCATCAATATTTTATCCCTGTAACATCAATTAATAATCATCTTTATCCAAATATTCATCTTTGCACTACAGGCCAAAGATATTCATTTGGATCACCTGTCAGTCATGTTCATCTCAACACCTGTTCATCTTTGCACTACAGGCCAAAGATATTCATCAAATAATCATACATCTTTGCACTACAGGCCAAAGATATTCAGTAATATCATCATTTAGGACTGAGGATGATGAAAAATATCTTAAAGAGAACGAATCCAGTGAGATAGAAGGACAAATAGTAGGGATTCGTATAACAGTTTATCCAAGATCAATAATACTTCATAATAATCAATTGTGAAGCAGAATTTAAAAATAAAGATCAAAACATGGATACAATCAAAGATAGTAACCATAATAGACATCTTGGACAAAAAGAGAAAATTTTATTTTTCGGTGAATAGTGCCGTATTCGTGAATAGTGCCGTATACGTGAATAGTAACATACACGTGAATAGTAACTCCGACACAAAAAGTTCCAAATTTGATAAAAACTCATGTTAATATTTCAGGATAATGATATTGAAGAAAATAATATCATTTAAGAAGAAAATAATATCCCTTACCTCAAGATATCAGTACTTCTGGTCGGAATACCGGTATAAGGCTGAAAAAAACTTGCTCTGATGAATAGAAACTCTCAAAGTATCTAAATACTCACAAAATACACTCAATAATCTACAGAGAGAAAGAGAGAAAACTTGTTTCTGGTGTGATTTTCAATTCTAACTTAGCCCTCTATTTATAGGAAAATTTTAGTAGGCTTGACCTGCAACCTGATGGCTTTACCTGCTACTATTTCCACCCACCACATTTGAAATATAATTCAGCACATTTCTTCACCAACCACAAGTGGGGCCCACCAATTCTAGAATTTTCCATCAAAATGATAAACTCTGAAAATTCAACAATTTCTGAACCAGTCATCTTGTAAAATTCGTAATAAATCATACGTTCATTTTTAACGGTTCAAAATTTGTGGGCATATACTCAAATTATATATGTATAACATATCCAAAAATTACCACGATCCAACGGTCGGATTAAAAATTATAACCCCCACAAAATATCTCAAAAACCCTGATTTTTAATACCTCCATTCCAACAAAAATACGGATGAAAACCTCAACATTAACTCCTTCATTTTTAACCACAAAAATATATCCCTCATTTATATCCACATAAAATAAATATTTCCTTATCATATGAATCAATACTTAATTATTCACAAATAATAATACAGAATCACATTTATGACAACCAGGCCGTTCCCAGGAAAGAGGGGGCTTTCCAATAAGGATTTCTCCTTACTGGCGCACAATTAGATGGCCAAACCTCTCCTTAGACAGAACTTTCTAGACATTGCAAATAATGTTATCTAATAATATTATTCAAATAATATGAATTATTGATCTGATAAAGGAAAATACTGTGCAGCAACAATTATTGAAACAATAATAATATAAAATATCAACGCAACAATTATTGAATCAATAAAATAAAATATTGAACAATAACTACTATAACAATTATTGAGTAGTGCCTTCTTACGTAAGAATCAATAATTGGTGCAATACCGTGTGCTACTGTATTTTAACCACCGGGTATTCCAACAGTATTAACGGTAACAACTACGCCATTATTTATAAACAACTTATACTTGTCGTTTTCTTCATCTAATCGCTTTTCGTTATGGGGCCCACACAAGGCTGCGCCGTCGTACGAATATTCTCCGACAGCAAGAATATTCCACGACCAAACGAATATTCCCCGACAAAATAAATATTTTATAACCACTTGCTTATTTTGCAAAATTTGCACATTTCACCCATAACCAAAGTATTATATCAAATTAGACCCTTATTATTCACAATAATATTTAGAGAAAATTTGATTTTATTTATTAATAAGTTGGGGTCTTACAGTCGGGGGATAGCTCCGGCGTGAAAGTCAGTACAAGCAATCACAAGGTTAACAATGGAGGAAATAATATCTAGTGCTTGAGAGAAAAATGAAATCAGTTACCTCTAGATTGTGTGTGATCCTTGCGTCATATACACCCTGTCCGATTTTTCGTGCCACCCACTCCCCACTGACACCAACCCACTACCGATAGCTCACATGCTCTTCCATCACCTTTGTCCACCGTCGGCTAATACAGTCCCATCCTTATTAATGCCATGCACACGGTGACAGAGATAACAGTCAACTGTTATCTTTGTAATCATTACCGATCAAAGTTAATATTTAGATATTATTTGCCTAATGGATCAGCCTAAATCAGAGGCCCAATACATTTAAGACACAATAAATATAACCCAAGAAATGGGCCCAATTGGTCCGGTCCAACGTCTAAAATATCATGGTCTAAGGGAGAAGCCCATTTGATCAGACCCAAATGCATAAAGTATTATGGCCCAACATTGCCCCCCAGTCTTTTATTAAATAGTAGATTTAATGAAAGACTGTAAATATCAAAGGTCCATAATGAAAGAAGTTGGAATAAGATCAAAAAGGTCCAAGAAGGATCTTACCAAGTCCCAAAAGTGAAGTACCAGTCAATAATTCAAATAAGACCCAATCTGATTAGTAATTAAGACCAGATTCGGACGCTACCTCTTCAAATTCACTATCATTGCTGGCAATTAATGTGCCGCCCTCGAGTATCGTGAAGAATGGAAAAGACCGTTGGGTATAAAAACCCTTTTTTCCCAAATTTGACAGTTTTACCTGTCATTTTGAAATTCAGACGTCTCTTGCTTTCTTCTTCCTCTTAATTTCTCCTTCTTCTTGGAAGCTTTCAGCAATGGCATCCCAAAGTTCAGATAACTCCACCCCAATCGCCGCCATTCCCATCTCCACTGTTCCTTATTCTCCCAGCCCTAGCAAAATGGCTTCGGGATCAAACCCTTATCCAACTAACACTCCGAGTAAGAGTGCGCCTAAAAAACCACTTCTAAACCCTTCGTTATTTTTTCAAAGTGAGGAACAGTTCCCCCATGCCAACACTCCATCATCCTTATTCGAAAAGGACGCTCAAAATACTCAAGCACGATACCAAATTTCGACGACTCGCCAACTGAGAAGTCCTTCAGCCACCGAAAGGATGTACCAGTGTCCGGATGGCTGGACTGCCATGCCTCTAACACTTTTGGAAAAAGGGTTCGATTCCCCTTTCATGTCTTCCTGGTTACCCTCCTGGGGTTTGTTGGCGTCAGATTCGCCCAACTGGTCCCCAACTCATACATCCACATCTTGGCATTCATCGCCTTCTGCCACGAGGTAGGCGTCGCCCCCACCCTCGACTTCTTCTTCTCAATCTATACCATCACCAAGTCCAGAGAAAAGGGGTTCAAAGTTCTGAGCAAGATAGCTGCAAAAGTCGGAGAGAACTTCGAGAGGCGTTCTCTGATTAGCACTCCCTCCAGCAATAGAGGATGGCATAAGGAATGGCTCTTCGTCAAAGGGCCTGAAATTGCCTCTCTCCCTGACTGGACCACCGTGGAGAAGGTCTCTGTAGACTTCGGAGATATAGCCAAGGAGCGTGTCAAGGAAATGATCGAGCTCCTGGACAACTTCCCAAAGAAGGAATGGAGTCACGGTCTTCTTACAAAGCAAGCCTGGTTGTATGATCACAAACGTAAGTCCCAAACTCATACTGATGCATAATCTGCTGAATTTTCCTTTAGTAAATTGATCTAAAGTAAGGTATTTCCCTATTGCAGTATATTTGATTAAGCCGTCTTCGATCGACCGAAGGGATTTAGAAAAATTCCTTTCGGACAAATCTTCGTCACCAACTACTAAAATTCCTCATGAAGAGATTCCGATTTCTGACGCCCAAGACGCCGAGGTCTCCCCTGTAGAACCAAAAATCGCAGAGGAAACACTCTGACCTCGTAGGAAGAAGAGGGCTAGTCAAAATCCGAGATCTATCTCTCAAGAATCTCAGCCAATCTCCACCTCCAGACTGATTGACATGCCTCTGAATGAACGAATGCAAGCCCTTCGTGTCAAGAAGAGGAAAACCAAGGTAATCCCCCTATCTGCTGATGAACTCCGGGTTCCCCCTCCTGTGGAAATCCTAGTCTCTAAAGACGATTTTGAAGGACAAATTGAATCTTCGACTATATCTCGCAAGAGAAAACATCCTTCGGATGACCAGCCACCACCGCGTACAGGACCTACTCTTGTTCAACCTCCACCTCCTTCTGAATCGCCTGACTGAACCCCTCTTCATGACGAACCTCCTGAGCTCTCCCCAACACGATCGCCCCCATCAGCCTTCAGGCGTGAAGCTATGTCATCACCTACCGTATGGCCTGAGTTCAACAAAAACTTTCCTTTCCAATTGTTCAACTCATTTGTCAGGGGATACCGATGAGTACCGGTTCGACAATAGCTCGATTATGGACCTAATCGAGGAAGGCATGAGTTACCATGCCAAGGTAAGTATTTGTTTATCTGTTCATTTGAAATTATATATATCTCTTGAAGATTAACTGATTATCTCTAAATATCAACCGGCAAATGCTGTCTTTGGGCATTTTCTCCCTCGATACAAAGAAGTCAAAGCTGAAGAAGACGCAGCTTGACTAGAGAACACCATTCTGAAGTCGGCTTTGACTAAGGAGAGAAGTGACCTCGGTACTTCCCTCTACAACAACGAATGCCTCCAAAAAGATCTGAATAAGTTAAGGGCGAAGATGGAAGCCGCAGAGGCCACTCACCGAACAGCTAAGGCTAATCATCGGACCATCACTGATATGAACGCGGATCTGGTCCATAGAAATGAAACCCTAGTTGAAAAGAATGATATACTTGTGAAAACCAACAAGAGTTTGGCACTGCAAATAAATGATCTCGAGACTAAGGAGTTGAGAGTTATGAAGGAACGAACGACTTTTAAAGAGGAGCTTCGGGAGCTTCGCGCCCTGAGAGATCTAGGTCCACCCTTGACTGAAGATCTCCGCAAAGAAATTCAAGAAGAGTATCGGCAATCGGCTGAGTTGAATGAGAAGGTTGTTCATATGTTCTCAGATGGATATGATGAATGCCGAAGCAAAGATAAGGTAAAACTTGTCGCAACTAAGGTTGATCCAGCCATACTTGACTCTTCAGAAGACGAAGCTGAAGCTTGAAGATGATTCTCCTTTCCCTTGGTTTGTAGGATTTCTGTAATTGTTTCTGTCTTTTCGTGTAAATATAATCATATCAATGAAATATCAGTCTTTTTCCTTATTACTCCTTTATAATTATTTCTTGTCGATACTTCAATATCAATCAATTTGAAAAATGTACAAGCTCTTTTTAAACTTAACTTTGAACTGTTAATAAATAACTAAGCAAGTTATATAACAGATAAGATCAAGTTAAGTAATAAGGCAATCCGAACTCAACACTTAGACAAAATCAGGTAATAAAGTAAAGCAATACTTATTTGTTATCGAAATGTGAGATGGATCTATATTATCGATGAAGTTTGCCTACCACGAAGGGCCTGACAAATTCATAAGGACCACCTGCCATTAAGGCTACCATCGAATGGTCAGCGAGTCCACCCGAACCTCCTTACACCGATGAAGTTTTCCTACCATGAAGGGCCCAACAAATTCATAAGGACCACCTACCATTAAGGCTACCATCGAATGGTCAGCGAGTCCACTTGAACCTCCTTACACTGATGAAGTTTGCCTACCACGAAGGGCCTGACAAATTCATAAGGACCACCTGCCATTAAGGCTACCATCGAATGGTCAGCGAGTCCACCCGAACCTCCGTACACCGATGAAGTTTACCTACCACGAAGGGCCTGACAAATTCATAAGCACCACCTGCCATTAAGGCTACCATCGAATGGTCAGCGAGTCCACCCAAACCTCCTTACACCGATGAAGTTTACCTACCACGAAGGGCCTGACAAATTCATAAGGACCACTTGCCATTAAGGCTACCATCGAATGGTCAGCGAGTCCACCCGAACCTCCTTACATCGATGAAGTTAACAGCAACGAACATAAGACTTTTTGGAGAAAAGGATCTTTTATTGATGATAACTCAAATATTTACAGACTTTCGGTATACTGACAATGTATCTACTGAAAGTACTTCCAAAGCCTGCCAGCATGCCAAGTATTCTTGATCTTTGATCCGTCCAATGCCTTCAACCGATAAGTCCCCGATTTTAGTACCTCAATAACTTCATAAGGTCCTTCCCAGTTTGGCATCAGCTTTCCCAAATTCTGAGGCGTAGATGCTTCGACTTCCCTGAGGACGAAATCTCCTACTTCAAATCTTCGAAGCTTTACCCCCTTATTGTAATGCTTAGCCACTCTTCGTTGGTAGGCTGCCAGTCTAATTAAAGCTATTTCTCTTACCTCTTCTAGCAAATCCAGATTGACTTTTAGCCCTTTTTTATTGTATATCTCTTTGAATTGACTAACCCGAAGACTTGGAGATCCAATTTCAACTGGGACTAAGGCATCAGTACCATAGGCCAGCCTGAAAGGTGAATCTCCTATTGTAGTCCTCGATGTAGTCTTATAAGCCCATAACACGCTGAGCAACTCCTCTGGCCATCTTCCTTTAGCCTCATCCAATCTTCGCTTGATCCCATTTAGCAGCGTTCTATTGGTCACCTCTACCTGCCCATTCGACTGTGGATGAACTACTGAAGTCTTTCTGTGCTGAACCCCCAGTTCCTTCAAAAATGCTTCAAACTTCGATCCCACGAACTGGCGTTCGTTGTCCAATATCACCACCTTAGGAATTCTGAAACGAAACACTACTGACTCCTTCATAAACTTCAAATATTCTTGCTCCGTTATTAACCTAAGTGGCTTCACTTCAACCCATTTGGTCATATAATCGATGGCGACTATAACAAAACTGACCTAACCTTTAGCTTTTGGCAGTGAACCCAGTATATCAACCCCCCAGACAGCAAAGGGTATAGGAGATAAGATCGAGTATAGCTCTTCTGGTGGCTGATGTGGGATCGGACTGTTGAGTTGACACTTCTCGCACTTCTTGACGTACTCCGTAGCTTCCTTGAAGATTGTAGGCCAGTAATACCCTTGACGAAGTACTTTGTAGGCTAATGACTTAGCAGCCATATGGTCGCCACAGATGCCCTCGTGAACTTCTCAAAGAGCATATTCAGCTTCGGACGGAGTCAGACACTTCAGCAATGGAGACGAAAAGGCTCTTCGAAACAGATCTCCATCTATAAGAACGAAGTTAGCACTCTTGTACTTAACTTTCTTGGCCAGCATCTGATCCGAAGGAAGGACGCCATATGCCAGATACTCCAGATATGGAGTCAACTAGCAGTTGGAGCGATCAATGCACATCACCAATTCATGTAGAACACTAGGATGTTGCAAAATTTCCAAGTAAACGGACCCATCGAAAATATTAGCATCCATAGTGGCCAGCTTTGACAGTGCATCGGTAATGGAATTGTCATTACGTTCGACCCCTTGGAACTTGTATGACTGGGAATACTGAAGCCGATCTTTCAACTCTGCCAAGTACTTGACCATTCTTGCCCCTCGCGCTTCATATTCTCCTGAGACTTGCTTAACGACCAACTGAGAATCACTGAAGATGACTATCCTCTGCACTTCAAGACTCTTAGCCAGTCGTAACCCTGCTAGCACCGCCTCATACTCTGCCTCGTTGGTCATTGCTCTGAACCCGAATTTGATGGCATGTTGCACTTTGAATCCCTCCGGACTTGTCAAGATGATCCCTGCTCCACTGATGTTCGAAGTAGAAGACCCATCTGCATACAGCGTCCATGAGCTTTGCTTCTGCTGTTGAAGAACTGCAACCGCTCTGTCAGACCCTTCGACTTCTACCAAACCATCATCGGCTTTGGAAAATGAACATTCAACCATGAAATCAGCCAAGGACTGCCCCTTAATAGCTGTTCGGGGATGATATTCAATAAAAAATTGGGACAAATCCATCGTCCATGCAGCTAATCTTCCCGAAACTTCTGACTTGCTTAGAACCTTCTTCAGAGGCTGATCCATATATACCACCAATAACCTACCCTGAAAGTATTGCCTAAGCTTTCGACTAGCTATCATCAAAGCGAAGGCAAATTGTTCAATATTTGGGTACCTTGTCTCCGCATCCCTAAGGACATGGCTTACATAGTAAACCGGGTGCTGCTTACCCCCAACTTCTCGCACCAATACTGCTCCCACTGCCAACGAACTAGCTATTAAGTACAAATACAAAGGCTCAGCAGGAGCGGGCTTCACCAATAAAGATGCCAAAGACAAATAGGTCTTTATACTCTGGAAGGCGTCTTCACATTTTGAAGTCCATTGGAACGTCTTCGCATTCTTCGGCCCTTTCAATGTGTCAAAAAATGGCAAACACCTTTCTGTCGACTTGGACATGAACCTCCTCAAAGCTGCAATCCTTCCAGTCAGACGTTGGACATCTTTAAATGACTGAGGAGTCTTCATATTTAAGATAGCCTGGATCTTCTCTGGGTTGGCTTCGATACCTCTTTGGCTGACAAGATAACCCAAAAACTTGCCAGCACCTAGACCGAAGGTGCACTTCATCGGATTTAACCTCAAGTTGTGATGACAGACCGTTTGAAAACATTCTTCTAAATCATCCAATTGTTTCTGCACATGCATACTCTTCACGATCATATCATCGACGTATACCTCTATATTCCTACCTAACTGACATCTGAAGACGACGTTCATCATTCTCTGGTATGTGGCATACGCATTGATCAAGCCAAAAGTCATCTTCTTGTAGGCATATACCGAACGATGCGTAATGAACGTCGTCTTCGATATATCCTCTTTGCACATTGAAATTTGGTGGTAACCAGAGAATGCATCCATAAAACTCAATAAAGCATACCCCGAAGTCGCATCGATGAGTTGGTCGATGTGGGGTAGCGGGTAGAAGTCTTTTAGACAAGCTTTGTTCAAATCTATGTAGTCGATGCAGACCCGCCACTTCCCATTTTGCTTCTGGACCAACACCACATTTGCCATCCACTTCGGGTAGTTGATCTCAAAGATGAAGTCCGCAGTCAGCAGCTTTGCAATCTCTTCATCAATGATTCGCTGGCGCTCTGGTGCAAAAATCCTCCTCTTCTGCCGAACTGGCTTCTTGGACGGGTCTACTTCCAGTCGGTGCTCATCAATCTTTTGACTTATCCCTGGCATATCCTGAGGCTCCCAAGCAAAGATGTCTGCATAACAGCGCAGAAGCTCCATAAGGTTCGTCTGGAGAGATTCCGGCAGCCCCGAACCTATCTTTACCATCTTGTCTTTCTTGCCAGGAATAAGCTCCAACTCTTCAATTTCCCCAGCTAGAATGACCATTGGTTCTGAACTGCTCTCGGTAAAGGGCTCGATCTCTATTGCCATAGTCTGTTTCTGCTTTGACACCCCTACTCCCGAAGTAATCACAACATTTCTATAACATCGTCTGGCCAAATCTAGATCCCGTTTCACCTCTCCAACTCCATGACCAGTAGGAAATTTAATTTTGAAATAAGGGATCGAGGTCACAGCTTGTAGAACAGTCAAAGTAGGCCTCCCCAGAATGGCATTATAGGAAGAATCTACATACACAACATAAAATTTATAAGTTATTTTTACCTGTTGGGGGGCCGTTCCGAAGATGACCGGCAGCTCAATAGTCCCAGCTACTTTGACTGGATCGTTGCTGAAGCCGTACAAGGGAGCCTCTTGCCCAATTTTCATATTCTGCCCATCTAGATGCATCCTTTGATAAGTGTGAGCGTATAGGATATCCACAGAAGACCCATTGTCTATCATCATTCTCTTCATATCAACAAAGCCCACCTGTACCGTTATCACCAGTGATCCTTCATGGGGTTTAATGGGCTCCGAAGGGTAATCCTCATCAGAAAAGGAGATTACCGTGCCTGGATAAGGCCTATCAGTCCTCGGGAGTGCACCCGCCACTGACATGACCGAATCCAGATATCCCCAACGCTTCTTCCCAACAATTTTTCCAGAAGTTCCTCTAGTGATGACGTCGACCACATGCCTGGCTGGCTGTCCAGGAGCTGTCAATGCAGGCTGAGCTGGCTGAACAACCTGAACAGGTTCTCTATCTCTTTGCTGGGCTTGTTGAGTTGTTATGGCTGCAACATACTGAACCAGGGCACCCCCTTGAACCTTCCTCTCGATGAAGTCCTTCAGACTAGCATAGTCATTTGTATCGTGACCCGAAACTTAATGATAGTCACAGTATTTACGAGAATTGCCTGCTCTGGGCTTAAGGTTGTCCCGAGGTGGTTCATAGATAGGTTGATTTTTGATCTGATCAAGGATGACAACCCTATCAGTATTTAGTTGAGTGTACGTCCTATTCACTTTCTCGGTCGGAGCAAACGAACGACCTCGTCCCTGTCTCCAGTTGTTGTATTTCTTCGACCCTCCATCATAACTGTTGTTATTCCCTTCATTTTTCTTCTGACCCCCATCAGTTTTGTCCCGATCTGTCTCCTTCAGCCTGTCCAAAGAAGGACACTTCAGGCTATTCATAGCCTCCTTTACCACTATATAGCCTTCCGCCTTATCGAAAGCTTTTGTAAGACTCTTCAGGTGGTGAAACATCAGCTTCTTCACCAACTTTTCAGATTTCACCAAGTCCAACCCATTCTGAAATAAGCCTACTACCTGAAGATCATTAAGGTCGGTCACTTGGCCAACTACCTCTCAGAATCTCTTCACATATTGGCTCAAAGACTCATTCGAATATTATCGAACTTGAGCCAATGAGCCGGTTGGTTTCCCCCTCCTCTTGTTGCTCCCGAAGCGAGCATGGAACTTACTACATAAATCTGCCCAGGACGATACTAAATCTGAAAGCAAGGTCACCATCCACTGTCTGGCGTCTTTGCGGAGTGTTGTAAAGAAGGTATGACACTTAGCAGCATCGCTAAAGTCATAATAGTCCATCAGTCTGTCGAACACCTGACTGTGGTCATAAGGATCTCCAGATCCATCAGAGCTTTCCATATAGGGTAACTTCTTTGTAGGATCAGCTTTTTCTTTGAGAATCTCTGCGAAAAAAGGAGATGCCTTCTTTCCCGAAGTATCCTTTACTTGTTGGACTTTGGCCAACTGCTCCCGAAGCTCCTTTAGTTCCTTGACCAGAAATTCTACTCCTTCTGGCTGACATAAAACTTTTTTCTCCGGCGACTCTCTCTTCTTCTGAGTAGACTGGCCTTTATCAATTGAACCCCCAACCTTCAAGGAACTTTTCTAACGACGAGTGTCCACATGGTGGTGTACCCTCAGTGGACTCTCAGGAGTGCAACCTCTGGATCTGCTCCGCCTCTGGGCTCTGTCGCTGTGGTGAGAATACTCAAAGCTGGGTGCCTTCTTTGTATTCTCGGGCGTGTACTATCTGGATCTGCCTCTTTGTCTGCTTTGACCCTGTTCCCTAGAGCCGATAGGGTGGAGTACCCTCTTCGATCCCTGGGGAGTAGGGCTTCTTGATCTTCTCCGTTCCCAAGGTTGGCCTCGAGACTCATGACCTGAATAGGCATGCTACTTTCCTTTCCTCTGTCTTCTATCTGTATGACCACTGTGACCTTCGGATTGGGCATAGCTAGACGCTTCGTTCTTTAACTCAGCCATCTAAAGCATTTGTTTGGCAATATCTTGTCTTTGTTTCAAAAGTACCTCCATAGCCTTGTCTGTTTCGTCCGCCATCTTGGCTAATTTGGAGGTCTTATCATCCTGATCATCTCGGTGTCGGGTTCTAGGCGGTGTGCCTTCTACCCGTTTCCGACCATGATCAGGTCCTTTCTCGACCGTGAAAACCAATCTTCTCTTAACATTACACGCGATCACAAGGTTAACAATGGAGGAAATAATATCTAGTGCTTGAGAGAGAAATGAAATCAGTTACATCTAGATTGTGTGTGATCCTTGCCTCATATACACTTTGTCCAATTTTTCGTGCCACCCACTCCCCACTGACACCAACCCACAACCGATAGCTCACCTGCTCTTCCATCACCTTTGTCCACCGCCGGCTAATACAGTTGTGACACCCCCAAATCCTGGTACTTTATTACCTCAAAATTTGGTGTTCACGCAATCAAAACATTCATTTATAACTACCCAATCATAATAAAATTGAATAATAAACCTGCCCATACATGATTAATTAAAAATCTCCCAAGTTATCTAACCTTTACAAACAATCATTCATGCGGAAAATTTAAATAAACTTCATTACAATCTTTAAACCAAAGTCTGATAATAAAACTATCAAAATCTTTCCCTTTCCTTTACTGGTGCTAGGTACGTCTCCCTTTCCATCTTTAGCTGTAAGGATTTTACAGGCAAGAGTGAGCAAACAAGGCTCACTTGAAATAACAATGAATAAAATTTTGACATTCTTTGCCCATTCAGGGGCTCAATAGAACTGAACAATAGGTTCTATTAACATCTCAAATATTCTTTGCCCATTCAGGGGCTCAATAGAACTGAACAATAGGTTCTATTAACATCTTAAACATTCCTTGCCCATTCAGGGGCTCAATAGACCTAAACAATAAGTTCTATTAACATCTTAACATTCCTTGCCCATTCAGGGGCTCAATAGAACTGAACAATGAGTTCTATTAACATTTTAAACATTCACTGAGGGTCTAATGACCACGAACCTTGTCCACAGTTATTAGTAATGTGACGAACGAGATTTTTGTAATTTAATTTTAATATTTATTGAAGTAAATGAATATTTTCGATGATTTAATTATTAGATTAAATAATTAATTGATGCAATTGTGATAGATTAATTTAATTATATGAGTTATATTTATTGTATTAATGTAGAGAATTTTATTTTTCAAAGTATGTAATTATGTGAGTTTATTAAATTAAATAAAATATTTAATAAGCCTAATATTATTTTATAATTAATGAGAAAATTAATTATATGACTATGTGAATTAATGAGAAATTATTATATTTTATTTATATTAAATTAAACAATATATTTGAGTTATTGTATAACTGGGTGTGACACGATTTAAACTATAGTATAAGAGATTTATTAAATTAAATGATTTTGAATCAATTAAGCCTAGCCAAATATGGCCTTAATGGGAGTTATTAGCAGTTACCCATGATTGGGTTAACTGACCTTAATGCACGTCAGTTCCTTTTCCTTTATTATATTATACGTATTCTTTTTCTATTCATTTTTCTAAGTCTAAGAACAAAGCAAATGCAGAGATAAATTATCAGAGAGAAATTGTGATATTGAGAAGGAGATTAAGAGTGAGTGATTGAAGAAAAACATCTAAACCTACAAATCTACACTTTATACTCTGGGTAAATTCTCCAAACCAAATTCTGTTTTATGTTGTTCAAGTTTCATAAATATGGCTTTCAAAGTTTTGTAAAGTCTCTGTAATTGGGAAAGGGTATGATTATGGGTTTGTATATGTGTTAAATGTTACCATATTGTATTTGATATATATATATATATATATATATATATATATATATATATATATATATATATATATATTATGTAAACCATATCATCAGTATCATAAAACATGTCGTATATGTTGCTCAAAACTTACAGAGTATGGGTTATGGCCATATAGCCTTATACGTGATTTTTAAAATGTTAAAACATAAATGTTTTTGTAAAATTTCCACTTTTATTTGATTATGCATGTTGATACGAAGAGACCAAAATTTAATTGAACAGATTCGATGTTATAACGAATCCGTAGTGTTAATTTTTATGAATTATGTTCAAAACCTTCAAGAACATCAAGAATAGTGAAATTTACATATTTTAATTCTATAATTATGTGTTTTAAATGATTAAAATCATTATATAAATATTGGGTAATGATTATGTATGAATTATATCATGTGGGTATGTCTAAATTCGTGTAGAAAATAAGAAATTGGTAGAAATTGGCATGATCTGCGATTTTTCGCGAACTATAAATTCTGCAACTGGTACGCTGCGTTACAGCGCCGGCTGCCTGCCTAATTCTCGCGCCGCAGCGCCACCGCACCGTAGTGCCAAGTCTCAAGCCGCAGCGCCACGGCGCCGCAGCGCGAAGACTTAGTACAACAGTGGCGCCGCAGCGCCACTCTCCAGAATGTTCATAAATGAATTATTTTTAAATGTTCAAGTCTAGCAATGTGATAGCAACTTAGTTTAAAGAACATAGAGATATGTTAGAAATATAATGAGATGTTAAAATAGATTCTTAACATGCAAATAACATAATTGCATGTGGACTGAATTATTAAATGCATAGTTAGCTTATTATTCGTGAAGTGTTTATTATGTGACAATAAGTGTGATAATTTAACTAAGTATAGTCATAACCAAAGTTAGACAAAAAGAATGAAGTTGCTATGATTAATTACGTTATAATTGACTGGTATTGTGAACGTAAATGATATGTAGGATTTAAATCAAGGAACGAGTTTAATTAACGTGTAATCTACGCACGAGGCAAGTTTTCTAACCCTACTTGTTATCATTAATCAAGTTATAAATCAAGTTCAGTTATTATGTTAAAGATTTACTATCTTTTCAAAATATGATTCTGTTATACAATAATTGTTCTATTGTATACCTATTAAGATTTGTTATTCATTATAAATATCATTTATTATTGAACCTTGTTAGACTAGTTAACCTTATTGATTCAACTAGTCCATAGTTGATGAACATTCTAAAATTCAGAACCCTTATTGAATTATCCAAACCAAACTTCCTTTGGTGCGGACTCTAATGTCAAACTGAGATGAACAACCCTGTATAGGGATTTCTTATGTGTTAGCGTTAAGATATTGTGCACAGTATGGTACTAAGGGCTGATCCCCCTAAGTACGAGTAGAAAGGTCCATAGTCTTATGACTGTTAAAGGTTTCAAGTATAACCCTTGCTAACCTAGGACATAGTTCAAGGTCTTATGACCCTCAGAAATCTTTTGATTCTTGTTATTCATTCTTGATTCAAAAGTTGAGCTTTTATTTTAGAAGTCTTTGATTCCCTCGCATGTTATTATACATTGTTATTTCATTATTTTATTTGTGGGCAATCATGCTCACTCTTGCTTAATAATAACATTGCAGTTAAGAACGAAAAGCACGACGAGCCTTCTACTAGTAAAGGCAAGGGCAAGGTTAACAAATGTTGAAGACTTATATTTATGAGATGTTGAATTTATATGTTAAGACTTAATGTTGTTAAGACTTATTAATTGTTTATGTTTCAGCACAGATGCTTAAGGTTAGTTTGACCTGGGATTGTATTTACTATTCAGATGTTGTAACCCCATAAGGGGAGGATTTTATTTCTATCTATTGCATGGTTTGCATTTATTATGGGTAGATAGATAGATGATATTTGTATAGTGAACACCAAATCCCGTGGAATTGAAGTACCCGAATTTGGGGGTGTCACAAGTTGGTATCAAAGCTTGTAGGTTATGAACCTTAGGTGGGGGAACAACCTTAGGTAGTAGCCTTATAGGAAGAACATAGAGATGGAAAACTCTTATCGAGTTCTAGGAAATGAATTTTTGTAATTCATTGAAGATAATAAAAGACTTTATGTGCTTATGTGTTAAATTATGTGCTCACTAGTACGACTTAGTAACTAAAACTTGAAATTTTATTTTCAGGATGTCGGATGTTGGAGGAACTAGTCGAGCTGGGGAGGAGGAACCCTGAGTACCTATAGTACCTACAGAGGAGGAATCTCGAGACATTCATGTCGTTAGGGAACAGTTGGTACAGAGGGAGTCATCTCCATTGATCACCGTTGTTGGTCAGGAGCATGAACCTGAGACTGATCCTGAGGAGGATCCTGAGGAGGAATTTGAGGAGGAAGAGAAAAAAGAGGAGTTTCCACAGCACTCCATTGATGCTGAGATGTACGACATATTATACGACCGTAACGTGGAGTTACAAGATGAGGTGCAGGATATGACTGAGCGGGCTATTATTCAGCAGATTACTCTAGAGCAGAAGGAGAGGGAGATTTCGACTCTTCACTCACGACTGGAAAATGTAGAATGAGATTTGGTCCACGAGAAGGGTCAAACCAAAGATAAGACCGCAGAGATAGAAAAGTTGAAGAAGGAACTGAAGGAAAGCTCTGAAAGGCTGATTATAGCAGAGGAAGGCTAGGTAAGAGAGTCATGTCATGCTGATCTTGCAGAAGAGGATGGTTGTGCAAAGAAGGCGAAGCTTGGGGAGACATACTCTACACTTAATCATGCAATGGATGAGGCCCAGGATCGAGTTTTGAGGTACCCCATCCAGTTCGAAGGACTTCCATCGTACATGCTGGATCGCAGGACGATGTCTCGCATCATGGAAGAGGAGCGTAGCAAGGCTATTTAGCGCCTTGACAGATAGTGATAGAATTTGTTTACTTATGGGATAAACTTGTCTATAATTTAGATGTAAATTCCGATGTAGTTATGAACAAAGGAATATTTTAATATTTAAATCCTGTGGATTCGTTATCTCAGGATAGTTGATGTAAATAGCAGTGATGCTATCGTCTGATGTTAAAACTTTTGATTTGAATGAATATATATCAAGTTGTTTGAGATAATGTGTTAAATAATTATATTAAATTGTTGAGTTAAGTCTTAACTATTTAAAGAATTTAATAGAGATTTAATAAGCATATATTTTAACAGAAATATGCCGCCAAGAAGAAGACAACAACGTCAACTAGCTCAGGAAGAGTCAACAAATAACAACAATAATGTTAATGCTAATCCTGTTCAGCAGTTGGTTAACTTACTGACTGGAGCAATGAATAATCAACCTCAAGATCCACCAAATACTATGTTTAAAGATTTCAAGGCGGTGGGACCGCCAGAGTTTAAAGGTTCCATGAACCCGATCGAGGCTTAAACATGGGATATGGAGATGGAGAAGGTTTTCGACGTTGCTAGGGTTAGAGAAGACCAGAAGACCGCTTTTGTAATATTTATGCTGAAATCTGAAGCTAGCTATTGGTGGCAAGCAAACAAAGTTCACGGAGGTGAAGGTGTAATTACTTGGGAAAGATTTAAAGAGATGTTCTTCGAGATGTATTTCCCGACCAGCTCGCAGAACTAGATGGAGGTTCAATTTCTGGAATTGAAGCAGGGAAATATGAGCGTACCTGACTATGCGGCTAGATTCAACGAGTTGGCGAGGTTCGCCTCATACCAAATACACACGGACGAGAGAAAAGCCAGAAGATTCGAACAAGGACTGAAGCCCTGGGTATACAGCAAAGTATCAATGTTTCAAATAAACACATTTATCGGAGTACTGGAAAAGGCCATCCTCACTGAAGGTGGAAGCTATGCGGTGACCAAGTACAATCAAGATCAGAAGAAGAAGAAGAGTGAAAGTGAAGGAAATAACAAGGCTAGTGGAAGTGGCACAGGAGGTGGTAATTTTAATCAGAAGAAAAGGTGGAATGACAACTCATCATCGGGGAATCAACAAGGAAGTCAGAAGAAAAGAATCGAAGCATGCCCGACCTACAGGAAAGCTCATCTGGGAGTTTGTATGAAGGGAAAAAGAGTGTGCTACAATTGTGGTCAGGAAGGCCACATAGCACCTAATTGACCTAACCCAAAGAAGGGTGCTTGCTTCACTTGTGGTTCAAAGGACCACCTGGCAAGAGATTGTCCTAAGAAGGGATCGGGAGGGGCAGGACCAGGAGGAAACCGGGGAAACAACAGTGGAAATGCTTTGACTATCACCGGACCAACCGCAACCAACCGACCGACCGCCAGGACTTTCAACATAACGATGCAGGATGCAGTTCAGTCTCGTGATGTGGTGTCAGGTATCATTTCGATCAATAAAATTAATGCTTATGTTTTATTTGATTCGGGTGCTACTTGTTCCTTTATATCCGATGACTTTGCTAATAGTTTAGATTTGCTTAAGGATGAGTTGGAATATCCCATGAATATAGAAATTGCGAATAGAGAGATAATCACTGTTAAGTACGTGTATAAGAACTGTATATTGGATATTAAGGGTAATATCATGAACGTAGATCTTATCCCTATTCGACTTAGGGAATTTGACGTTATATTGGGAATGGACTGGTTATTCAATTACGGGGCTGTAATTGATTGCTAAAAGAAGCGTATTAACCTTATGACTCCGTCAAAGGTTGTGTTTTATAGTAGCAAGTCACCTAGACAAGCGAGTTGTCTGATGATGATGCAGGCCAGGAAGTTATTAAGACAATGCTGTGTAGGATACTTAGCTTATATAGTCAACAGTCGAAAAGAGAATCCAAAGGTAGAAGAAATACCGATTGTAAGGGACTTCGTCGACGTATTTCCAGACGATTTGCCAGGACTTCCACCAGATAGAGAGGTAGATTTTGTGATCGATTTGGCACCCGGAACTGCTCCAATATCGAAGGCACCATATCGAATGGCACCAGTAGAGATAAAAGAATTAATGGTACAACTACAAGAATTGCTGGACAAGAAGTACATTCAACCGAGTGTATCACTGTGGGGAGCGCCGGTGCTATTTGTGAAAAAGAAGGACGGATTGATGCGGCTCTACATTGACTATAGAGAACTGAATAAGGTCACGATTAAGAACAGATATCCATTACCGAGGATCGACGACCTGTTTGATCAATTGAAGGGAGCGAGATACTTTTCCAAGATAGACTTGAGAAGCGGTTATCATCAACTGAAGGTGAGGCCAGAGGATGTACCGAAGACAGCGTTCAGAACACGATATGGTCACTTCGAATTTTTGGTAATGTCATTTGGTCTAACGAATGCTCCTGCAGCATTTATGGGACTAATGAATGGTGTGTTCAAGCCATTTTTAGACAAGTTCGTAGTGGTATTTATAGACGACATTTTGGTTTATTCGAAAACCAAGGAAGAACATGAAGAGCATTTAAGATTAACATTGGAAGTATTGAGAAGAGAAAAGTTGTATGCCAAGTTTTTGAAATGCGAATTTTGGATTTAACGAGTGCAATTTCTTGGGCACGTGATCGATAAAAATGGAATTTTAGTAGATCCATCCAAAGTCGAAGCCGTGATTAACTGGGATCAGCCGAGGACGCCATCGGAAGTACGAAGTTTTCTTGGATTGACAGGATATTATAGAAGATTCATTCAAGACTTTTCCAAGATCGCAACTCCGCTAACGAATTTAACTCGAAAAGCTATGAAATTTGTTTGGACAGATAAGTGTGAGGAAAGTTTTCAAGAATTGAAGAAGAGGTTGAGTACGGCACCTGTGTTATCTCTCCCGGATGATACAAGAAACTTTGTTATTTTTAGTGATGTGTCGCATAAAGGACTTGACTGTGTGCTTATGCAAAACGGCAGAGTCATTGCATATGCATCACGACAACTGAAGGATTACGAGAAAAGATATCCAACCCACGACTTGGAGTTAGCTATAGTAGTTTTTGCTTTAAAAATTTGGAGGCACTATCTCTACGGGGAGAAGTGTGGAATATATACAGACCACAAGAGTCTAAACTATATTTTTACACAGAAGGACTTAAATATGCGTCAAAGAAGTTGGTTAGAGTTAATTGAGGACTACAACTGTGAGATTTTATACCATCCGGGTAAGGCGAATGTCGTTGCCGATGCCTTAAGTAGAAAGGGTCAGGAGAAGTTGATGATGTTGACCGTTCAAGAGGAGCTAATTTCAGAAATAGAGAAACTGGAGTTGGAAGTAAAGTATCCTATGAAAATTGATGAGAAGCTATTCCAGATGCAATCTGGTACAATCCTACTGGATAAAGTTAAGGAGGCTCAACTTCAGGACGAGGAATGCAAAAAGGTGATAAGAAAGATATCTGAAGGAACCGAACAAAGATTTAAGATGGATAAGGAAGGAATACTGAGATTTGAGAGTAGAATTTGGGTACCGCCAGTACAAGAGATTAAGGAAGACATTTTGAGCGAGGCTCATAGTTCACGATATTTGATTCACCCTGGTAGTACCAAGATGTACCAAGATCTTCAACAACATTTCTGATGGCCGAATTTGAAACATGATGTTGCAGAATGTGTTGCCAAGTGTCTGGCCTGTCAGAAAGTGAAAGTAGAATATCAGAGACCGAGTGGATTGCTACAACCGTTGGAGATCCCAGAATGGAAATGGGAACATATTATAATGGACTTCGTGGTTGGCCTTCCGACGACTCAGAAAGGCTATGACGCAGTATGGGTTATCGTTGACCGACTGACAAAATCCGCACACTTCCTTCTGATAAAAATCAGATTTAACTTAGATCAGTTGGCAAGGTTATATGTAAAAGAGATTGTTTCGAGGCACGGAGTGCTAGTGTCAATTATTTCAGATAGGGATCCGCGCTTTACATCAAACTTCTGGAAACGTCTACAGGAATGCATGGGTACACAATTGCGGATGAGTATGGCATATCACCCTTAGACAGATGGATAGAGTGAAAGAACGATTCAGCCCTTAGAAGATATGCTAAGAGCCTGTGTGATGGACTTTAAAGGAAATTGGGATGATCACCTACCGTTAGTAGAGTTCGGCTACAACAACAGTTACCACGCTAGTATTGGCATACTGCCTTATGAAGCGTTATATGGCAGAAAGTGCAGAACTCCGCTTTTCTGGGATGAAGTTGGTGAAAGGCAATTGCTTGGGTCAGAATTGGTACAGCAGACAACAGAAATTGTCAAAGTTATCCGAGCACGACTGGTAGCAGCTCAAGATAGACAGAAGAAATACGCTGATTCACATCGTAAGAATATTAAGTTTGAACTGGGTAGTTACGTATTCTTAAAGGTCTCTCCCTGGAAGGGAAAGATCATATTCGAAAAGAAAAGAAAATTGAGTCCAAGATTCATTGGACCCTTTGAAGTACTACGAAGAATCGGAGAAGTCGCGTACGCGGTAGCCCTACCTCCAGCACTTGAGAATATCCACAACGTCTTTCACGTTTCTATTTTACGACCCTACAAACCCGATTACAAGCATGTAATTGAATACGAACCCCTATATTTTGAAAAAGACTTATCTTACGAAGAAATTCCTGTTCAAATAGTTGACAGAAAAGAACAAGTCCTCAGAAATAAAGTAATACCTTCTGTTAAGGTAATTTGGAAGAACCACAACACTGAAGAAGCTACGTGAGAACTCGAAGAGAATATGATGAAGAATTACCCTCATTTAATTACTTAATTATGTGTAAGCGATTCTGGGGACATAATCTTTGTAAAGGGGGAGAATGTGACGGATTGAATTTATTGAGTCGTGATTCTGGGGACAGAATCTTTTAAGGGGGGAAAGATGTGACGAACGAGATTTTTGTAATTTAATTTTAATATTTATTGAAGTAAATAAATATTTTCGATGATTTAATTATTAGATTAAATAATTAATTGATGCAATTATGATATATTAATTTAATTATATGAGTTATATTTATTGAATTAATGTAGATAATTTTATTATTCAAAGTATGTAATTATGTGAGTTCATTAAATTAAATAAAATATTTAATAAGCCTAATATTATTTTATAATTAATGAGAAAATTAATTATATGACTGTGAATTAATGAGAAATTTTTATATTTTATTTATATTAAATTAAATAACATATTTGAGTTATTGTATAACTGGGTGTGACACGATTTAAACTATAGTATAAGAGATTTATTAAATCAAATGATTTTGAATCAATTAAGCCTAGCCAAACATGGCCTTAATGGGAGTTATTAGCAGTTACCCATGATTGGGTTAACTGACCTTAATGCGCGTCAGTTCCTTTTCCTTTATTATATTATACGTATTCTTTTTCTATTCTTTTTTCTAAGTCTAAGAACAAAGCAAATGCAGAGATAAATTATCAGAGAGAAATTGTGATATTGAGAAGGAGATTAAGAGTGAGTGATTGAAGAAAAGCATCTAAACCTACAAATCTACACTTTATACTCTACACTTTATACTCTGGGTAAATTCTCCAAACCAAATTCTATTTTACGTTGTTTAAGTTTCATAAATATGGCTTTCAAAGTTTTGTAAAGTCTCTGTAATTGGGAAAGGGTATGATTATGGGTTTGTATATGTGTTAAATGTTACCATATTGTATTTGATTATATATATATATATATATATATATATATATATATATATATTATGTAAACCATATCATCAGTATCATAAAACATGTCGTATATGTTGCTCAAAACTTACAGAGTATGGGTTATGGCCATATGGCCTTATACGTGATTTTTAATATGTCAAACATAAATGTTTTTGTAAAATTTCCACTTTTATTTGATTATGCATGTTGATACGAAGAGACCAAACTTTAATTGAACGGATTCGATGTTATAACGAATCCGTAGTGTTAATTTTTATGAATTATGTTCAAAACCTTCAAGAACATCAAGAATAGTGAAATTTACATATTTTAATTCTATAATTATGTATTTTAAATGGTTAAAATCATTATATAAATATTGGGTAATGATTATGTATGAATTATATCATGTGGGTATGTCTAAATTCGTGTAGAAAATAAGAAATTGGTAGAAATTGGCATGTTCTGCGATTTTTCGCGAACTGTAAATTCTGCAACTGGTACACCGCGTCGCAGCGCCGGCTGCCTGCCTAATTCCCGAGCCGCAGCGCCACCGCGCCGCAGCTCCAGGTCTCAAGCCGCAGTGCCACGGCGCTGTAGCGCGAAGACTTAGTACAATAGTGGCGCCGCAGCGCCACTCTCCAGAATGTTCAGAAATGAATTATTTTTAAATGTTCAAGTCTAGCAATGTGATATCAACTTAGTTTAAAGAACATAGAGATATGTTAGAAATATAATGAGATGTTAAAATAGATTCTTAACATGCAAATAACATAATTGCATGTGGACTGAATTATTAAATGCATAGTTAGCTTATTATTCGTGAAGTGTTTATTATGTGACAATAAGTGTGATAATTTAACTAAGTATAGTCATAACCAAAGTTAGACAAAAAGAATGAAGTTGCTATGATTAATTACGTTATAATTGACTGGTATTGTGAACGTAAATGATATGTAGGGTTTAAATCAAGGAACGAGTTTAATTAACGTGTAATCTACGCACGAGGCAAGTTTTCTAACCCTACTTGTTATCATTAATCAAGTTATAAATCAAGTTCAGTTGTTATGTTAAAGATTTACTATCTTTTCAAAATATGATTCTGTTATACAATAATTGTTCTATTGTATACCTATTGAGATTTGTTATTCATTATAAATATCATTTATTATTGAACCTTGTTAGACTAGTTAACCTTATTGATTCAACTAGTCCATAATTGATGAACATTCTAAAATTCAGAACCCTTATTGAATTATCCAAACCAAACTTCCTTTGGTGCGGACTCTAATGTCAAACTGAGATGAACAACCATGTATAGGGATTTCTTATGTGTTAGCGTTAAGATATTGTGCACAGTATGGTACTAAGGGCTGATCCCCCTAAGTACGAGTAGAAAGGTCCATAGTCTTATGACTGTTAAAGGTTTCAAGTATAACCCTTGCTAACCTAGGACATAGTTCAAGGTCTTATGACCCTCAGAAATCTTTTGATTCTTGTTATTCATTCTTGATTCAAAAGTTGAGCTTTTATTTTAGAAGTCTTTGATTCCCTCGCATGTTATTATACATTGTTATTTCATTATTTTATTTGTGGGCAATCATGCTCACTCTTGCTTAATAATAACATTGCAGTTAAGAACGAAAAGCACGACGAGCCTTCTACTAGTAAAGGCAAGGGCAAGGTTAACAAATGTTGAAGACTTATATTTATGAGATGTTGAATTTATATGTTAAGACTTAATGTTGTTAAGACTTATTAATTGTTTATGTTTCAGCACAGATGCTTAAGGTTAGTTTGACCTGGGATTGTATTTACTATTCGGATGTTGTAACCCCATAAGGGGAGGATTTTATTTCTATCTATTGCATGGTTTGCATTTATTATGGGTAGATTGATAGATGATATTTGTACAGTGAACACCAAATCCCGTAGAATTGAAGTACTCGGATTTGGGGGTGTCACAAGTAATCTTTCAACTTTAACTTTTACAGTCATACAACCATAATGACTGCAAGGTACTTAGGGGGATCAACCCTTCGTACATGTATTGTATGCAAACATTTCAGCGCAAAGTACAAAACTAAGCGTAACCCTATAAAATAGGGTTGTTCATCTCAGTATTTCGAGTACAAGTCCGCCCCAAAGTCAGTTTGGTTTGGATACACTTCAAGGTAATTTGAAATTCAACGAACATCAACTAAGGATTAGTTGAATAAAAGGTAATAACACTCGGTTATTACATAATCATAACTGAATAAACATTTCTTTCTAAGTTCATGCTTTAGGAATAATTCTAATAGCATAACAATTGAATAATCTATCATACCTTGCTTTGAACAATATAAAGCTAAGGTTACATCTTAAAATTTAATATCAAGCATGCACAACAAATAATAACTTAAACAATAAACTGATTCAACAGAATAACGATACTTGCATGCTAATAGAACCAGTTTAGATATACAACCAAACTTGTTCAACGAGAATAAGCTAACTCAACGAAAGTGTAGAGTTAGAAGAAATTTCGTAATTGAAATCAATTTTGAAACAATAACATTTCTCAATATAAAAAGATAGGTTTAGAAACTTGCCTTGCGCGTAGATTAAACCGTTAATAATCCAAATCACAGTTATCCTATATACATATGTTAACATGACATAATCAGTCAGTAACAACATGTTAGTTCTCAGAGGGCACAATAGATCTAGAAGGGAGGGTTGAATAGATCCTTTTCTTTTCAAATACTTTTCTGGATTATGATGTATTGTTCATATTTGAGTATATGACAAACATAGAATCTTTTCAAGCACAGCGGAATAAGTAAAAGATTCCCCTTCATTGATATATTCATAGTCATACATACATTGTTCATTAGGTTAGTTTAGTTGTAAGCAGTTAAGACATACATAGCAGTTATAGCAGTTATAGACATAATGTAAATGACATATTATAAAAGACACAAGGGGTTTTAAGTGGTTCAGAGACTCAAGCTCCTAATCCACTCTTCTGCTTTCAACTAGCAGGATTTCCACTAAGGAAGGGCAGCACCCTGAATCTCTACGATTCCTTCAAGGCCAGCAGCCTTGGGACTTCAGTTCACTAAGAACTCTTCAAGGCCAGCAGCCTTGGGACTCCTCTTGTTCCCTAGGAACTCTTCAAGCGCAGCAGGCTTGGAACTTCGTTTAGTCCCTCTGGACAAGGACCCTTTGGCCCTGCTTTGTTTAGTCCCTCCAGACAAGGACCCTTCAGGCCCTGGCTTCGTTGAGTTGTTTGTTTGTTGTTGTTGGAGTCGGTGCTGAGTTGCTAAGATGTCTTCATGCTCTGAACATCTTCTATCTTTAGCAGCTTGGCTTGATCATCCTTAAAGAGCAGTTGAGTGTTGCATGATGCTCAGCTTCTTAGGTTTCTCAACTACTCCGGATGACCCTTTGATGAACTGCCTTGAAGATCTTTCTCCCTGGTACTTGATGGCTACACATGAGAGGCTTCTAAGATGACTGTAAGCTCTTCTCTTAGGTACTTAGAAGCTTTCTCATGCTTGACACCAAGATGGCTTTTGTGATCTCCCTTCTTGCTACTTGATGCCTTCTCATGATGGACTTGCTAAGATGACTGTAGCCTCTTCTCTATTGTACTTAGAGTCTTCCCATGATGGACATCCAGATGGCATGATGCTCTCCTTTCTCTCGACAGTTCAGAACACTCTTCATGTAGTAGAACTCTCACTTCTACATAGTAGAACTCACACTTCTACTTCTTTGTTGATCTGACTTCTGAGTGTTCTTGGTGGATCGTAGAGTGAGTCCCTTTACTCACTATCTCTTGATTCGATCAGTCCACCTTCTCTCCAAAACTCACAACTCTAGCTTTTTTTTGATCTTTGAAGCTCTTCTCTATTTATGCACCTTCCCAATCTTTCCGTTGGAAAGTAGCCGTTGGAAGCTATTCAAATGTCTTCGCAGATCTCGAGTTGCTTGATGTAGACTGCTTGATGTGACTTGTCAAATTTTATCTGACGCTGCAGTCTACTTTTTCACCTACCCTGTCAGATGTATCACTTTACTGTCTTGGGCAGGTTGAAGACTTTATTACTTCTGATTTCTAGATCAGAGGTTGTCCTTTTGCATCGACGCTCTCAATAAGCACTTGTTTGAATATTATCCTTCAGATTGAACCGTTGCCACTGCTTCAGTCTTCAGGTATTCGAACTCTACGATTCTGATGCATGTCTTCAAGGACCTGAACGTAGTGTCTTGTTGAGTGTTGCTCGTTGACTAGAAGAGTTAACACTACGATCTGGAAGAGTGTTGATTGGATCTTCAGTGTAGAACACCTCTTCCTGTATTGTGCAGTGCTTCAATACTTCTGTTCGCCTCAACTGTTCTCAGATATTGATGGCCTAATTCCTTACCCTGGTCCCCTTCTGTCCAGCTTACTTTCTCCTTGTGATCTCCTGTTCACTTATCATCAATGATCTGACCCAACACTTAATCACTTTAGCCTTGCTTATCAGAGGCTGACCAGTATCTCGGTTCACCTTCCATCAGTCCCTTCTTTGTTTGGCAAACACTACGATCTTGGTTGCTTCCAAGATCATTGTCTTCTATTCTCTTGACAGCTACTGCATTAGCTGACTTTTCCTTAGTCAGCTGCTGAAGTCTTCATTGGATCTCCTTGTGGAAGACTCCATCACGAGTGGCCTTTCAACTCAATCTTGATGCTGATTGGATTGTTGCTTAGTTCTTCTGCTAGCCTGCATGCCATTCGTTGAGTGCTCTCTGGTTCCCTTGCTGTGGATTGCATCTTTGCAGTGCCAACCAGAGGCTTTGTACATTTGAATATTCTGGGAGTGCTCATTCGTTGAGAACCGTATCTGCTCTACGATTCTGACTTAGCATTGTGAGCACCTCTTTTGGAGTCGTAGTTCTTCACTCTACGATTTAGTTTCGGCTGTGCAGACACTACGATCCCGAGATCAGATCTTGACACTCTACGATTACTGCCTTGTGTTTGTTGTCTTCATCTGATCTTGCCCGACTACGATCTCTGCATTCATTCAATGGACTCTACGATCTCAGAGTGTAGCCTACGATCCTTGTCTTTGCTTTGGCATCGCTAGACTCTACGACTATGAGTGTAGTCTAATTTTCATACTTGGCTTTGGCAGATGGTCGTTCGGCTCATAGACAGGCTGTCTCTACGATTCTGAACATGACTTCCTCAGCATACTACGATCCATCTTCGTTTCCCCTGGAAATCTACGAACTCCGAGATCTCACTATCTTACATACTCCTATTCTGCCTCGATAGCTCCCGAGTTACCTTTGACTCTCCTGGTAGACTACGACTTCTGGTGCAGTGCTCGACGATCAGACAAGCCTATCTATTACATCATAAGATCAACCTAACAAGCTTGATCTTTCTATGTTTATAGTCCTTGTACATCATTTCTTTTTAAGGACCTTACAAAGCTGTTTTGCTTATGTAGGATCAACCTAACATATTTGATCAATTCATTCTAAGTCCTTGTACATATATTTCTATTATCTATCAAAGGACTTTACAGCTTTTCTTTATGCAAGCATACTTGCATATTCATTCATATATATCATAATCAAATCATATATTAAATAGGAATATCATTCACATGTTTATTTCTGACACAACATACTATATCTCTACATCACGTATGCTTTGATTCTAAATCGCATAATCAAATTCTATCCAATAAAACTAATAACAATATTTGTTAATTAGTAATTCCATGTTCACTCATAGTATTAACATACTATAATACGAAAAATACATACTCAACATTTATCATATATCATTCCATAAAAAATCAGACTTTTGTGCAAGACAAAAGTCGTTTTTGAACTTTCTGTTAAGTGGCGCCGCGGCGCCACAGTTTGAACTGTGGGTCGCGCTACGGTGCTGACGTGGCGCTGCGGCGCGAGGTCCGGCGCTCCGGCGCTGACTTCAGCGCTGCGACGTGAAGCCTGGCTGGCGCGCGACTTTTGGCGCTAAGGCGCGAAACTTGACGCTAGAGCGTGAATTTTGACGCTGGGGCGTCGAAACTCACAGAACCAAAACGAATAACAGAGCCAAAGCTACTGTCTTAAATTGGTAACAACAATTCACCCCAAACAACATGTATTACTAATATAAATTATACATAAATGTTAACAATCACCCATATGCTAATTATTAACAATTGAACAACGATTTTAGAAACACTGTTTATCTTAGAAACCAAAATTTTAAAACTCAAAACTCCATTGATGATATATCTTGATATAGTGACTGTAATTCCATGCTTATAACCAAATTAATACCTTTGAAATACCAACATACCAATATATAGCACAATTAACATGTATAGTTCAATTCCTCAGTTAGCATACACAAATTTTGATATTTCCACAAAACATACTTTCATACATGAATATCTTCTGTGAAAACTAATTCCTTTTCTTTAACACGTAATTAACATAAAATCTTATATAAATGTTAAACATACAATCACCTATCAATATATGTTAGTATAACAATTACTAAAACATAGTTTACAAGAATTTTGTAAAAACCTTATACATAGTGAAGTTAAAGAACACAGAGACTAAAACTCACGTCGTTAATACACACACACACACACACACACACACACACACACACACACACACACACACACACATATATATATATATATATATATATATATATAAGGGTTATGATCCTTCCTTTTGTTGCTTAAGAACTCCAATTCTCTCACCAACCTTCCTCAAGCTCTGATGGTTTTCTCTCAAACTCTCTGAACTTTTCATTTCTCCTTTCTTACTTCTCTCAGTAATAGACTAGGTACTAACACTGAGCGTAAACCAAAACTGATAATAGTATACGTAAAATAAAACTGATATGGCAATAATAAGCCTACTTATTATATCAGTTATCAAACATATAACGTATACTTTATAAATTTTATTTATTATTTTATTTATTTAATTTATATATATATATATATATATATATATATATATATTATAATTAAAAAGAAATCCAAAAGCCATAAGGATTTGTTTGGCCACCCATTTAAAAAAATAAAGGATTAATACTTAAGCCTTGTTTGGGTAAAAATAAAATAAACTATTTTAATTTATTTTAATAACTCTTATAATATAGTTATTTGTCACACATTATTTAATAATAATTTATTAAATAATTTACTTAATCACATAACTCAATCCACATAACACATTAATTATTTAACAAATAAATAATTAACTAATCACATTAATTATTTAACAAATAAATAATTAACTAAATCAACTTAATCAAATTGAACAATTACTTATTCAATAATAAACAAATCCAATAAATATTTATAATTTACATTTAAAAATCTGGAATGTTACATCATTCCCCTCTTAAAAGGATTCTGTCCCCAGAATCACAACTCAAACAACACATTCGTTACAACAGTCCAATCCTCATTAATGCCATGCAAACGGTGACAGTGATAACAATCAACTGTTATCTTTGTAATTATTACCGGTCAAAGTTAATATTTAGATATTATTTTCCTAATGGATCAGCCTAAATCAGAGGCCCAATACATTTAAGACATGTGGGCAAGGAAATCGCGCCTTGCTCGCTTAGGGTTTCGTGTTGGCTGAGGATGAGAGAAATCCACGAAGAATACGGAATTGATTGGTTGATTGTAGAGGGGAGAACGACAGGTGGGCGACTACTCCAACGACGCGTGGCAGAACCCCTAGAATCCGGAAACCGTGTTAGGGTTATTGGGATTCCAAGAGCCTTCTTCGGTTCTTCGAGTTGAGAGAGTGTTCGAATCTTGTTAGTGCTTTTTAGGTGGAATATCCGAGCCTTAAGCTACTAAAAGAGTCCGAGTCTTGTGTCCGGAGAGCAGTCCCCTTTCCAAATGGAATGGAAGGGGTATTTATAGGGTATTCTGGAAAGTAGTCATGTGCAAGGCACATGCCTTCAGGGAAATTTCAGAAATACCCTTTAGTCCTTAGAGTAATGCCCATATTGCCCTATCCTTCTAGCCACCAATCCAATCCCTCAATCAATTCCCAAAATGAGCCGCCTCCACGAGCCTTCCGCCTCGGGACACGTGGAGGCTTCTCCCGGTCTAGCATATTTATTTCTGACTTTTTCATCTTCATTCCATTAGGTTATGCGAACCCTAACTTGCACATTTAATGAGGTCGTGGAACCCTAATTGTGCATTTAATTTAATTAGGTCATGTGAACCCTAATTTTGCACATGGGCCCACATTTGCCCCCTGCGCGAGAGTCGCATTTCCAAATAGATGATCGCGCAAGAACACTTTCAGCTTTTAGACGATTCTGCGTGACTTCACTTCACGGGTCTTGAAGACCATGGTCCTAGTAAAAGGAAAAATACTCGTGAGCCAAACCCTTGGATTTGTTTATTTATTTATTTTTTCTGGAAATTGAAAACAAGAAAAATAATCAAATAGCATTCAATAAATAAAAGAAATTTTTATTATTTTGGGTATACAAAATCTTTCTTTTTTTATCAAACCAAATAAAATTAAATCTCAATTTTATTTTGGAAATCAAAGACTGGATTTTATTTTGGAAATAAAATCAAATCTTTCTTTATTTTGAAAATGAAATCAAATATTTTGGATTTTGGAAATAAAATCCAATCTTTCTTTATTTTAAACCCCAAATCTTTATTTATTTGATATATATATATATATATATATATATATATATGAGCCATTTTCGAAAATCATCTCTTCTCTTTTGAATAAAATCAAGCTTTAATCTTATTCTTCTCTTGGGAATAAAATCAAGCTTTAATCTTATTCTTTTCGAAAAAATATAAACTTTTTACTTATCTTTATTTTGGAGAAGTAAGAAGTCTCTATTCATAATCCCTCGCCGCATGTCTTGCTTCTGATTAGGTGAAAGATCAGTCATTCATCCCAAGCAGTTGATTCGATAGAGCAACAGGATCTCAAAGGTATGAGGGAATAATCCATATCTGTTCGAGCCCAATAGGGCCGAACCTTAGCCTCTGTTCTTCTTTTTCATCATTTTTTTTTTGAAGGAGACAACCCCCCTAGGTGGAGGCGGAACCTTATAGGGCGCCGAACCCTTTTTTTTTTTTTTTTTTTTTTTTTTTTTTTTTTTTTTTGAAGGAGCAGCCCCTAGGTGGTGGCCGAACCCTATAGGAGCCGAACCCTATAGGGCGCCGAACCCTAGGGCTGAGCCTTTTTTTTTTTTTTTTTTTTTTTTTTTGAAGGAGCAGCCCCTAGGTGGTGGCCGAACCCTATAGGAGCCGAACCCTATAGGGCGCCGAACCCTAGGGCTGAGCCTTTTTTTTTTTTTTTTTTTTTTTTGAAGGAGCAGCCCCTAGGTGGTGGCCGAACCCTATAGGAGCCGAACCCTATAGGGCGCCGAACCCTAGGGCTGAGCTTTTTTTTTTTTTCTTTTTTTTTTTTTTTTTTTTTTTTTTTTAAGGAGCAGCCCCTAGGTGGTGGCCGAACCCTATAGGAGCCGAACCCTATAGGGCGCCGAACCCTAGGGCTGAGCCCCTTTTTTTTTTTTTTTTTTTTTGAAGGAGCAGCCCCTAGGTGGTGGCCGAACCCTATAGGAGCCGAGCCCTATAGGGCGCCGAACCCAAGGGCTGAGCCTTTTTTTTTTTTTTTTTTTTTTTTTTTTTTTTTGAACTTCCGAGCCCTAATACCTTGAGTACATCTTGGTTTTTTCCTCGGATAATGAAGTGTGGCTTTACATTTTTCCTTGACGAAAACGCGAAAAGAGAAAAATTGATATGCTTGCATGCTACGAAACCACTCCAGATGACCGCACCTCTAGGGGGCGAACCCTAGGGAGGCCGAACCCTAGGGGGCCGAACCCTAGGGGGGCCGAACCCTAGGGGGTGAACTCTAGGCAGAAATTCACGTTTTTGGACGAAAAAATGAAGTTCGGGACGACGAGCCTCTACTATTAGAAGCGTCATTTGGAGTTTTGGGGCCTATAATATATCAAAACGACCGTATCGACGAGCCCTTCAAAACTCATGGCGTAGCCATGACCTATGCTGTTTTAAGTCCAAAAAAGGCTCCGAAGGATGGATTTTGGCTGTCCGAAGTTTTTTTGAAAATTTTCGGGAATTTTTTCTTGCATAAATGTACTCCTTCAATCTTTCTGACATTGTTTCTTCTTGTTTTCAGGTGTTTTGAAGCTCAACTATTGGACGTTCGCTCCTTATTGCTATGGTGAGTACTTCGTGTTCATATAGTTTACTTGACATTCTTGATATGCTTTCCTTACACTTGTTATAATGAACTTCCCCTTGCTTGTAGGCCTTCTCTCCCGAATGCTCTGCAGAACTAAGAACTCCCAATGAATCCCCATTCATCACTGATTGGGGGAGAGCCCCCTTCTTTGGTCCTTCTGACGTCTTTTGGGATAGAGTTAGAGACTATGACCGTACGAGTTTTCCACCCCCAGAAAAAGAAGGCTTGTTTCTGTATGCCCCAGCTTCTGGAGGTTGGGATGACTTTCCTCATGCCGATTGTATTCCCCGCCTATGCATAGAGAAGCAAGAGTACCCATTCAGTCCCCTTCGCTTCCTGTCAGATTCATCTGCTCGCATTCAAGGATGGCAAGATTGGACCGACGAGATCCTTGACAACGCTGAATATGTGGAAATACTGAAGAATGCGAGTATCTTTCGTTGTGTTCAACTGTGTAGAGACCTACGAATTTACCAGGATCATAACGCACTTACTGTGTTGATCTCACGATGGTGTTCCTCTACTTGCACATTCATCACTGCCTGGGGGGAATTCACCCCTACTCTAGAGGATGTTTATGCCCTCTACCAGTAAGTTTTCTTCTTTTATTCCTTTCATTCATTCTCATTTTTTTTTATATATATATATTTATTTTTATTTTATTTTTTTTAATTTTTTTTTTTTGAATCTCGTCTTGTAGCCTTCCCATTGTTGCTTCGAACTCCTGCGGCCCTTCTAACATGTCCACTAGAGATAACGAATGCGTTGCCTACTTGATGGAAGCCTTCAGGCAATCTTCCCACTTCACTTCCCGCTTCAAGGGTGATACGCTCCTTCCGGATTTCGAGAGTTCAGGTCGGCAAAAGAATTCTTGGTTATCCTGGGTGCGCTATTTCTTCCGTGATTACAAGACCAACCAGTGGAACAGCTCAGTTTACGATAAGTCTGTTCTTGCCTTCCGTGAAGAGACTTGCCCCTTTCCTCTGGCAGCTTATCTAGTTATGTGGTTGTCCCGTTTCATCTTCCCTGGGTCTCCCATAGACGGTCCTTCTGCCCGTATGTTTAGTTTGGCGGCATTGTTATCCCGAGGCTCGGAGATTCCCCTTGCTCCTCTCTTCCTAGGGACCTTATATCGTCGCCTAGACGAAACAACCCTTGCCATGAAAGAATCTGTTGGGAGGTAATCACTTTCATATTTTATATTTAATTGTCATTCAAACTGCCTTTCTTTTCCTTCAACCTTTTCTATAATATATATATATATATATATATATATATATATATTTGTTTTTTATTTACTCAGGTATGATGTCAGTTGCTTCATTCCATGCTCCTTCCTTCAGATCTTTCTTTTCGAGCGCTTTCCGGGCTATTCCGATCTTGAACATCTTTCTACAAGAAAGAAAAAATCTCATTCTCTCCCACCACGCAACATCATTCCTCGCATGCTACGCTGGATTGATCACCGTTCTAGTCCTGACAGTACGGATTTGCGACATTTCCTTGATGATTATTCATGCTTCACTGCTCGTCCTTATACCGTCGTTTCAGGGGGTTGCGGTCATCTACCTCACTTCTACAAGCATAAATTTCGTACCTTCTCCAACCTCAGCAGAAATAGTTTGAGTGGCTCCGCACTGTCTTGGTTCGTTTTCCTTCGGTCCACAGAGCTTCCATATTTCCTTGAGAATAATAGTTTTGGTACTGTACTATATTCTCCTCACAGGGTCATGAGACAATTCGGATACGACCAGGAACGCCCTTTCGGTCACACCTGCCGGGGGAATTATGAGGATGTTCTTCTCAATTTCGTCTCTACTTCCTCCTCTTTTACATGGGCATTTCCGAGGCCATCAAGTGATCCCCATAGACCCCTTCCTTTTGTCATACCAGATGACTCCCGAAGCGGGCGATATACCGCTGGAGAACGTAATTATTGGCAAGTCAACCTTAAAAGATGGGAGGATGATACCTTGATTTGTTCATTGCCGGTCTCTATTTCACAACGTCTTCAATGGGGCCGGCTGCTATGCTCTCCCAAGCCCAATGTTCGCTCAGCACTTTGGCCAGCCAGTAGCCGCTTGGCTGAGCGTGACATTTTGATGCCTAAGTCGTCTCCCCCTAAGCAGATCATTCCATCACAGGTTCCCACTACTTCCAGGAGTCTTCCACCACGGGCTCCATTTCGGGTGTCCTCTCTAGCTCCTCCCCCGGGATCCTCTGATGCCGAGGAGATGAGAGTTACTCGTTCTAAAACGAGAGCAGCTACTACTACTGATTCTGAGATAGCTCCTCCTATTGCTTCTGCCGTGGTTCCAGTCAGTCGTCCTCCTATCAGGCTTATCATAAAGCCATTAGCAAAACGCCCTCTCGATAATGTTGATCCTAGTATCCCGGCAGCCGAGGATCCGATTAAGAAGCGTCGTAGAAATTTGGTAATTTGTCGTACTATTCTCAATTTTCTTTCATCCCTTGTATTACTGCTTTCACATATCATTGAGTAATTATTTCCTTTATTATTATTATTATTATTATTTTTTTATTTTAGGTTACCGTGGTTGATGAAGATGATGATGATGATGATGTTCCTCTTGGGTTAATGTATAGTACTTCAAATGAGGCTTCCTCGGCGGCTTTCGCGGCGGCTTCCGCGGCGGCTTCCACTAATCGTGACCCCGTCCAACCGATCCTTGTTGATATTGAGTCATCTACTCCTCGCGACGATTGTGTTAGTCTGGATGCTAAGGATACTTTGTCTGATGTAAGCTCGAGTCCTGCTGTGGGTGATACAGCAATTTCTTTAAACCTTCCTATTCATCCTCCCCATGATGAGTCTGAAGATGTTGATGAGACTCTTACTTCCCCGAGGGAGAATCATTCTGAAACTATTGGTGATGTTCATCCTCCCCAGAAGGATTCTACCGAGGTGGTGATTGCTCGGGAGGGCATTGTTAATAGTACTTTGGATGGGATGAATGACATTCCCCTTTCTGTGGCATCTCCCGACTCCTTTTCCATTGACTATATTGTGAGTATCCTTCTTTAATCCATGAGTGATTTGTCTTGAAGATGAATTTCATTTGCTCTTTTTTTTTTTATAATGTATTGTGCTTTGACATCTCGTTTTCAGAACGAGAGAATGAAAGATTTGCCTTTGCCCGTTGAGGCACTCGCGTTATTTGCTGTTCTCCATTCGGATAGTGACCTTGGTTATCCTCCAGGTGACCAAGGCTTCGAGGAATCCTTAGCTGTACAACATCTTTCTGCTCCTCCATCCCTGGTCTCGACAAATTCTATGGTGGCCTCTAAAGTAGCTCCTGCTAGAGCTTCCTTCAATCCAAGTGGGGATCTTATTTCTTGGAGGGGTTTCCAGATATCGTCTTCTAGTCAGGAAAGTCTGGAGCGTCTCCTAGCTCGGTTCCCGCAGATTCTTGACCGGCTGATTATTAAGACAACTTCCACCCAAACCCTCTTTCTAGATCAGCTCGCAGGCCTTATTCTTGGATTGCATACTCTTTCTTTATATTCCTTGCGAGTTGAGGACTTGAAGAAGTTTAGCGATGATGTAGATGACCTTGCAGCCGTAGGTGTTGATATGTCTCCTTTTCGTGATAGGTTGGATCTTCTCAAGTCGAGTTTTAACCTTGTTTCACTACGTTCGGAGGTTGCTGTACGTAAATGTGAAGATGAATCCTTTTCAGTGCAGCTTTCTGAGCTTGGTGATGCCGCAAACAGATTGAAGAGCCAGTCTCAAAATTTAAGAGGCCAGCGTCGGGACTTACAAGCAAAACTTCAGGAGGTAGAGCGTCAGTGCCGGGACTTAGAGGCAAAACTTCAGGAGGTAGAGCGTCAGTGCCGGGACTTAAAGGCGACTACCCAACAGGTTAGGGAGCTGAAAGCTGCAAATCTTAAGATTCGAGATGCTGCCGTTGCTGACTTGGAAGCTTTAGTTGTGCCTCCTCTTCATTTTGATATATCGTGGCCTTTAGATCATAACTTATTGTAGTAATTTATTTTTTCAATTTCCTGTTTCAGAAACTCATTCACACATATTTCATTTATCAGAACGTGGTTTCTTTAACTTTGTTGATTGCCTTTAATTTGAATGATTCCTTAAAACTCAATTTTTTATTATTGAATCTCAAGTTATTCAAATTAATATTCCAAGACAACAATAGATGTTATAAGAAAACATGAATTTTGTCAAAGATACATATATTTCTCACAAACCAACACTTGAATTCATACTCTTTTTTTTTTTTAAATTAAACATTCGCGTATATGTGAAAGTTTGTCAATTTATTGCTAAAAAATTGCTTTTGACGGAAAGCATAACGTTTCATATAATAAATCTTGCTTTTATCGAAGAAAGCAAAACGTTTGCCACTTTTTAGAGATAAAGTATAACTTTCTTGCTTTTATCGAATAAAGCATAACATTCTTCACTTTTAAAGATAAAGCGTAACTTTTGGGTTTGAGGGCTTATACTCAGGTGCCTCAGTCACTTTTGAAGTTGAAAGTGTAACTTGCGAGGGCTGTTAGTCAGGTTCCTCGATCACTTTTGAAGTTGAAAGTGTAACTTTCGAGGGCTGTAAGTCAGGTTCCTCGATTACTTTTGAAGTTGAAAGTATAACTTTTGTGATGCTCTTCTCATGTGTAATATTTCTTTACCCATTTCAAGTTTAATGGGCCTGAGACAGCATCTGATCCCACACGAGATATCTTGCAATATCCGCTTTCGGAGATCTCTCGTACCCTATACGGGCCTTCCCATTTGGGGTAAAATTTGGTGGTTGGGGTCCCCCTCATAACTTGAGTTACCGTTTTGAGGACCAGGTCTCCCACCAGAATTTGTCGTGGTACCACCGCGGTGTTGTATTGTCGTCGCAGTCTTTCGTGGTACCGTTCAAGCTTTTCTTTAGCCTTGTCTCGGAAGTCAGCTAAGGCCTCTAGGGCGGCTGGTCGGCTTTCTTCCTCGACTAAGCTTCGAAGTCTCATTCGAGCCGAAGGTATTTCTATTTCGGTGGGCAAGATAGCTTCTTCACCATAAACCAAAGCGTATGGGGTTTCGCCTGTAGGCTTTCTTTTTGAAGTTCGATATGCCCATAATGCTATTGGTAGTTGTTCTGCCCATTTCTTCGGATGATCGTCTAAGGTTTTTGATAAGATTTTTATCAAGGTTTTGTTTGTCGCTTCTGCTTGTCCGTTGCTTTTCGGGTAGTAGGGTGATGATTTATAATGCTTCACCCTGTATCTTTCCATCAGACTTTTGATGTCTCTATTGATGAAGGGGGTTCCATTGTCGGACAAAATGATCTTCGGGATCCCGAAACGGCAAATGATGTGCTCCTTGATAAAGTTTGCCACTGCTGGTCCCGTGGCCTTCTTCAAGGGTATGGCTTCCACCCACTTTGTGCACATCTCGGTGGCAGTTAAAATCCATATGTTGCCCTTAGAATTAGGGTGTACAGGACCTATAAGATCCATTCCCCATGTATGAAAGGGCCATGGTGTTGCTAAGGTGCGCAAATCCACGGCGGGAGCATGTATCAGGTTTCCATGTATTTGACAAATATGACACTTTTTGACAAATTCTAGACAATCTCCTTCCATCTTTGGCCAATAGTAACCATGATCGATAAGTTATTTGTACAACTTGGCTCCCCCTTGATGTTCATCCTTGTGCATTTGATAGACCAAATCTCTGGCTTCGCCTAGTTCTAGACACCGTAGGGGCTTGCCATTGAAACCTCTTCTGAACAATTCTCCATTTTGTAAGAAGAATCGTTGCGACTTCCTCTTTATTATAATTGCATCCTTCTTTTCGGTTGGAAGAATCTCGTTTTGTAAGAAGTTCACATAAGGAATTCGCCAATCCACTATATCATCAATGAAAGCACATTCATCCTCCCCAGGGTATTCTTGGCATGAAACACAGTGCCGTTGTAGGGCATCTGCTGCCTTCTTCATTTCAGGCCAATAATACCCTTGGCGTTGCAACCTACGATACAGACCTATGTCTGCAAACCCACAATTCTCTTCATGCACCTGATGCAAGACTTTACTTGCTTCTTGTTTCCCCAAGCATCGTGTCAATACACCATCTGCTTCTTTGTGATACAAGATACCTTTGATGATGCTGTACTTTTGTAGCTCTACAATTGGTATTGTTCCTTCCTTAGTTTGCAATTGATGGGAGATGTCATATCTCCAATCGTCTATCATGTCTTTGGGGAACAAGTTTAGCACCGTGGTTGGGAGGGTTCTCTTCATTACCTTCACATTCAAGTCTTCTCCTTGAATATAGACTCGAGATGCTACTGTTGCTAGTGCATCCGGTTGTTTATTCTGTCCTCTTGGCACATATTCAATCACCACCTTCTTGTAAGCTTCCATCACCTTTTGTGCTACAGTTCGATACGGCGCCAAGATGGGTTCTTTCACTCCGAATTGACCTTTTATCTGCTGCACTATAAGGTTTGAATCTCCTTTTACTTTAAGATATTTGGCTCCCAATTCTTGAGCCGCTAATAATCCTAGTATGAACGCCTCGTATTCTGCTTCATTATTTGTGCAAGGGAAGTCCAATTTGTACGACAAGGATATTTCATTTCCTTCTTTGGTGGTCAACACCACTCCTGCTCCGCCTTTACCTTCTGCAGATGATCCATCAAAAGCCAAACTCCACCATTCTGGATCTTCATCCATCAAGTCTATTGATTCCACTTCTCCACCCGGAAGATCCTCAGAAGGGGGCTCATATTCTCCGTTTGGAAATTGAGCTAGCAGGTCTGCCAAGGCTTGACATCGGATTGCCTTTGGTGTTACACACTTGATGTCATATTCTGAAAGAATCATCATCCATCTAGCAGGTCTTCCTACTAATGCTGGCCTAGTTAATAGGTATCTGATCGGATCAGTTTTTGTTGCAATCATTACTTCGTGCGCTAAAAAATAATGTCGCATTTTCTGCGCAATGAACACCAACGCTAGGCAATGCCTCTCTACTTGTGAATACCTGGTTTCCGGTCCTCTGATTATCCGGCTAATGTAATATACAGGTTTCTCTTCTCCATCCACCTCTTGCGTGATCAATCCTTCTATAGACTTCTTGGTAGATGTGATATACAACTGCAACGGCATTCCTCTTTGTGGCACTACCATCGTTTGTGCCGAAGATAAAATTCTTTTTACTTTCTCAAAGGCCTGTTGTTGGTCTTGCCCCCAGTCCCATTGTGCCTTTCCTTTTAGTAATTTGCCGAAAGGTTCTGTGACTTCGGCTAATGCTGGCATGAATCTTCTCATGTACGAGACCTTCCCTAGAAAGCTCTTCAACTGCTTTTGCGTCTTTGGTGGGGGCATCTCTGTAACTGCTTTTGCCTTGCCTGGGTCCACTTCTAAACCTCTGTTGTGCACCAAGAAGCCCAAGAATTTTCCAGCCGTCATTCCAAAGGCGCACTTTTTCGGATTCATCCTCAACTTATACCTTCGGCATCGCTCAAACACTTTCCTCAGGTCCTCCACATGAGTTGTTGCCTTCTTGGATTTCACTACCACATCGTCCACATAGTCCTCCACTATATCATGAATCATGTCATGAAATATAGCATGCATTGCCCTCTGATAAGTTGCCCCCGCATTCTTCAATCCGAATGGCATTACTACATAGTAAAAATTCCCAAACGGGGTACGAAAGGCTGTCAACTCTGCATCTTCCATGGACATCTTTATCTGATTGTAGCCCACAAACCCATCCATGAAAGACATCATCTCATGATTAGCCGTTGCATCTACCAAGGTGTCTATGTTGGGTAATGGGTACATATCCTTCGGGCATGCCTTGTTCAAGTCTCTGAAATCGACGCATATTCGTAGCTGTCCATTTGATTTCTTTACCGGTACGATGCTGGAAAGCCATGTTGGATGTTGGATTGGCTTGATGAACCCTACTTCCAGTAACTTTTTGATTTCTTCCTTTATTTGGGTTTCGACCTCGGGTGCATAGTTGCGAGGTGCTTGCTTCACTGGCTTCATTCCCGGACTTATGTTTAGATTGTGCTCCACAAGATCTTTGTCAATTCCGGGCATCTCGTCGTAATTCCAAGCAAAGACGTCCTTATACTCTCGCAGTAGTTGTATGAGCTCCTCTTTCTGGTTAGCCTCAAGCTCCTTGTTGACATAAGTTGGTCTCGGCGTTCCTCCATCTGTTGCCAAATCAACTTCTTCTAATTCATTTTGTTGAGGTTTTGGCCTATCTTCAAAGCATTCTGGAGCTGGTTCTACCTTCTGTTGTACAACTTCTTCTCCTTCGTTATTGCTGGAGTGGGGGACACCTCCTGAGCTGTTGGGTTTGAACGCTTCTTTGGGCTCTTCCCCCTTGCACCGTCATAATCGAAACACTACCTTTCCGTCGGGTTTTACAACCCTCTCCCATTTTGTCTTTTGGCCATCCTCGGACTGTGCTATCCGCTTGGCATTTATTATATTTCTGGCATCTTCAGGATTTGCTGGCCTTTTCTTCTCTTCTCTTCCTTCCTTCTCCAAGTCCACTACGACTGGCTTCATATCTTTGGAACATTCTCCATGTTCCGAGGTCTTCTTCTTTACTTTTTCTGCAGGTACAAACTTATCTTCCTGCACTTCCTTCCAGCTTGCTAGTCTTAAGGAATCAGGCCTCGCGATCTGGTTCTCTCCCTCTTCAGCGACATCATCGAAGAAAGTTGCTTCGGTGATGTGTGCCTCCTCTGGTCCAAAGGGATTCCGAGTTGCTGGTACCTTCACTTCTTTCCCTTTCCAGATAGCTTTCAGGCACTGATGAAAGACTGAGGGTACCACCCCATAGTCATTTTGCCAAGCCCTTCCCAGCAAGATATGGTATGCTGCATCTACCTCTGCAACATGGAACATTACAGGCCCTCGGATTTTTCCAACTTGCATGTCTACCTTGATATGTCCCAGGGTTCTCGTGCTTTGGTTAGCGAATCCTGTAATGTTTGTTTGTTCCTTCACTATCTTCTTCTCTGACAGGCCTAACCGTTTGAACATGGTGTAGGGCATAATATTTACAGATGCTCCATTGTCAATGAATGCCCTCCGCACTTCGATGCCATTGATTATCGCTGTCACATACAGTGGTCTGTTGTGCGGGTATCTTATCTCTCTATCAGCTTTAGAGAAAGATATCTTATTTGCTTCCTCCTCCATTGTTTTCACAAATCCTTTGCTTATGGCCATGCAAGTCTCCTGTGTCTCGGCGGCCTTAATTATTGCCCTGGTTGCCTCAATCCTTGCTTCCTTGGCCAACCCTATCTGATCGAAAAAATTTCTGAATTTGGCCCCATTCATCAATGCTGTCACTTGCAGGCCTGGGTCACACTCCTCCTTTTCTTCCACCATCATCTCCACTTCTGGGATTATGTTATGGATAACAGTGTTGCATGTTTCTTTTCCCTTGTGATTTGGCAGTGGCTTGTCATGAACACTGCTTTCCTTTCCCAGTTCAATCTCCCCATTTGCCAACTTCTCGTGGAATATCCTACGCAGGCTATAACAATCCATAGTTGAGTGTCCCGCGTATTGGTGGAAAACACAGAAGTCTGGCCTTCTCTTCATCTCCTCCGTCACTGCAAATCTAGGCCTTGGGGGTTTCACCACCCCATGTTCAATCCATTGCTCGTATAGGCCTCTGAATGCTTTCTCACTGCATGTGATAGCCTCCGGGACCGACTTTCTTGCATATTTATCTCCAGGCCTTCCTTTGCTTCGCTCAAAATTTTTCTCATGCTTCTCCCTCTTGCCCCCTTGTGGTTTTGACTGAGAGTCAGCCAAAGCCACAGTTGCTGTTCTCTTGCCCCTCCATGTAACCGTCGCATGGCTAGTGGGCAGTGTCATGATTCCTCCCAAGTCTTGTGCGAAAGCTGAGAGGGTCGCGAAGGAATCACAAGCCTTGGTAATGAGGTGGGGCTTGAAGGAATCTAAGGCACCATTGTTGCAAATGCTGACCAGGTTCTTTTCTTCAATCGGCTCTGCACACTTCTGTGCCTGGGCCCTGAACCTGTCAACGTAATCTGATAGCTCCTCATTTGGCTTCTGCTTGAACCGCATGAGTTCTACAATGGTTACCTGTTTCTGCACATAGAAAAATTTCTTAAAAAATTGTAATTTGAGGTCATCCCAATCATGGACTGACCCCTTCTCCAAATTGTAGTACCAACTAAAGGCACTATCTGTCAAAGTTTTGTTGAATTCCCGCATCAACAAGTTGTGGTTGTTCACTTCATCATATCCCAGCCACGGAGACATCGACTCTACAAACCTGGCAATATGTTCCCTGGCATTTCCTTTCTCCCCGTTGTATTTTGGAAATTGCGGGGGATGCTCGATATATCCTACCGGGTAAGGTTGCCTCCGAATGTGTGCTGGGTAAGGCGGAGTAAAGTCCAACTCCGAGGGTCGAGATGTCTGCCTACGAAGTTGATTGATTACATTGATCATATCATCCTTCGTCACATACTGGCTCGTGGTGTGAACTCTCTGGGGTGTTGAGATATACTGTGGTATCGGCGGTGTATATGGTAGAGAGATTGGTTGGTGCACACTTGCGTCATGCAAAGTCGGCACTGGTGGAAGTTGCTGGCTCACTCGTTGGACATCGCCTGGAATGGTTGGCATTTGCACCTGTGAAATTGATGGGAGAGCAATTGGGATGATGTTTGTCTGAGGTTGGCTTGCTTCCAACCTATATTGTGGCACGTCACCGCTGTGTTGGGCCTCCAAGTTGATTATTGGAACCGATTGACTTTCCGTCATGGGCGATACAATCTGGTTCTCTTTGTTGTTGCTGCCATTGTTGTTGTCTTCCACTCCTACCTGTCCCCCCTGCGAGCTTCCTGGGAACATGGCCTTAAACGTAGGAATCTGCATCAACTGCTGGCGGAAGTTCCCCATCTCCTCTTGCTTCCTTTGCATTTCCAGCATCATGGCCATCATCATCCCTTGTCCTTCTCGTGCTTCCTTCAATGCCTTGAGCATCTCCAGTTGCACAGCATTCGTCTGGTCTCCACCTGCATCCTCGCCTTGCCTTCCTGCGTTGGTTTGTTGTTGATTAGTCATATGTGGTGATGTCGAACTCTCTTCTGAAACGTCTTCAACAAGTGGTTGGTCAAAATCCAGGTTTGCGCCTTGGAATGCTTGAGATACTTGTCTTGGAACTGGATCCGGCGAGGTAATGCTATCTGTTGGTGAAGCAGCTCTTCCTGTAATTCTCCCACTTCGAGTTGTGGGCATACCCTTCACGAATTCTACACCTCCCCAGCAGAGTCGCCAAATAAATGTGGGCAAGGAAATCGCGCCTTGCTCGCTTAGGGTTTCGTGTTGGCTGAGGAGGAGAGAAATCCACGAAGAATACGGAATTGATTGGTTGATTGTAGAGGGGAGAACGACAGGTGGGCGACTACTCCAACGACGCGTGGCAGAACCCCTAGAATCCGGAAACCGTGTTAGGGTTATTGGGATTCCAAGAGCCTTCTTCGGTTCTTCGAGTTGAGAGAGTGTTCGAATCTTGTTAGTGCTTTTTAGGTGGAATATCCGAGCCTTAAGCTACTAAAAGAGTCCGAGTCTTGTGTCCGGAGAGCAGTCCCCTTTCCAAATGGAATGGAAGGGATATTTATAGGGTATTCTGGAAAGTAGTCATGTGCAAGGCACATGCCTTCAGGAAAATTTCAGAAATACCCTTTAGTCCTTAGAGTAATGCCCATATTGCCCTGTCCTTCTAGCCACCAATCCAATCCCTCAATCAATTCCCAAAATGAGCCGCCTCCACGAGCCTTCCGCCTCGGGACACGTGGAGGCTTCTCCCGGTCTAGCACATTTATTTCTGACTTTTTCATCTTCATTCCATTAGGTTATGTGAACCCTAACTTGCACATTTAATGAGGTCGTGGAACCCTAATTGTGCATTTAATTTAATTAGGTCATGTGAACCCTAATTTTGCACATGGGCCCACAAGACACAATAAATATAACTCAAGAAATGGGCCCAATTGGTCCGGTCCAACGTCTAAAATATCATGGTCTAAGGGAGAAGCCCATTTGATCAGGCCCAAATGCATAAAGCATTATGGCCCAACATTAACTACATTTATATATTTATAATTTAGATTAATTAAATGATAAACATATATATAGGTAAGATGGTAAACGAGGACTTAATTAATTGCACCTAGTACCTTTTTTTCAACCACATGCTGTATATATATTCATATATAGCAGTAGTATATCTCCTTTTCTTCTTCTAAATAATTATAAGTAATCAATCTATCTATCTATCCAAATTTGATCATAACAACAGACACCATTTTACTGGTGCCTTGTCGACAAATTTCACATAGCTCTCTAGATAGATAGATAGATGCATGCTTTAATTAAGTCATATATATATATATATATATATATATATATATATATATATATATATATATAGGGGAATATGGAGGTACACAGCCGTGTAACTTTAAAAGTTACACGGTCTACGATCGTAGAGTGATTTTACTACACGATCGTAGAGTAGTCCCCAGATAGTAGAGTGAATTCACTCTACGATCATAGAGTAGTCTGCCGTGCTCTTTTTTATTTTACACAGTCTCCAAAACGATGTCATTTTGGAATTTAAAAAAAATGACACGGCTTTTCTCCCTTCTCCTCAATCGCGCATCGTCTCCTCCCCAGTCGCATATGGGCTTCTCTCCTTTCTCCTCCTCAAATCTCAATCGTGCATCATCTCCTCTCCTTTCTCCTCTTCAATCGCGCATCATATCCTCCCCAGTCGCATAAGGGTTTCTCCTCCCAAATTCGCTTCTGTATATGGAAAATACCCCTACCACTGTCGCCGCCGCCACCGTCGCTGTGATTACCATCGCGACTTCAGACCAATACAAAAACACGGATGTTCATCAGTTCGATCTCAACTTCTATTTCAGACCTCCTTGATTCACACCTCGATTCGGTAAGGGTTTGATGTAGGATGATTTCTTAGGTTTATGTGACCCCTTTAAAAGTGATGTTGCGATTTTGTGAATTGTGCTTTGTATAAAACATCTCTTACTTTCAAGATTTTTTATACCTCTTCCATTGAATATGTGTCGGCAAAATGATCTTGTTGTTTCTTTTTTTTGGCTATTCCTGTTCAAGTTTAATATTTGTCTTGTCTTGGAATCTTATTATCCACGCATCAGCTCTTATCCCTACTCCCAGCATTGTAGGTCATTATAATTCAAACCTGATGATGGTTCTTAATTATGTTGTATTTTAATTGTTATTTTATTGCATTGACATTGTCAAAGATTGACATATGAAAAAGATAATGCATTTGTCTTGGTGATCTGACATATGAAAAAGATAATGCATTTCAATTTCACTAATTTGTGGACGTATGTGTCGTTGGCAATGCTAGTATTCATAACAACTAATTTTGATCTAGAATATTACACTTCATACAAAAACCGTTATTGTAAATTTTTATTCAAATAAATATGTGAATCATAATTATGGATGGTGATGGTGGACAGACAAATAGTGACTAATAATTGGGTGTTCGCAAGTTGTTCAGTCTTTTATTTTTTACTATTGTAGGTTGAAGTAAAGGTATATGTTTATTGCAAAATAAGAGCAAATATAGAGGAAATCAAGATATAACATTTGTTACTACTTACCATTGTTGATATTTATTGACATGACAGCTCTTTTTGAAATACTTACACTGTTGAAGGTGATAACTACATTAGTGATAAACTATTAAAAGAATACTAGGTTATGGGGTCACTACTTCTAAGTTTGTGAACTTGTGCTTGGATTCATTTTGTTTGTTACTGTATTTTTTGCGAATAGGGAATACTTAATTGGATGTCTTATACTTGATTTATTTTGTTTATAGGTTCTTCCTGATGATATTCGACAAGCATTGATGTTGGTGGTTGACTGTTGCATGAGGCGAGACTATTTAGTTGCAATGGATCACTATATCAGAATGGCCATTGGTAATGCACCTTGGCCTATTGGTGTTACTATGGTTGGTATTCACAAACGTTCAGCTCGTGAAAAGATCTACACCAATAGTGTTGCCCATATAATGAACGATGAGATAACTCGCAAGTATTTGCAATTAGTCAAGAGATTGATGACATTTTGCCAACGGCACTGTCCAACAATGCCTTCCAAAGCTGTTGAATTCAACAGCTTGGCAAATGGCAGCGACTTATAGTCATTGTTAGCAGAGGAGAGATATTTTGGGGGTAGTCAACCTGCCGAAAGAAGGCTTCGACTGATGCCTGCTCCAAGTGACAGCTAGTTGTGGAGTATATAGTGATGTTTGTAGGCTCTGCTATTATGAGTTGTTCTTTCTATCATCTTATTTTGTATTCTATGTAATGTAGTAGTATAATACAATTGCAGTATTATAGTCCCCCAGGTTGGATGTAGTGTTGGATTTGGATGCAGTAGTACCGTAATGTGCTTGTCATTTGTATACATACTATCAACTATTTCTTGTTTATTAATAGTGGTTTGAATTTTTGAAGTTATTTTGAAAAGAAGGTTATTTCTGTCGAAGCATTGTGATTTTAATGCATCATCTATATATACTAAATCATAGTACATAATACAATATTGTGACATCTGTCCTTCTACAAATTCAACACCTGTCTATCCTATTTAATGCTCTTAACTACCTTTTACATAAACATATGAAACACTAAAAAAAACTAAATTCATTTCTCAAATCCCCTAAATCTGGGATAATATATTCAAAATTCAAAAATGTCAACTAATTTAATTCCATATTCATTCAACTTCTTTCAAACTCAAACATCCTATAGATTGTTGTCCCCAAATATGGCATCTACTCTCTCTCGACACATCGATTCCTGCGATAAATTCATTCCGTGTTGCTAAATTCATCCCGTCTTTGTTCAAATTCGTCAGCCCCAAATTATGAACAGACCCTAGGAGCCACGGCTTTTTCAAGTAAGCTTTCCATTTGAAATTGAGTGTGTTTTTATGATCATTACTGGTCGAGATCGTGATTTAGGGCTTTGTTTTATTTTTTTGATTTTCATGGTTTTTCGTCGACTCACCAAAACCACTAGATTTATCAAATTCGTCATCGGAACTGTCATTATTGTTTACGTTGAAGCAGTTACAACGAATATTTCTGTGCCGGTTGTTTCTCATTAGTCTCTTCTATGAAATTTTGAACCATTTTCGCCAAAAAAACAGATATGGGCTCCATCCTTGCCATACTGCGCTTCACCGGTGACGATTGGTTTCTCCACTGACGAAATCCGCAGAACAGTAGGAAACTGCCTATCGAATTCAGCACAGACTTTCCCGTATCGGTTCGGATCGCTGATTCTCAGTAACTTTTCAATATTCTCTCTTTCTCCTAATTAAAATCAAAACTGTATACAAAATTCAACGAGCTCTCTTACAAACCAATTTTATTGGAGGTATTTTTCAAAAGATTGAAACTTTCAATGACCATCTTCTTTATCCAATGGGGGGAAGAGATTCTTTATTTAAGTATGTGTTATCTGTTTCTGGGTTTTGCAGAATCAACTTTCTATTTGATTTTGGGAGTATATTGCTACTGTTTTATGTAAGTTTCTCTTTGCTTACTTCTGTTGAACATGGTGTCTAAATCTTAAGTTTATTTGATGCTTCTTTGCCTTTTTCTGGGTATTGTTCTCATGGGTTGGTATTACATATATTATTTTTGGAGGAATGTGTGGCCTTTTCAGAATTTCTTGGGACTGATTTGCATCAGTTCTGTAAGCATTGAGCATTGATTTCGTTGATGAATATTCTTTATGGACTGATTTGAGTTGTATGTGGTATGCATTCTGTGTTTGGATATACAATGATTGTATTGTATGGTCGGAGAATTGTTGCACGTACCTAAGTTGAATTTAATGAAGGGTGAAATTAAGGCTTGGATTCACTCTGATTTACTGAAGTTGAATTTATATGTAAGGGATCTATTTTTTCTTTTCTTACCTCAGTTTTGTATGTTAAATTTAGTTGGATTTTTCTTTTATTGGTAATGGTATTAATTCTTTTTTATCTTAAATTTTTTCCAGTGATTTTCAAGATACGTGGAAAGGCATCAGGAGAAGTGCCTATTACAATTGGAATTGAGAATAACCTCACTTGCTGTGCAGAATGTTCCAAGAATTTCACAAGAAAAGCTCAAAGCATAGCAAGCACAACTAATAAAAATGAGTGCACCAGCTCAAGTTTGCCCTCATGGCTGCAGCAGTACAATGATGATAACAAAAAATGGTCTAAAAATGACCAGGTAATTCTACATTCTTTAGATTTTTATCTTACTTTAAAATACTCTATTCCACCAAGTTTCATTTATCAAAAAAAAAAAGAAAAAGAATCACGATTAATAATTTTTCCATTGATATTAGTATAAGAAAACATAATGTCCTTAAATTCACCACCATAATTTTAGTATGATGCAATAACATATAAATTGAGAATGAAAAGTATCGCTCTCTAGAATTTACCACTTGCAAGGTATGATAATATCATTGACTCAATTGGAACTCCAATGTTTAATGCTGCCAAATTTAATTTTTTATTGTAATGAGTGGTTATTTGGTGTTATGCTCTGTCTTTATAAACTTGAACATTTGTGTCTACCAGCATAGATTACTTCATTTATACAGCTGAATTGATTTGCCATATTGATAGAGATAATTCATTTGTTGTTCAATTTTGCTATTTTAGCTTACTATTAGTATCGATCTGTAAGCACTACATTTATATTATCAGCATAAACCAGAGAGACGTAAAAAAATTAGCGATTTGCTTTGGAAATTTATCAACAAAATGACGAAACAGGAGACAAATAGAGTAAAAAAGGGCCAAATCTTTTTGTATTTCAGCTCTCATACTGTTAAGATAATTGAATTAATATAGTCACGAATTTAGTTGAAGAGCTGTTGTTCGGATTGAGTACCAATTTTCAAGTAAGTTTTCCTTTTGTAATTCATTTGTTTTGATCTAATAATTGTTTTTGTGAAGTTATTGGATCATTACTGCAGTAGATCTGCTATGTTTCGTGTTTTGGTTTTTGCTGCGATCTTTAGCTTATTGATGAAATCTTATCGATTAATCAAGCAGTGGTAAATAGTTCATGTTTTTGTCCATCCTAATTAATTCTCCTTATTACCCTTTACAAAAATGTCCAGCTAACATAACATATGAGGTTGTAAAAAACCTAAATTCATTCCCCTAATTCCCGTAAATCTGGGATCATATATTCAAATATATGGCAAATAAATTCATTCCGTATTCGTTCAAATTCGTTCAAACGGCGAAGAAGAATCCTCTAGGAAATTCACCGACAAGTCCGATGGTTTCTCTTTTGGGGTCATGCTTCTAGAGTTGGTAATTGGACATCGACCTGTTGATATAGCTAAGACTTGCACGGATAATAGTTTGGTTGACTAATGAGTAAAGTAATTGCACCCGCCTAGATTCCCCTTTTGTGAGCTATTAGTTTATTTGATAGTTAGTTTCCAAGAGTCAGGAAATTTATATAGATTTCACAACTATGAAGTAATTAATTGTATAGAAGAATAAGAATTCTATATTGTAAGCTTAAACATCTAACTAATTACTAAAATTTGAGCAGGTGGTTTGCGCTCTTGAAGGAGACATGTCTTTGTCTGATCTTAATGAAGGAACTAGACCTGGACAAAGCACAGTCTACAGTTCTCATGAAAGTTCAGATTATGACACCGTATAATATAATGATGAGGACATGAAGAATTTCAGGAAGATGGCATTATCAAGCCAGGAGTATGCTAGCAGTGAGGTTAGCCGACCAACCAGCGAATATTAATAACCACAACTTAAATTTTGTATGCTAATCTCCCCACCCCGGGTCGTCCCTGAATAACAGTTTCTATTTTCCTTATACAATAGTTTATAATTTTTGTGTTCTTCGTCAAAATAACGCTATTGCAGATATGGAACATGGTTGCAATTGCAAAATTAATGAATGCCACTCTGGTTATTCCTTCTCTTGATCAAAGATCCTATTGGACGGACCCAATGTGTGACGCCCCCAAAACAGGTATGCATCACCCATCTTGAGTCGCCAGATATATGGTGCATAAATTCAAATACAACTTAATTATACAACAGTCGTGTAAAATACGACAAAACATAGGCTGTGAGTTTTAATACAAATATTGTCATCTAGACAATATCCACACTCAATGGAGTCCTCATTACATTTATTATCACACTATTTTACAGAATAGTGAGGACTACTAATACACCATCTAGGACCATCACTTTGTTTCCCGACTAGTCCCAGCTACGTTCTCATTTCCTGAAGAGAACAATGAAAGCAAAAGGGTGAGCTCAACTAGCCCAGTAAGAAATATTATGACTAAGATAATGCAGAATAAATTATTATTAGCATTCAACAGTATAACAATTGATAGAATATAATAGACAACAAGTTTTAGATCAAAAACTGCAGCGGAATAAGTAATCCATTAGAAGAGTCAAGTAAATTATAAAATCTACTATCTTCTATGATTTAAAAAGTTTTTCATCAACTTTATCGCTGAGACTCAGCTTAATAAATAATCCACATCATTAAATCAGTTTTTCATCAGCTTTATCGCTGAGACTCGGCTTAATAAATAATCTACATCATTAAATCATCCCTTCACTACAGGCCAAGGATATTTTTTAGTATCACGACCACGAATTATCCATGCACTACGGGGCAAAGATAATCGTGTTTTCATCAACGATTCTGATCATGCCATAAAACAATTCATCTTTGCACCCTTGGCCGAAGAAAATCCATAGTCATAATCATACCAAAAACTGTTCATCAATGCACTACGGGCCAATGAGGACTTTTTTCACATCATTTGTAACATTACGACCATGATTATACCGAATAATCCCTTGTCATAATCATACCAAGTCCATCTATGCACTATAGGCCACAGATGACTTTCAACATAATATAAGCATGAAGATGATAACAATTCAATAAAACAAATTCAAGAATTAATTTATCCAGGAACCAATAACGTCCAAATTGTCAACATGATACTTCTTTATAGAGTAAAATTCAAGAATGCTCAGAAGAATATTTTCATGAAAAGATACTGGATGAAGCGCAAATATCAAGGATATTCCACTAATTTCATGAATTATAGAAGTCAATACTTTAACCAACTGAGTATAATAAAGAATGGAATAACAAAAGAAATCACCAGGCATGCGATAGACCGCACAGATATGTTATTCCAACATAATAATAAATAACGGAACCAGGTCATGCGTAAACGCACAGACAGGATATTCCAATAGAATGATAAATAATGGAACCAGATCATGCTTAAAGCACAGACATGATATTCCAACGGAATAATAAAGAATGGAATAACAGAAGAATTTCACCATGTATGCGGTACTTCACATAGACAGGTTATTCCAACATGATGATAAAGCATGGAATAACAGAAGAATTTTACCAAATATAGGGTAGCCCGCGTATACAGGTTATTCCAACAGAATGATAAAGAATAGAATAACAGAAGTTCTCTTTATTAATACGAAAGAATAATACCCCTTACCTTAAAAAGAAGAGTACTGGATATAGGAGTAGTGAAGTAGCAGAATACGTTTCTTCTTTCTCTCTATAATAATTGCTCTATAGCTTTAGTGAATTGGTGAGAAATGAAGAAAGAATGAGCTTCTATTTATAGAAAAATATAGTTTCGATAATTGCACGTTTTGGGACTCGAAATATTACAGTATAATACCTTTCTCTTTTTCTTCATTTTTAATTTAGTCTTGCAAGTATTATCAAACTTGCACCACCTCCCCTAATAGTAAATAATGTGAATCAATAGTACAATCATGTGAATAAATAGTATAATCATGTGAAAAAATAAATTACAGTATAATACCTTCAACTATACCTCTATTTTTAACTTAGTCATGTAAGTATTATCAATCTTACACCACCTCCCCTAATAGTACAAGAATGTAATTCAGTAGTACACACATGTGAATAAATAGTTATAAGCATGTGAAATAATAGCAATTAATTGCTCATTTATCCGATTAATTACCCGATTGGTCAATATAACCTCCAGACATCAATTATGGAAATAGATGTCGATTTCAATTAACATTAATAATCCCAAAACAATGAAAATATTAATTTCATCTTTAATCCACACGAACTTATTCATCATTAATATTATAACTCACAATATTTAACAACCAGATCGTTCCAGGAAAGAGGGGACTTTCCGATAAGGATTTCTCCTTATTGGCGCGCAATTAGGTGACCAAACCTCCTTGACAGAACTTCTAGACATTGTCAATATTGCAAATAATAATATGAATAACTTTGTCGTCTCAATTATTGATTTAATAATAATAAATATTATGCAGATGATACCTTGACAATAATTGAATCAATAATATGAGAGATATGATGCATCAATTACTATAGCAATAATTGAGTATAACTGAGTGACTTCTCACGTAAGCATCAATAATCAATACCGTGTGCTACTATGCAACCACGCGTATTACTGTATTTTTACTACTGGGTAGTTCAACAGTTTAATGGTAAAACTTTCGCCGTTATTTTTATAAAAAGATAATTTTATCGTTTTTTAACTACGACAATACTTCCGTTGTGTGGTCCACCAATGATTGTGCAGTCGTACAGATATTCCCCGACAAAAAGAATATTCCCCGACCAATCGAATATTATACAACAACTTACATACTTTGCAAAATTTATAAATATTACCCACAACTATAACATTATATCAAAACCTCATCTTAATAATAAAAAAATATTTTGAGAAATTTAAATCTTTATTTATAAAATCTGGGTCTCACACAATGTATTATTTTTTTATATTTTTTCCCCTTTTGGTTGGGTCTAGCTATGGCAATTGTTTAATCTTCTAATACTTTTCGCAGTGATTTTAAAGATATTTTTGATTGGAAGCGCTTCACTGAAGTTTTAAAAGATGACATTGAGATAGTTGAATCATTGCCACCACATTATGCTGCAAAGAAGCCCTATCTAAAGGCTCCTATTTCCTGGTCTAAGGTTTGGGAAATTATACTGCCACTTCCCTATTGTCCCATTTGATTTCTCTAGAACCATTTCTTAGTTTCTTCTTAATTATGCAGGCGAGTTACTACATAGGGGAGATGCATTTGTTGTTAAAAAAGCATAAGGTGATCAAGTTTACACATACTAATTCACGACTTGCCAACAATGGAATCGCAGGCTCTATCCAGGGGCTTAGGTGTCGTTCCAATTATGAGGCCCTTCGTTACACTAAGGAGATTGAGGAGCTCGGGAAGATATTGGTCAATCGAATTAGGAAGAATGGCGAGTTGTATATTGCTCTCCATTTAAGGTAGATTTACTTTAATGAACTTCTATTTTACTAGGGAATTTGTGATGTAATGAGATTTGGTAATTTTACGTTAACAAAACTTCTATTTTAGGACATGCCAAAGAGGTTGGACCTTAACAATAAAAGCAACATTATTTGTCTCTTCTTAACTAAAAACGCACACCACCAAAAAAAAGAAAAAGAAGTAACCAAAAAGGTACACTGATTTTGTTTACAGATATGAGAAAGATATGCCAACATTCACAGGCTGCAGCCACAATCATAGTGCAATCGAGATAGATGAACTTCGTGCCATGAGGTACAATAGCAAGCACTGGAAAGAGAAAGAGATAGACAGTAAAGAACGAAGACTGCAAGGGGGTGCCCCATGTCCTAGAGAGAGACAGCTCTATTTCTCAAAGCCATGGGTTATCCTGCCTCTACAAACATATACATATACACTGCCTCTATAAATAGTTTGAGCATTGGCTTCTTAATTGTATTTTTAAGAAAAATTTTAAAATTTTAAAATTAAAAATATATTCAAAAAACAACGATTTTTAAAGATAGTTCTTGTTTTTTCAAACATCTTTAACGCTAATTTAATTTGTAATAGTTTTGACCTGGTAGTACTCAACGACCAATAATAAAAGTAATGAATAATAACGAAATAATTACTTCATAAAAACATTTTTTTGTATAACTATATTTTTAATTTTAGAATGGGAGAGAATATATATATATATATATATATATATATATATATATATATATATATATATATATATATATATTAGGCTTGACAATCTAGTTAGTAAACTGCTAAATTAATTCATATTATTAATTGAAATTAATTGGGTTAGTTAACTATTTTTTAGAAACTGACTTGATTAAAATTTGAAACTATATTTTTGAAATGAAAAATAGGTCCAAACCAAACCAGATCTTAACCCATTTTCATGTTCTATCTCTAATGTTTAGGAAGAGGAGAGAGAAAGGCAGGGGGATCCCAAGAAAAGGAAGAGACGAAAAATAAGGTGGAGAAAGAGTGTAAATTCTCTTTGAATTGAAGCTCTCTTATTCTTCTGTTTTCTTCTCTCTCTCTTTTAAATTATTATTATTATTATTATTAATTGAAATATTCACCTCTGTAAAAGAAAAAGTTCTCATCACGAGCTTTCTGATTTTATTAATTTTTTTGCTAATTTTGCTCGTTACTAGCTTTCCCCAAACATACTCAATTGTTGCACCTACAGAAAATATAGAACCCCTGCCATTTTAACTCCTCTGGCTCTCTCTCCTATTCTCTCTCTCTCTCTCTAACATTAGAGATAGAAGTTGAATAAATATAGACATTAAATATCATAAATAATTTATTTAATTAAACTATAAATAATAATAAATTTAAAATTTGAAATATGAGGTGACCTATATTTGACTCGTAATTATATTATTTTAACCCATACAACTCGTATTAAAAATAAATAATATCATTTTAATTCTTAAATGCAACCATAATCAAATTTTGTAAATTAAAATCAACTCATAATTATATTTTATCAAGACTACGATATACTCCCTCCTTCCCATAGTTATAGGCTGATTTTCTATTTTGAGATGTTCCAATATATAGGCTACTTACTATTTATAAAATTTAGTTGGTTCATTGTTTTACTTTTATGTCCTTATAATAAATATTCAACTATTACTCTTTTTTTGAAAAAACAACATTCAATGTCATTATTTTTACCACCATATTTAATGTTGTTGTATTCTCTTTGGTTAAAGTTTATGGATTTTAATGGTCAGTACACGCCAATCAATGAAATTGAGAGTTCCAGTGTAATAAGTAAGGAGTAATTAACTTATTCATTAATTCTATATTAAGGGGTATATGTAGAAGATTTATGTTAAAAATTACCACTTAACTTATTTTTTTAAATTATATGCCAAAAGAAATCAACCTATAACTATGGGACGGAGGGAGTATATGTATAGTGGGGGATGGCCTTTATCTCTATTGGACCAAACCTTAAACTCAGCCCCCAGGTATAAAAGTAATCATATTTCACCCTTTAAATTTAATAATAAATTTATTTTTGTCCTCTGAAGAAATAAAGTTTAAATAATCACACGAATTACAGACGGCCGACCCTAGCCTAGCCTAGTAAAGTGGGTGTATAGGAGTAGTTGTATTAATGAATGAATGAGAAATTAAAGAAGAGGTGGCCCATTTTGATGAATGATTGTGGTTGGGGTATGGGGTGTCTGTCCCACAATTTTAAGTGTTTGAAAATTATGTGTCGACTTAAGTAATTGCCCTTTCCACGGAATAATTAATTTAATCCACACAATACCATCACCGGCCAGTCACGTACACGGAGAGATGAACGAACTTTCTCCCTCTCCTCTCTCCAGTCTTAATATTCTGATGAGAATCCTCCTCGATCTGTCTATTCTATTAAATGATATAGTAATAATAATATTTATATAACAAAATACAAATAATTTTAAATTTCTCGTTCATCCTAATAAATCATATGGACCGTCCAAAATTTGAGATAAATCTCACCGTCAATAGTGCCGGAGGCACGGGACTGTTGCTAGTATATATATATATATATATATATATATATATATATATATGGATTTAATCCATGGCAACCGGTTGTCATAAATACTGTTCAGCAATTAAGTTTTTATCCGTTGATTTATACATTTAATGGCTCAGATTAAATAATTTTTCCTCTGTCGCTACAGGCTGTAGCGACAATCCTTTAATTCCAAAATTATTGCTAAGTTACCGAACTGCCCCTCCTTTATATACTTGGAAACGGTGGAAATGGGAAGCCCTGCCGCATGAGCCTGTAGCGGCAGGCTCTGAACGGTTTGTATAGATACATGTTTTGTCAGCAACACAAGCATCTATCTCTATATACAAGTCAATAATACTAGCTACTAGCTAGTATCTCTCTAACTAATCTTCCATTTACTTAATGCAACATCCTAACGGAATAAAAAGAAATCCAAACGGAAAAATATCATTTATATATAGTTGTTTGCACTAAATAAATCTCCAAGTGATCTATATATAGTTGTTTTCAATAAATATCATTTCTCCAAGTGATCTATACATAAATCTTCCTTAATGTGGAAGGAAATTTGTTTAAAATTTATTTCCTTCTCTTTTCTTTTCACTCCTCAAAAAATTAACAAAATAAAGAAATTTAAATCTCTTTATTAAATTTTCATTATTTTCTTTTTGAAACTCACAAATACAAAGTTGAGATGAACCCCAAATTATTATTTTTTTCTAAAATTGATGGACCCCACTTAAATATTTTCAAGCAGTCTCTTTATAATATTTTGAATTTAAATTTTATAGACTTAACATTAACTTATTGTAAATAAGTTATTTTTATATTTTAACATTTTTGTGAGTGAGGGAGTTATTCTTGAGTGGTAAGCCATAGCCACATGTAATTATCAATTATTTGCATATGTGATTAACAAGATTTAATATATTTAAAGTATATGTAAAAAAATTTATCTGCGTTCTAATTAAAATCATAGATAGATATATTTTGATAATTATTTTTTTGGATCAATTAATTTGTAAATTGTTAAAATACAAAGTTAATCCGAAATTTTTAGATTAATTTTAGTGCAAACAACTATATATAAATGATATTGTTCCATTTGGATTTCTTTTTTCTTTTTATTCCGTTAGGATGTTGCATTAAGTAAATGGAAGATTAGTCAGAGAGATACTAGCTAGTAGCTAGTAGGAGTGAGCAAAAAACGGATAAAATCGAATTACCGAACCGGACCGAAATTTTTTAACCGAATTATTTTGATTTTTTGGTTTTTTTTTACAATTTCAGTTATATCCGAATTATTACTCAGTATTCGGTTACGGTTTCGATTTTCAAAAAATAGGTTATTCAGGTATCCGAATAACCGAACCTTAATACTTAAAAAAAATTAATTTTATAATATTATTATTATCTACCATCTAAGACTATGACCGAGTCCATTTTAGATCCCATTTTGCCCTAGCCCTTAGCCCGCTCCTCAGCCTCTTCAGTCTTCACTCTTACCTCTTGAGTCTCGACCGTCGAATCTCACATCCTCTCCGGCCTCCGCCTCTCTCCGACCTCCGCCTATCGGCTCTCAAACGTGCCTCGGCCGACGACCTCTCCCCCTTCGACTCTCTTACGAGTTCCGACTCTCTTTCGACTGTCTATCTAAGAAATTGGTATGTTTGTTTTGTTAGTTGTTACATACTTTGATACTTACATCTGATTTTGATTTGAACCCTTTTACGGGTTATTCGATTATTTAGACGATGTCTTGAACCCTTTTACGGGTTATTCGATCATTTTGAGTTAGGCTTATGATTTCTAAGGTGGGTTATCTTTTGATTCTTTCAAAAATTTGGAATTCTTTTTGTTACTTGGCTATTGTGAATTGTGGGTGTAAGACCCCAACTTTTTAATGAATAAAATTAAATTTTCTCTATTTATTATTGTGAATAATAAGGTGTTAATTTGATATAATGCTTTGGTTATGGGATGAAATGTGCAAATTTTGTAAAATAAGCAAGTGGTTATAAAATATTCATTGTTGTCGGGGAATATTCGTTTGGTCGTGGAATATTCTTTTTGTTAGGGAATATTCATACGACGGCGCATCCATTTGTGGGCCCCTAACGAAAAACGGTCGGATGAAGAAAACGACAAGTTTGAGTTTTTATAAATAACGGCGTAGTTGTTACCGTTAACACTGTTGGAATACCCGGTGGTTAAAAAACAGTAATACGCGTGGTTGCACAGTAGCACACGGTATTGCACAGTATTTTTGAATTATTGATTCTTAAATAAGAAGACACTACTCAATAATTGTTACAATAATTACTGTTTAATATTTTATTTTATTGATTCAATAATTGCTGCGTTGATATTTTATATTATTGTTGTTTCAATAATTGTCACTGCACAGTATTTGTGACAACCCCAAAATAGGTCCATTCCATCCAACCTATTCTGAGTCGCCAAATACATGGTACAGAAAATAACTACAACTTTATTACAATAATTGTCGTGCAAAATACAACAACACATATGCTGTGAGTTTTGATACAAATATATACCAAATGTAACTCATGTCCCAATCGTGGACTGCCTTACATAAAGGTATAGTCAAAAACTGTTTTAGAAATTAGAATCTTTGGAAAGTGCTCAAGGAAACCTTCGTACATGGGAGGCCATGCATCTTGGTTATGATAGATATCATATGACCACAAAATTATCCTTGGTTGACCCAATAGACCCCAAAGAAAAACAAGAAGTTTACTATCATATTATTCCCAATGGTGAGTCTTCTCTTGATATATCATTATCTCCACTGTCTCTAATTAAAAATTATACTTCAAACAAACACCAAGAATATATAGGTAGTGCTCGTAAAGATACTCAGCAAGTGGATGAGCACAACCAAGTGGATGAGCACAACCCTGTCTTATGATGACACGAGGTTGTATGTCATTAGACATCTTGTATGATAGTGACAAAATATCCTTCCAACGTTGGGTTCGCTTCACCCTAGATGATTCACCAAATATAACTAGTTCTATTCCCCTGTTACCCCCGCTCGACCCAGCTACACTCTTATTACCTGAAAGGAATTGTGAAATAGAAGGGTGAGCACAACTAGCCCAGTAAAGAATATCATGACTAAAGATAAATAAGTTATCAATAGCCTACAACAGAATTAAATCAGAGATTTAGAACATATGATAGATGATAAAAATTTCAACCATAGTTGCAGCGGAACGAGCAATCCATTAGAAGAGTCAAATAGACTATAAAGTCTATTATCTTCTCCATGTTAAAAATCCACCAACAATATTTTATCCCTGTAACATCAATCAATAATTCTGGTCCACAATCATATGAATAACTCATAATCATAGTTGTAGTTCGACATTCCTCTTCTCATCCAGGACGAAGATAATTTTCATCACCTATCTTTACCTGAAACATCAAAGATCATGGTTACACCAAATCACATTTTCTGTTCATAATCATACTAATAACTTCATCTTTGCACTACGACCAAAGATATTCATTTGTATCACCAGTTGGTCATGTTCATCTCAATACCTGTTCATCTTTGCACTACTGGCCAAAGATATTCAACAACATGTCATCTTTGCACTACGGGCCAAAGATATTCATCAACAATTCATCTTTGCACTACTGGCCAAAGATATTCAACAACAGTTCATATTTGCACTACAGGCCAAATATATTCATATCTCAAAGAAATATATAATTATTTCAGAATTTATATAAACAATAATTATAACCATGTTGATCAATTCACCTTTGCACTTAAGCTAAAGATATTCAATTATAAATTCAATGGTCATGATCATACCAGTCAACAATTTAACTTTGCATTACTGGCCAAAAAGAACTCATAGTCATGATCATACCAAAAATCTACCCATCTTTACACTCAAGTCAAAGAGAAATATTATCATTAGTGTTATAAAAATGTTATATATGATAATAACATTAATATAATCAACATATAGATTTAATCTCAAGAGTAATATTCGTAAATCAACTATAATTTGGTCAGAAAAAGAAACCAATTTTGTCGTGAATAGTAACTCATGAATAGTAACTCGTGAATAGTAACTCATGAATAGTAACTCATGAATAGTAAATCCGACACAAAAAGGTAGAAATTCCACAATAAAATACATACCAATATTTCGGTATAATGATATTGAAAGAATAATATTTCTTAAGCTTATAAATAATTTATTTTAATTGTTTACACTTTACTAAATAATGCATTTAATCATCCTAAAATACCAAACTCATAAGATTTTATTACCAATAACCAAAACCCTTAAAATCCCTTACTATCCCTTACCTCAAAAGAGCAGCATTTCTGACTGGATATTGGATATGACGCTGAAGGAAACTTGCACTGATGAATAGCAACTCACCAAGTATCTAAATACTCACAAAATACACTCAATAATCTAGAGAAAAAAAGAGAGAAAACTTATGAATTTTGGTGTGATTTCAATTCTAACTTAGCCCTCTATTTATAGGAAAATGTTAGCATGCCGAAGCAGACTTAACCTGTAACCTGATGGCTTTACCTGCTACTATTCCCACCCACCACATTTGAATAAAAATCTTAGCACATTTCTTCACCAACCAAGAGTGGGGCCCACCAATTCTAGAATTTTCTACCAAAATGACAAACTCCGAAAATTTAATAATTTCTGAACCAGTCATCTCGTAAAATTCATAATAAATCATACGTTCATTTTTAACGGTTCAAAATTTGTGGACATATACTCAACTTATATATATATAACATATCCAAAAATTACCACGATCTAACGGTCGAATTAAAAATTATAACCCCCACAAAATATCTCAAAAAAATCCTAATTTAATTTTCAATACCTCCGTTCTGACAAAAATACTGATAAAAACCTCAACATTAACTCCTTCATTTTTAACCACAAAAATATATCCCTCATTTATATCCACATAAAATAAATATTTCCTTATCATATGAATCAATAATTAATTATTCACAAATAATATTACAGAATCACATTTATGACAACCAGGCCGTTCCCTGGAAAGAGGGGGCTTTCCAATAAGAATTTCTCCTTACTGGCGCGCAATTAGGTGACCAAACCTCTCCTTAGACGGAACTTTCTAGATATTGCCATGCATGGCCTTCCATGTACGAAGGTTTTCTTAAACATTTTTCAAATATTTTAATTTCTAAAACAGTTATTAATTGTACCTTTATGTAAGGTACCACTGTAAGGTATCAATGTGAGGTGATATCCAGGTAAAGGGATAAGAGTCACAGTTGGTATCTATTTGTATTAAAACTCAACATATGTGTTGTCGTATTTTGCACGACAATTGTAATAATGAAGTTTGTATTTGGAAATTGCATTGAGTGTATTTCGTGGCGTTTCAGAATAGGTTGTGTGGATTGAACCTATTTTGGGGGCGCTACATATATAGTACTGGACAGATCGGTTTGCTTTGGAGATTATTTACCACAACCATATGATGAATATCATGTACTACAGTACTTGTAAATTTTTATCTACATAATTTGGTTTTAATTATTTTCATGTGTCAGTGAAATGTTTATTCTATCTAGCACTGAATCCTTGTCTTCCACTGTATAGTGTTTGTCCAAGCCTTGAGACTCTCAATTGTCGTATCACTCTTTGTAGGTTCCATTCGTTAGAGGAATTTGACGAGGGAAAGAGAAGCTGCAGAAAACGGCTTGATGGACATAACCGTCGCAAAGAAAGCGCTGTGAGGGAGATCAAGATTTGAATTTGAATTATTATTTTGAATTAAAAAAATTTTGTTGTTGTTAAATTCCAGATATTTGAATTTGAATTATTAATTATAACGGTTATTTATCTTTAATTTTAGATTTTCTTATTAATGTAAATTGCGTTATTTTTGTAATTATTTTGTGTATATATTATTTTTGTAAATACTTTTTAATTGTTGTATATTAGTGTTAAGTAACTTTCTTTCTTTTCCAAGCGTTAAGATAGATACATACATAGACGGAGTCGCAAGTAATAAATAATAGAGGACAGACAGGAGAGAGAAAATAGCAAGGAAGGCAGACACAAACTATTTTACAAACATTTTACAAACTGCTGATGTGGCATACTCCACCTCAGCGTATTGATCAACAAATTGTTTCAATGTAGTCTTCGGTCCCACACAATATGCTGAGATGGAGTATGCCACATCAGCAGTTTGTAAAATATTTGTAAAATAGTTTGTGTCTCTAGCATTATTCTTTGTTTATCTTTAGATTCAATATATCTCTTTGTCTCTTTCTATTTCCCGCTTGTTCTCTCGCTCTGTGTTTCTCCTCACATTATTGTCCTTCTTTTTCTTATTCTTTATCTTCCTTGTGCCCTAGATCTCGAACAACAATTCTAACCTCTTTCTCTCAATATCTATCTCTGGATTGGATTGGATTCTTGGGTTTGTGTTACGGAGAGATCTCTAATTCAGTAATGCATGCTCCCCATTTCTTTCTTAAATTGATAAAATTCACTATCAGTTTTTTATTTGAAGCGTGTAACTAACTTACGTTGTGTATGAATTTAGACTAAATTACAAATCTGACCCTACTATTTGTTATGTTTTTGCTAAACTGTTTCTTAAATTTTATTTTTAGCATAACTGTTTCTCATGGATGCGTTAGTCATGCAAAAGTGTTCCTCCAATGTTCGCCAAACTTTTTTTTAGCACAAGTGTTCCTCATATATGCGTTAGTTATGCAAATATGTTCCTTCAATTTTTTTCACTTATTAAAAATTGATTTTCTCTCTCCTCTCCTCATTTTTTTATTTTTTATTTTTAAAATTTATGTAAAAAGTATATTCTTATTATTCTTTTTAATTGCTTATTTTTATATTATCATTTTGAATTTAATATGAAATATCTCTAAATTCAAAATAGTATAAATTAATTAATTTCAGACAATATAATTTTTAAAATTATAAACCTTACTATTTTTTTATTTTATCTAAATGGTACTAATAACGGTATGAAAAAAATAAAATTAATAAAAATAAAAATAAATACTAGCTTATATAAACCTTACTATTTTTTTATTAGTGTCATTTAGATAAAATAAAAAATAGTAAAGTTTATAATTTTGGTAGTTATATTGTTTAAAAATAATTAATTTATACTAATTTTGAATTTAAAGATATTTTATATTGAATTCAAAATGTCAATATAAAAATAAATAAATAAAAAGAAGAAGAAGAGTATACTTTTTACATATATTTTAAAAATAAAAAAAAATGAGGAGGGTGGTGAGAGAAAATCAAATTTAATAGGTTAAAAAAATTAGAGGAACACATTTGCATGATTAACGCATCTATAAGGAACAGTTATGCAAAAAAAAAAGTCTATGGAACACTAAAGGAACACCTTTGCATGACTAACGCACCTATGAGGAACAGTTATGCTAAAAAAAAGTTTAGGGAACAGTTAAGCAAAAACATGACAAATATGAGGGTTAGATTTGCAATTTAGTCATGAATTTACGGAAATCTTTATTTGTATATCATCTAACAATTTGGTTTAAAATGTGTTGTGGCTATCTGGGTTCAGTCAACATGTGATTTTGAATTGCAATCTATTGGAGTTTTTTTTCCTTTCTTTTTTAATAAATTATTTATATCTCGTTTCAAATATCCATTTTGCAGCCTTTTACTTGTATATATATCCATCCATTCTACAGGCTTTCAATTTGGTAAAAGGTTGAGAATTTAAAATGGTTAGGAATTTGTTTCTTAAAGCTGAAGATTTATTTCACTCTACAAATTATATATTTTGCAATTGTAAGTTGATGTAGAACAACTATATGATGCCTATAACAAATAATAGTTGGAAGTGGGATTGGTGGCTTCTCATCAAACCTCAATGATGCACTTATGTCTTGAGGTCAGACTCTTGCCTGTGATGTTTTTACACCTTGAGTAGCTGCTGCTTGTATTATGTTGGTGGTTTTGACTTGAAGATCTGGTTGTGTAATTTTTCGCAATTTAATGATTAAAATGTGGCCAAAAGCATGATCTATTCGTTTCACTACCATTTGTGCAATACTAAGTGCTCCAATATCACGAAGCTTGAGCAGATTTTGAAATATGTCTGGCCGTCTCTTAAAATGAACTCAGCTTACTTAGACAGTTATAGAGCTAGCTTCCTTCCCATTTCCTTGTTCTGTAGTTAGCTACATTTTTGAGTGCATTTGCAGAGCTGAACTTAACAATTATCATATTCTCTTTTTTCCGTTTTAGTGAGTACTTTATCCTTTATATAATTTTCGTCAATGTGGATAAGTAGTTAGGGTTTAATGAGTTATCAAAACTCTTCAATAGCTTTTTATTATTAGGATTTATATGATTCATGTACTGCCTTCCAATTATAAATTTATGCGATTTTCAGATTCAAGTTCTTGAACATGTTATTTGAAGCTTGGTGGTCTGTTGCTTGGTGATAATCAATTTTCATTGGATTCAGTACTGATTGTGGAAAGGGAGTGTGTTTTTATGGGATATCATTGTTATGCATAAACCTTAGATGAAGACAGCTCAGGCGTGGCGTCTAGGCATGAAAGACATGCAGATCTTGCCTGCGCCTCGCCAGCGTTCAAATTTGAAGAAGCCAACTTGGATTATCGTATTGGTGTCATTGGTCAGCGTGTTCCTAGTTTGTGCTTATGTTTACCCTCCTCGGAATTCTTCTGCATGTTATGTATTCTCATCTAGAAGTTGCAGTGCCTTTACCGACTGGCTTCCTCCCGCTCCTGCAAGAGAACTAACTGTTGAAGAGGTCGCTTCTTGTGTTGTAATTAGTGAGATTTTGAATACACCACCATCTATATCAAAAACCTCTAAAATTGCTTTCATGTTCTTGATCCCTGGTCAATTGCCTTTTGAGAAGTTGTGGGCCAAGTTTTTCCAGGAAAGATAAATATTTTTTTAATTATAAAAAACTGTTCTCATTTGCCTCCTTGTATGCTTAAATTTTCAAATCTCTGTCAAACTTAAGTTTTGAAAGTCATTGCTTCTCAGAGCTTTAAAGACATGTACACATTGCAAAAATGAAATCTCTTGCGGTACTTAAATAGTTAAATTAAGACGTCTTACAGATGGAGAGAGCTTCAATTGTAAGAATTAATCTTGTTGATGAAGAATGTGATAAACTCATCCTAAAATTTGCATTTAAAATATATTTTTGAATATTAACTAGTTCAAGATGTGACGGTTTGTTTGTACACTAGTTTATCACAGGAAAACATCCCTTGTGAAAAGGGCCATGCACTACCCATGACTTTGCAGCAACTAAATGTGCCATAAGTGACAAGTCGTGTTTTCTTTAAATTAATTACGAGTGTTAAGTTAAAAAACTGTGTTTCATAAGCTGAACATGGAGACGTTGATATTTGAAGCTCATTTAATTAAATATAGATATCTTTTTCTTTTCTTTTCATGGAGAATTTTATTGGAAGGTGGTTGTTTGATTTAATTAATTACCTAGCTTTGACACGGTCGTAGAAATACTATCTTTTGTTTGTACATCGAAATATTCTAGGATTTTATAGCTATATTTTCTTAGCACCTTAAAAATGGAAAGGAAAAAGTACACATTTAGGTTTTCCATTTCATTTTTCATATTGTGGTAGACTGATTATACTGTATAGCTTATTTTTTTAGCTATATTTACAGAAATAATCTTTATGTAGATAGGAAAACTAAGCACAGGCAGACCTGCAATGAATTGTTTAGGTCTAACTATACCCGTTTTTGTCTAAAAGAATGTAACATTTGCTTCTTTTCCCTCTGAAAAATGGCTGAAGAGAGTGTGCATGTTGAAGGTGTATGTGTGTGCATTTAGCTTTGTGTCATGTCTTGCTGCATGTGCATAAATATTGACAACAATTCTGGTTGCTTTGTTGGTGAAGCCAATACACTATATTTTTCCCTATCTGATTTATACAAAGTTATATTAATATAACGTGTCATTTCTAATTTTTTGGACCTACCTTATATTTTTGTTTATCATTATATGGTTATGTATGAAGGTTACATAAACAAGATTCCTAGCTTAAGCTCCTACATGTAAACAAGCTTATGTATAATTGCAGCTAGAAGTTTAATGCTTTTAATATGGATGTTGGCTTTTGATCATATTTTCAACAAAAGAAGATTTTAGTAGGAAAGAGAATACAGGGCGAGAAGTTCTCGAAAAAAATGCATATCGAAAAGAAAAGCAAAGTCGTAAAGCAGGACTGCCCTCCAATCCCTCTGCAAATCAGAAATAGAAATCCAGCAAAGAAAACTCCGGGCTAAAGGCTAAAGCCCGTAAAGATGCTAGAAAAACAATCCATTTCCAAAACAATTTATAGTAAAAGAGCGACAACTAAAGATACAACAATTCCTCTCCGTCAAAATGCTCTAGAGAATAGCAAACCAACTGCATCGCTACAACTCTTCGTCCTAAGCACAAATAAGGAAAATCAAAGTTTCTATGAATATAGCATCAAAGAAAATGTGAGCACTCGACTAGGTCCTGCTGCTCCTGCGTAGGCATGAGAAATATATTTGGAGATGGTATTTGTATAGTCTGGCTGCTGAACCAAATTTTTTGTATTGAGCACCAAAGACCGAACAAAAGCTCTAATTTTGCACAGGATCCCTCACCTTGCAAGTGTAGAATTTAAAGGACTACTTCCTACAGGGTAGGGGGAACAAGTTTTACATGAGAAGCTCTTGGATAGATCTAGTGCCTACATTTTATAACATGGCATGAGACGAGAAAAACAAGGCACCTGGTATATATGCTTTATTCCTCAATGGAAGCAATGATATTATTGATAAATCAAGTAGAAAGAAATCTAATCTATTAGAGAGACTCTAATACAAGTTTAGTTTTTATTATCTAACTTCCACTTCAAAATTTTCTTACTTGTACACATGTACTAACTACTCTATAGTTTCAGATATCACTAAATATTATCGCCAGCTGCTTTACTTTTTAGGACTCGTGTTTTAGGGTTCCTTTAATAGCAAATGTTTTACCTTGAATTCCTTAAATCTATGCTAGCTGCTGATGTTAGTTGGCGCAAAATTGCAGGTAGTTTCAGAAATTTTGTTTAAAGGATAAGAGAGAGAAAGTATAAAGGAGGTGGGAAAGTATAAAGGAGGTGGGAAAGTTTAGTGTTTGATTTTAATATCAATTACTTTTTTTCCTGCTTGTAGTATTACATTTTAACAAAGAATATATTAGATAAGAGAGAGAAAGTATAAAGGAGGTGGGAAAGTTTAGTGTTTGATTTTAATATCAATTACTTTTTTTCCTGCTTGTAGTATTACATTTTAATGAAATATGTTTTCCATTTGATTCAAGATGTTGTCCATTTGATTCACTTAGTTTTTATATATTTCCTGAGGTTCTCAAATAATGACAGGGCATGAAGATAGATTTTCTGTTTATGTTCATGCATCTCGGGAAAAACCAGTACATTCTAGACGTTTCTTTATTAATCGGGAGATCCGCAGTGAAAAGGTTTGTAGTCTTTATCAAAGAACTATTCTTTTTCCATATTATTGTATGCTTATTAGATTTATTTTTCTTACTTGATATTTCATGCCTATAAGGCTAAAATTTCTTTGATTGATACACTTGCAGCTTGAAGAGGCTCAACTTATGACTATTGATATTTCTGTATTGTTTTTATTTGATTATGAAAACTTATGTTGCTTACCATTAGAAAATCTTCATCATCAAAATAAGAAATACATATGTTAGATTCTGTTTTTTTGCATTCGTCTCTATTACCAGGATTCAAGTCTTAAATCATGTTAGTGGCTAGCCTCTCATGGTATATCACTTGAACCTTTCCCTTGTTTGCTGTTGACCTTCAGTTGATCTTTCCATGCCGAGTTATACTATTTTATTGCAAGTAAAATGTTTTATAAGTATGGGTATCTATTTTCTTAAGGTTACCCATTGATTGTATCATCCACTGACAAAAAATTATATAATTCAAATTTCATTGCGTATTTGTCCTTATCTTTAACTATTTGCTTTTCTAAGAAATGGACTCCATGTGTACATCAACCAAGTTAATGATGATAGGTTTGCTTATTTTTACTTTATTTTCATTTTTTGAGCTTGAAAAGCTATTGATAGATTGGTCAGCATGCTCAATCTCAGTTTGTGTTTGTGTGTTTTTGTGATAGATTTGAAGTGTTATACTTTGAATTTGTGCAGTGGTTCACAATGAAGCGGCAACATGCTCTCATAATTACAGCTGATAGGCTCTATTATGAATTGTTCAGAGATTTTTGCAAGGTGATTTTTGCACTAACATGATTACGTATTTTTCTTGTTGTATTGAAGTTTAATACTCCCTCCGTCCCAGGATAAAAGTCCTGGTGGACTTTTCACATTAAGAAGAGGAATAAAATGACAAAATTGTCCATAATAATGTCATTAAATATGGAGAGAGAATTAGAATAAGAAAAGTATGAGATATTTAATGATACGGGCATAATAGGAAAAAATGTGTAAAAGTTTGGTTATTAAAGGAAAGTGGACATTTAACATGGGACGGAGGGAGTATATATTATTCATGCTTCATTTTCTTCCGAAGCTATGCTTACATACATTTACAGTCTTTCTTGATGCTTTTCTGTGGGGCTTTGGTGGCGGGGGGTGGGGTGGGGGGGGGGGGTTGGGTTCAAACATGTATATTTATATTGTCATTTGCTCCACATATTTGTCTGTATGTTTTTAGTGTAACAATATTGTATATTCGTGGAGTGCATAAATCTTTTTTTTGTAAATCTTTTTATTGTTTCTTGTAATCTATTTTCCTGTTGGCTGTCTGCAAGCAAAAACATGTTTTGGTGCACATTCTTTAACTTGTACTTGTAATTTGATTTTCCATATTGATATGGAGTGTGCAAGGGAATATTTAGAGGGATGCTTATCAACTCTCTCTTCCCTCCCTCTCCCCTTCATAAAATTTGTGGAGGAATGACGGCTATTAACAAATTTGAAATCTCTCGACAAAGTTCTCATATTTTCATTTTAATTTGCATATTCTCCGTTGATAATGTAAATAATCCTTCTGTACCATGTCTTCTTAATCATGCTCTGCACATCTAATGAGGGTAGATTAACAAAACTCCGCCAGTGTTGAACTAATGCTGCCGGTCCCAAGCCCGGATGAAGGAGGAGGGTGTAAGATATTCGCTGGGTATTAGGTCTTGTAGCTTATTAGCATTATGCTTCTCTCTCTCTCTCTCTTCCCAGTAATTTGCTTGCTTGTCCGAATATTTTTTTCATTCCCTTTGGAAGAGGAGATAAAAGCAGGGACGGAGCTAGGCTTCTTTGGAGGGGGCCATGGCCCCCCCAACATTTTAAAATTTATCAAGTACTAAGGTTCATCCACTTGAATTGTGAGATAATATTATGTATGTGCAGAAATAAATTGGGGTTTAAAATTGTTGAAACGAGGAGTTATCAATTCAATCTATGTTTGTTTATGTGTTATAATTTTTCATTGCGTATTTGCGTTGTTAGATTTACTTTTATTGAGATTTATATGCACTTTCAAGTCTCAAATAATGCTAGGAATTAGGATTGGCGGAGATAATGGACTGTTTCGTAAATACAGTGAGACCTATGGTTAGAACTTAGAAGAAATAATGCCCGGAATTAGGATTAGTGAGAATTATTTTCTAGAATTGGGACTTAGAAAGCTCAATGGCATAGCTTTTGGCTGAAAGTTTGATTTTGGCCCCCCGCAAGATTAAATCCCGGCTCCGTCCCTGGATAAAAGAAGAAAGAAATTAAGAATGACATACATAATACTCGACTACAGAGATGATTTCTGTAATTTGAAAAATTTCATGCTTCTAGATAACAATTCAAGAACTTAAAAAAAGTTTTGACATGTGTTATAAATTTGTGCGTCTATTTGTTTGTGCAGGTTTATATTATATATGTTCCCTTCATCCAAAGTGGTTGTTATCTTTCAAAACAATGTATATTGCCCATATTTTAAAGACATGCTGACAAGTGACACCTCAGCTAGATATCATACTTCCTTTCTTCCCAACTATTGGATAAATCTGACCTTTTGACCTCAATTTGAGATATTGTTAAATCGAAAATTGATATGAATTCATTTATTTTTAGACAATTCAATTATTAAAATTCTAAACTATCTAGAAAATACTACTAATTACAAGATTTATATTTATTATTTTCAAAAGTTGAATGTGTGGCTCCAATTTTGAAGTTTGAAAATATTTGGTACTGCCTTTGAAAACTCAAAACTTGATCTTATATTTCCGAATGGAGGGAGTATGATATATACATCGTGTGTGTGTGTGTGTGTATATATATATATATATATATATATATATATATATATATATATTCAATTTATTTTTCTGTTAACTGCAATTTCCTGTCACTCGAAGCAGTTGTATCCTATTTACAATACTGTTATTATGTATTCTCTCCGCCCCAAGAAAAGGTGGCTTGATTTCCATTTTGGGATGCCCCAACATTAGTGACATGGTTTCAGATCTACTTCTGACTTTATAAATTCAACTTTTATATTCATCTGTTGTCTACCTTTTTTTATCAAAATGGCCGGTCTTGCAATTCTATTTTATATTGCGAGTTAACTGGTTACTGCCAGCAGTGCCTAACATGTATCTTTTCTATTCAACAGCCTAACATGGAAGGGAGTAAGAATTGCTATTCTGATGAACACTATCTGCCCACTTTTTTCCATGTGAGAAAATATATAAATTCTCCCCTATTAAGCTTCTGTTATGCCCTTTGAACCATTTTATACCACCAACTGACTTCTTTGCCGGTTCATTTTTAGATGCTTGATCCTGCTGGCATAGCGAATTGGTCAGTCACACACGTTGATTGGTCTGAAGGAAAGTGGCATCCAAAATCTTACAAGGCTGAGGATATTAGTGATGAACTCGTGAGAAATATTACAGTAAGGCTTTTGCTTATATATATCAATTCATCCTATTGAAAATCCTTCGTGAGGACCAAAAGCACATGCACACTCGCATTGCTTCTTGCTTGTATTAAAGTTTGAAGTTTTGATTTGACATATCACAGAAAGTGTACATGTTACAAGTGAGGAAAAGGTATGCACTTCAATCAGCACTCTTATAGTTGGAACCGGTATTAAGTAGTAATTATTCTGAAATAATATTTTCATGCATGTGCAGAAGGAAATCCAGATTCAACCTTGCCTGTGGAATGGAGAGAGAAGACCATGTTATTTGTTTGCGAGGAAATTCTTACCGGAATCTCTGGATAATTTGATGGTTCTTTTCTCGAATAACACAACAATTTGAGTGGGATGGTAATATCCACGACTCTGATTCTTTGATCAGATCAACGGTTGCTTATTCATCTCCATTACCATGTAGTAGCTTACAATGTTGTAGAGTGCAATGGCAACCAGCAGAGAGCAATTGGAGTAAGATTTGAGTTGGAAGATCAAACCGGAGAAGGCAAATTTGCCGTTGCATTACTGTTGCTACCTATGGGCACGAGGGATTTAGTCATCATATTTCTCCCTTCCATTTTGGGATATTTATTTATACTTTAGTTTTGGTACAAAAATTTTGGGGGCTCAATGCAGCAGTTTATTGTCTCAGCAGTAGCATTGTCGGTGTCCCAGTATAGTTTCATGTTCTTAAATATTAGTATACTAGCGGTGTCCCGTGCCTCCGGCAGTGGCGGAACTAGAACAAAATTTGAGAGGGGGCAAAATTTGAGGGCGGTTACCGGAGGTCCGGAACAACGACGAGTAGATTACAGCAGCGAAGGAGTGGAGTTAAGGTCTTTGGGTTTGATTTTGACCCATATTGAAAAAAAAAAGAAAGTATATTAGTGGCCCCATGCATATCGATCAGAGAATCGTGGCTCAATGCACAAGGCAACACGTTACCGGCAAGAACACCAATAATCAGACCCAACTGGTTGATTGCAACACATGAAAACAGTGACCTCAATTTTCTTGAAGTAAGGTCTCAATTCTCAAAGCAATTAAAATTCATTGAGGAACTTTATCAATTGGCAATGGCTATTAGAATTGACGGCATCCAGTCAATTTTGAAAATTTTGAACATCGTCAAAATACATCAATTAAGAACTCACAATTACAATTATAACGCTATCAAAGTAATGTGGATCAAAAGCCCAATATCAAATTTTAAATAATAAATATTTTTAACTTTTTTTACATAAAAAGTGTATTTATAAACATGTTATATATAATAAATTAATCTAAAAAAAATTAACATAAAAAGAGAACTCTGTTTACCAAAAAAGTTAAGTTGCGATAGTGTGTATTGGACCAAAGCCCAATTATTAGGATAAACATTGCATGTTTTTTAAACAGCCCTAACCCAACACGTACTTGTCTAATCTCCGCCTCTCACCCTGCCCAATTATCAGATGAGTAATACTAGTAACAAACCCAAGTTGTTTGAACTTCTTCCACTCCATTTTCTATACTACACAGCACTGAAGAAGAAGAAGAAGACGATAATGGCAGATCGAAGTAGAAGCAGCAGTTGACTGGCCGGTGGCCGCCCCCCCCCCCCCCCGTCCCCCCGTCCCCCCCCCCCCCCCCTCCCCTAGATCCTTGGACCGCCGCTGCTACCGGGGGCAGATGCCCCCGCCCGCCCCCCTAGTTTCGCGAGTGGCCTCCGGCACTATATGGACGGTGTGATTTATCCCAAACTTTGAACGGCAGCGGAAAATTCAAAATCAGTTGTATTTTGTTATATAGATGAATAGAAAACCAATAGAAAGTCGATACAAAAGAGGTGCGTTCATTAATAAAGTATTAAAGGCGGGTATAAACACCCTTTGAATGTTACAAACCAAAGAGAGACCGACCAGTGGTTAAGCAACATTCTTTCAGCTCTTGATACAATTAATTTACTCTTATCAAAACCCCAAGCTGCATATAAAGAATATATGTAGCAGTAGTAGTACATTAGACCAATTGATTACGGGTAACATTTGTCGAGATGGAATTTGCTTGTTATAATACATTATTTGATCACCATAAACTCGTCTCTCTTTTATTCTACGCTGTCCTCGCCTCCACATCCTCCTATGTTGTTGCAGGCACTAGCAGTACTGCCATACCCAGACGATATCGAGTAGCCACAAAACTAATTCACCCTGATTCCATTATTCTCTCTAAATACTATTATGACAACCACATTAACAATACCCCCATCTCTAACTCCGACCCTGCAAATTCATGGGCAAAACTGGCTGCGGTGGGTGTTCTTCCAGATGACAGACGCACTGGTTTTCTGGTGAATATGTCGATAGGAGATCCAAGTGTTCCACAATTGTTGGTAATGGACACCGGTAGTCACCTTTTATGGGTTCAGTGCCGTCCGTGTGCCCATTCTATCCACCAAGTTTATACCCCCATCTTCAATCCCTCAGCTTCCTCCACTTATCGCCTCTTTCCATGTGGCGACGACCAATATGATCCCACATGCTCGGATTTGGTTCCAGGAGGACATTGTAATTCCTTAAGCGAGTGTGTCTACTTCCTTAAATACATGGATAGAAGCAACACCACAGGAATACTCGGCATGGACAATTTTAACTTGGTAACTAATACCGATGTGGAACCAATTGGTACCCTTGTCCCTGATGTATTGTTCGGATGCGGACACAACAATCATGGCCTCAGCGGTGGGTACGTACACAGGGGTCCTCGGCCTGGGTGCGAATGACATTTCTCTAGTCACTCAATTAGGCACCAAGTTCTCATATTGCATTGGCAGTGCAAGTGATCCACACTACACTTGCAACCACCTAATTATTGGGGATGGGCTATAACTTCAGAAGGCTATTCCACTCCCATGGAGATCTACAATGGACATTACTATCTAACCTTGGAAAGCGTTATCATTCTAAACATAGACCCCAAAATCTTCCAAAGGAGGGGGAATGGTGGGGTGGTAATTGACTCTGGATCTACTTATACTTATCTCAGGAGCGAGGGGTACGAAGCGCTTAGGGCGGAGGTGGAGAGGCTGATGGATGAAGTGATGGAGCGGTTGAGATTTCAAAGTATTGATTGTCAACTTCTAGAGTAATAGATTTTTGATTGGTAATTGTTATTCTTATGTTTTGATTAAGTAATAATACTGTAGTAGTATTGATGGTATCTACTCTCCTTGGTGGTGGTGAACATGTTTCGGCCTTTGAGCCTATATATTCCAAGGAGTATCTTTTTAAGGATTCTATCTATAAAAGCTAATAAGCTTGGAATCGAATCGGAAGGAGTTGTTACCATGTTTGTTATATGCATCTTTTATTTACAAAGTATTTGGCTAACAAATTTAAGTCTATAGTGAACATCCTTTTCTTTAGCAAAACATTGGTTATAGAAATGGGAGATGTGAAAAAGATTAGCCTGAATTTGAGGCAATCAGTCTAGCAATTGAACTCTGAATTTCCAACGTCTTCATTTCAAAAAGCCCATGTCTACTTCTTTAGAATTTGAACAATTAATTTCTTCAAGGAAGGTTAGTTGGTTGGTTGGTTAATTAATGAATTATGTTTTTGACAAATAGAGCAAAACAAATTTAGTGTAACTTGTTATTTTTCCTAACTAATAAATACTACTCCAAATTACTAGGAGTATGAGTAGATAGCCTAGCTAGTCCCTATTTTTGTATATGTATCCATATTACACATAAAACACTATATTTTGTAAAAAATTTTGTTAGAATAAATACTATACATTTTTTGAGATTCACAATCAAAAAAAAAAAGAAAAAGTCAAAATGTCCCATTTTCCTGTCCCTTTAACTGGTCTACTAAGACTTATTGGCAAAGAATATGAGTTTCAGTCCCAGTTAAATTTCGACTGTCACCAGTCTACTACTATTGTCTACTGTCACTGCCATTAGCCTAGCCTGCCGTTTTGTTTTTGGGCCACCACCATTACTACAGAGCCACAGAGGAGGAGAGGGTACCTACCTACCACAACAAAACTAGCTGACCAAGCGTTCATTTGGATGGATGGATGGATGGATGGATGGAGAATAGTACTAGTTTTTTCCCGCGTAGGACCTAGTATATATTCACGTGACAGAAAAATTATAAGGGTAAAGTTCAGATCACCACATGGGGTTTGGGCGCATTCCTACTTAACCCACCTATAGTCAGTAAAGCTACATTCAAACTCCCGACTTTTTGAGTTGAAGTGAAAACGTCACATTTTCCATCCAACTTAACTGTGCATGTATGTCAAACGCCAAAAGCGCGTGAGAAGGGACTATAACAGTCAAAAAAGACTGGTAAATGTCTGAAATACCCCCTTCTTCTTCCTCAAACCACAATCCTCTCTCTCATTTCTCACTCCTCAAACCGTGCGTCCTCTCTCTCATTTCTCACTCCTCAAACCACAATCCCCAATTCTCTCCTCTATAATTTTTCTCATCTTTTAAGGGGGTTTAATCCACAACTCGAAAGATCAAATTCTAATTTAATTTGATGGAACCCTAACTGATTTTGATCCCAAAGAGCTTCAATTTCAAAACATGGACTCTGATTCGTGGAGCGCTCGTCTATCTTCAGCTTCTAAGCGCTATCAATCCGCTCTTCAATCGCGATTTGGTAAGCTCAATTTTTTTAAATCTAGGTTTTTGTAGTCATGTTTATATGTGAATTCGTTTATCTGAAATGATATGGATGATTTTAATGCAGATATGCTCATGGGTTTTGAAGAAATTGATGCAAATGATGACATTAGGGAAGAGTTCCCATGCCCATGCGATGCCCGTCGAATGATCACACTAAGCGATGCCATGCGACTTTTTCCCCCAGACAAGTACACGTTCACGTTTGTAATTACGTCATGTACTCATCAAATGTCAGTTGTACATGGTCAAATTGTTCATTCCATGGTTGTGAAAAATGGGTATGAATCCAATCTATACGTGTGCAATTCATTGATCAATATGTATAGTGTTTTTAATCAAATGAAAGATGCCCACAATGTGTTCGACGAAATGTTGGTGAGAGATGTGTTCTCGTGGACTAGTCTGGTTTGTGGGTATACAAAATAAGGGGAGATGGATAGTGCTTGCGAAATATTTGGTGTGATGTCTGCTCGTAATGAGGTTTCTTGGGTAGTTATGATTTCGGGTTTTGTTGGAGGTGGAAGGTATATCGAGGCCCTGAGATATTTCCACGACATGTTGTGTTATGATCATAAGGTGATGCCTAGTGAGGTTGTTCTTGTTTGTGCTTTATCTGCATGTGCTCATCTGGGGGCCTTAGATCAAGGGAAGTGGATTCATGTTTATATAGACAAAATAGGAATAGCTGTTAGTTCAAACATGTCCACTGCTCTTATTGATATGTATGTGAAATGATCACGGGATTATAAAATCATGGGCTTGGTAAGGATGCTTTACGTGTCTTCAATCAAATGTTAGACGAAAAAGTTAAACCAAATGAGGTTACTATTCTTGGGGTTCTAAATGGATGCAGTCATGCAGGTCTCGTGGAGGAAGGTTCTTCAATATTCTTCAATATGGAGAGTTTGTGTGGAATTGTGCCAAAGATTGAGCACTATGGCTGTTACATTGATTTACTTGGTCGTGTTGGCGACTTGGAAAGAACATTCAGTGGCTTGGCATAGTGAGAAGCTATCAGTTGCCTTTGGTCTGATGAGAACTTGAGAACTTGTGAGGATTGTCATACAGCTCTAAAGGCCATTTCTAAAGTTTTTGACAAGGAAATTATTGTTAGAGATCGCACTCGTTTCCACACTTTCAAAGAAGGAAATTGTCTGTGCAATGATTATTGGTAGTTATCTGTTTTCTCATACTGTAAAAGCGGGAAATGCAAGTTTAACGACAAATGAGTTCATCAATTAATATTATCATCTCAAGATCATTTTCATGGACCACCTTTGCAAGTACCACAAGCTGGGTAAATCAGCTCTGTTTGTGAAATCTCTCATTCCAGTTAAACCATAAAAAAAAGAAATTTTTTTTCACTAATTCAGTTGCAATTATGTTGTTGGGCAAAGTCAAATTCCTCTAAGAATCATCATCAGCAGTAGCAGAAGCAGATTACATGCATGTTAAATTGAGTAGCCCTATCTTTTCTATATATACACGCTCTATTTCTTTGGTAGGATCATTCGTCGTTTTCAATATATATATGGGGGGTAATTAAGCTTGTAGCCAACTCAAGTAACGGAGTTAAGACGGAAAGCATTTATTCACTTCAACTCAAAAAGTCGGGAGTTTAAATGTAGCTTTACTGACTACATGTGGTTAAGTGGGAAAGCGCCCAAACCCCAGGTGGTTATCTGAACTTTACCCAAATTATAAAATATCAAAAATATATGTGAAAATATCAATTATCAAACCAACCAGAAATTACGTACATACATACATGCACACACGCATATCTACGCATAACTCCCTCGTTTTAATTCTTTTTCTTGTTGATTTGCTTTGCTGCTTGTTAATATTTTTTTCTTCTTGTACACAACACTTCACAACTAATAAATAAATAAACAGCAATTGGTAGACAAAACAACAATCTATATGCAGACTACTGCAGTACTATTACCTGGTCCGACTAGCTACTCCATAATAGAACAACACTATATATTAGGGATGCAAAAAAGGCCCGAGGCCTGTGGCCTGGCCTTGGTCTGGCCTGGGCCCAGCTTGGTCAAAGTCCGGTCCAGTCAAGGTGTGACGCCCCCAAAATAGACATACATCACCTATTTTGAGTCGCTAAATACATGGTACAGAAACAAATACAACTTCAGTAATACAATTGTCGTGCAAAATACGACAACACATATACTGTGAGTTTGAATACAAACATTGTCTACTAGAGAGTATACAAACTCAAAAGGAGTCCTCATTACAATTATTGATACACTATTTTACAAAAATAGTGAGGACTGCTAAACAACTATCTTGAATCATCACTCCATACCTCGGCTAGTTCCTGCTAAATTCTCTCCTTCTGAGAAGAACAATGGAACAAAAAGAAAAAGGGTGAGCTCAACTAGCCAGTAAAGAATATTATGACTAAGATAATATACAACATATTATCATTAGTCTTCAACAGAAAAAATCTGATAAAATATAATAGACAAAAAGTTTTAGATCAACAACTGCAACGGAAACAGCAATCCATTAGAAGAGTCAAGTAGAGAATGAATTCTACTATCTTCTAAGATTTAAAAGTCCATCATCAATATTTTATCCCTGTAGCATCAATCAATATACATCTTGAACCAAATATTCATCTTTGCACTATAGGCAAAAGATATTCATTTGTATCACCAGTTGGTCATGTTCATCTCAACACCTGTTCATCTTTGTACTACGGGCCAAAGATATTCATTAGGTAATCATTCATCTTTGCACTACAGGCCAAAGATATTCAGTTATATCATCATTTAGGATTGAGAATGATGAAAAATATCTTAAAGAAAACGAATTCAGTGAAATAAAAGAACAAATATTAAGGATTCGTATTACAGTTTATCCAGTTCAATAATACTCCGTAATAACCAATTTTGAAGCAGAATTCAAAAATAATGATCAAAATATGGATACAATCAAAGATAGTAACCATAATAGACATCTTAGACAAAAAAGAGAAAATTTTATTTTTCGGTGAATAGTGTCGTATTCGTGAATAGTGTCGTATACATGAATAGTAATTCCAACACAAAAAGGTAGAAATTTCACAATAAAATCCATACCAATATTTCGGTATAATGATATTGAAAGAATAACATCATTATAAAAAAAATAACATCCCTTATCTCAAAATAACAGTACTTCTAATCGGAATATCGGATGTAAAGCCGAAGGAAACTTGCACTGTTTGAATAGTAACTCATAAAGTATCTAAATACTCACAAAATACGCTCGATAATATAGAGAGAGAAAGAGAGAAAACTTGTTTCTGATGTGATTTTCAATTCTAACTAAGCACCCTAGTTATAGGAAAATGCTTAGAACGCCATAACAGACTAACTTGCTACCTGATGGCTTTACCTGCTACTATTCAAGCCTACCACATTTGAATAAAAATTTTAGCACATTTTCACCAACAAAAAGTGGGGCCCACCCATGTTTTTAATAAAAATATTTAATTTTTGAAACTTCAATAATTCATAATAAATAGCCATTTTATCAGAAAACTTCGAATCTCATGTCCTTCTATATGAAATTTAATTCTCTACAACTTTATAGAAGAAAGTTTTTTCAAATTTCAATCAGAAAATATCCGAAATCCACATACGTATGATTTTTAATACCTCCATTTCGACAAAATACTGATAAAATAACTCAGCATTAATTCCTTCATTTATAACCACAAAAATATATCACTCATTTATATCCACATAAAATAAATATTTCCTTATCATATAAATTAATAATTAATTATTCACAAATAATATTACAGAATCACAATTACGACAACCAAGCCGTTCCCAGGAAAGAGGGGGGGCTTTCCGATAAGATTTTCTCCTTACTGGCGCTCAATTAGGTGACCAAACCTCTCATTGACAGAACTTTCTAGACATTGCCAATAATGTTATCTAATAATATTATTCAAATAATATAAATTATTGATTTGATAATGGGAAATATTGTGCAGTGACAATTATTGAAACAACAATAATATAAAATATCAACGCAGCAATTATTGAACCAATAAAATAAAATATTGAACAGTAATTACTGTAACAATCATTGAGTAGTGTCTTTTTTACGTAAGAATCAATAATTGAAAAATACTGTGCAAAACAGTGTGCTGCTGTGCAACCACGCGTATTACTGTATTTTAACCACCGGGTATTCCAACAGTATTAACGGTAACAACTACGCCGTTATTTGTAAAAACTCAAATTTGTCATTTTTTTATCCAAACGTTTTTCGTTATGGGATCCACAAGTGGCTGCGCCGTCGTACGAATATTCCCCGACAGCAAAAATATTCCACGACCAAACGAATATTTCCCGACAACAATGAATATTTTATAACCACTTGTTTATTTTAAAAAATTTACACATTTCACCCATAACCAAAGTATTATATCAAATTAATACATTATTATTCATAATAATAAATAGAGGAAATTTAATTTTATTCATTAAAAAGTTGGGGTCTTACAACTTATTACTGTTCATGGCTAAGGATGTAAACGAACCGAGTCGATCCGAGTATTGAGTTGCTCAGATTTGGTTCACAAAATTTATCGAGTATAAAATAAAGTTTGATTGAGGCTCATTTAGTTATCGAGCCGAACACGATTTCAAATCGAGCTCGAGCAGTTTGAATTTTTCGAACGAATATGATCCGAGTATCAATAAAAAATTATAATTTTAGTAAGTTCGAGCAATTTATCAAACTTTAAAATGTGCTCATATTTGACTCATTTATATTTTGAGTCGAGTTCGAATCGAATTTTTAATCGAATGAGTACGAATTAAACCCGAATTATTTACTTATTTTACAACCTTACTGATTGCTCGTGGAAATTATTATCCTTCCTTTTTGTGTCGGTCAAGATTCTAATAATAGTTTATTTTATAATGGAATGACTTTCTACCTGCTCTCGATCATCGATTCAAGATAACAGTCAGGTTCTGTACATCAAATTATACTACTAGTAGTAATGAAATTAATTCTTAGCCAAACTCCACCCACCTTAATTAATTTCTACATGGTTTTTCTCACTGTTTCTGAGTTTTAAAATAGAAAGAAAAGAAAAGAAATGAACAAAAAATTTAAATTTTATTTCTAATTCTTATATTTTTGAGTTTTTTAATAAACAGAAAAGAAAAAAAATTGATAGAAAACATTGCCACCTTTCATGCCAAAGTTTTCCGTCCAAAATTGGCATGATTTGAACAGAAAAAAAATTGGAATAAGTAATATTTTTATAATTTCTATATTATCCTCAACTTTTAATATAATAAATTTTAAATTACAACTCATGTTCTCAATTTTAAATTTTCTATTCTTTTCTATTAAAAACTCATAAACAACACAAATGAAAACTTCAAGTTTCTATTATTTTCTTTTCTGTTCTAATTTAAATTTTCTATTATTTTCTTTTATGTTCAAAACTCAGAAACAGAGTGTTAAGTTCAAAATGGAGTAGAAAAGAAAGACGAACATCAATAACAAGGTATTAACATATCTTATTCAATAATATTAATTATTACTCTCTTCGTCCCAAAATAAAAGTCTTTATTACTATTTCAGGTAGTCTCAAGTTAAATGTCTACTTACATTAAATAATCTATTTTTTTATAATAATTTACCTATAATACCCTTATTATTAATTGTTATATTTATATTATCTATGCATATTTATTGGGCATTACTAGTAATGTGAAGAAAACTATGTAATTAAATGAAAATTTAAATATGGATAATTTTTTCATTTTATCATCTTTCTTAATATGCGTAAAAAGTTAACCAAAAGTTTTATCCTGGGACGAAGGGAGTATAATTTTATCGATTTATTTTAGTTAGTCATTAGTCAATACTGGGTCAAACATTCAAAATCCTCTATTTTTTACTCCCTCCGTCCCAGGATAAAAGTCCTTATTACTATTTTGGGTTGTCCCATGTTAAATGTCCTCTTTCTTTTAATAACCAAACTTTTACATATTTTTTCCTATTATGCTCATAGCATTAAATATCTCATACATTTCTTATTCTAATTCTCTCTCCATATTTAATGACATTATTATGGATAATTTTGTAATTTTATTCCTCTTCTTAATATGCGTGAAAAGTCCACCAGGATTTTTATCCTGGGACGGAAGGAGTAATATAATATATAAATTTTTTGTATACCGTCAAATGTATACAATTTTCTTCAATATTATATATGTATTATTATGTCAATAAAAAATAATAATAATAAATTATCAAATATTTATAAAAAAATAATATAAATTAGTTCGTGGGCCTATCAAACTTGTAAGAGAGATACTTTACTAATCAGACACACCAAGTAATTTCGCATTATTTGTGGATGGTGGGTGCCAAATATTAAAATCTATGACATGGTCTATGATGCCTCGAAATATATTTATAATTAATTAAGTTCACTGCTATTTAAGTAGGAAATAAATTTTCGCAATATCTGAGTACAACTAGAATAGTGTTGTTCAAGCTGGACTCATCATAAAAACGGTTGAGTTTTTATTTAATGTGTTTAATACAAGTCAAGTTATTTATTCAAATAAATGAATACATATATATAGCATATAACATATACAAATAGAATCAGATTAAATAACTGCATTAAATTTAGTTGAGTATCACGTCGAGAATATTAATGTAAATAACTTACCGAGCAATAAAATATGATCGAACTAAATTCTTAAATCAAGTATTTATCGAGTTGAGAATCGAGTTTTAAGGTGAAGTTGACACCAACTTTATCGTAATAAATCATATTATTGTTTTTTATTACATGAATTATAAAAAATATTGTATTGATAATTTGTTATTACATTGGTTAATGGAACGTCACATACAATGAAATGAAATGAAATTGGTGTCAATAAGGGGATGGGTAATTTTTAGTAATATTGTGAGAGAGATCGAGGACGTAAATAATTAGAGAAGAATTGTTTTGCCGTCCAGAAGAAGGTATAGGAGGAGTCACATCAAAGAAGTGGGTCAATTAGACACGACAAAAATGGTGGCCGACGGGTTCGATGATTAGTAAGTAGTGTATGTATGTATATATATCGAGAGAGCCAGCCCAGCCCCCTAAAGACGTTGTCTTCCTTGATGATTAGACTTGGTAGTGGTTGGCCAGCAATTATATTTCCTCACAAGTTAAGTTACGACTCCACCACCACCACCACTTTCATCTTTATCACAAGAAACACCATACAACGATACAATTGTATGTATATATATTTCCAATTCTGTGGGTAGCTCATGTCTGTTTGTCTCTACCCTCTAGCCTAGCCTAGCTCCCTGTATATTCATTCAATCAATCTCTCCTTAATTCCTCCTCCTCCTCCTCACCAAAAACAGACATACAAATCCATCAGATGGGTTGCAGTTTGTCTTCCAAATCCTCCTCCTCCACAACAAGAAGTAATAAATCCAGCAGCAGCAGCAGCAAAAACATAATTAGGGTGGTGCATTTAAATGGTAGCTTGGAGGTGTATGAGGATCCGATTACGGTCGGGCAAGTAACCGGAAAGCAACCAAAACATTGTGTTCGCCCAGGCTCAACTTCTGAGCCTGGAGTCAAAGCCACTGGGTCACCACGCCCAACTACAACTTGGCAATATCTACTTCTTGTAACCGCACTCGGTTTTCCAGTCCGAAGTTTCTCCCATCGACTAGGCAACCATTTCAAGGCCCCTTACCGTTGTAGCCCAAGCAGCAGCACCAGCTCGCCATGGCCAGTGCTCAACCCTGGCCGCAGCCAAGTCCACAAAGTCACAACTACTCCAGACCACAGATAGAAGGACATCAAGAACAACGACTAGTCCTAACCGTTACACAGATAGAAGGACGACGACAATTGCTAGTCCTAACCGTTTCTCGGACCGGAGGTATGAGGGGGGATCGGAGGCATTTTATTGTGCAGGCGGTTTAATTTAATATGCAAAATCAGCCTAATCAATCGTCTCCGTGTTGGAAGCCCATTTTGGAATCCATTATTGAGAGATCCTTTACTCACAAAAGTGAATCCGATTTACAAGAATTAGACGCTGCAAAATTAGGAATCAAGGCAGCCTCCTTGTAGCAACTACTTCTATATATATTGGTAAAAATAGAGGTACACAACCGTATAACTTTTAAAGTTACACGGTCTACGATCGTAGAGTGATTTCACTTTACGATCGTAGAGTAGTCACTCCACGATTTGTGAATTCACCCTACGATCGTGGACTACTCTACGATTGTAGAGTGAATTCACTCTACTATATGGGGATTACTCTGCGATCGAAGAGTGAAATCACTCTACGATCGAAGAATGAAATCACTCTACGATCGTAGACCGTATAACTTTAAAAATTACACGACTGTGTACTTCCATATTCCCCATATATATATATAGTACATTAATAATAATAATAATAATAATAATAGCAGTATCAAATATGCATGTGTGCGGAATGTAGTTTGTAAGATTTAAAAAATACATAGATAGCTATCTATACACTATCATTTTCATTGTTGAAGATCTCAGATCTTCCATCAACAGTTCCTCCCTCTCCCCTCCCAAGTAATTAAAAGAATCAAAAAAAATCCCAGATTTCTTCAACCTGCTACTTAGAAGTCCAGCCACAGCTTTCCTCTAGTTTGCATCTACAAAGTTTAGCCACCGGAATCATGTTTTATTATGGCGGTTGATACTTTCAAAGAAAAGCAAACACGATGTTACTTGAGAAACTAATGTTACGTTTGGATTGAAGGAATAGAATGTAGAGTGGAATAGTTCATTCCGTTCTAGTTGAAATGAGTTATTTCATAAATTTGGGAGGAATAAGAATGTTCAATCCATTTTAATCACAACCAAATGTTGGAAAAATACGAATAAAATAGGATTTATCTATCAAATAAAACAATGGCAGAAATTTGACTTATCGATTATGTTGAGCAGAGACGTCCAGTGCACTGTCCTTAAGTAGAAATTTCGCCTCTCGAACAACTTTTCTCGGTGCTAAGGTCACTGACGAAATCCTACTCCAAGATTTAACTGCTCTTCACCCGACTAACACTACTACAAAATAGTAAATAGACAACGCGAAAAAAACGTTGTGATTTCAGTCAGAAAAATGTCGTGGTTAAGGGTGTTGTCTATTTGACACCCTTACACAACATTTTTAAAACGTTATAGTTAAACACATTACACAACGTTTTTAAGAAAAAAAACGTTATAGATTTGTTATCCATAAATTAGCAGATGCTTAAAAACGTTGTAGAAGGTATGATTCCACAACGTTTTCTAGATAAAAACGTTGTAAAAAGTATGATTACACACCGTTTTTAAAATGTTGTAGATTAAAAAAAAAAAAAAGTTAGTTCACCTACATTACCAATGCACCTGCAATATACTAATGCTAAAAGGTCTAAATTCTCATTTAAATTTAAAGTCAAAATGTATCAACCATTCAAAATACATTCCAATAATACCATTCGTGCAATTCAAATTACTACATCCACAAAATATGTACCAAACTATCATATATGCTCTACACGTAGCTGCTCACATACGTTGCCCGCTCATCCCGTACTTCGTCAAAGTATCATATATGCCTTCAATACTATCATCTTTCATGCAAATCAGGAAGCTGCTACTCAACTGCCAAAAATAGCAAGAGAGCTATATCAACAGGCTGCTAAAAATTATATCATATCAGTCCATGAACCACATAAGAAAGTAATAGTGAAACTCACTCAATTTTGACAGTCTTTACTGTTTGACACCGTCATTTGACTCATTTCTGTCTCTAATTACAAGCAACAGACACAAACACACAAGGATATATTACTTGAACAATCACATGTTTGCTCCATCCAATCAATCATGATAGCAGTTATATAAATAACACAGTAAATCTTCCAAATAAAAGAACATTTTGACAGTCTCAAGTCATATGCAGGTAAACAGATCCGTTGCCACAGACTGCAAGAAGACAAAAGCCAATTTAAATGCATCCATATCTTATGGAACAAAAGCTAAACTATCATGGAATCAAATCGAATAATAGGCTAAGGAGCCTTATTATCTGGAATCTGTTCCTCAAAACTAGCTACTAGCAGTATAGTAGGTTCAATAATCAAGGCTAATGTCCTACTATACCACATGAACAGGCAGAAGGAAATTAATAGACATGTACAGATCTAAACGTAAATATAACAACCTCAAAAGTAAACTTGATTTCTAGTGCTGCTATAAGAAGTACAACATTTGTTTTAGACATAAATATCATAAAGCCGCAAATCCAAGAGCCCAATCCCAAGTATTTAACTATAAAAGGCAGCAGCAGCAGCATATATAGGCTAATAATTAATGTTATAAAATGCAAAAATACTGATATAGTGAGGAATCAACTTACACTGTGACTAAGTGAACCGAGGTAACAATACCCTGTGTTTGAGGTTTCATAATCCATCTCCAACTGAAAATTCTGCTGCTGCTGCAGAAACTGATGAATTTTCGCCTTTTCACAATGAACCGGCACAACACTATCACCTCCATAGCTCTTATGTGGAACACCATGTTGCCGCTGCTGATTGTCGTTATACTGTTCAGTAGTGAACTGATTGTCTTGGCATGAATTATACTCAACAAGGTCCAAGTACTCATCAACAGCCTCAAAGTATACAAGATCATCAACATACTTAATTCTTGAAAGACAATATATTATTCAAGCACCCATAAAGTAAACAAGATCATATTTACTATCCATCTACAAACAAGAAGGGATTCAATTTGTTGTTATCACAAAATTCAAAAGGGATTCAATTTCAGCACCAACTACAGTAATTAACAGCAATTACAACATTTCGTAAACACATTTCAACTATTGCTATAAGTAATAGTGGTACAAGTAGTTGAGCAAGCAAGACACTTTCGTCTACAAACCTTATAATTAGAATTAGCTTCAAAGTTGGACAGTGGAGTTTTGCAGCCAGTGCTGTAAGGCATAACCTGCAACAGAACTAACATCCATCATAACATGCTAACAATATATCGTCTTAACCCATCATATCATATAATTTGAATTCAAACTTAAAAACCTCTCTTCAGATTTTTTCATGAATGAAACTGTAGAAGATAACTCTAATTCCACAAACTATGCAAAGACCTAATTTATAAAACAAAAGACAAACTATAAAATATAAACCTTATAAAATCATTTCCATATAGCATTATTAGATTCAAAAACATCTCAATACCTATTACGATGAATCAAAAGTGCATAGACCTACAGGTAGCCAATTCAGATTACAATAATCAAACAATACCTATTATTAATTGAAAATCTTTGTCGACTGATTGGCATAACAGTAGATGGTGATGCAGAAATTTGACCACTTTGAACAGAAGGGAACTGTGGATTATGCTGTGGCAGATCACCCCCACTAGCAAAACAGGCAATTCCCGGTTGAAGACGACCCATCAAACCGGTGCACTGATTCTCCCTTGTGCATAAAGTACATGTTAAGATTTTAAGATCCCAAGTTAGGACAAACAGAGAATGATCTACTGACAATGCAAATTCTCTAGCATTTCATTAATTGTGAATGAAAGTTAAGGTTATATTTGGATACCTAGCCACCTATTAACATTATCAACCTTATTAACCTTAACCTTCAGCTTGCTCAGCCACTTCAACAAGTGAACCGCTACCTAGCTAGGTCAAGGAATAAAAATTGTGAATGAAAAGAGTAAAAAATCACAATCAGGGCCAGCTGGATAACCCACAAATGAGTGAGCCAGTAAGCAACTACATAGTACCAGAGTTATCTAGCAACATAGATGTGAGCTAGCAAACAACTATGAAGTAACGAGTTATCTAGCCATCTATGGATGTGTGTCAACAAGCAACATTAAATGTAAAAGAGTTAAGAACTCTTGTCTGCTTTTACCAAGCGCTGCAGTTCCCTCACTTCGGTTCTTCATCTGAAATATCGGGAATTACTGCAGAGGCATTAAGAGCCAAAGCTACTACTAAGCATGATTCCTTTTTAAAAACAAAATGGAGTCTTTAAGGTTTCAACTAATACAGAACTAAAAAGTAAAGTAAAGCTAGGATGCCAGAGCTCTCACTTGCTTATGTCTTTGTAACAAACAGCAAGAAACTGCTTTGCTGCATCTGTCAGTGGCTGCACTGCATCAGCCATCAAAACACTCGAAGGAAGATCCAAATAAAGCAAAGCAGACTCGCAAGTCATAGGTATGTTTCTTAATAGCCGACTGCAGTATCTCATACACGAAGTAACCTCAAATTTGTCAGCAGCCATCAGAACATCTAGTAAAGCGGAAGGCGTGGTCGTTGACAAAGTATTGTTGTACATAAAATTTAGAAGGTCCATCAAGGCAGCTTCCTTTGTTCCATGAAAAGGAAAAACTAGAAAATGGTTGTAAGCTTATGTTTTTACTAACTTCTCAAAAACAACAAAAGAAAATAATAAGAAATACTGAGGTCAACTACAATACATAGCACACATGATACATTACTAATTATCGGAAATTTCACCTTAAATGAAATGAAGTAGTTATTCACATAACAAAAAAATGGGAAGAAAAATACAACCAAAGAAATGTTTTCATCTTTACCAGAGCCATGTATTTGTATAGTCACATATCGCTGCTCCGACTCTCTCATCCCGTTTGAGAATAACTATAAGACAATGGTTCAAATGCATAATTTATTAAAGAGTACAAATTCAAAGCAGTATATGCCAGATTGATGACTCCTAACCTTATAGAAAAATGGACTCTTTGCTGCCAATATCGGGGAACTAATGTGTATAGTCTTCACCCGAACAACTGTCGAACAGTCCATGCTCCAAGCAGCATCATTGCCATGAGTACCATCATCTCCTACAGAAGTATCTATTAATTCCCGATATGTATTAAACAGCAACTAGTGTCTTTAAAGAATGATAAAATATGGTCAACTTCAATTTTCAGAAAAGATACATATAACAACACAAATTAGCTATTCATTGCAAGTCTCTAAGATCAAGATTTTTGATCATCCAAATACTTTACTATACTATTATGTTTCTTCATAACTCCAATTCTTGTTTAAGAAGAAAGACCTCAAGGTCAATAAGATAAAACAATTATATAGGAAAGTGAAATATTTACCAGGTTGATTCAAATTCAATAAACCACTTGAAGGTGATTCCTCAATCATTGCCACAACATCCTCATCTTGGTTTTCATAGGTAACACCTTCCTCTGTATCCGGCATGTTACAGCTCAAAATCTGTTCCTCATGATGAGTGACTGCATCCACAACTAGAGGTAAAACAGAGAACAAATGTCAGTCAACACTCCATTAAAAAGACAAGGAACCAACAGACCACAAGGACAAAGGTCAGTCACTTGAAAGGTTGTCATCTATTAGTTACAACTTACAATAAAAACAATGTAACTAGACAAGAATTACACAGTACGAAACTGAGTATAGCACTATTATGTAACTATACAACCATGTTCTTAGCTTCAACTAAATTTTTCTGGACTTTTCTATACCCCTTGGCCACATCCCCATTTTGCTTACGACCAGTGGAAGTCATATTAACAGAGAATATCCTCTTTGAGACACTCAGATATTATATATTTCAATTGAAGCATCGTTTCCCTTGCTGACTGCAATGCATACAACAGTTGCAAGTATGTCACATGGAGTTATTACTAAAATATAATGTTTTATGCACAATACGAGGAAATCTCATAATTTGGTAATCCAGCAATATTTCAGACAGCTAAACTCACCTTGTGTACATCTGTTATTCTTCTTTGAGCAATGTTTTTTTTTGGCAGAACACCACAGAAAAGAAAAAGAAAATGATGGTGCTTGTCAAGCATTGGTTGAAACAAGACTGCAAAGTAACAAAGGTTATGCATATCCAATCTAATCCACAACACAAGCCATCCTAAAGCTTCATTAGAGAATAAAAAATAGAGAAAATTCAATGGGAAATTAGTCTTCACAATATGCCCGGATTTGAATTCAAAATAATGTATTGATGATAGTTCATGATTTAACTAGAGATAAATTAAAAATAATATATTGCAAATATATAAGTCCCTTAACTGATGTATGGGACAAACCTGCAAATCCCTCACTTGCACCCTCACATCTAGCGACAAAACTAAAGTTTCTCGTACAGTCATCTCTGCAATGTGATTATCTGTTTGACTTATATAAGCTGAAGTTCTTTGAATGAAGAAATCATCAAGATTATGACCGTTGTACGTAATATTTCCATTTTTCTGAAACCAAAACAAAAATTTATAATAAGATGGACAGATTTGCACCTATAACAGAATCTAAGTAAATGCAAGCACTCTTTCTGCTTATTGCCATATTGATATGTTGGTAAATAAGCATAAACAAAATATAAAATTAAGTACAATCTAAGTTACTCAAATTCAATTTAAGTAGACATCTATTCACCAATTATGAAATATAGGAACAAAGGAAATCAACATCTGTTTTATCCTAAACCATTCATTACCCTTTTCTTATTAAGGAGCATGTTTGGTTTATGTATGGGTTAAAAACAAATCATTGACATCAACATTAAGGTTAAATTTTTACAGAATACTACGTCACTTATATTAAAAATTTGTAAAAAAAATTACCGTACTTCATTTACAATGAATTTATACTCTCTAGAACTTTCATTCCTTTTAGAAGAACCATTAGCACAAGATAAAGCCAGTAAAATTTTCAAACAGTTTTATTTTCTTTATCACACACATTTGTAAACAACTCACTCCTCATATAATCTGTTTGGAGATTAGGAAAACGTCAGCAAGTTGCAAACAAGCCGTATGCCATGTATCAGTTCAAAAAATTTACAGCTGCTGACAATTTATATTTCGTCTCAAGTTCAGAACTGTTTCAAGTCATCCACTGAATCACATTTGAATGTGATCAATCACATTTCAAGTCACCAAAAATAGGACAAGTAAAAAGGAGTAACAACGTATGATACCTTTAAAAGGCATGACGTATTGGATTCACAAAATCGTAAAAAAACCATGTCAAAAGAATAAAACTTGCGCAGAGGACTGGATGCCTTTCTCCCCTCCAACCAAGTCGCCCAAACGACTTCCCAAAATGTACCGACTGGACGCCTTGTCGTCGCCTAGGCGACGCTTAGGCGATGACTTGATAACAATGCTATAAAGGGCAGGTATGTTCAACAATGGACCATACTACATTACAAAACACCTAAATGACACCTAAAGTTAACACTAGCAAACATACTGAGTGACGGTTGCTGCTATTCAAGCTCTGGTTTTAAAGGCAATAGATCTTCAATTGTAAAGCTTCATCTTTGATCCATCTTATTTCTGCATAAGCCTCAATGAGCTTCTTGATGAACAGACCTAAGCTAGGGTAATTCATGATCTTCCAGCCCATACTTATTAGAATATTAGAAGTAATTTAGTCAGAAACTCATATGGTACTTGGAGTATTAAATCTTTTTCTATTTTGGGTTAACATTGGAATAAAAAATAAATAACAAAAGAAACAACAGGAAATTAAGCCACTCTGCAGGGAACTCTCTAGCTGGGGCTACAAGTCCAAGGGACAGATATAAGATGCCAATTCTCTACGATAGATGATACAGTAGACATGAACAACCAACTTCACTCTTTACCAGATGTTACCTGTAATCTCCAAATCTGCTCATTGATTTGACAGTGACCTCATCTTTCTATATTCCAAGTCCCATAAGAAGCATTGTTATTATATTGGCTCCAGGAACAAGAGCTGCGAAAAGTGCTCCTTGACGACCGGAAATGCAACAATCATTACTAGCTCTATCACTTGGCAGATATCAGATAGAATGAAAAGCTTCTGTTTTTGGTAATGTAGATTACCTAAACAGTGGCCAGCAAAGCATGAATACTAGCCCAATGCTTACATGAACAAGCTTCCTGTTTAGTTTCTGGATAAAAAAGAGATAGCATAAGAAGCTGTTTGCATTATAAGAAACTAAAAAGATTGTATGAATATAAGAGTATTGCAGATAGCAAGACTTAAGATAAAGAAGCACCAGTGGCTAGAATGTTAGCATATTCATGGGCTGAATATGGAATATAACTTTTAACTACAGAAATCTCAATTAGATGTATTCATTCAACAAAAGCACACGATTGAACAGAGAACAAATAATCTACTCTAATCTCATATTCACAACACAATGCTTATAGAAATTAAAAAGACGACCATTTCTTTTACGGCTCATTGACTGACAGAGGAAGAACAGTTCATTGCATATCTAATGATAGCACAGGTTACAACAATCCTCAAGAATATGTTTTACGCACCACGTGTATAATATGTAACAACCCGAGTCAAATTCCGAGTCTAAATCAAATCAAATTGTGTCAAAGCTCAATTCACTGTCTATTAAAAGGTGTTGTGCTTTTATAAAAGGAATTCTCAAGTACCTCAACAAGCCTTCAGGTTCAAATGGAGCACGACACCAACTTGGAGCGTCCTTGCGCAGAGGACCAGCACTTGGAGAACTAAAAGTGCAAGCCTATTAAGTTTTTCAAGAAAAAAACAATGAGTAATTCATCATTAATATGAACCGGACATCAAGTAGTACTCAAATTACCTCAATAATGACTAATTACCTTTAAGCGACTCCAAACAGGTCCAGAGTAGAGATGACTGATGCCCCAGACACCAATCTCATAGTTGATTATTTCCATCAGCCCTAACACCGCCGCTGCCAGCGCCGATTGTGAAGAGGTTAAACTCGTAGTTGATTATTTCTATCAGCCCTAACACCGTCGCTGCCAACGCCGATTGTGAAGAGGTCAAAATCATACTGGCGAGGCTCGGCGCCATTGTTGGACTCGGCTCGAGTATTGAAATAACGGGTGAAACTACTAGAACTAGCACTAGAAAAAGTTAGCAATTGAGGAAGAAAAAGAAGTGCAGTTTGTTAGTGCAGTTTGTTAGGGCAGTAAGCAATTGAGGAAGAAAAAGAAGTGTCGTTAGCGATTGAGGAAGAAAAAGAGGCATGGGCGGTGTATTTATGGTGGTGCTGGTGGAGTTTGTTAGGGCAGTTGTTGCCGTAGACGAAAAAGTTGCCTGTCGTGGAGGTGCTGGATGAGTAAGTGAAGGAGGAGGTGATGGCAGATGGTGAGGGGGGAAAATTCCAGAGAGAATGAGGAGCTCTCTCTCTCTAAACCCTCGAGGATGCACTCCAGTCACGTTTTTTTTAGTTTAAAGTTTTCACTTGAGCGCTTTTTTTCCACCGTGTTTTTGACCTACACAACGTTTTTTTAAAAAAACATTATCTATTTAAAATCAAAAAATATTCTTTTAAATATATAACATTTTTTCATATGTATCTACAACGTTTTCTTAAAAAACGTTATAAAAAAAATACCATAATATTTTTTATAAAAACGTTGTGATTTAAGCGTTGTCTATTTACTGTTTTGTAGTAGTATAACCAACACTTGAAATAGTTGAATGACCCAAGAATAACTTGTTAGTTCTCCGAGGCACAATAGTTATCTAGAAGGGGGGTTGAATAGATAATTAAAAATCTTTTCTTCTTAAACTTGTTAGAAGATAATGATTAAAACTTAGCGGAATTAATATTTGTTTTAATCTCCCTTAAGATATAGTGAAGTTATGAAAGTGAGGTAGTTATAGCAGTTATGGCAGATATAACAAGAATGTAGGAGACACAGTCGTTTTAAGTGGTTCAGAGCACTTAAAGCTCCTAGTCCACTCTTCTACTCCTCGAGTAGGAAATCCACTAAGGATGTTTTTTACAATATCTGAATCTCACAGATTTCTTCTAGACCAGCAGTCTAGGAACTTCTTAGTTCACTCTTGAACTCTTCAAGTCCAGCAGACTTGGCTTTTCACAGTTCACTTAGAACTCTTCAAGTCCTTCTGACGTGGAACTCTTTCTTCAGTTGGTTGGTAGTTGTTAAGTTCTTGATTGGTGCTCCTCAGTTGCTGTTTAAGCACTTGTTCGAAAGAACTGAGTAGCTGATCAAGCTTTTTCTTTTTCTCAGATCGTAGACTTGAGCGTTTGTGTTCTTATACGTTTTTGTTCAATGCTTGTTTGGTTCTCTCATCAGCATATGTTTTGCATATATGTGATCTTAAAAACTATCCATTGGATCCATCCGTTGAAGCATTAAATGTGTTTGACATTTCTGTTCTTTGATAGAGACTTTTCTGCACATCTTCTGAATTGCATTCTGGCCCATTGACACAGCAGACTGCTTTCTCACCTAACACCTTAAAAGGTATTTTTCTCTTAGCAATGGTACTTTCATTAGCTTCTTCAATACGCTTTTTTGTTGCATACTAAGGATATCTTTTATGCCTTTGGGACTGGTGAGTGCTTCAACGTTTAGAACCCATTCCACATTTGTTGGAGTTTGTCTCCATACAAATCATGGAGCTCGATGCTTCTGACACAAAGCAGATGGTACTCTACGATTCAGATCGTGGTGACTTATTGCCTTGGTGCTTGGTTTGATACTATTAACAGAGAGCATTACGATTTCTCTTAAACACTTGCACACTACAATCTTCGCTTGCTTGAGTTGTAAACTCTACGTTTCTGAGAGCACACTACGATCGCTGAGTAGGCTCGGCAAACGTTGGGACTACTATATGATTTTCGAAGAGGCTTCGTCAAGGCAGGCACACTACGATTCTTGAAGCTCTACGTTTCTGCCTTGACTTCTGTAATTTTGATCAGCTTGATACACTACGATCTCTTTGAAGCCTATCTATTACATCTCAAGATCAACCTAATAAGTTTGATCTTCTTTTCTTTTACATTCATTTACAGAATGATACATTAAGAGTTTAGATCAACCTAACAAATTTGATCTATCACCAAGTCCTTATACACATATTCGTGGAAGGACTTTACAAATAATCATTAGCATTTACATTTAAACATCAAATCAAAATATGCACTCTCCCAACAATCTCTCCCTATTTGATGTTGACATAACCAAGGAGATTTGTTGTCATGATTTATTAGTTTCTAGATGCATTTGCAGGAAAGTAATCGTGACTTAGTATTTCAATGAGCAGCTGAAATTTCTAGAGAATAAGCATGAATTTATTGATGTTTGAAGAATATTACAATTTAGCTTTACATCAATAAGAATTTAAAACTTTCACTTATCTTTATTTCCTCGATCTTTTGCGAGGAGGATTGGCATACTCCTCAGCCCTTCTTTTCCTGCTTGCTTCATCCCACCTGTCTATATCTTTCAGCTCACTTGGGCTTAGCCTTGGATTTTGATCATGCCTATTCATGAATGCAGGATCTCCAGTTGGCATTCTAAGGCCTATTGGGGTCACATTTTGTGAGCCGATTGCTGGCCCTAGACTCCTTATTGGCTGAGCCATTAGGACTTCCTGCTGATCAGATCGTTGTTTCTGATTGCTTGATCGTTGAGTCTGTTGATGGAATTGCCGTGCAGGAGGACTTCTTAAAGCTTGAGTGTGAAATTGTCCTCTGCCTCTTCCCTGGCCTCCTTGAGTTCCTCTGCCTCTGCCCTGTCCGCCTTGAACTCCTTTTCCTTTATTCTCCCCCTTTATGTCAGCATCAAGGGTTCGAATGTCTTCGGATAGTCGAGTCACTCCTTGGACAAGCTCGTTGAGTTGGCTTTGAGTTTGAGCAATGTCCTCTCGATTTTCCTTGATCAGAGCTTCAGATCGAGCTTCTTTGTTTCGGAGGACGGCTAGAACATTGTCAATTTGTTGTCCTTGGTTGACGTAAGCTTTTTGAAATTCTGTGACTGCAGTTTTCAAACTGATGATGTTCTCCAACATAAGCTGATTCTGGGCTTCTTGAGATTTCTATAATGCAAGAACGACCTCTCTTTGTTTGTTGGCTATCCGGAAGTGACTATCATCTCTGTCCTTCATGCTTTTAATCATTTCCTTGATGATCTCCCTCAGCTTCTTTGTAAGCTCAACATTTAGGGTGCCTGGGAGATTATTTGCAGTAGTGATCATATTTGTCAGCCAGAGATGAATGAGTTCTAAGTGAGCTTCCAAACTTTCATCGACGTCCTTGATCACTTTATTTGACACTTCATGCAACTCAGCTTTGGTGGGCAGATCTGAAAGTAGCTCACTGAGTTGTGGATTGTTTGGAAAGGTGAAGGATCTTTTATGTTGATCTTGCAAGGAGTAGAGGACAAGATCAAGGTTGAAGCATTCATTTGTGGATGAAGAGGGAATATCTGATGGAGGGGCTTGTATTTGGGCATCTGGAGAGGGTGGCTCGACGATTTGAGCTTGGGACTCTACGATGGGTGGAGAGTCAGTAATCGTAGAGCTGATGGGAGTTGGGATTAGTATGAAGTTTGGCATATTTGGTTCGTCAGTTGCAGAATTTTGGGATTCTGTAACTGGGGATTGACTTGGTGGGTTTAGAACCACTTCCAACCAGCTTAGAAATTCATAAAATTGACTGGAAGAAGACATCGGGTAGTGATTCACTCTAAAAAGGATTGGGATAGTTAATACCTCATGTAACATTTTTGAGGAGGGACCATTTGTGATGAGCTTCTTGGCAATTTTGAAGTTGCCTGGAAATCCATGAGCTAGCACAGTGATGGCTGGATATTCTTTGAAGCTCCAAAACATATGACTCCATGAGTTAAGAATTTGAGCTTAATGATAAGGCATCATGGGGAGATAGGAGAACAACTGATTGTAGAGATAACTCCTATATCCATCACGGCCCACACATGTGATCTCTAGTTCATCATCTTTGTTTTCCTCTTCTTCTCCATTTCCTTTTGAGGATTCCACTAGGTCAATGACTTCCTTTTTGTTTTTCTTGCTCAGGCTCTTCCTCATTTTCTGTAGGAGCAGCTTCTTATGTCAAGTGGATATCATGAGGCTCCCCCTCAACATGATCATCCATCTGTAGGACGAATAGCTCCCCCTCAGCTGGAGTATTTTCTATCATTAGAACTTCTAGAATTTCTCTTTTAGCTTAAGTATTTTCTAAGGTGAGAACTTCAGGTATCTCTCCCTCAGCTGGAGCACTGTCCTCTTGGCATTCTTTGGTCAGTTCCTTTTTGTCAGCCATTCTTTTGTCTTCCTCCTTAAGTACTCCTTTATTGACCAGGATGTACTTCTTAACCAATTTTCTTCTTGGTTTTCTAGGCTGAGCAACAACCTCAGGGCTTTCTTTGGCTTCAGCTTTGTCTTGTTGATCAATCAGAGCATCTGGTACAGCAGCTTCCTTGCTTGAGGTGATCAGTCTGGTCTCTACGATCGGTAGAGACTCTACGATCGAAGAGACAGATTGCCTCTTGGACTTGTGATTGATTTTGTTTTTCTTTAGCAGCTGAGCTATGGTAGCTCTATCTTCATCTGCCTTAGCCTGCTGTTGTTTTCTTCTTAGCATCCTCAGAGCTTCAATATTAGAGGACTCTACAGGGATGTTAGTGGTAGACCCTTGAGGTTCTTCTACCATCCTAGTCTTCAGCTTCCTCTTTCCCTTGCTTTTTCTGATAAGGGCAGTGGGTTCTCCCTTGTTGGTTTCTTCTTCTTCTTCTTCTGCAGTCTCTCTGATGACTGACATGTTCCCTGGAATCCCTGAATCCTTTAGATCACCAGTTCTTCCATTGGACTCAGTCATCATGCGTACATACTCAGCTGGATTCCTTTTCCAATTCTCAAACAGTTGCTAGGTCATTCGTCTGTTTGGATTAATGGACTCTCCTTCATCGTCCCCAATCTTATCACCCAGAGCAGACTGTAGTATGATGCTTATAAATTGCCTGTAGAGCATCTTTTGAGAACCCTTTGTCATCTTTGAGTTGAGAATCCATTTTACTATCCATTCCAACAGTAGAGCTCCATAGTTAAGCTGTATCCCACATCTTATGGCAGTCATGAGCTTTAGCTGTATCTCATTTACAGAATCGTGCCCAGTGCTCTTGCAGCATATACACTTCCCAACAATGTCAGCCAAAAATTTGTACCTCTGAGGAAACTCCTTCTTTTTGTATCCTCTGACAGTGGGGGATTTCTTGTGATGCATCTTCTTAAGCCCTACATGGAAATCGATGCCATCTAAAGACAAAAAACCTTCGGATTTGAAACCTAGGGCTAGGTTGATGTTCTCAGCCTTTAGCTTGATTTCCATGTCCTTGACTCTCGTTGTGAGGACTTCATTTTCGTAGACTCCATTTTTGTAAAACTCCTCAATTAACTTTGGGTAGATCCATGTGCTCGTACCCAGAGCATCTTCGAGACTAGCCTTCTTTAGCAATGCCAAAATCTTGTGAAATTTGGATTCAACAGTTTTAAACTCGTCGAAGCATAGACTGTAACCAGAGATGATGTTGGAGGCTGCCATTTCTATCGTTGAAGGGAGTATGGTTGTTTGAGTTTTCTTTTGGGGTTAGGGTTTCTGCTTGTAGAGAGAAAGAGAGAAGAGATAAGCTTTTTAAACTTCTAATTTCAAAAAGGCGTTTAAAATGTACTTGAACTTTCCTCTCTTTGCTTTTGTTTAGTGGGGCAGGTGTCAAAATCTGCTTGGCTATGCGATTTTAACTAGGGAGGATTGTACTGAATTGCCCTTGGCTCCTTCTGAGCTAATGAGTCCTTAGGGAGGACTATGATCGTTAAGGTAGCCCATTTGGTCGTTTAGTCTGAACTTCATTCGTCATGTCTAAACTACGATCGTCGAGTCTGATCAGTAATCTTCGTGTTTGAGCTACGATTGTTGAGTCTGAACAACAATCTTCGTGTCTGAACTGCGATCGTTGAGTCTGAGCTACGATCCTTGAGTCTGTCCGGATCCTTGTGATGAATTTTTTGACTTAGCATTCTTTTAAGGTAACTCAAGAAGGGCCAACCTCAAGAATGAATCGAGGGTTAGGTTTGTCCCTGAGGCGCTTATCAGAGGGATTGCTTTGTTTTGAACTTTCTCATCACAGGGTGCACTCTTGCTTTGTAGATGGGGCTTCTGCCATCGTTGAGTCTGCACTTCGATCGTTGTCTTTTGTCACTTGAGCTCTACGATCGTAGACTTCCTTTGATCATGTCTACAATTTTGAACATATCCTTTTGTATCTGTATGGTTAGCACATACTAGAGCATATATTTCATTGTTATAAATTAAGCATGCCTAGCTCACTTATTAACTTGTTGAACCTGGATTCATCTAGAGGTTTTGTAAAGACATCAACAAGTTGATTTTCAGTAGGGATATATTGTAAAGATATAGTTCCATTTTGCACATGATCCCTAATAAAGTGATACCTTATTTCTATATGCTTGGTCCTAGAATGCATGACAAGATTATGAGTAATTGCTATTGCACTGGTGTTATCACAGTGAATGGGTATGGATTTGAATTCAAACCCATAGTCAGCTAGCTAATTTTTCATCCATAGGATCTGAGCACAGCAGCTGCCAGCAGCAATGTATTCGACTTCTGCAGTTGAAGTAGACACTAAGTTTTGCTTTTTGCTAAACTATGACACAAGTCTGTTTCCTAGCAATTGACATGTGCCACTTGTACTCTTTCTATCTATTTTGCAGCCTACAAAATCAGCATCTGTGTATCCTGTTAGTTCAAATGAGGACTCCTTGGGGTACCAAAGCCCCAAGTAAGGTGTAACCTTGAGATATCTGAAAATCCTCTTTACAGCAGATAAATGTGATTCTTTAGGGTTAGCCTTTAATCTAGCACATATGCATATTGCAAATATTATGTCTGGTCTACTGGCAGTTAGATATAGAAGAGAGCCTATCATACCTCAGTATTGAGTTATATCAATACTTTTACCTTTTTCATCTTTGTCAAGCTTAGTTACAGGAACAATTGGGGTTTTCATGGGAGAGGCTGATTCCATGCCATACTTCTTGAGTAAGTCTTTGAAGTACTTGGCTAGGTTTATGAAGATTCCTTCATCAGTCTGCTTTACTTGCAGTCCAAGGAAGAAATTCAGCTCACCCATCATGCTCATTTCACACTTGCTCTGCATAAGCTTGGAGAATCTCTTGCATAACTTTTCGTCAGTAGAACCAAAAATGATATCATCAACATATATTTGAACCAATAAGACTTTGTCTTTATGCTTTCTAAGAAATAATGTGGTATCTACTCTACCTCTAGTGAACCCATTTTCAATAAGGAAGTTAGTCAGTGTTTTATAACATGCTCTAGGTGCTTGTTTAAGACCATATAAGGCTTTGTCTAATCTATAAACATAATTAGAGAGAGATGGATTGATGAAACCTGGAGGTTGCTCTACATAGACTTCTTCTTGGAGTTCTCCATTCAGGAATGCACTTTTGACATCCATCTGGAAGACCTTGAACTTCATGTGAGCAGCAAAGGCAAGGAATATTCTGATGGCTTCTAGTCTGGCAACTAGTTCAAGTGTCTCATCATAATCAATGCCTTCTTCCTGAGAGTAACCCTTGGCCACCAGTCTTGCCTTATTTCTGGTTATTACTCCATCTTCATCCATCTTGTTCTTGAAGACCTACTTGGTTCCAATGACAGGATGACTCTTTGGTATTGGTACCAATCTCCATACTTTACTTCTTTCAAATTGGTTGAGTTCTTCCTGCATGGCCTTTATCCAGCTGGAGTCTTCCATTGCATCCTCTATCTTCTTTGGTTCCATTTATGACAGGAAGTTTAGATAAAAACATTCATTCTGTGTGGAAGCTCTTATTTTGACTCTTGCACTCGGATCTCCAATGATTAGATCTTGAGTGTGATCTCTAACCCATCTGTTTTCGGTTGGGACATCTGTCCTGATGCCTTCTTGTCTTAAATCTTCAAGATCTATTTCTTCTTCTTGGTGTGGAGGTTCATTGTCTTGCATAGGCCTCTCTAAGATCTCATTTTCTTGCTCAACGATTTCACTATCTGGCATTACGATCATAGTGTTGGGCTTGACGACTTCATTCGTAGTGTCTACATTGTCGGTCGTAGTGTCTTGAAACACTGTTTTGTCTAAGTCTGTTTCATCAAAGATGATGTGAATTGAGACTTCAACACTCAGCATTTTCTTGTTCAACACTCTGTAGGCCTTATTGTCTGTGGCATATCCAAGATAGATTCCTTCGTCTGACTTGGGTTGAAATTTTGTCAAGTACTGTTTTCCATTGTTGAGAATGTAGCATACACAACCAAGTACATGAAAGTAGCTGACACTTGGCTTTCTTCCTTTTTCACAGTTCGTAGGGTGTCTTCTTGATCGTAGAGTGTATTAGTGATCTGTTCTACGTGTAGCATGCAGTGTTGACAGCTTCTACCCAGAAATATTCAGGTAGATGGGCTGCTGCTAGTAGAGTTCTTCCAGCCTCTATCAAAGTTCTGTTCTTTCTCTCAGCTACCCCATTTTGTTGAGGAGTTCGTGGAGCTGAGAAGTTATGACTGATGCCATTGTCTGTGCAGAACTGGTCCATTTCTGAGAAGTCGAATTCTCTTCCATGATCACTCCTTATAGCCTTGATTTTCTCTCCTTTCTCGATCATTACCAACCTGAACATTTTGATCAGTTGGGAGCTCGTTTCATCCTTTGAGGTTAGAAAGAATACCCATGTGAACCTGGTGTAGTCATCGACTATAACTAGTGAGTATCTTTTCCCTCCAAGACTTGTTATTGGAATTGGCCCAAATAGATCGATGTGGAGCAATTGCAGGGGCTTGTCGATTGAGTTGGCAGTTTTGCTCTTGAATGAGCTTTTGGTTTGCTTTCCAAGCTGACAGGCAGTGCATGGCCTTTCTTTGACAAAGTTAAACTTGGGTAGGCCTGCAACGAGATCTTTTGATGCCAGTTCGGATATGCTTTTGAAGTTTAAGTGGGACAACAGTCTATGCCATAGCCAGCTCATTTCTTCAGATGCTTTAGCCAGAAAGCATATTGTCTTGTCTGAGCTTAGTTGACCAAGATTCACTGTGTAGACATTTCCTTCTCTTGTCCCAGTTAGCTTTACAGCAGATGTCTTCAAATCTCTGACTTGACACTGGTTGTTGAGGAATGTTATTTGATGACCTTTGTCACAGAGTTGGCTAATGCTTAGAAGGTTGTGTTGGAGACCTTCCACATATGCCACTATGCTGAAAGACACTACACCATTACCAGCTGAGCCATATCCTCTTGTCTTGCCCGAGCCGTTGTCTCCAAAGACGACTGAGGGACCCTCCTTATCTATATAGTTAGACAGAAGGGCTTTGTTCCCAGTCATGTGTCTTGAGCATCCACTGTCCAGATACCAGGTTGTGACCGTGGAGCTCTTTTCCTGTCATAATATTAAACCTTCATTTTGGTACCCATATTTGCATGGGTCCTACTTTGTTAGTGCCCTTGGGGACCCAAATCTGTTTGATCTTGGGTCTTACATGCAGTGAATTATAATAGCATTTAGCAGCCTTGTGACCAAGTTTATTGCACACAAAACATCTAGTATGATGCATGCCAGTGTGTGTGTGATAATTTATCCTCTATTTGGACTTCTGTGGTTCTTTAGTCATTCTTCTATTAAACTGATTTTCCTTCTTCCATGTGTCCTTGGGTGTCATAAATTGTGAGGAGTGTACCTTTCCTCTACTGTACCTTCCCAGTTGATTCGTAGAGTTGATTTTACTTGACTCTACGATCCTTCGAGGTTGGTGGGTAGTGGATGGGTTACTCTTCTCAAACATGAAGCCCAGGCCAACATGAGATCCTTTACTCCTTGGAGTATGGATTGAATTAGTAGAACATGGTTGGACTGGTTCTTCCTTCTGTGAGGATTTCACAAATGTAATGCCTCTACCAAAACTTGAAGCATTACTAATGCTAGTTTCCTTTAACTTTTCCACACATGGCTCTGAGGTGAATTCCCCAAAGCCTAGTCCTATTCTGTCAGATGCACTTCTCTGACTAGAGAGTAAGGAGTCCATGGATGATGATGATTTATTCCATGTAGAGATAGTCTTTTCTAGTTCCTCAATTCTAGAGGTTAGACTGGACTCTTTTTGTGGATTTAGCTCATTAGTCTGTTTTAAGAGCTCATTCTCAGCCTTAAGCTTGGAGAGAAAGTTAGTACTTAGAAGGGCTGTTTCTAGTTCTTCTTGAACTTTCTTTTTCTCCTCTTAAAGAAGTGAATGGTCTTTAGACAGAACTCTAAACCATTTCATGTATTGATGCAGATAAGATGTTATGCCATGCAGTGCAGTTCTTAAATCATCAATATCTACATCAGGAGAGTTGAAGTCAAATACCTCATCAATACTTACTTCATATATGTTGGAGTTCTGTTTGACTTTTTCACTTTTGGCCATTAGGCAAAGATTTGCCATTTGGGGATCTTCATCATCTCTAGATTTAGGAGTTGAGTCATTGTCTGAATCACTCCATGATACTCCAGCTACAAGGCCTTTGTCTCTCTTCTGAGGCCTTTTGTTGCCTTTGTATTCATTCTTTAGATGTGACTTCTTCTTTAGCTCTTCTCTGAGAGGTTTGTTGCAGTTGGCAATGAAGTGGCCAGGCTTTTTGCAATTGTAGCATAGATCATTCATTTGCTCCTGGCTGTTATAGTTGCTGACCTTCTTTGGCTTGCTGGTTTTGCCTTGACGCATGAACCTTCTGAGTCTTTTTACCAGCATTGCAAGGTCCTCGTCGTCATCTTCATCATAGTTAGAGTCAATCTCAGTGTTGACCTTGGATGTACTTTTAGTTGCTTTGAGAGCAACACCCTTATCCTTCTTTCTTCCTTTTGATAGGGTTTCAGCTCTTTGAGTCAGCTCCAGTTCGTATGTCAGAAGGTTGCCATATAGCTGTTGAACTGTCATCTCATGGAGATTCTTTGACTCTCTAATAGTAGTGGTTTTCGCATCCCACCTGCTCGGTAGGGCTTTCATGAACTTTATGATTAGATCTTTGTTTGGATAAATCTTCCCATAGGCTCGTAGAGAGTTGAGCAGAATATTTAATCTCTCGTAGGTGGCAATGAAGTTTTCTCCTTGAACATGAGCAAACATTTTATACTGCTGCGGAAGGAGAGATTGTTTATTTTTTCTTACTTCTTCAGTTCCTTCATGCATGATGAGTAGTGCTTCCCAAACCTCCTTCGCTGTTTTGCTGTTGACAATATTTTCGAACAGATCGTCTTCTAAGGATTGAAACAAAATGTTCTTGGCCTTCTTGTCGAGTTGGACTGCTCTCTTCTCGTTGTCAGTCCATTCTTCTTTGACTTTGATTTATATTCTATTTGGATCATCTGTAGTTGGTGCAAGCTTTGTTGGAATATATGGCCCATTTTGAACAGTCTCAAATAGATCTTCATCTATTGAGTCCATGTATGCTTGCATCCGAACTTTCCAGTTTGCAAATTTTTTTTTGTTGCACATTGGTGGCTTGCTGCCTCAACCTGTCCTTGATTTGCTTGGTAAGTGTGCCATTGGATCTACTAAAGCTTTGTAGGCTGTATAATAGAACCTGCTCTGATACCAATTGTTAGTTCCCTGAGGCACAATAGTTATCTAGAAGGGAGGGGCGTTGAATAGATAATTAAAAATCTTTTCTTTTTAAACTTGTTAGTAGATAATGATTAAAACTTAGCGGAATTAATATTTGTTTTAATCTCCCTTAAGATATAGTGAAGTTATGAAAGTGAGGCAGTTATAGCAGTTATGGTAGATATAGCAAGAATGTAGGAGACACAGTCGTTTTAAGTGGTTCAGAGCACTTAAAGCTCCTAGTCCACTCTTCTACTCCTCGAGTAGGAAATCCACTAAGGATGTCTTTTACAATATCTGAATCTCACAGATTCCTTCTAGACCAGCAGTCTAGGAACTTCTTAGTTCACTCTTGAACTCTTCAAGTCCTTCTGGCTTGGAACTTTTTCTTCAGTTGGTTGGTAGTTGTTGAGTTCTTGATTGGTGCTCCTCAGTTGCTGTTTAAGCACTTGTTCGAAAGAACTGAGTAGCTGAGCAAGCTTTTTCTTTGTCTCAGATCGTAGAGTTGAGCGTTTGTGTTCTTGTACGTTTTTGTTCAATGCTTGCTTGGTTCTCTCATCAACATACGTTTTGCATATATGTGATCTTGAAAACTATCCGTTGGATCCATCCGTTGAAGCATTAAATGCGTTTGACATTTCTATTCTTTGATGGAGACGTTTCTGCACATCTTCTGAATTGCATTCTGGCCCACTGACACAGCAGACTGCTTTCTCACCTAACACCTAAAAAGGTGTTTTTCTCTTACCAATGGTACTTTCCTTAGCTTATTCAATACGCTTCTTTGTTGCATACGAAGGATATCTTTTATGCCTTTGGGACTGGTGAGTACTTCAACGTTTAGAACCCATTCCACATTTGTTGGAGTTTGTCTCCATACAAATCATGGAGCTCGATGCTTCTGACACAAAGCAGATGGTACTCTACAATTCAGATCGTGGTGACTTATTGCCTTGGTGCTTGGTCTGATACTATTAGCAGAGAGCACTACGATTTCCCTTAAACACTTGCACACTACGATCTTCGCTTGCTTGAGTTTTAAACTCTACGTTTCTGAGAGCACACTACGATCACTGAGTAGGCTCGGCAAACGTTGGGACCACTTTACGATTTTCGAAGAGGCTTCGTCAAGGCAGGCACACTACGATTGTTGAAGCTTTACGTTTTTGCCTTGACTTCTGTAATCTTGATCAGCTTGACACACTACTGATAAGTGGTTTTATAGCCACTTATTTGGTTATTAACTGACTTGAATTTGTGCTTAATCTCATGTTATTGTGTAGATTTTTATGCCTTTGTACTTTGTTTTGCAGTTTTTAGTATTGGAAACTTCATTGGTGTTATTGGAGCTAAATTGTGTTCAAAGCTATGATGGAAAGGAAATGGAGTAAGCATGTTGCCAAAGGTTGGATTGAAGTCCTGAAGTGAAGTGCTCTGAGGTTAAAAGGCAGCAGAAGGTTGAAGCAGAACAAGCAAAACAAGTCAGGCCTAGCTGGTGCACGGCGCAGCTGCACCCAATTTAGCCTATGACACGGCGCAACTGCGCCAGATAGACAAATTGACCAGATTCAGCACAGCGCAGCTGCACTCTGTGCAAGGCTATTCACAGCGCAGCTGCGCCAGTCTTAAAAATCAGTTGACTTTTATTTGATCGATCTAGCAGGGTGACGGCTTGGAGAGGGAGACTACGACTAAAACTCTGAATATAATAGGCAGCTGAGAGGGATGAAAAACGTATTCCACCCCTTGGGGGCTCAAGCTACTGTTTCTTTCTTCTTTCAATATTCAATTAGATTAGATTAGAACCCTAGATTAGCTAAGATTTGGGGATTGAAGCAATTGAAGAACATTGGAAGTTCAGAAATGAAAGAAGAGAAGAAACTCCAATTTGCTATTCTTAATCCCTAACTCTCTTTACTTCTATTTGTATCTTTCAATGTATATTCAATTGTGGATCATGGATTCTAATTCAACTATGAGTTAAATTCTATTTTGGGATTGTAATGGAATCTATTGCCTAGTTTATTTTGACATACTTCATTATTAGCCTTATTGATTGCTATGAGATTGTCTATTAAGATTCATGCTTATTTGCTTAGTTGATTGGCCATCAATTACTGTGATAACCCATATGAACTTGAAAGACAGAGTATGGGTTTAGATTTGATCTTGATAGCTTGTGTTTGTATGTTCTACATGGTGATGGAATATATGATTCATGCTTAGGATAGACATATACCGAAGCACCATTCGTAGTCAATTGAGAACTTGGAATTAAACCCTAATTATTTGTAAATCACATAGACATATAGTGGTTTAGGTAATGTGGGTGTTCATGTGTATTCTATCAATTGTGAATTATATGTGATATGGGTATGGTACATTGAAAGATGGCTATACTTTACTTTAGTGTTCTCGACTAACAAACCGGTACAATTAGTTTGGTTTAGCATGAAGTGTATGGATTTGAATGAGTCAATAGATGAAATTGTAATCTCAGGTCTTCATTATCTAGTCTCACTCTAGAAATAGTTAGGTTTATTTAATTTCATAGTATAAATATAAAATATTATATCATTCTTTTAAATAAGACTGAAATGGTTATGGGCTAGTGCTTGGTAAACTTTATTAGATAATTCTCTGTGGGAACGATACTTTACTTACTCTTTATTACTTGTTGACCACGTATACTTGCGTGTTGTGCGTAACTAGATTTTACCCAACAAGGTTTTGGCGCCGCTGCCGGGGAATTAACTTAATAAATTTTTGCCAACATTAATTTCAATCAAATTGGTCTTAATTTAAACATTTTTAATTTATTTTAATTATCTTACTATATTTTTCTCTTTTCAGGTACCATGAATGACTTTGCTTGTAAATGGCCTTATGCAAATATGAGTCAACCAAGGGACACAATCACTGAGGGACTTAATGTATTTTCTACATTGTCAGCACAAATTACAACACTCTCGGAGAGGTTGGATATTCTTGTAGCCCAACACACTCGAGAGATAGTAGTTACATGTGAATACTGTGCTGGCGAGCATCCGAGTTATCAGTGCAACATCAAGGTTGGACAAGTGCAGTTTGGGGGTGATTACTTCAACAATGATGTTTATTTTGATTATCAACCAGGTTGGGGGCATCACCCAGATTATGAATGGAGTTATAAATATCAAGACCAAGACTGCATTCCAAGTCCAACATATCCATCGGATTTCTCATATCCACCTCCAATGCAGCAAGAAGAAAATTCAAGGTTAAAGGAATTCATGTCAAAAAGCATAGCAGACCATGAAGAGATGTTGACGAGTCAGGAGTTAGTAAGCCAAAATCTTAATAGACAGATGAAACAACTCATTAACTCCTCAATGAATGGTCCTCAATGCATGGATTTCAAAACTGAACAAAATAATTCAAGAGTGGAGGATTTGTGGTTCAAGTTTGTAGTATCAACTGAGGAGAAGATGATTGAGCAAGAGAGGTCAATTCGGAATCTATAGAATCAAATGGATCAAATACTTGAAGCCTTGAACAATCGCCCTCAAAATAATTGGTTCTATGACATGGAGGATGAAACTGATGGAGAGCCAGAAGTGTGCATGCCACTGGATGAACTGAAAGGAGTGGACGTTGAGAATACAACTGGGGGTTTGCAAAATGAAGAATATCATATCACATGTATTATACCCCAAGTGCCTTCTCGACTAGAGTTGAAAAATCCAGTGAGTTTTGCACACCCATGTCCTCTAGGTAGTCATAGTCAAGGAAATGAGCAGTATGATAAAGATGCCTTGTATACATCATGGTGGGCTGAAGAAGAGAGAAGAATAGAGGAAAAGTCCGTTGTACTTTCCATGCCTCAACCCAACAATTTATTCCCAATTACAACGGACGAGACACCTAGCTATGCAATGGAGCTAAAGACATCATGGACAAGAAATACGCTAGGTTGCTTCAATTCACAAACATGCATGATGGGGAATCTACCAAAACACATATCGGTTCTAATGGATGAAGGGTTCTCAGCTTATCGTAGAGGAATTGGATAGCGGTGTCAAAAATAAAGTCTAACTAACGGACTATAAAACCGAGCGCTTGATGGGAGACAACCCATCAAATCTCTCTTCCACTAATTGTTTAATTCTCCATTATCTATAGTCTATCATTTTTCGTCCTATTTGTTTAATCCTTGAAGCTTCATTTAATTAGTTTAATATTATTATAGTTAATTAATTCTTAGTAAGTGTTAGTTAAGATTCAATAAAGTCTAATAGTTCTTTTGACCTGTACCAGGGGTAACTAATGGAGCAGAACGATTAGTAGTCCAAGAATCAAGTCACAAAAAGCAGTGAGTCAGGACCAGGTTCAAGGCAGCGCAGCTGCGCCCCAACACAGTTCAAAATAAGCGCAGCTGCGCCACATGAATACTGCCAGATTTAACACAGCGCAGCTACGCCCCATTCCCAGCCATTCGTAGCACAGCTGCGCCCAAGCTCTATGTGGGTTTTTAAAAATCAACTTAAGGAGCCGGAACAGACCACGCCTTCTACATCTCCTTAAAACTTCAAAATTCTCAGACTCTTTCTCTCTCACAAAAATCGAACATCTAAGAGCCCTAAATCAAACCCTAGATTCCACTATACATATCTATTTTTGATTCTAGCCAACACTATTCTAACTTCCCACACCAAACCATAGTTCTTTATCCCTCTAGCAGCTTTCGAACAAGTGTTAGCCGTCAAGGGAATCGGTCTGCACATCACCTGTTCCAATGAATTTCAACAAGAGGTGAGGGTTGCATTGCCACTAATAGTCTTATACCCTGATTCACTCCTACCGAAATCTCATCACCACTCTCCCTCTCAACCGAGCCCTAGTTCTTCATTTCTTGCATTGGTGTACAGAGGTTTTTTGATTAAAGGTCAGAAAGGGTTGTGGGTTTACATTCTAGGATTCAGTAACAGAAAAGTAGAAAATTTTGGAAATCTACTGTATGCAATTCAGTTGATTGATAAAGAGACAGAGTTGGGGTTTGGGTTCATTGAAGGGTTCAGTGGCATCCAAGATAATACTGTCACCAAAAATCATGGCACCCAAGCGAATTAGAACTCCATCTCCTTCATCGAGCAGTGAGCATGAGAGCAGGGATAACAACAAAAACGTGCTGGACACTGCCCGATTTGTAAACCTCTCGGCCTAGCACTATTATATGGATGTTTTAGTGGGCAAATCCTTTGTCCCAGAGAGGGGATTCAGACCTGGAGAAGAAGATGGAAAGTTAAAGGAGTAGATAAGGAGGTATACATGGCTTTCAGTGGTAGCCAAACCGGTGGCAACACCAATGGCGATAGTAAGGGAATTCTACGCCAACGCCGCAAAACCCAAAATGGCATTTCCTTTGTGCGGGGAAAGCAAGTGTTGTATACCAAAAAAGCAATCAACGAGATATTCCATTTGGGGACACGGCCATCAGGTGCTGAGAACTGGGCTGAATCACAAAGGTTTGAGACAAATTTAGACAAGTTGGTGAAGGAGTTGTGCAAACCAGGTACAAAATTGACCACCAAATTCGGCACTGACAGAAAGGTACATTTCCCACAGACCTCGCTCAGCCGATACGCCAAAGCATGGTATAGCTTCATATGTGCAAACATACTCCCCACCAGCCATCATGCCGATGTCACGACTAACAGAGCTACATTGTTATATGGCATTCTAAAGATGAAAAAACTTGACATCAGGCATATCATAAATCAGTCAATGCTAAAATACATGAGAGGGAGTACTTCAGGGGGCATACCACACGCTTCTCTTGTTACTCGACTGTGCGTGGCTGTGGGAGTTGATTGGGATGATGAGGCTCTTCAGCTACCGATGAGGGATATTGACCACACCACTATTCAAAAGTACACCATTTGGAATGGTGCAGAGTCTCATCCCTGGGGCTGGGGATTTATCATGTATGAGGAGGAGTCAGAAAGTGAAGAAGATGGAGATAATAATGAAGAAGAAGAGGACACTGCTGCCCCCCATTCAGCTAGCCCACCTCTAGGCGAGCAAAGCCGTGACATTCGCCGCCTCCAAAGAAGGATGGATGCGATGCACACGAACTTCCAAGCTTACACTACCAAATTTTCTGGAATTCTATCAAATGCCTTCAGTTAGCTAGAAGCATAGGTTCAATTTTTGACATATGGGACAACTACTCCTTATCCACCTCCAGACACTCCACCTGAGCAAGAGGAAGATGGTGATGATGCTAACAGCTAGGGGAGTTTCCTTATACCTTTTATCTCCAATGAGGACATTGTAGTATTTAAGTTTGGGGGTATTAGGTTTATTTGTTGCATTTAGTATATGTCATGTTGCATTTTGTCTTGTTTTAGTTGATGGTGTTAGGATTTTGTAATTACATGAATCCAGTGGCAGTTGATGTGTTATTTAGTTGGCCTATGATGAAATTAAAACTATTTGATTTTTGGAACTGATTTGAGACTTAAGCTGGGTGGTGATGTCATAGCATTATATAAATCCTTATTTGTCTGTCACTGATATAACCGGTTAGCACTTTTGAGTAACCATTATGATATGCTTAGTTTAAATTTTCACATATTTGCCTTCTGGTGGAAATTCTGTGTTTTAATGAAAGAATGTCAATACTTCATATTAGGTGATAGCTAGAACTGTTAAAAGCTTAAGTTTGGGGGAATTCAGTGTTATGCATGCCTATGCAGTATTATTCTGCTATAAAAAAAATAAAAATAAAAAGGAAAATCTATCTTGAAACCTTCTTAGGCTAAATCATTGAATCTTTGGAAGGGCGAGATGGAGCGTAAAACGCACTCATTGTATCTTTGGAAGGAACGAGATGGAGTGTAAAACGCACTCGCTGTAAATAAATGGCATAAATTCCCCTGTTGACTCTGGACTTAAGTAATACATGGTCTTGATTAGAACTTATTTGATTTATTGCTTATCTTAATTTAAAACTGGTTCTTTCCCTCTAAGAAGCAAAGTATGTGAAAAATTTATTCAACAGTATGTTTAGTGGTTGCTTCACACTCACACACTATATCAGTGCGGACAGATTTGGATTTGCAAGGTGTTGTGCATTATGATTTTATCTTGGGTTGCTTTTTCTTTTGATTATCTTGTAGTCTTTCTGAGGCATTGCAATTGAATTTCATTTCTGGTCGATTACTGGATTCATGTTCATGATAGCGTAGGATGCATACATGGTAGTTTCTGCATCGCATTTTGATTTGGTTTTAGTTTGGTTGCTTGAGGGCAAGCAACGGTTTAAGTTTGGGGGTATTTGATAAGTGGTTTTATAACCACTTATTTGGATATTAACTGACTTGAATTTGTGCTTAATCTCATGTTATTGTGTAGATTTTTATGCCTTTGTGCTTTGTTTTGCAGTTTTTAGTATTAGAAACTTCCTTGGTGTTATTGGAGCTAAATTGTGTTCAAAGCTATGATGGATTGATGATGGAAAGGAAATGGAGTAAGCATGTTGCCAAAGGTTGGATTGAAGTCCTAAAGTGAAGTGCTCTGAGGTTAAAAGGCAGCAGAAGGTTAAAGCAGAACAAGCAAAACAAGTCAGGCCTAGCTGGTGCACGGCGCAGCTGCGCCCAATTTGGCCTATGACACGGCGCAGCTGCGCCAGACAGATAAATTGCCCAGATTCAGCATAGCGCAGCTGCGCTCAGTGCAAGGCTATTCACAGCGCAGCTGCGCCAGTCTTAAAAATTAGTTGACTTTTATTTGATCGATCTAGCAGGGTGACGGCTTGGAGAGGGAGACTACTACTAAAACTCTGAATATAATAGGCGGCTGATGTAACGACCCCACATTTTCATACAATTTAATTCTCGACTTCGGTCTTTAATAATACATTTAACCTCTAATTTTACATCATTATTCGATGCTAAACATTATAAAATACGAAATAATTTAAACTTTTATGTCTTCTTACTTTAATTCCCTGAATCAAACCTTTATCATCTACATGTCTTTGAATCAATCTTATTTTATGATTCACTTTATCACTGTTATTATATAAAATTTTACATTTCAATTCGATAACCTTTACATATCAGATAACTCTAACTTTAGCTTTACAACTCAACATAAAATTATACATCATAAAACATTTAGTACATCTCATGAATCTTAATCATGGTATAAAGAAATAACAACTTTAGTTAAAATATTAATCTCTGTGTATTATTTCTGATCCACGTCATTCAAGTAGCACATAGTGTTACCTTCAATCCTTGACCTGCAAAAATGATTATTTGCAAGGTTGAGCTCGACAGCCCAACAAAATCTAATAGTTTTCGTGCATCACGTAGCACATAATAACATGCTCAACATATAAGAATAATCATAAAACAAACATAGCATACATGTTGTAGTTCACATAACAACTATAAAGATTGAATTCCTTACTCAATCATCATTCATAGCTCAATCATCATAGTCATAGATTGACTTTCACATTTCATACTTTTGATATATACAGTACATCATACACTAAAATTTTAAAGCAGTTCATCATCAAGTTCACATAGCAAAAAGGAACTGAAAGACTTGCCTTTACTGGCGTTTTACCAACACGCTAATACTTCGCGTCCTTGCACAACCTACACTGTATGCGAGATTGATAATAAATAAAATCAATACTCAATCTCATGGTCAAATTTATTCTAAGACCTTACTTTATCTTATTATCCTTTATAATATCTTTATAGACATCTAACTGTATTTTATATGCAACTCGATTTTATTTTTATTTTTATCACCACACATGCTAGACTATCTCACTTGTAGTTTAATGTGCGTATATCACACCATTTTATTTTACCAATTTGGTTTCAAAAATGCATATTCAACACATTGTTTACATGTTTAATTTTCCTTCATAAATCAAAAATTACCCTTTTCTATTTCTTTCCATTATTATTCTTGTATTATCATCTTTTCATACTTAGATATCCAATATTAGCCATTAGTTAGACACTTTGTATACCAAAGTTTAGAAACACTATTACTTTTAGGCATTTTATCGAGCACGTTATGTGCACACATTAACTTATCTCAACTCTTGATCTTAAATGGTTAATTATGCATAGAATATGATAACACATATCTATATTCATTACATATGTCAAAACATATTTTTAATCATCAAAATATACCATCACCCAAAATCTTAATTCAAACATAATTATAAAACTCATCTTCACAATTTCTTTAACAAAACGTTGTTTTCGTTTTTAACGTATCTCCTTCGTTACATGTCCGTTTTTGTTCCTTCTTATATAGAATTAACCCTTACTCAGTGTACTATAACCTCATCTAGGCCTTAAAGTTAGACCCTTATCCATCTAAACCAGATTCTATAATTTATCAACTAGTCTAGAAAATTTCATTTTTTGGACATCCTTACTAAACAATTTATTTCGGACATGATCCGGTCCATAAAATGGCTCAAACTCTTAAGTTCAGCTAGTAAACTTCTATATCTACAACTTTACAGTTTTAAGTTTTTTCAGATTCAAAACACACGAATTTATATGAATTTTTCAAAGTCAGAAACCGTAACAGTTTTGATTTTCTGGACAGATTATTTTCCCTTCGGACCAGCCTTACTAAAATAGACATTGCAAGAAATCTACAAAGAGTTTTCATGTGATTCCACTTTTAGAATATAGCTTACTTCCATATCTTCGATTTGATATAAAGCTCACTTTCTAACTCATTATACCCAAAGAGATATGAATTTCACAAGATATGTCCACAATTACTCAAAACCTACGAATTTTGTTCTTCAAATTTTCTTTCCATTTCATTTTCTTTCTTGAATCCTCTTGTTTGATTCTTGATAATCCAAGATTAAACCAATACAAATAAGATTAAGCATGATCTATTACCCTAGAACATAAATCTACCCAAAAATCAAAGATTAAATAAGAGTTTAGAAGTTACATTCTTCTAGCTTTTTTTTCTTTTTCTTCTAGCTCATCTCAATTCTTCTATTTCTCTCTATCTCTCTCAATTTCTCAATACAACTTCTACATAACCATTATCCTACATTATGAGGAACATAAAAATATAATTAAAACAAGGAATTTAGATTATAACTTTATTAGTATGAATTTAAGAGAGAGATGAAGATGATGATGATGGGGCTTGTTTTGTCTTCTCAAAGCTTTCCCTTCTTCTTCTTTTTCTTCCTCTTCTTCTTCTCCTACAACTCTCTCTAACTCTCTTCTTCTTTCTTTTGTTTGTTTTCTAAAACTAACTTACTAACATGTAGTATATACATATAATATACAATAATAGTAATATATAATATATGTAACTCATAGTAATTATTAGATATACTAATTACTAGTTAATACATAGGTTACACCAACTTGAACTTGAAAAGCCTAAGACCATGTTTGGCAAATACTCATTATTTTAATTAATCAATAGCTTAACATCAATCAATCTTATCAAATTGTCACATAATTATATTTACTTGTTAATTATAATTTCGTGTAACAATCATCACATAACTCATCTAATTTAATTATCTCAATTAAATTAGAACTATAACATAAAATTATTATATTAATTAAATTAAATACTAAATATTCATTTAATTAATCTGCTACACTTAATTACCTTACTCTATAATCAAAACAAAATTTATTTATTTAACTCAATAAATAATTTAATTAAATATTTATATATATTAAAATTAATATATAACATTCTCTTCACATCAATTCACATATTCTACAATATATAACATACACATACTCACATCCAACATATCTCATAAATAATACTTTTATTTATAAAATTCGCATTTATAATTTCTAAAAATCTGGGATGTCACAGCTGAGAGGGATGAAAAACGTATTCCACCCCTTGGGGGCTCAAGCTACTGTTACTTTCTTCTTTCAATATTCGATTAGATTAGATTAGAACCCTAGATTAGCTAATATTTGGGGATTGAAGCAATTGAAGAACATTGGAAGTTCAGAAGTGAAAGAAGAGAAGAAACTCCGATTTGCTATTCTTAATCCCTAACTCTCTTTACTTCTATTTGTATCTTTCAATGTATATTCAATTGTGGATCATGAATTCTAATTCAACTATGAGTTAAATTCTATTTTGGGATTGCAATGGAATCTATTGCCTAGTTTATTTTGACATACTTCATTGTTAGCCTTATTGATTGCCATGAGATTGTCTATTAAGATTCATGCTTATTTGCTTAGTTGATTGGCCATCAATTATTGTGATAACCCATATGAACTTGAAAGACGGAGTATGAGTTTAGATTTGATCTTGATAGCTTGTGTTTGTATGTTCTACATGGTGATGGAATATATGATTCGTTCTTAGGATAGACATATACCGAAGCACCATTCGTAGTCAATTGAGAACTTGGAATTAAACCCTAATTATTTGTAAATCACATAGACATATAGTGGTTTAGGTAATGTGAGTGTTCATGTGTAGTCTATCAATTGTGGATTATATATGATATGGGTATGGTACATTGAAAGACGGCTATACTTTACTTTAGTGCTCTCGACTAACAAACCGGTACAATTAATTAGTTTGGTTTAGCATGAAGTGTATGGATTTGAATGAGTCAATAGACGAAATTGTAATCTCAGGTCTTCATTATCTAGTCTCACTCTAGAAATAGTTAGGTTTATTTAATTTCATAGTATAAATATAAAATATTATATCATTCGTTTAAATAAGACTGAAATGGTTATGGGCTAGTGCTTGGTAAACTTTATTAGATAATTCTCCGTGGGGATGATACTTTACTTACTCTTTATTACTTGTTGACCACGTATACTTGCGTGTTGTGCGTAACTATATTTTACCCAACAACTACGATCTCTTTGAAGCCTATCTATTACATCTCAAGATCAACCTAATAAGTTTGATCTTATTTTCTATACCTTCATTTATAGAATGATATACATTAAGAGCTTAGATCAACCTAACAAATTTGATCTATCACTAAGTCATTATACACATATTTCTGGAAGGACTTTACAAATAATCATGAACATTTACATTTAAACATCAAATCAAAATATGCACTCCCCCAACATAACTTCTAATTTTTCTTACTCAAACTCGAAAATTACCACACACACACACACACACACACACACACACACACACACACACACACACATATATATATATATATATATATATATATATATATTAGCACCAAGAACAATATAAATATATACTGAAAGCATGCACACTAGTCTATCACTTTTTCTCTCTGCTTAAGATTATCTATTATATAAGATGAGCTATTATAATCATGATTCCCTCCGCGTGAGGGTACATGAATGACAGCCTGTCTCCCTCCTTTATTCTCTCAGCTTGCCTCCCTCCTTTAATCTCATCCGTGATGATTCCTTCCTCCTGACTCCTCCTCTAATTGCCTATATAAAGGCAGTGATAGTGAAGAAAGAAAAATAAGGATTCTTGAGAAGAATTCATCCGAATGAATTTCTCTCTCTTTCTCTCTTATATATTCTTTCTAAATTTATGTAGCAATTATATGAGTATATTTATATACTTTGCTAAAGTTTTATAACACGTTATCAGCACGAAGCTCTAACCAACTGAGACGGTAAAATTAAATTCTTTCAATTTATTATTATATTACCGTTTTGGCTATACCACCAATAATATAATTTTATTCTTATAATTGCCATTAAATTCTGTTATTTACAATGGTACCATCTATCCTTGTTAATCTTACAAGACTTGGTGGGAACCTTTTTATTTATTATTCCGCATTTAATATTCTGTCGGAATATCCTGTCGGTGTGAATTTCACCTGACCTGGTTCCATTATTTATTATTTTGCATTTAATATTCTGTCGAAATATCCTGTCGGTGTGAATTTCACTTGACCTGGTTCCATTATTTATTATTCCGCATTTATTATTCTGTTGGGAATAACCTGTCTGTGCAGTCGGTCTATCGCATGCATGGTGAAATTCTTTTGTTATTCTATTATTCTGTTGGAATAATCTGTCTATGCGAACTACCGCATGCCGGGTGAAGATCCATTTGCATTATGCTAATAACATAAATATAAGAATATTTATATTTGTATTTTATCACCACTTGAGATCGTGACGTAGTTTATTTTTCATATTTCATACATGCAATTATTTATTATTTTAATAAATAATAAAATTGTGTTTTAACCCAGAATAGATGGCAAACTTGGCAAAAATAGATTTTTCTATTTTGAAAATCTCTAGAGACAATTATTTGGCTTGGGCACTTGATGCAGAATTGCACCTTAGTGCAAATGAGTTAGAAAAGACCATTGAATCAGGAAATACAGCTACTTCGGCACAAAATGCAAAAGCCATAATTTTTCTTCGTCACCATATTGATGAAGGATTAAAGACTGAGTATTTAACAGTCAAAGATCCTTTATCTTTATGGACACAACTTAAGGAAAGATTTGACCACCAAAAATTGGTTGTTCTCCCTAATGCCAAATTTGAGTGGCTTAATTTAAGGCTACAAGATTACAAATCAATTACGGAATATAGTTCCAATGTTTATAGAATAACCTCTACTTTGGCTTTGTGCGGAGATCCAGTTTCTGAATCCCAAATGTTAGAGAAAACGCTCTCAACTTTTCATCCCACCAACATGATTCTGTCGCAACAATATAGACAGAGTAAGTTCACAAAATTTAGTGACTTATTGTCTATCCTTCTAGTTGCAGAAAAGAATAATGAATTGTTATTGAAAAATCATCAAGTACGGCCAACGGGTGCTACCCCATTGCCGGATATTAACAGCACGTCATTCCAGCAGAATAAACGTGACAATAGATGGCCATATAATAAGAAGCCTTGGGGACGAAAGAATAAACGAGGCCATCGTAATAACAAATTCCAGAACCGCGACAATTCAGGCCACCAGAAGTGGCAAGTGTCTGGGTCGAGTAAAAAATAAAGAAAATACAACACCGATAAAGAACAAACCAGATGTTTGTTTTAGGTGTGGGATAAAAGGACATTGGTCGCGTACCTGTCGTACGCCGAGGCATCTGGCTAATTTATTCCAGGAGTCTCAAAAGAACAAAGTAATAGAGGCAGAAACAAACTTTGTTAATCATCAATTGAATATTATTGATGATTCACCAATGAACAACAATGAGGAAAAGATTGATGATATTACTGAACCTTCTGAAAGTATCTTTTGGGATATCGTTTAATTTCTTGTTTTAATTAAACATCCTGCATGTATAATATTATTAGTTTTCATTCTATATGTGATATGTGTTTCTCATGAATAAAATTATATTTGAAATGTAACTTTTCTTATTTATATTTTTATATGTGTCAGACCATCTTTAAGGAATATGGAGGATATATGTTTAGCAGACAGTGCAACAACTCATACAATCCTTCAAAGTGAGAAATATTTTTCACAACTAATCAAAGCTAAGGGAAATGTAGGAACTATCTCTGGCACATCAAATTTAATCGAGGGATTTGGAAAAGCTAGTTTCTTGCTACCAAATGAGACATAAGTTTTTATCAAAAATGCTCTATATTCTAGTAAATCAATAAGAAATTTGCTTAGTTTTAAAGATATTCGACTAAATGGTTTTCACATTGAAACAACCAATGAGAATGATAATGAATATCTTCTCATTACTTCTACTATTTCTGGAAAAAAGAATATCTTAGAAAAACTTCATTCAATTTCTTCTGGATTATATAATATTAAAATTAGAGCAATTGAGTCTCATAATGTTATGATTCCAAAAATCATAGATCCCAAATCCTTCATGCTTTGGCATGAAAGACTCGGTCATCCAGGTACTTCTATGATGCGCCGTATTATTAAAAATTCTACTGGTCATCCTCTTAAAGATAAGAAGGTTTTTCCTAGTAGTGAATTTCCTTGTGCTGCGTGTTCTCGAGGAAAATTAATTGTTCGACCATCACCAGTAAAAGTTTATAAAGAAGCCCCAAAATTCCAAGAGAGAATTCAAGGAGATATTTGTGGACCTATTCACCCATTGTCTGGCCCATTTCGATATTCATGGTTTTAATAGATGCTTTAACTAGATGGTCTCATGTTTGTCTTCTCTCTTCTCGAAACTTTGCCTTCTCAAAACTTCTTGCTCAAATGATCAAGTTACGGGCTCAGTTCCCGTATCATCCAATCAAGTCAATTCGACTTGATAACGCAGCTGAATTTTCATCAATGACTTTTAATGATTTTTGTATGACTATTGGAATTTCCATTGAGCATTCCGTTCCTCATATTCATACACAAAATGGTTTAGCTGAATCTTTAATAAAAAGACTTCAACTTATTGCACGACCATTAATGTTAAGGGCTAACTTACCTACCTCAGTTTGGGGTCATGCAATTCTTCATGCTGCAGCCATCATTCGAGTAAGACCAACAGTCTTCATAAATTTTCTCCTCTGCAGTTAGTTCTTGGACAGACACCCAACATATCACACTTTCGAGTTTTTGGGAGTGCGGTATATGTTCCAATTGCACCTCCATAAAGAACTAAAATGGGAGCCCAACGAAGAATAGGTATTTATGTTGGTTTTGATTCTCCTTCTATTATCAGATATCTTGAACCTTTAACTGGAGATATTTTTACTGCACGTTATGTAGATTGTCATTTTGATGAATCTGTATTTCCAACATTAGGAGGAAGGAAAGTTTTAAATAAAAAACCCTTTGAAATATCATGGAATGCATCAGATTTAAATTCACTTGATCCTCGTACAGGACAATGTGAAATTGAAGTTCAAAGAATTATTCATTTACAAAATATTGCAAATCAAATGCCAGATGCATTTAATGATGCTAGAAAAGTGATAAAGTCACATACACCTGCAGTGAATACTCCAGCAAGGATAGAAATGCCTATTGAAAAATCAATTCCTGGAGAATTGACGAATAAGGTAATAGAAGAATCTAAACCACGCCAGAAGCGTGGAAGACCGGTTGGTGCAAAAGACACTGTACCACGAAAATCAAAAGCAAATAAGGGAATCCCAGAAGGAATACCCGTTCCAGAAGTAGCACTTATTCCAAGAGTGGGAATAGCTCCAGAAGAGGTAAAAACTGCTCAAGAAGTAGCACATATTCCAAGAGTGGGAATAGCCCCAGAAGAGGTTCAAAATGTCAGTGAAGGGATAAGAGATGAACACCAAGAGATCTCAATAAATTATGTACATGATGAGAAAATATGGGATCGAAGCAAAGTCATGATTGACGATATATTTGCTTTCTCTATAGCATCAGATATTAGTTTGATTCCTGACACGGATCCTGAACCACAAAACGTGGAAGAATGTCGGAAAAGAAAAGATTGGCCAAAATGGAAAGATGCTATTCAAACTGAGCTACAATCTCTATTGAAAAGAGAAGTATTTGGACCAGTAGTCCAAACGCCGCTGGGTGTAATTCCGGTTGGAAATAAATGGGTATTTGTACGAAAGCGAAATGAGAAAAATGAAATTGTGAGATATAAAGCCCGACTTGTAGCTCAAGGATTTTCACAAAAACTTGGTATTGATTATCATGATACATACTCTCCAGTAATGGATGGAGTTACTTTTCATTTTCTGATAGGTATGACAACCATGGAAGGTTTGGAAACACGTCTGATGGATGTTGTAACTGCATACCTATATGGCTCACTTGACAGTGAGATTTACATGAGAATCCCTGAAGGATTGAAAATGGCTTAATCACAAAAGTCCTGTCACATATATTCAATCAAGTTACAACGCTCGTTGTATGGGTTGAAACAGTCTGGTCGTATGTGGTATAATCGACTTAGTGATTATTTAATAAAAGATGGATATATAAATGATCAAGTATGTCCATGTGTTTTTATTAAGAAATCACAAAGTGGATTTTCCATCATTGCTGTATATGCGGATGATTTGAATCTTGTAGGTACTCCTGAAGAACTCACAAGAACTGCTACTTATTTAAAGGATGAATTTGAAATGAAAGATCTTGGAAAGACAAAATTCTGTTTGGGAATACAAGTGGAGCATTTAGCATCTGGAATTTTTGTTCATCAATCCACATATGCTAAAAAGATTCTCAGTCGTTTTCATATGGATAAAGCTCATCCTTTGACTACCCCGATGGTTGTTCGATCTTTAAAAGTTGATAAAGATCCATTTCGGCCTCTAGAAAGTGGGGAAGAAGTTCTTGGACCTGAAGTTCCATACCTAAGTGCAATAGGTGCTCTTATGTATCTTGCAAACTGTACACGACCTGATATTACTTTTGCTGTTAACTTGTTAGCAAGATACAGTTCTTCTCCTACTAAGAGACATTGGGATGGGATCAAACACATTTTGAGATACCTTCGTGGAAGTATTGATCTTGGGTTATTTTATCCAAGAAATTCAACGTCGCAATTGGTTGGATATGCCGATGCAAGATATTTATCAGATCCACATAATGGAAGATCACAAACAGGTTATGTATTTACATATTGTGACACGGCTATATCCTGGAAATCCACAAAGCAAACCATGACAGCTACATCTTTAAATCACTCTGAGATTCTCGCTATACATGAAGCAAGCAGAGAGTGTGTTTGGTTGAGATCAATTATTCAGCATATTCAAAAGTCATGTGGATTACCATCAATCAAAGATATTCCTACAATTCTGTATGAGGATAACGCTGCATGCATTGCTCAACTTAGAGGAGGGTACATCAAGGGAGATAGAACAAAGCACATTTCACCGAAATTCTTCTTCACACATGAGCTACAAAAGAAGGGTGATATAGATGTGCATCAAATTCGATCATGTGATAATCTAGCTGACTTATTCACAAAGTCGCTACCATATGCAACGTTTGCAAAACTTCGGAAAAGGATCGGAATGTGTCGACTGAAAGACTTATGACAACATTTCATTAAGGATTAATGAAATTCTTTTGAGGGGAAGACTGTACTCTTTTTCCTTAATCACGATTTTTATCCCAATGGATTTTTCCTAACAAGGTTTTAACGAGGCAGTCAATTAAGATATTTATGTAAAAGATATGTACTATTTTTCCCTTCGTTAAGTTTTTCCCACTGAGTTTTCTTTACAAGGTTTTTAATGAGACATAATCTTCTATCGGAGAAAATCAGGAGAAGTATTATAATCATGATTCCCTCCGCGTGAGGGTACATGAATGACAACCTATCTCCCTCCTTTATTCTCTCAGCTTGCCTCCCTCCTTTAATCTCATCCATGATGATTCCTTCCTCCTGACTCCTCCTCTAATTGCCTATATAAAGGCAGTGATAGTGAAGAAAGAAAAATAAGGATTCTTGAGAAGAATTCATCTGAAAGAATTTCTCTCTCTTTATCTCTTATATATTCTCTCTAAATTTATGCAGCAATTATAAGAGTATATTTATATACTTTGCTAAAGTTTTATAACATGAGCTTCTTTATATAAGAATAGAATATGCAGGACAACGGTAATAAAAATAACTCTTCAACGGTAATAAAATTTAATATATAGCAACGGTACTATATTAATGCAACGGTAAAATAAAATTAATATCCCGATAATTAAACAATTAATATTTATTTAACAGTTACAAATCTCCATAAATTAATATGTATTATAACTCATTTAATTTACTCATTAAACTCTTTTAATGGTACATCACCAAATAATATATTCATTTTTATTTAACTTTGTAATATATTATTTTAAAAAAAATACAACACTAAATATAATTTTTTTCATTACATAGGAATGAGTGATTTCATTGTCACCTTAGTTACCCCATCCAAACATAGCACGTGTGGCTTAAAAAAGTGCCGCAAGTGCCCCTAATTGTTCCAGCTTTAGGAATTGTTCTAGTAAGTTGAGTAGCCCGGAATTGACAAGTGTAATTTATTATTATTTATCAAATTCTTTGTTACCCATGTATATTTTATTTTAATGATAATTATGTCTCCGTCATGGAAACTTATTTCCCACAATGCATGCACCACCTCCACCTGCTTGGGCTTTGGAGCAGGTCCTTGTAGACGGGGAGGGAATATTAGTTTGGCTATGGAAACTGTTGGGTCATGATATTTCACTTATTAGGCCGAATAGATTGGGCCTACTTATTTGGTTAGTCCATTTGGTCTTTACTATTGGGTCCTAAGGTTATTGGGCCTAGTCACTATCTTATTCTTGTTGGATCCTTACAAGATCGGGTTGGATCAGTGGATTGACCCACTAGATCTTTTAATATCTCCGTCTTTGACTTGTAATGATGAGAAAGGAAGGCTGTTGACCAAAAGTCTGCAAATCATTAATGGGGATGGGATTATAGCCGGCCGGCGGCATACATAGTGGAGGAAAAAGGTGACAACTTGCATGCAGTCGGCAGGGATCACTGAGGAGTGGGGGGCTGTGTCAGACGGTAGTGGGTGGCACGATAAATCGGGCAAGAGAGTATAACCTAGCAAGGAGGTCTTCAAGAAAAAGGTACTCACATATACAACTGATATTTTTATCTCTCTCAGGACACTAGATATTTTATCCTCCATTGTTAACCTTGTGAAGACCATACTGACTCTCACGCCTGAGCTATCCCCAACGGTCGAAGCCGTCAAGCTTGTGGTGTTGATCGTGTTTACTATGCAGGATCAGGGCGTCTTACGTGATTAGGACGTGGTAAAAGATCTTGGTGTTAACATTGGCGCTAGAAGGACGGCTGAGTTCTAGTGTCTTGTAATTTTCAATCACAACTTTCATTTGTTCTACGTTGGATAAGATGGTAAAGAGTAGAGCAGATACACCGGAAGGACAGCCGAGGGCTGTAAGCTCATCTGTCCAACACATTTCTGCCAAGGATCGTCTGGGTCCTTCGAAGAGTGCTCATGAGAGTGAGAGCATTGCTTCCAAGCATGTTTACAAGGGTTCTCGTTCGAGAGCTCATGGTGGTGCCAGACAGAGGTTGGTGTTTGCGGATGATAAAGGCCAAGACCAAGACCGAAGGCAAATGGAGGGTTCTTCGCCTAGAACCCATCACCGAAGTGGTCGAAATGATAAAGCTGCCATGTTGGCGAAGATGGCAGAAGAGGCGGATAAAGCTTTAGAGGTTATTCTAAAGCAAAGAGAAGATATAGCTGTGCAGATGCTTCAGATAGCCGATCTAAAGGACGAGGCATCCACTTATGTCCAGTCTGAGAGGCGTAGTAGGCATAAGGATGTACAACGACGAGAGGGGAAAGAGCCAGAACATTCTGTACATGTGTCTCAGGACCGTTCTCATGATCGAAGGAGGTCGAGGAGCAGAACTCTTGAAGCATCAAAGGGAGCACTTATTGTCATCGGTTCTCAAGGCCGAGATGGTGGTCGACAGAGGAGTAGGTCGAGGGAGATCGTGCCAGGAAGTAGAAGGAGAGAATAGCGTTATGAGCACTCTCAACGTGATGGCAGGGCTACACGCCGAAGTAAGTCCAGAAGCCCATCAAGGGCGTTGGTTTCCGTTAGAGAGGGTCGGTCCATTCCGAAGAGGAATGAGTCACTGGAGAAAGAAGTCTCCTCACAGCCAGAAGGTGTGGATTTCTTGGTGAAGGAATTGAAGGAGCTCCAGAAGCAATTAGCTGAAGTTCAACAGGTGAAGGAAACTCCAGGAAAGAAGGTCTCCCCATTTTCCTCGGATATTCTTAAGGAGAAGGCAGACACCACCAAGAAGTTACCTTACATGGAGAGTTACGATGGGTCTGGAGATCCTTATGAGCATAGCCAGGCGTTTGACTGGCTAATGGATTATTATGATTTCACCGATGCTGCTAAATGCCACACGTTTGTTACAACGTTAAGAAAGGATGCGAGGTAGTGGATGGGGACCCTACCTGCAGTCTCGGTCTCATCGTGGTTCGAACTCTACGACAAATTCCATGCTCGTTTCGGGAGTAACCGAAGAAGAGGGAAGCCCACAGGTTCTTTAGCACAGGTCAGACAGTTCACCAACGAGTCCTTGGGTCAGTATGTGAAGAGGTTCAGGGAGGCAGTTGGCCAGGTGTCCGACCTTAATGATCTTCAGGCTGTGGGGTTGTTTCAGAATGGGCTAGATCTGGTAAAGTCTAAAAAGTTGGTGAAGAAGCTGATGTTTCACCATCCGAAGAGCTTGGCAGAAGCCTTTGATAAGGCAGAAGGCTATATTATGGTGGATGAGGCCATGAATAGCCTGAAACGTCCTTCTTCGGACCGAATAAAGGAGGCAGATACTCCTAAAGCTGAAGGCGATCAGAAGAAGGTGGGGGGTATAATGATCGGCCAGAGGGCAACTCGAAGAAGTACAATAATACATGGCGACAAGGAAGTAATCGCCCACCTGCTCCCACCCAGAAGGTGAATAAGGTTTACACCAAACTGAATACGGATAGGTCGGTGATTCTGGATCAGATCAGGGGCCAGCCATTCTTTGAACCACCTCGTGATAACTTCAAGCCAGGATAGGGTAATGCTCGAAAATATTGTGGCTATCATCAAGCTGCAGGTCACGACACTAATGAGTGTTGCAATTTGAAAGATTTTGTGGAGAGGAAGGTCTAAAGCGATTTGCTGGTTCAATATGTGGCAGGGAGGGACCAACAAGAGTAGCTGAATGTTGACCGTACCGTTCAAATGATTCAAACGGTTCCCCCCGTACAGCCTGCTCCAAATCAGCCACCAAGGCACGTCGTTGATGTAATAATCGGTGGGACAGCAGGGAAATTGGTAGGGAAGAAGAGGAGAGGATATCTAGACTCGGTCATATCCGTGGCGGGTGCTCCCCCGAAGATCGACATACCGTTTTCAGGGACTATTATATCCTTCACCGATGCAGATTATCCTTTGGAGCCCATCAAGCCTCATGAAGGAGCACTGGTGATCACTGCGCAAGTAGGCTCGGTGGATGTGAAGCGCATGATGATAGACAACGGGTCTTCTGTGGATATTCTGTATACCCATGCTTATCAGAGGATGCATCTTGATGGGCGAAAGATGGAGGTTAGGCAGGAGGCTCCCCTATATGGCTTCAGTAACGATCCGGTCAAATTGGCAGGAACTATTGAGCTACCGGTCATCTTTGGTACTGCTCCACAACAGGTAGAAATAACATGTAAATTTTATGTTGTGCATGTAGATTCGGCCTACAACGCCATACTGGGACGACCTACCTTGACTTCTCTCCAAGCAGTGACTTCCATCCCTCACTTTAAGATCAAGTTCCCAACAGCACACGGAGTTGGAGAGGTGGCAGGGGACTTGGATCTGGCCCGACGCTGTTATCGGAACACTGTTATTTTCTCGGGAGTAGGGGTTAGCAAGCAGAAGCAAACCATGACAATTGAGATCGAGCCCTTCACTGAAAGTAGTTCGGAGCCATTGGTTATTCCTGCAAGAGAGACGGAGGAGATCGAGCTAGTCCTAGGGAAGAAAGATAAAATAGTGAAGATAGGTTCGGGTTTGCCGGAACCCCTCCGGACAAACCTTGTGGAACTTCTTCACTGCTATGCGGACATCTTTGCATGGGAGCCACAAGATATGCCTAGAATCAGCCGAAAGATTGCCGAGCATCGACTGGAGGTGGATCCATTAAAGAATCCAGTTTGGCAGAAAAGGCAGATCTTTGCACCTGAGCGTCAGAGGATCATTGATGAGGAGATCGCGATCCTGATAGCTGCTGATTTCATCTTCGAGATCGATTATCCAGAGTGGATGGCGAATGTAGTGCTGGTGCAGAAGTAGAATGGAAAATGGCAAGTTTGCATCGACTACACTGACCTGAATAAAGCATGCCCGAAGGACTTCTATCCTCTGCCCCACATTGATCAACTTATTGATGCGACCTTGGGGTATGCACTACTAAGCTTTATGGATGCTTTTTCAGGTTATCATCAAATATCTATGTGCAAAGAAGACATTTTGAAGACATCATTCATCACACACCGTTCGGTGTAAGCATATAAAAAGATGATCTTCGGCCTGATAAATGCTGGAGCCACTTACTAGAGAATGATGAACTTTGTCTTCTATAAGCAGCTGGGAAGGAACATGGAGGTGTATGTAGATGACATGATCGTTAAAAGCATGATTGTTCAGAAGCATCTGGATGATCTAGAGGAATGCTTTCAGACAGTTCGTCATCATAAATTGAGGCTCAATCCCACAAAATGTACCTTCGGACTCGGTGCAGGGAAGTTCCTGGATTATCTGGTCAGTCAAAGGGGCATTGAGGCCAATCCAGAGAAGATCCAGGCTATTCTAAACATGAAGACTCCTCAATCATTCAAAGATGTTCAGCGTCTGACTGGTAGGATTGCAGCTTTGAGGAGGTTTATGTCCATGTCGGCAGAGAGATGCTTGCCATTCTTTGATACACTGAAGGGACCGAAGAACGCGAAGACGTTCCAGTGGACTTTGGAATGTGAAGACGCCTTCCAAGGCATAAAGACATATCTGTCTTCGGCTCCTCTATTGGTGAAACCTGCTCCTGTCGAGACTTTGTACTTATATCTAGCAGCTAGCTCGTTGGCAGTGGGAGCTGTTCTGGTTCGGGAAGTAGATGGAAAGCAGCATCCAGTTTATTATGTCAGTCATGTCCTAAGAGATCCTGAAACCAGGTACCCAAATATTGAAAAATTTGTCTTTGCTTTGATAACTGCTAGTCGAAAGCTTCGGCAATATTTTTAAGGTCGGCTCCTAGTCGTCTACACGGATTAACCATTGAAGAAGGTGATGAGCAAGCCAGAAGTTTTCGGGAGATTAGCAGCGTGGACTATGGAATTATCCCAATTTTTTATTGAATATCATCCCCAAACTGCTATCAAAGGTCAAGCCTTGGCCGATTTCATGGTGGAGTGTTCGTTCTCCGAAGCAGATACTGAGCTGCCAGAAGCTGAAACATCCGATCGAACAGTTGCAGTTCTTCAGCACGGTCATAATTCATGAACGCTATTGTTGATCGATTTCGCAATCAATGAATACGTGCAAGTATACACGGTCAACAAGTAATAAAGTGATAAGAAAAGTATCGTTCCCACGAGGAATTATTTAATAAAATTTACCCAATACCGACTTCATATCGCTATAGTCTTATTCGAACAATTAATTAAAACAAAACATAGATAGATAAAGAACTAAGAACACAATATCCACACACAAGCATTTTGTCGAACACTTGGCGTGCATCATTTTGTTCAAATCTCTTAACTCTCTTTTTGATCATGGCAACCACTATGAATTGGAAACACATAAATTATGCATATACATAATCACATAAACAACCCATTCGTATTACACCAATCAAAAGGAAAGCAAATAGAAGTTTAATTCATAACAAATAAATCAAACTATTCCAAATATTTGGTAATCATCCAATGGATAAAACAAGTATCAAAGAAAAGCTATAAGTTTAATTCAATTCCTTGCCTCCATAGGTGTTACAAGGGTTTGCACTAGATCCCCACGAATGAGTTCTAGCCACTAGAAGAAAAAGAAAGAAAGAAAGGATGGCTTCCCTTAGTTGTTGGTTGAAGCTCCTCCATTGATGTTGTTGAAGCTCCCACCATTGATGCTCCTTGAAGCTCTTGAAGAACCATGTCCCTTAGTTGTTGCTCTTAAAGAACCATGGCCAAGAGCCATGGTCTCCCTCTCCAAGCCGCCACTTCTCTCCTTTTCTCCTCTAGGTTGCAAGTAGAAATGAAGGATTAGGTTTTTGGGTCTTTAGATTGAGCATTTAATAGCTAAAATTCGCCCAAAACGCGTCCAGGCCGCACCCAACCTCTTCCCCAGCGCCCCAGCGCTGGACTTGACGCTCGTATTCTGCCTTATAGCGCCCCGGCGCTACAAATAGCCTTGAAATTAGCGCCCCGACGCTGTTACAAGTTCTGACATTTTTTGCTCCGACGTCTATTGGGAAAATGGCCATAACTTCTTCATATGAACTCCGATTGATGCGATTCAAGTTGATACGGAAAGAGGAGAAGCAGATCTACAACTTTCATTCTTGGAGTTTGGACAGATAATGGCCGGAGCATGGCACAAATTGGGCTTTACGGGACTGCTATATCAATGGGAAACCGAAAATGCAAATTTGGCGATTCCAACCATCGACCCAAATGACGTTCCATCCGATTCCTACAAAACAAAGTAAAAACACATCAAACTAATACAAAAATACATAAAAGCAATATAAAACTATATTACATAATAATACAATGAAAACACATAAAAACCAAACAAACTAGCTTCGGATTAACACATTATCAAACTCAAAAGTACCTAATTTGTGTATATAAAACACACTCATCAAATGCCCCCAAAATTGAATCTTTGCTTGTCCTCAAGCAAAACACTAAGAACAAAAACTGTAAAAATAAATTCTAACAATCAACCACTTGAGCAATGAATCAATAAGTTTGAACAATGGCCTTAAAGATGTCAAAACATGAAACTCTAGAAAACTTTCAAAATGTCAGAACGTCTAGGATTTCAACTTGCTTGTCAGTCATGCCTTGCTTTAGATTCTTTCTCTGTGTGTGTGTGTGTATCCATTTGCACTAAACCAATTATTGCTCAGATTAGCTTATACAACCATATTACCTTATGAAAGAAATAAACTTCAAAAACTACATGCTTAACACATCACTCATCGCAATTGTAGACAAATCACACATTCCAAAAATTTTAGATCAAAGGACTCTTAGGTGAGTGCGTTTTACGCTCCATCTCACCCTAAGTTCGCTTTTATGGGCGAGTGCGTTTTACGCTCCATCTCAACCCACCGCAAGATTTTTGGTATATATACTTTTTTTTATATAGGTGAGTGCGTTTTACGCTCTATCTCCCCTCAGCATGTGTTTATGAGTGAGTGCGTTTTACGCTCCATCTCAACCCACCACATGATCAATAAATCAAACTTAAGTATATTGCTTCGAGTGATGTTTAAACGAGTTCTAGAGCTTCTTGATATCTCCCACAAGCATTCAGTTATATAAGCCTTCTCTAAGTATACAACTAGTTCATTACAAATGGATGAATGCTCAAAAGTAGGAGTTATAAGCAAAGCAATAACCAACAACAAGTCAATCACCCCAAACTAAGCGCAACATTTATCCATTTTTCATGAGTTATAACCTTAACAATCATTTGCCTGATAATAAATAATAGCTTAATTCAAATTAAATCAATGCTCAAGAGACACAGCCTATACTAGAAATACAGTTAAACCCAAAAAAAAAGAACACAATACAACAAAATATATCAAAACAAAACGTAGAAGACCCCCAAACTTGAAACTGATAATGTCCTTACTAAACGCAATAAAAGAATTCAACGCAAAGGACTTCCGTGACCATTTATCAGTTGTCGCATTCCGCAACCGACGTCTACTATTTGCTAAGATATAACATAAAATGGAAAATTTTCAAAATTTTTTTTTTTAAAAAAATTTAACTAATATGCACTACTAAAAATAAAGACATCCAAATAATTGACATAATAATATAATACCAACTCAAGTACCAAGAATATCACGAGTACCCCCAAACTTAAGAAGAACATTGTCCTCAATGTAAAGATAGATAAAATAAAAAACTAGAGGACTTCCCTTAGAATATGTTAATCGTCATCGACATCATCCTCCAAGTCCTCCAAGTCGAGAGTGCCAAACTTGTTGCGCGATACTCGGTACCTGAAAGTAACTAACACAGAACTTTACACTTTGGGTTGCCTCCCAACAAGCGCTTGGTTTATAGTCTTCGGCCTGACTTTATTTAAAATAGAAATACAAGCTTAATAAAAATGTGTCATGGAAAATCGGAATGTAAGGCCCCAGCTTACGCCAAGTCTTGCACAAGTTCAGTATTTACATACAGTCTTGTCAATCTAATCTCACAAACGATAACAATAAATAGAACTGTAAGGCCCCATCTTACGCCAAGTCTTACACAAGTTCAGTATTTACATACAGTCTTGTCAGCCTATTTATCGCAATCAGCAAACACGTGCAAATAAAGATCAAGTAAAGCAAAGATAAATAAACGTTCAAATTAAGACTACATTGATTGAAATCAATATTGGACAATATTAGATAATAATTCCCCGGCAACGGCGCCAAAAACTTGTTGATCGATTTCGCAATCAATGAATACGTGCAAGTATACACGGTCAACAAGTAATAAATTGATAAGAAAAGTATCGTTCCCACGAGGAATTATTTAATAAAAATTACCCAATACCGACTTCATATCGCTATAGTCTTATTCGAACAATTAATTAAAACAAAACATAGATAGATAAAGAACTAAGAACACAATATCCACACACAAGCATTTTGTCAAACACTTGGCATGCATCATTTTGTTCAAATCTCTTAACTCTCTTTTTGATCATGGCAACCACTATGAATTGGAAACACATAAATTATGCATATACATAATCACATAAACAACCCATTCGTATTACACCAATCAAAAGGAAAGCAAATAGAAGTTTAATTCATAACAAATAAATCAAACTATTCCAAATATTTGGTAATCATCCAATGGATAAAACAAGTATCAAAGAAAAGCTATAAGTTTAATTCAATTCCTTGCCTCCATAGGTGTTACAAGGGTTTGCACTAGATCCCCACGAATGAGTTCTAGCCACTAGAAGAAAAAGAAAGAAAGAAAGGATGGCTTCCCTTAGTTGTTGGTTGAAGCTCCTCCATTGATGTTGTTGAAGCTCCCACCATTGATGCTCCTTGAAGCTCTTGAAGAACCATGTCCCTTAGTTGTTGCTCTTAAAGAACCATGGCCAAGAGCCATGGTCTCCCTCTCCAAGCCGCCACTTCTCTCCTTTTCTCCTCTAGGTTGCAAGTAGAAATGAAGGATTAGGTTTTTGGGTCTTTAGATTGAGCATTTAATAGCTGAAATTCGCCCAAAACGCGTCCAGGCCGCACCCAACCTCTTCCCCAGCGCCCCAGCGCTGGACTTGACGCTCGTATTCTGCCTTATAGCGCCCCGGCGCTACAAATAGCCTTGAAATTAGCGCCCCGACGCTGTTACAAGTTCTGACATTTTTTGCTCCGACGTCTATTGGGAAAATGGCCATAACTTCTTCATATGAACTCCGATTGATGCGATTCAAGATGATCCGGAAAGAGGAGAAGCAGATCTACAACTTTCATTCTTGGAATTTGGATAGATAATGGCCGGAGCATGGCACAAATTGGGCTTTACGGGACTGCTATATCAATGGGAAACCGAAAATGCAAATTTGGAGATTCCAACCATCGACCCAAATGACGTTCCATCCGATTCCTACAAAACAAAGTAAAAACACATCAAACTAATACAAAAATACATAAAAGCAATATAAAACTATATTACACAATAATACAATGAAAACACATAAAAACCAAACAAACTAGCTTCGGATTAACACATTATCAAACTCAAAAGTACCTAATTTGTGTATATAAAACACACTCATCAGCTATATGCAGATGGATCTTCTACCGCGGATGTTAGTGGAGCAGGGATTATTTTGACAAGTCCGGAGGGATTCAAGGTGCAGCAGGCCATCAGATTTGGTTTCAGAGCAACGAACAACGAGGCCGAATATGAAGCAGTGCTGGCGGGAGTTTGACTGGTGAAAAGTCTAGAAGTTCAGAAGTTGATCATCTACAGTGACTCTCAGCTGATCGTCAAGCAACTATCGGGAGATTATGAAGCTCGGGGGGTGAGAATGGTCAAGTATTTAGCAGAGTTGAAAGACCGACTTTAGTTTTTCGTCTCTTATGAGTTTCAGGGCATAGAACGTAATAACAATTCCATTGTCGATGCATTGTCAAAGCTGGCCACTACGGATGCTGTTGTTTTCAATGGGTCAGTTTATTTAGAGGTTTTGCAGTAGCCGAGTATCCAGCACGAAGCGGTGATGTGCATTGAGCGGTCTAACTATTGGATGACTCCCTACATTAAATATCTGGCAGATGGCGTCCTTCCTTCGAATCAGATGCTGGCAAAGAAGATCAAGTACAAGAGTGCCAACTTCGTTCTTATTGATGGAGACCTTTATCGAAGGGCAGTTTCGTCACCATTGTTGAAATGTCTGGTTCCGTCTGAGGCTGAGTATGCTCTTCGAAAGGTTCACGAAGGTATTTGCGGCGACCATATGGCTACTAAGTCATTAGCTTACAAAGTACTTCGGCAGGGGTACTACTGGCCTACGATCTTCAAGGAAGCTACGGAGTATGTGAAAAAGTATGAGAAGTGCCAGCTCAACAGTCCGATCCCACATCAGCCACCAGAAAGAGCTATACTCGATATTATCTCCTTACCCTTTGCTGTCTGGGGGGTAGATATACTGGGTCCGTTACCGAAGGCTAAAGGTCAGGTCAGTTTTGTTATAGTTTCCATAGATTATATGACCAAATGGGTAGAAGCGAAGCCACTTCGGTTGATAACAGAATAAGAGTGCTTGAAATTCATGAAGGAGTCAGTAGTGTTTCGTTTTAGAATTCCCAAAGTGGTGATATCGGACAACGGACGCCAGTTTATAGGATCAAAATTTGAAGGATTTTTGAAAGAGCTGGGAGTTCAGCACAAGAAGACTTCGGTGGCTCATCCATAGTCGAACGGGCAGGTCGAAGTGACCAACAGAACACTGCTGAACGGGATCAAGCGTAGACTGGATGAAGCTAAAGGAAGATGGCCAGAGAAACTTCTCAGCGTGTTATGGGCTTACCAGACTACACCGAGGACTACAACAGGGGATTCATCTTTCAGATTGGCCTATGGTACTGATGCCTTAGTCCCAGTTGAAATTGGATCTCTAAGTCTCCGGGTCAGTCAGTTTAAAGAGATCTACAATGATGAAGGACTGAAGGTCAACTTGGATATATTGGAAGAAGTCAGAGAGGTGGCTTTGATCAAGTTAACAGCCTATCAACGGAGAGTAGCCAAGCAATACAATAAGGTGGTAAAGCTTCGTAGATTTGAAGTGGGGGACTTCGTCCTTAGAGAAGTCGAAGCATCTACGCCACAGAATATGGGAAAGCTGATGCCAAACTGGGAAGGGCCGTATGAGGTAATTGAAGTACCAAAGCCCGAAACTTACCGGTTGAAGGCATTGGACGGATCAGAGATCAATAATACTTGGCATGCTGGCAGGCTTTGAAAATATTTTCAGTAGAGATCGAGTTAGTTTATTGGAAGTCTGTAAATGGTGGTTCATCATCAATAAAAGATTCACTTTCTCATAAATTGATCTTCTTCCTATTGGTCCTAAATTCACAGTGGTGTAAGGAGGACGGGTGGGACTCGCTGACCATTCGATGGTAGCCTTTTTGGCAGGTGTGTCCTTATGAATTTGTCAGGCCCTTCGGGGTAGGAAAACTTCATCGAAGTAAGGAGAAAGGGGTGGACTCGCTGACCATTCGGTGGTAGCCTTTTCGGCAGGAGTGTCCTCATGGGTTTAATTTACCGTGAGTGGTAAACAAATTCCACAGTCCTTTTAATTTTGCTTTGCCGCGAGTGGTAAACAAAATGCACTAAAGTAAGGAGGTTAGGGGGGACTCGCTGGCCATTCGATGGTAGCCTTATTGTTAGGTGTGTCCTTATGAATTTATTCTACCGCGAGTGGTGAACAAATTCCAATGTCCTTATATAATTGTCCTACCCCGAGTGGTAAATAAGATCTTGATGGTGCAAGGAGGATCAACCGAATTCACCTTATACATGACCTACCTCATACTTCAGAAACGATAAGTATACATTACTTTATTTTGTTCAAGTGTTGAGTTCGGTCCATTCAGTTCAATTCATTTCTTAACTTAACTGTTATATGCCTTATTTGATTCATAATCTAAGTTAAGTTCATTCAAATCCATTAATGTTGAATTATTGAGAATAAACAAATTAAGTAGAAATTATGAAAAAGAAAGCTGAAATTTCATTAATAATTAAACAATTACATACACAGAAAATAAAAGTTTTTTACATAAAGTCTAACATCAAAAAGCAGTAAGACCCTATTCAAGCACCACCCTCGTCTTCAGAGTCAAGAAGGGCTGGGTCTAATTGAGCTGCAACCAGCTTTTCCTTACCTCAATCTCGGCAGACTTCGTACCCTTCAGAGTATACCTTCAAAATTTTTGCATTGAGCTCATCGGATGTATGATAGTCCGTCTGTATCTGCTTACGTAACTCTTCAGTCAAAGGAGGATCTTGCTCCTTAAGTGCTTTTATCTTGCCATGAAGTTTACGACGTTTGGCCCTATGTGCTTTCTTATCATCCCGAGCCTTCGTCTGAACTTCACCAAGTTGTATCGCCAAGCTTCAATGGGCTGTGATGAGTTCTTCATTCTTAGTGTTCAGAGCCAGATTCTCTCCAACCAGGCTGACGTTCATATCGGTTAGAGATTGCTGGTTGGCCTTAGTTTCTTTCAGTTCTTCCTTGGTTGACTCCAGTTCATCATTGGATTCCCTCAGACCCTCTTTGGTTTGGGCCAGTTCCCTCCAAAGGCCTTCATTGGTATGAAGAACACTTTCGTGTTCACTTCTCTCCCAAGCCAATGACGCCTTCAACATATATTATTTTCCCTTCTCATAGCCTCCTCTTCGGCCTCAGCATTTACATGTCTGGGAAGTAAATGCCCGAAGATCGCATTTGCCTGCATATATTCAACAGTATCCAATCAGTTTCAGATACTTAAATAAGAAAAGAAATGTATAAACCAAGAAAATCGTCACTTACCTTTGCCAAATAGCTCATGCTTTCATCAAGCAAGTCCCCATTCGAATGGTTACCAAATCGGTGATCGTCAGTTTCCCGAACGAAGGTATTAAATAGCTGAAAGGGGAAATTGGCATTGAACCGAGGCCACATGGTCGGTGTTCCCATTGTATCATTCTAAAATTCTTGTGATGAAGACCTTGGGGGGGAAGGCATGGGTTGGTCACGAGTTGGAGAAGGGTCCATATATATATATATTCTCGGGGGATGGAGATCGAACTGGAGTGGGGTTGCGAACTGGTGAAGGTACAGGTGTTAAGCTTGGATGGTTGTCAGATGGTTGTTTTCTCTTTCAAGATGGTGCTGCAGTGGGTTTGATTTGTTCTTCTTCATTAGCAGCTTGAGTCTCCACTAGGGTTGTTGGGGGAAGAACAATCGAAGAAGGTACTCTGAGCTCATCGGGGGTCAGGGGGGTGATCTTGGTTCTTAATTTTTTGACTCGAAGAAGTTGTTTTCGATTGTCTACAGGTAAATCAAGTAAACTTCCTCGAGTAGGTGTTGGATTGATGGTTGATTCAGGTTCTGGTATGGATTCAGAATCAGATTGTATAGAAATTGGTCGGGGTTTTCGGATGGCTCTCTTCTTTCGGCGAGGTTGAAGGATTTCTTCTAGTAGAATGGGCTCTTCAGCTTCTGGCTCGATGGTTTGGGATTTAACATTGGTTGTTTCAACAGTAGGTGTTTTGGTAGGTGGGTTGTCTTTAGGAGAGGCTTCTATCAATGGAGTTTTAGTATCTTCTACAGATTTTCCGGGTAGGAAGTCCTCATAGTCCCTTTCTTCCTCAGGGCTCAGCTTGATTAAAGATACTGCAAGAAGAATAGATAGCACATTTCAGAATATGCATCATCAAAAATTTTGAGAAATCAAAAATAAAGTTTCAAACTTACATTTGTGGTTATACAACCATGATTGCTTAGAAAGTAATCCATATTTCCACTCTTCCTTCGAAAAGTTGTCAAAAAGCTCCATCATTTCAGCTATGCGTTCTTCAGGCATATCCCCGAAGTCGGCAGAGACTTTCTCATCAGTGGCCCAGTTCGGTATAGAGGTAATCTATGGTCCCTTGATGAAGAACCATCCTTTGTGCCATCCTTTGTTGCTAGATGGAGTAGAGACCATCGATCGTCTTTTAAATTTTTCACCTACCTTCGAAGCCTGCTTACTTATAGCTTTAAATCCCTTCTCTTGGGACTGACCGATCATATACACAGTGAAAAAGAAATCGAGAGTAGGCTCGACCCCTACTTCATGACAGAAGGCTATGAAGGCTAAGATATGGATGTACGAGTTCGACACTAGTTGGGCGAACCCGACACCAATAAAACCTAAAAGAGTCACTAAGAATATATGAAGAGGGAACCTGACTCCTTTCTCGAGGATCGTCACAGGGACTGCTATCCATCCTTCAGGCCGTTGATACATTTTCTCCTCAGACCTAGAAGCTTTTACCAAATGAGTATCTGGAATATGGCATCACTCTTGAATCTTTCGTAACTCAGCTTCGGTGACAGTTGACGGAGTGTTCGCATGGGTAAAAAATTCCTTATTTCTAAAGAATTCAAAAGGAGTGGGTCAAGGTTTGGAAGATATTTTCATTTTGCTTGGAGTAGCAGCTTGAGGGTTGGAGCTCGATGCCTCTTCGTTGGGATTTGGGTCAGGTTGAATGGTCGTGAGGGGGGTTGCCCGAATTGGTGAGATCTGATTTGTGTTAAGGACCACCATTGTTGAGATTCTGCAGAGAAGGGAAGAAAAGTTCTGGAGAGAAGAAGAGAGCTCAAAGGTCCGAAATTCAAATTGGCAGGTAAAACTGTCAAATTTGGTAAAGTTTATCTTTTATACTGACGGTTACACGGTACACGAGGGTGGCACATTTAATTGATAGTCATAATCACGAATCTGAAAGGGTGGCGTCCGGGCTAAGTCTTAAGCATCTAGCAGATTGGGCCCTTCAATTGGACTTCCGATTTTAATCCGTCTTTTCAGTTTTATTTTTATTTTTATCCTTCACCGGTTGGGCTATGGTAAGTTTCGTTTTGGGGCCTATTTCAACCATATCAAATCCTATAATATCATGGACCATTTATAGTTTTCTATTAAATATCCTATTTAATAAAAAACTAGAGGGCAATGTTGGGTCATGATATTTCACCTATTGGGCCGAATGGATTGGGCCTACTTACTTGGTTAGTCCATTGGGTCTTTACTATTGGGTCCTAAGGTTATTGAGCCTAGTCACTATCTTATTCTTGTTGGATCCTTACAAGATCGGGTCGGATCAGTGGGTTGACCCACTAGATCTTTTAATATCTCCGTCTTTGACTTGTAATGATGAGAAAGGAAGGCTGTTGACCAAAAGTCTGCAGATCATTAATGGGGATGGGATTATAGTCGGCCGGCGGCATACACAGTAGAGGAAAAAGGTGATAACCTGCATGCAGTCGGCAGGGATCACTGAGGAGTGGGGTGCTGTGTCAGACGGTAGTGGGTGGCACGATAAATCGGGCAAGAGAATATAACCTAGCAAGGAGGTCTTCAAGAAAAAGGTACACACATATACAACTGATATTTTTATCTCTCTCAGGACACTAGATATTTTATCCTCCATTGTTAACCTTGTGAAGACCGATACTGACTCTCACGCCTGAGCTATCCCCCGACGGTCAAAGCCGTCAAGCTTGTGGTGTTGATCGTATTTACTGTGCAGGATCAGGACGTCTTACGTGATTGGGACGTGACAAAAGATCTTGGTGTTAACAGAAACAAATAACAACTGGAAGGTACATGAAATAAGAAATTAGGTGCATCTATGGTTCATTTGACTTGGTTTGAATATGGATCGATCAGTAGAATGTTTTCCCTAGAATTGGAATTGGAATTGGAATATCCTCATTTAAATAAAAATCTAGTGGATAAAGTAGGTGCTATCTCTGTCTATGGCTATGTTTAGTAGCTCTTCTTTATCGACAGGGACTCCTATAGATATTGAATGAGATATAGACGGTTTCATTAGTTTCCATTAAAGGAGGAGGAAAATACATAATCAAGGACTGGGGGGCACAACGATGGGAGCCGGTGGGACCCACCTTTGATTTGGTAAGCACTCCCATCCACTTTCCTTGGTGTAAGAAACCCTAAAATGCTTAGGCATCCAAGTTTCTTCTTTTGAAAAGGCTTTCTCTTTCTCTTTGTCCTTCTCCTCCTGCTCTATATGTGTTTTTGCTTCCCTTGCTTCCTCCCAGGACTTGCTCAAGATGCCTCGAATCACCTCACCCCACACCACAGCTGATTCAGTTGCCCACAATTCCTACCTCAACAAATCTCAGAGTCAGATAGATACACCGCTTACAACTTCTATATGCATACATACATCATAATTAGGATGATAGAGATACCAAACTAAAGATAATAAAATTTACTATTATGTACAAGATTTACACCATTCACACGAAACACTTGGTCATACAATTCCACATATACATACATACTACTATCTGTGACCTAATGATTCTTTATTAAAAAATTAGTATCTTTTCCCTAGACGATAACACTACTGGATCTCGAATGGACTTTTGACTGGCTTGTGGATGACCCATAAGTAGCTGCTTTCACCTGATGTTCATTTAATGAGTACCAATATGAAAGGAAACAAACTAGCCGATTCCCGTGGTACTATTTGATCACGAAGATTTTGGGACCTATCTATATCAAGGGGTTCAAGAGCTACCAGCTGATTTTAGGGATATTAGAAAACCAAGATAGGCATGGTTTATATTTTCATATTTATTCAACAAAGCACACCAATGAGAGGAGAATCATAATCAAAAAAATAAAACTCTCCAAATCTTTGTATATCAATATTGGTAAGGAAATTTAGTCGAATCAGTTGGAATAGGAGGAAGAGAGAGGGAAACTGTGTGGGCTAGCAAGTGGTAGCAACCGCAAGACCATTTTCCATTATTGACATTTTTAATTAATCATGTTTTCAGGATGTGTGGAAGTTTTTTTAATTGTTATTCTTCAGTTTGCATGGAGTTTTTATTAGACCAGAAATTAAGGTTTGGACACCCCAAGTTTAATCCAAGCACTGGCTTCATTGGCTCCAAGCAGCTTATCCCAAATTTTCAGCTTGGCTACCCTACTGTAAAATCTAGCCTTAACAAAATTTAAATGTGCCAAAATATTATGTTGGTTAACCCAAAGAATTGGGCTTAGTGCCTAAAACTCATTTCTTGATTGGTGAAATGATACTAATAACTCAAACATCCCAACTTCTACCTCCAATATTGAAGGTTAGCTAAAAAATTCAACTTTGAAACTGTCACATGTTTAATAGACATTAATTAATAAAGATTCTAAGAAAATATGACCAAATCCGTTTTAAGTTTTTATTATTTAAATTTAAGTTACCAAAGCATCATCGAGTTTTACATTGAAGCTTAAACAACATGTAAACATTAGATCATGAAATAAAAGAAGAATGTTGTACATTTACCTAGAGTACTTCATGCTTTGCCCTAGCAAGGTTATAAACATCATCACATACGCAAATCCATATTCTCGCAATTGGAACTGTTGATTATGGTTTATTAGGTCGATTGCTGAAGGCATAATTAAAAAGTTTTTGTGACTTACCTGAGGCTACCATGCTAGCTGAGGCTACCATGAACTGATCTGTGTTTTTATTCCAAGAAGTTTGGAAGGCATGATTACATTCCAAGAAGTTTTTATTCCAAGAAGTTTGTTGTAAATTTAACTTCCCTAAGTAAAAATCTAATTACATCAAATTAAATCTTTTTGTAGGAAACACATTATCAAGGCGGGATATTTTTCCTTGATACAGCGTTTCCCAGCGATGATCCTTTCTAACCTCCTAAGGTATGTTAAACAACATCTTGAAGCTTGATCTGACATATACTGAGAACCATAGCTTTCTTATTTGTCCTTGAAAATTAAATTGTAGGTTCAATTGTTGGTTTTTACAGCTCACTTTTTGATTGCTCTATTTCAGTTCATTTTATGATATTTATTCAGCTATATATGTGGATTTGTATGTCGGAAATAGCTCTTATTTACTTCTTCTTCTTCTTTTTTGGGTGGGCGGGGGGGGGGGGGGTTGTTGGAATTGTGGGTTTTGTTCAATTTCTCACATTTGAGACGTAAAGATCGATTTTTGTGTTGGTATAGTTTTAAAATATTTTTTGTTTTAAAAATATTTTTTGTTCCGAGCAGTACTTACTTTGTTACCTAATTGGTTGTTGAAATTGTGGGACAAATGATAGAAATAAAGCCTATTTTATGCTTCTTTAGCTAATTACATGGCATTTGCTTAGCTGTAATGAGTTTTTGAAAGAAACCTACACCACATGAACTTTATGTCAAAACTCATGATTTGGTCCCATCCCAGCTAGATTGGGCTTTTTCCTTTTAAATTCTAATTGTTTGTTAGGAGTTTGTTTTAAAAATGAGAATTAACTTTAAGTTATTTATTACTTCTTTGGATGCATACTTTAATTTGAAATGTGAGCTAAAATAAATATCATTGAATGAAATAATTTCTTATGTATTAGAAGTCTTTGTCAATGACTGTCGTTTTACTTAACTAATTATGGTTGGTGGTATGAAGGTTTGAAATCGATACTTTTTTACTATTCATTCCGATGCTTTCCGGAAGGACTCTATATTCTTATCTACTTCATCATAGCTTGAAATGTTTAACTGAAGTTGCCGAATATTTAAAGTCTTCTTATAAAATAATCAATATAAAGAATATTTAAAGTCGACGACAGCTTCAGTTTTTGAATGTTTGTGTTTAATTTGTGTGTTTTAAATTTTATTTTAAAACACACAAATTTGGGTGTTTAGATTTGTTTTAAATTTGTGTTCTCACTCTATCTCTCTCTCCCCCACACCAATAGCACACACACACACAACAACACATATTTGAGTGCCTTTTAATTTGACTGTTTTTATTTTTATTATGAAATAGATTTATAGTTATGATGAAATAGATTTTTTAATTATGAATGTTAGGATGGAATGGATGTTGAGCTGGTTATTATTGAGTATTCATTTTGTGAAATTTGTAGACTAATTTAGGTTGTCTTTTTCCTTAATTTAAGTTCTAGGAATTGGATGTGTATGTGTATTATGTTTGATTAAATGCATGTTAATTGTATGAAATTTCATTGTAATTAAAGTTAATTATATATGGCTTATGAAATTTATTGTGTAGCTACAATCGTTTCAACTGCACAATCATCGACCAATGGATGATGTTGTTATATTTGGTAGAGAATGATTTTGTTATATATGGCTTAAAATGGATGATGTTGTTATATTTGGTACAAAATAGAACTGATTTTGAAAATACTTAATTTCCCGCTTAAGCCTATTACAAGATCTGGACCGTCAAAAAAATGGGATAAATCTAACCCTTCAAAACATTATAACAAAACACGGAGCAGGGTAACAATCCGTAGACCTATTCCAGTGGTGAAAGCTTGACGAAGAAGGTGCGCAGATTAAGAGAATCTCCTTTCGACCAAGTGGGCGCAGGTTAAGCCTAGTAGCGTACTTAGAATTGAGAAAAAACTTCATAGTCTCTCTCTCACTGATGCGACTCGATCAACCATTTCAAAAATGAAACATTTACTGCGAAAGCTTCATATTGGGGGCGGTGGCGCCTTCCACGATCACCACCGAATGCCCACCGTCGGGACTGGCCCGGTGAATATCAGTTCTCCGCCACCGACAATGCCGCAAACGACGCCGTTTCAGTCATCGGCTTCATCGTCATCTTTATCGGCATTGACAAGAACCAGAGGCGCTGAATCGGCGGTAGCGGAGAATTCGGTGGATTTTAACTTCTTCGAAGAGGAATTTCAGATGCAGCTTGTGTTGGCGATCAGTGTGTCGGATCCCGAGGCACGTGAAGATGCGAAAACAGCTCAGATCAATGCTGCCAAGCAGCAGAGCTTGGGGTGTTCGCCTTCTGACACTTTCGTTGAGTTTCTCTCTCTTCGTTACTGGGTAATTAATTACGTTCCAATTTGATTCTCGATTACTCTTTTTCGTTAATTGTTTGGCGAATTAGGTTTAATTTGCATAATTTGCATTTTCCGACCAAGTTTAATTTATTCAGGGAGATTAATTGTTGGCAATGAAATTCATATTTAATTTGCTTTAATTGCTGTAACTATAATTATGCTGGAATTTTGCTTCCCCTGCTAAAAAAAACTCTGCTATTAGGAAACCTTTTGTTTTTATATGTTAAATTTCAAAATTTTATGTATTATGGGCTTAATAGTTCAGTTTGCTTCTTCCTCATTCTCTCCACCTTATACCTTGCCAAACCTTATACCTCTCCACCCTAACCCATTCTACATCTAATCCTTATAATCCCTCCGTCGTCGCCTGTCCTGCTCCACAACTCCTCTGCCATTACCACCTCGCGCTTCAAACTTCCGGAAGGTTGGGAGGTCGAAGAGGTGCCCCACGCCAACTCTCGGGTCGACAACATCAAATCTGTGAGTTTGTTTGCTTAATTTATCAAACTAATTCCGTTATTTACGTAAGGTGAGAGCAATGGACTTTCTAATTTTCGTATTTTCTTTCTCTATTTAATTTTAGGTCTTCAATTTCCCTTTTGACCTCTTTGTTTTGGTTCTCCAATTCCCCTTTCATTTTAGTTCTCCCTCATTCGATTTCTTCATTTTAGGTCTGGTGATTTATTGCAGCACTGGTGCTTCTCTTCCTACCTCTGTTTCCGCCGACTTCTCGCTCGCTCCCTCCGTGGCCATTTCCTGCTACTCATGCGATTGTTGCCAGGTACCAAACCCTAGACAAAGCTGTGATATCTCTGATTTTGTCCTTAAATTGTGCATAATTTTGATTCATTTATTACCAAACTTAAGATCTATTATCTATACATTCTGTGTAGAGTCCTCTTGATCCAAGTGACATTTTAACTGCCATTTTGCTTTTGACAATAATTTGTATTGATTTTGCTTCATGTTAACCTGTTCACTTTACTGATTTCTGTTATATATTTGGTCAACAAAATCATTTTATTGTGGATTAATTGACATGAAGTGTTTTTATCCCTAATGAGAAAGAATTATGCTTATTGGGTATCTGTTTTTAATAATTTTGATTTTAAATTTAATTAAACAAATTATTCCAGAGTAAGTAGATGATTTATGGCTTGCTTATAATTTGATAGCTCAGGGTGATTCTTTATTAGCTGTTATTCTTAGGTATATATAATTTGATAGCTCAGGGTTGCTAAGAAAATTTTAGAAGTTGGGTTATTACTTTTAGAAATATAATATTAGAAGTTGGGTTATTAATATGTTTATTCCATTTTATGAAGTGGGTTATTCAAGTTTATTCAATTTTATAACACTCACCTTCACAAGATTCTCATGTTTTACTCTTGAGCGATTTGATGGCAACGATATTTTTTCCACGGTTAAGACACCTACTTAATTAAGGCACCTCAATTTGACATTTGCTAGCACGGGAATATAAGAGAGAACCAAAACTCTGGGATGCACAGTTGCAGAACTTAACATGTCTCTTTCCATATTATCTGTTACAAATTTTCAGCTTTCTTTTTCTTTTTCTTTTTTTCTGCATTAATCATGTTTATTGACCTTTTTAGCAGAAATATTACTTTCTTTTTCTTTGACTGTTTAAGATACTGTAGAAATCTGCATTAATCGAGTAATGAATATTTGGTTTCTTTTCATTTTTTTTAGTTTAATACTTCTTCCTTTTTTGGGGGGGTTTATTTGCTCATTTTGTTTTAATTGAAGGTAAGAAGGTAAAAGTAGTTATTTGTAAATTTTATCTGAGGCATTTTAGGTCTGGTGATTTTCTAATTGTAGAGAGCTAGATTTCTCCATATTTCACTTACTTACCAATTGAGAAATGAAAAAAAAATCTTCTAAGCTCAATACCAAAACTGTAATACAAAACCATAAGATTTAAACAATTTAGTTCAAAAGGGACTAAAACCCTTATCAATCAACTGTTTGGTACCCCAAAAAACGTTCCTAACAGAAAAATTACATCAATGTAATTTCAATAGTACTAAAACCAGATCCAAACATTTTGGCACGGTTTAGATCCAAAACTGAAATACAAACCTTGAAGATCTAAGCATTTGGTAGAAAATAGGACTAAATTCCTTATTAATCCATTGTTTACGTGTATATAAATTGTTTTGATAGAAAAATGACAGCTAAAACCAAATTCAATGTTTATTTTTCCAAGGAATGACTTTTGAAATTATAAGATCTCATTAGAGAATTATACAATCCAATCCCACAAATTGTTCATGCAAGATGCACATCATAAGAAGTTAGCTATAAATAGTAACAAAGTAGCACATTACTTCATCTTAGGCTGCCGAAACAATTTTATCAGATTGAATGACAAAAAACAGTTATTCTCACGATTTGAAACACCTTCACACATTGACATTCAGAAAAAAACAAAACAAAACAATATAAATTCATATACACATATATACACACAAGATCTATGCTTTAGTTCATGTAATTCAAATCAAGAATCTGAATATAAGGTAATACAAACATATACTATAGAAAATTGAAATGGTTGAGGAAGATTTGAAATACCTAAAGTAGATAAGAAGCTTTACTGGATCAAATGCAGAACCTGAATCATAAATTTATTGAGTGTTTAATTTAGTCGTGATGGCATGATACTGGAATTGTGATGAAGAACTTGGGGATATTCTGTTATTTAATATTGTCTGTGACGACCTCAAAAATATAGGTATACATCACCCATCTTGAGTCGCCAAATACATGGTACAAAATTCAAATACAACTTAATAATACAATTGTCGTGTAAAATACGACAGAACATAAACTGAGAGTTTTAAAATGAATATTGTCTTCTAGACAGTATTTAACTCAAATAGAGTCCTCAATACATTTATTATCACACTATTTCATAGAATAGTGAGGACTACTAATGCTATCATCTGGACCGTTACTCCATTCCCCGACTAGTCCCGGCTACGTTCTCATTTCTTGAAGAGGATAATGAAAGCAAAAGGATGAGCTCAACTAGCCCAGCAAGAAATATTATGACTAAGATAATGCAAAATAATTTATCGTTAGCCTTCAACAGTGTTAAACTGATAAAATATAACCAACATCAAGTTTAACTGCAGCGGAACAAGCAATCCATTAGAAGAGTTAAGTAGAGAATAAAATCTACTATCTTCTATGATTTAAAAGGTTTTTTTTATCACTTTTATCGCTGAGACTCAGCTTAATAAATAATCCACATCATCCATGCATTACGGCCAAGGATATTCATTAGTATTACGACCACAAATTATCCATGCACTACGTGTGACGCCCCTAAAATAGGTATACATCACCTATTCTGAGTCGCCAAATACATGGTACAGAATATAAATACAATCTTAAATATACAACATGAGCTGTGAGTTTTAATACAAATATTGTCTTCTGGACAGTATTCAAACTCAAAATAAGTCCTCAATACATTTATTGTCACACTATTTAACTGAATAGTGAGGACTACTAATGCTATCATCTGGACCATCACTCCGTTTTTCGACTAGTCTCGGCTACGTTCTCATTTCTTGAAGAGAACAGTGAAAGAAAGGGTGAGCTTAACTAGCCCAGTAAGAAATATTATGACTAAGATACTGCAGAATAATTTATCATTAGCCTTCAACAGTGTTAAACAGATAAAATATAACAAACATCAAGTTTAACTACAGCGGAACAAGCAATTCATTAGAAGAGTCAAGTAGAGAATAAAATCTACTATCTTCTATGATTTAAAAGGTTTTTCATCACTTTTATCGCTGAGACTCAGCTTAATTAATAAACCACATCATCCCTGTACTACGGCCAAGGATATTCATTAGTATCACGACCATAAATTATCTATGCACTACGGGCCAAGGATATTCATGTATTCATCAATGGTCATGATCATGCCAACAACTGTCCATCAATGCACTACGGGCCAATGAGGACTTTTACCACATCATTTATAACATTACGGTCATGAATATACCGAATAATCCCTGGTACGTTCCTTACCAATGGTACGTTCCTTAGCTTCTTTAATACGCTTCTTTGTTGCATACTAAGGATATTTCATATTACTCTGGGACTGATGAGTGTTGCAACGTCTAGAATCCATTTCTCATATGTTGGAATCTGTCTTCACATAAATCATGAGGCTCGACGTTTTTTGACATAAGACAGATGCTCTACGATTCATATCATGATACTCTACGATTCAGATCGTAGTGGTGCTTGATCTGATGCTATCAGCTGAGAGCACTACGATTTCTCTTAAACCCTTGCACACTACAATCTTTGCTTGCTCGTGTTGTTACTCTACATTTTCGAGAGCACACTACGATCGTTGACTTGTAAACTCTATGTTTCCTTCAGCACACTACGATTGTTAAGATAACTCGGCAAACGTTGGGACCACTCTACGATTTCTGAAGAGTCACTTCAAGGCAGGCACACTATGATTTTTGAAGCTCTACGTTTTCTGCCTTGACTTCTGCAATGTTGATCAGATGATACACTACGATTTCTTCGAAGCCTATCTATTACATCTCAAGATCAACCTAACAACTTTGATCTTTCTATCTATACATTCCATTACAAAATGATATACTTTAAGAGCTTAGATTAACCTAACAAATTTGATCTATCACTAAGTCCTTGTACATATATTACTTGGAAGGACTTTACAAATAATCATGAGCATATACATTAAAACATCAAATCATAATATGCATTCTCCCAACAATCTCCCCCTATTTGATGTTGACATAACCAAGGAGATTTGTTGTCATGATTTATTAGTGTCTAGATGCATTTGTAGGAAATTTAAACATGACTTAGTATTTCAGTGAGCAGCTAAAATTTCTAGAGAATAAGTATGAATTTATTGATGTTAAAGAGATATTGCAGTTTTAGCTTTACATCAATAAGAATTGAAGTTTACACTTATCTCTATTTCTTTGTCCTTTTTCGTGAAGGTGGGTTGACATACTCCTCAGCCCTTCTTTTTCTGCAAGCTTCCTCGTTTCTGGCTAACTCTTCCAGCTTGCTTTGACTTAGTCTTGGATTTTCCTCATGCCTGTACATGAATGCAGGATCTCCAGTTGGCATTCTTATGCGTATGGTAGACACATCTTGTGAGCTGGGAGTTGACTCCTGACGGCTTAAAGGTATAGCCGTTAAAATTCCCTGCTGATCAGATTTGAGTCTGATGGTGGAATTGTCTTGCAGGAGGGCTTCTTGACGCTTGAGCATTAAATTGTCCTCTTCCCCTTTCTTGGCTTCCATGACCTCCTCTGCCTCTGCCTTGGCCTCCTTAACCTCCTTGAGCTCCTTTCCCTTTATTCTCCCCCTTTAAGTCAGCATCAAGGGTTCGAATGTCTGTAGAGAGTCGATTCACTCCTTGAACAAGCTCGTTCAGTTGGCTTTGTGTCTGAGCAATGTCCTCTCTACTTTCCTTGATCTGTTTTTGTAACGACCCCAAAATCCATACAATTTAAATCTCGACTTTGGTCGTTAACAATACATTCAACCTCTAATTTTACATCATTATTCGCTATTAAAATCACTAAAAACGTGGAATATTTAAAACTTTTATACATTTCCTTCTGTATTGCCCTAAATCGCAACCTTTACATTACATCTCTTTGATTCAAACTTATATCATGAATCGTTACAACAAAATGACTATACAAAGTCTTACATCATAAATAGATATCCATATAAACTGGGTAGCTCAATTTACAATTCAACAACATGTTACATTCAAAATCTTACTTACATTTGTCATAAAACATACGTAATCTTCGTGATTATAGATCTATATAACTCATGCATCACATAGCACATAATAACATGCTCGATATACATCTCATAATAATTAAAGTAACATGGCATACATGCTTTAATTCACATAGCAAATATAAAGATTGAGTTCCTTACTCATTCATCATTAATTAACCAAAATAATGCAGTTATAAATTGACTTTTGTAAGACCCCAACTTTTATAAATAAAGACGAATTTTCTATAAATATCATTTTTGAATATTATGGAGTTAATTTGATATAATGTTATAGTTGTGGGTCATATTTTGCAAAGTACGCAAGTTGTTATATAATATTCGATTGGTCGGGGAATATTCGTTTTAACAGGGAATATTCGTACAACGGCACAATCATTGGTGGACCCCACAACGGAATTATTGTCGGATTGAGGAAACGACAAAAATATTTTATTAAAAATAACGGCGGAAGTTTTACCATTGTTACTGTTGAACTACTCGGTAGTAAAAGTACAGTAATAAGTGTGGTTGCATAGTAGCACACGGTATTGATTATTAATGCTTATGTGAGAAGTCACTCAGTTTGATTCCATTATTGTCAGTTAATAATATGAATTATTTAGCGATAATGACGTTTTGTTTTATTCGTATTATTAACGTAATAAAACAGAAACATCTTTTTATATAAAACAAAATACTTTATTAAAGTTATTCTATAAATAGAATATATTATATTTTATTTAAAAGATTTTTCTTTAAATATGGACCGTCAGATTAAAGTAATCAATCTGGACCGTTCATGGATTAGTTACTATGCATTCTATTTTTCTATAAATAGCAGCTCATTCCTTCATTATTTCTTACGAATTCACTGAACTCTAGAGAGAGAAACTATAGAGAGAAACTATAGAGAGAGAGAAGAAGAGTATTCTGCTACTTAACTACTTCCTTATTTCAGCTCGTCTTTAAAACGGTAAGGGGTGTTATTCTTTCTTATTCATAAAGAGAACTGTTGTTATTCCATTTCTTATTATTCTGTTGGAATAACCTGTATACGCGGTCTACCCTATACTTGGTGACATTCTTCTATTATTCTGTTGGAACATCCTGTCTGTGTGTTTTACACCGGACCTGGTTCCGTTTTTATTATTATTCTGTTGGAACATCCTGTCTGTGTGTTTTACACCGGATCTGGTTCCGTTTTTATTATTATTCTGTTGGAACATCCTGTCTGTGTGTTTTACACCGGACCTGGTTCCGTCTTGTTATTATTCTGTTGGAACATCCTGTCTGTGTGTTTTACACCGGACCTGGTTCCATTATTTATTATTCTGTCGGAATATCCTGTCTGTGCGTTTATGCCGGACCTGGTTCTATTATTATTATTATGTTAAGAATAACCTGTCTGTGCGGTCTATCGCATGCATGGTGATTTCTTTTGTTATTCCATTCTTTATTATACTCAGTTGATTAAAACTTTGACTTCTATACTCCATGAAATTAGTGGAATATCCTTGATATTTGCGCTTCATCTAGTATCTATTCATGAAAATATTCTCCTGATCATTCTTGAATTTTACTCCACAAAGCAGTATCATGTTGACAATTTGGACGTTGTTAATTCTTGGATAAATTAATTCTTGAACTTGTTTTATTGAATTCTTATATCATTGTCATCATCCTCATGTTTATAAAATGTTGAAAGTCATATGTGGCCTGTAGTGCATAGATGGACTTGGTATGATTATGACCAGGGATTATTCGGTATAATCATGACCGTAATATTACAAATGATGTGGTAAAAGTCCTCATTGGCCCGTAGTGCATTGATGGACAGTTGTTGGCATGATCATGACCATTAATGAATATACGAATATCCTTGGCCGTAGTGCAGGGGTGATTCGATGATGTGGATTATTTTATTAAGCTGAGTCCCAGCGATAACAGTGTTGAAAGACCTTTTAAATCATAAAAGATAGTAGAGTTTATTTTCTACTTGACTCTTTTAATGGATTGCTTGTTCCATTGCAGTTAAACTTGATGTCTATTATATTTTATCAGTTTAACATTGTTGAAGGCTAATGATAATTTATTCTGCATTATCTTAGTCATAATATTTCTTACTGGGCTAGTTGAGCTCACCCTTTCTTTCACTGTTCTCTTCAGGAAATGAGAACGTAGCTGGGACAAGTCGGGGAACGGAGTGATGGTCCGAATGATAGTATTAGTTAGTAGTCCTCACTATTCTATGTAATAGTGTGTTAATAAATGTAATGAGGACTCCTTTTGAGTATGAATACTCTCTAGAAGATAATATTTGTATTCAAACTCGCAGTTTATGTTTTGTCATATTGTACACGACAGTTGTATTAGTAAGTTGTATTTGTATTCTGTACAATGTATCTGACGACCCAAGATGGGTGATGTATACCTAATTTTGGGGGCGTCACAGTTGGTATCAGAGCTTAGTGATATGATCCCTGGCTAAGATGTGAGAATAGAACTAGGAGGGGAGAGACGGGGAATTCCTTCGCTAGTATGACCTACATAAGTTTATTTGCATGGTATTTAATTGGTCGGTCATAATATAAAGATAATATATGACATCAATTAACTTTTATTTTGTGGCAGTATCTGAAAATGGCATCTGAGAATGTTGAGAATAGCAATGGAGCACAGGCGACTATTGATTCACCACATATTAATAATCAGGATAATGTTCATCAGGAGGTGACAATCCTCATGCAAACAACAACACTGACCAGATGATGAATGATGGAATGTTCAGAGGTTTTATGCAATTCATGCAACAACAGGTGAAAACGGCTCCTGTCCACAACGTAGGTGGAAATACTGGAAACTATCAGGCGGTCACCGCTAAACAGTTTAAGGAGCTGGGACCACCGGAGTTTAAGGGAGAACCCAAACCACTTGTAGCTGAAACATGGATAAAGTAGATCACCAAGATATTTGATGTCTTGGGTTGCTCCGAGGAGCAAAAGGTTCCCTTTGCCGCCTTTATGTTGCGAGGAGAGGCAGATTACTGGTGGGAATCGATAAAGCGTACTCAACCTGCCGCACTGAAGATGTCTTGGGAGAAGTTCCAAGAGCTGTTTAACGACAAATACTTTCCCGAGAGTATTCGTCACATGAAGGAGGTGGAGTTCATCAAATTGGAACAGAATAATATGACTGTGTCGCAGTACGAGGCAAAATTTGCGGAGTTATCTCGGTTTGCGTCCCACCTGGTGGATAATGAAGAAAGAATGACGCGGATGTTTTTAAGAGGTTTGAAGCCGGAGATACGTCAACATCTTATTTCTCATAAACTGTGTTTGTATTCAGATGTTGTAAATAGGGCTCAGTTGGTGGAGCGCGATAACGAGACAACGCAACCAAAAGAGAGCAGCCGGCAAAATGATAATACCAGTGAAAGTAGTCATCGAAGCGGTGACAACAAGCGTGGAGGGAATCAACAGGCCAGAAATAGTAACCACTTCGGTGGTAATCAGGGCCAAAACAATAAGAATGGGCATTTCAAGAAGAGGAGATTCAACAATGATGGAAAGACGTCAGCACCAGCACCTGTTGTTAAGGAAGGAGAACGACCACCTATCATATGTTTCAAATGCGGAGGGGAGGGGCACATCAGTCCAAACTGCGCGATGCCGTCCAAAGCATGTTATAATTGTGGAAGAGAAGGTCATTTAGCCCGATTTTGTCGTTTACCGAAGACAAATTTAGCTAGGATGGAGGCACCAAAGGCCGTCCCAGAAAAGTCAAAACCAGTTGTGCAAGGGAGAGCGTTTGTTGTGAACTCCCAGAGAGCAAGGAACCCGAATGAGGTCATCACGGGTAAGCTTATCATAAACTCTAACGAAGTCTATACTTTATTTGATACCGGTTCTACCCATTCTTTTATTTCTCCTACTTGCGCTCATCGATTAAATTTGATTCCGGAGAAATTAGACTTTGACTTAGCAGTTGAAACTCCATTGGGAGAAACCTTCATTACATCCACGGTTTATAAGTCTTGTTTGGTTCAAGTTGGTACCCACACATTACCTGTCGATCTTATTTCATTAAAAATACTTGCATTTGACGTGATTCTAGGGATTGATTGGTTAACTACTCATCATGCAAAAATTGATTATTTTCGTAAGGTTGTTAGCTTTCATATTCCTAATCGACCTATTATGCGAATTCAAGCAACCAAACCATTAAAATCAATCGCTGTCATCTCAAGCCATAAAACTATTCGTTTATTGAAAAACGGATGTCAAGCTTTCTTAGCTCATGTCACAGATCTAAACAAAAATACGTCAGCTTTGAATGATATTTCTGTTGTTAATAAATTTCTTGACGTATTTCCCGAAGAACTTCTTGGCCTACCCCCAGAGCGTGAAATTGAATTTTGTATCGACCTTGAACCCGGTACAAAACCCATTTCCAAAGCCCCATATCGAATGGCTCCTATTGAACTTCAGGAGTTAAAGATCCAACTGCAGGAATTGTTAGACATTGGCTTTATTCGTCCTAGTACTTCTCCTTGGGGTGCTCCTGTTCTATTCGTGAAGAAAAAAGATGGAAGTATGCGACTTTGTATTGATTATCGGGAGTTGAATCATGTCACCATCAAAAACAGGTACCCATTGCCACGTATTGATGACCTGTTTGACCAGTTGCAAGGAGCACAATTCTTTTCAAAGATCGATCTTCGTTCTGGATATCATCAGCTGAAGGTTAGAACTGAGGATATTCCAAAGACGGCTTTCAGAACTCGGTACGGGCATTATGAATTCCTAGTCATGTCCTTTGGATTGACTAATGCTCCTGCTGCCTTCATGGATATGATGAACCGGGTATTCAAGGAATATTTGGATCACTTTGTGGTCGTCTTTATTGATGACATCCTTATTTATTCCAAAAGCCGTGAAGATCATGAGCAACACTTGAGGCTGGTACTCCAAAAGCTTCGTGAATACAAGCTTTATGCCAAGTTGAAGAAATGCGAGTTCTGGCTGGAGGAGGTAGCATTCCTTGGGCACGTAGTATCAAGTCGTGGAATATCGGTTGACCCGGCAAAGATTGAAGCTATTCAAAGCTGGGAGCAACCTAAATCAGTGACCGAAGTACGTAGCTTTCTTGGTTTAGCTGGTTATTATCGGAGATTCGTGGAAGGATTTTCTCGAATCGCTACTCCATTAACTCAGCTGACTCGGAAAGATACAAAGTTCGGTTGGAGCGAAGAATGTGAGCAGAGTTTTCAAGAACTCAAGAGGAGACTCATTTCAGCACCTGTTCTAACAATACCATCTGGCTCGGAGGGATTTGTCATCTACAGTGATGCTTCGAGCAAAGGGTTGGGATGTGTTCTCATGCAACATGGAAAAGTCATAGCCTATGCATCAAGACAACTCAAGGAATATGAGAGGAATTATCCTACTCATGATCTAGAGTTGGCAGCTGTTGTCTTTGCACTTAAAATTTGGAGGCATTACTTGTATGGGGAGAAGGTGGAGATCTTTACGGATCATAAAAGCCTCAAATATTTCTTCACTCAAAAGGAACTCAACATGCGACAACGACGTTGGCTTGAACTGTTGAAAGATTATGATCATACCATTCAATACCATCCTGGAAAAACGAACGTGGTAGCTGACGCATTGAGTAGAAGATCATATGCAAGTACGAGTGCGATATTGTCAACACAAAGACCCATTTTGTGTGACTTGCAAAGGATGGAGATAGAGTTAAAGACTCCAGGGACCCATGTGATGATGGCGAATATACGAGTAGAACCAACTTTAATCGATAAAGTTAAAGCTGCTCAAGCTACAGACCTGGAGCTGATGCGTATGAGGAAGAAAGTGCAAGAAGGTGCTATGCCGGAAGCAAGAATCGATGAAGAAGGAATACTTCGAGTCAACTCCAGACTTTGTGTTCCTAACAACCCTGATTTAAAGTATGAAATCATGATGGAGGCGCACAACACACCGTTTGCAATCCATCCTGGAAGTACCAAAATGTATCATGATCTTCGTCATACATTTTGGTGGAGCAATATGAAGAGAGAGATAGCGTTGTTTATCTCAAGGTGTCTAACTTGTCAACGAGTCAAAGCGGAGCATCAAGTACCAAAAGGTCCATTGCAACCACTTGAAATTTCAGAATGGAAGTGGGAGCACATTACCATGGATTTCGTTACCGGTCTTCCTAGGGTTTCTCAAGGTATTGATGCGATTTGGGTCATTGTTGATAGATTGACCAAGTCTGCTCATTTCTTACCGATACGAGAAACTTATACACTTGAACGTCTTGCTCGTATGTACATAAACGAGATTGTAAGACTGCATGGTATGCCAGTATCCATAGTTTCTGACCGAGACCCAAGATTCACTTCACGATTTTGGGTTAGTTTACAAAAAGCTATGGGCACGGAGTTACGATTTAGTTCAGCATATCATCCTCAGACGGACGGACAATCAGAGAGGACTATTCAAACTCTTGAAGATCTATTAAGACTCTGTGTCTTTGACTTCAAGGGAAGTTGGGACAAGTTCTTACCATTGGTGGAGTTTTCCTACAACAACAGTTATCAAGCAAGTATTGGCATGGCTCCATTCGAAGCATTGTATGGAAGAAAATGTCGTTCTCCAGTATGCTGGGATGAGGTGGGTGAAGCAACGTTGTTGGGACCGGAGTTGGTACGTATGACTACAGAAAAGATTCAAACGATCCGACAACGTATAAAAACCTCACAAGATCGACAAAAGAGTTATGCTGATCTTCATCGAAAGGACGTGGAATTTGATGTAGGAGATCATGTGTTCTTACGTGTTGCTCCATGGAAAGGAGTTACGAGATTTGGAAAGAGAGGAAAGCTCAATCCTCGATTCATCGGTCCATTTTTAATCCTCGATCGAGTAGGAACTGTGGCTTATAGACTCGCTTTACCGCCAAGTATGTCTCGTGTTCATAACGTTTTTCACATATCCATGTTACGCAAATATGTGGAAGACCCGAACCACATTATTGAGTTAGAACCGGACGAAATAGCGGAGGATTTGACGTATGAAGAAGTTCCTGTTCAAATCTTGGATAAGAAGGAACATATTCTACGCTCCAAGGTTATACCTCAAGTCAAAGTTTTGTGGAGAAACCACGATGTTGAGGAAATGACTTGGGAGTTAGAATCTGAAATGAAATCAAGGTATCCTTACCTCTTCGACATACCAGGTACGTACCCTAATTTCGAGGGCGAAATTTCATAAGAAGGGGAGGTTGTAAGACCCCAACTTTTATAAATAAAGATGAATTTTCTATAAATATTATTTTTGAATATTATGGAGTTAATTTGATATAATGTTATAGTTGTGGGTCATATTTTGCAAAGTACGCAAGTTGTTATATAATATTCGATTGGTCGGGGAATATTCGATTTAACAGGGAATATTCGTACAACGGCACAATCATTGGTGGACCCCACAACGGAATTATTGTCGGATTGAGGAAACGACAAAAATATTTTATTAAAAATAACGGCGGAAGTTTTACCATTGTTACTGTTGAACTACTCGGTAGTAAAAGTACAGTAATACGTGTGGTTGCATAGTAGCACACGGTATTGATTATTAATGCTTATGTGAGAAGTCACTCAGTTTGATTCCATTATTGTCAGTTAATAATATGAATTATTTAGCGATAATGACGTTTTGTTTTATTCGTATTATTAACGTAATAAAACAGAAACATCTTTTTATATAAAACAAAATACTTTATTAAAGTTATTTATAAATAGAATATATTATATTTTATTTAAAAGATTTTTCTTTAAATATGGACCGTCAGATTAAAGTAATCAATCTGGACCGTTCATGGATTAGTTACTATGCATTCTATTTTTCTATAAATAGCAGCTCATTCCTTCATTATTTCTTACGAATTCACTGAACTCTAGAGAGAGAAACTATAGAGAGAAACTATAGAGAGAGAAGAAGAGTATTCTGCTACTTAACTACTTCCTTATTTCAGCTCGTCTTTAAAACGGTAAGGGGTGTTATTCTTTCTTATTCATGAAGAGAACTGTTGTTATTCCATTTCTTATTATTCTGTTGGAATAACCTGTATACGCGGTCTACCCTATACTTGGTGACATTCTTCTATTATTCTGTTGGAACATCCTGTCTGTGTGTTTTACACCGGACCTGGTTCCGTTTTTATTATTATTCTGTTGGAACATCCTGTCTGTGTGTTTTACACCGGATCTGGTTCCGTTTTTATTATTATTCTGTTGGAACATCCTGTCTGTGTGTTTTACACCGGACCTGGTTCCGTCTTGTTATTATTCTGTTGGAGCATCCTGTCTGTGTGTTTTACACCGGACCTGGTTCCATTATTTATTATTCTGTCGGAATATCCTGTCTGTGCGTTTACGCCGGACCTGGTTCCATTATTATTATTCTGTTAAGAATAACCTGTCTGTGCGGTCTATCGCATGCATGGTGATTTCTTTTGTTATTCCATTCTTTATTATACTCAGTTGATTAAAACTTTGACTTCTATACTCCATGAAATTAGTGGAATATCCTTGATATTTGCGCTTCATCTAGTATCTATTCATGAAAATATTCTCCTGATCATTCTTGAATTTTACTCCACAAAGCAGTATCATGTTGACAATTTGGACGTTGTTAATTCTTGGATAAATTAATTCTTGAACTTGTTTTATTGAATTCTTATATCATTGTCATCATCCTCATGTTTATAAAATGTTAAAAGTCATCTGTGGCCTGTAGTGCATAGATGGACTTGGTATGATTATGACCAGGGATTATTCGGTATAATCATGACCGTAATGTTACAAATGATGTGGTAAAAGTCCTCATTGACCCGTAGTGCATTGATGGACAGTTGTTGGCATGACCATTAATGAATATACGAATATCCTTGGCCGTAGTGCAGGGGTGATTCGATGATGTGGATTATTTTATTAAGCTGAGTCCCAGCGATAACAGTGTTGAAAGACCTTTTAAATCATAAAAGATAGTAGAGTTTATTTTCTACTTGACTCTTTTAATGGATTGCTTGTTCCATTGCAGTTAAACTTGATGTCTATTATATTTTATCAGTTTAACATTGTTGAAGGCTAATGATAATTTATTCTGCATTATCTTAGTCATAATATTTCTTACTGGGCTAGTTGAGCTCACCCTTTCTTTCACTGTTCTCTTCAGGAAATGAGAACGTAGCTGGGACAAGTCGGGGAACGGAGTGATGGTCCGAATGATAGTATTAGTTAGTAGTCCTCACTATTCTATGTAATAGTGTGTTAATAAATGTAATGAGGACTCCTTTTGAGTATGAATACTCTCTAGAAGATAATATTTGTATTCAAACTCGCAGTTTATGTTTTGTCGTATTGTACACGACAGTTGTATTAGTAAGTTGTATTTGTATTCTGTACTATGTATCTGACGACCCAAGATGGGTGATGTATACCTAATTTTAGGGGCGTCACAACTTTAATATTTCGTGATTTCAACATGTATAACATATCATGCAATTTAAAACAGTTCATCAAGTCCACGTAGAAAATAGAAACCGAAAGACTTACCTTGATCATTGTTTACCAATAACAGTTTAATAGCTTACAGCTATCTGCACTTCACGTGCCCTACGCAATTATATAATCATACACATTAATTATTAGTCACATAAAAGCATATAGTAATTGTAATGTAAACTCTACTCTACGTCTCATAACCCTTCCTATCATAAATACACAATGTTCAACTTAATTGTGTTAACTTTCAACTTATATCTCACTGTATTTCATATTCCCAGTTCATTCAAGTGCTTAAGTCTTGCTAGGACTACTTATTGGTTTTATATTAAATCCATTCCATATCTTATAATATTCATTTCAATTGAATTGAAACATTTTTTTAAGTTCATTAACATTTGGCACGACGTTTCGACGTTCATTCGTCACACGCCCGATTTGCCTCTCTTGTGTATGCTTACTATGCTTCTATAACTTATCTAATACATTATTTATTAATGTTAAGCATCATTATATTTACTAACATTCATGTTTTATAACTTAGTATAACATATTTTATCGTCAGAAGCACTACACATGCATATATGTGCATGCCCGACGCCTTCTGATTGCCCTTGAAAACACAATAGTCCTAAAGATGACCATTTTGACTACTGTTACAGACCTGAAATTGAAAAACTTAAAGAACAAAAGTTATAGGTCTACTCGTCCTCGTTCCGGATCATCTTGAATCACCTCAATCGGAGTTCATATGTGAAAGTTATGGCCATTTTATTACAGGAGGTCAAAATTATCCGACTCAGACTACAATTCCGGCGCTGGGGCGCGAGGAATAGGCTAGCCAGTGGTGCCGGAACGCGAACTTTGGTACTAGGGCGCGAATTTCAGCGCTGGGGCTCCATTTTTGGCGCTGGCGCGCAAAAAATTAACAGAACCGAGCACGAAGATCATTTTCGGTCTGTTTAAGAAATTCTAGCAACTAATTACATACATATAACAGATGTAATATACACATAACCTCACTAAGCATACATATATTAACTTAAAACTACTGAACAACAAATTTAGAAAGATTAAATCCGTAAAAACAATGTTTTAAAATTAAAACTCCATGTTTGACATTTGTTAAACACAGTGTATACTGTAAATCCTACTAACCACCAAATTGATTACTTTTAAACTACAATTCTCTGTAGTTCGTATCCAATTAACATACCCGACTTTCATTTTCACAAGTAGCATACAATTGTATCTATAACCTTTGATTTTGACTCAAGTTCATACACGTTTTCACGTTTTCACTGTAAAACCAATTCTTCTTTCTCTTTGAACGTATTTTAGCATACAACATATATATACATATATATATGCTAGTTATAACCATTACAATTATAATTACATGCAGTATCATAACCAATTCTAAAACATGGTTTACAGACACTTTGTAAAAACCTATAGCTAGTGAGGTTGAGTTTCAAGGAACATAGAGGCTAAATAGTTATACTAAAAAACCTATGTTAAGATTATAAAACATACCTTTTTGTTGCTTTTAGAAAAACCATTCACTGAGAATCGCTACTTTGAACTAGCTTTTGAAATCTCAGTCCTTTCTCAAATGCTCTTCTCTGAAATTTCTCAGACTCTTTTCTTTCCTTAAACACTTCCCTTTTTCCTTTCTCAGACTTAACCAAATACAATATACGTAACACAACATAAAACTAATGCAGACGTTTTTTAAAAAAACTGATATTATAATAATTGCCCCTAATTAATTATCAGTTATAAAATTATTATATATATTATTTATATTTTATTTATTTAATTTATATTTAATAAATCAAATTTAAAAATCCAAAAGCCATAAGGCTCCGTTTGGCAAAACTCTTCAAAATTAATGACTTAATGTATTTAAGTCTTGTTTGGCAAAATAAATTAAAACTACTTTAATTTATTTTAATAACCACTTATAATATAGTTATTTGTCACACTTCTAATTAATTAAGTTTTCATACTTAATTTAATTAATTCTAATAACAATTCATTGCTTAATATAATAATTTATTTAATCATTATATACTTTCTAACTTAATTATTAAATTAAATTAGATTACTATTTCAAAATAATTACTTTCCTTAACTCATTAATTATTTATTAAACAAATAAATTATCAAATCACATAAAATCAATTAAACAAATACTTATTCAACGATAAACACATCCATTAAATATTTATATAATTCAATAAATATTTAAATATTTAATTAAAAATCTGGATTGTTACATCATTCTCTCCTTACAAGGATTTTGTCCTCAGAATCACAACTCAAACCTACTCATTCGTTACAATCTTCCCTACTTACAAAGATTCTGTCCCCAGAATCGAAGACACAATTCAAACAAATAACTCAGAGTAATCTTTCATCATTTTATCTAAATATAAGTTTTATATTTCCTACTACATTCATTACTTTAACAAATTCTAGGTTTCATTTCATAACCTTCACTTGAACTCAATTATATTCTGAGTATTATATATCTTTTAATCCATTCATTTCCTTTTCTAAGGATCGTTAACATAACACTCGGGATATTACATTCACCCTTTCTTCTAAGAATTTCGTCCTCAAAATTTTATCAATTAATATTTATTCATTCCATCTATCAAAGTAGATTTTTTGTTAATACTATATTCATTCCTTAGGTTCTATAACCACTTCTTCCACAAAGATCATTCTACAATTCATACAATTATTAACTTTTCTATTAAAAGTTTCACATTATTCTTTGATAACTCATATACTTCTCACTTCAAAATCTCTTTTCTCACTTATTCAACATATTCATCATTCAGTGTCGTATTCTACGACTCACTTCTTTTTAAGGAATACTTTCCTTTTTCACTTCCATCTTGCAGAATAACAAGAATCTTCCATAATTGTTCAATAATTGGGAAGTAGTATAAATAACTCAGGAATTTAAAAGATTCTAAATCATGCTGAGGGGTCACAAGACCGTGAACTCTATTCTTGGTTTACTAGTGCTTCAACTCAATTCTTCACACTACAAACCAGAGTGTTTATCAATCACAAAGAATGAAAACACCCTCCTTACGTACACTAGGTGGCCAGCCTATTGTACCACTATGTTGGGCCGCAACGTAGTGTTTTGTAACGACTATATGCGTTACGCTCGGACCCATTGTCCCCGAAAACATGTCCCCTTATAAGGTTGTTCAACTCAGCTTTTCAACATCTGAATCCGCACCAAAACAATTTGGTTTGGCATAACTTTTCAATGAATGTTTAAATTTCATAAACATCTTTCAATATTTGTCTAGCTGAATCAAATAGCATAGACCTCTACAACAATTCGGACATCAACCAAAATATACATATACATACATACATATGTATTCTCATATCTTAAAGAAATCTCAAAAATCTTTTTATGACGTCATGATACCGCACTGTATTTACAGTCCGTTGAGGATTCTGTCATTTGGTGATTTTATCATACTACATCATAACATAGTGGGCTGACGATCCTTAGATCACATCCAACACTAAGTAATACTGCATTGATGACTCCATCATTTTTTTATCATCTTTGCACCAGGTTACATGATGCATTAATGATATATAAAATATATTTTGATATATTGCAAATCATTTTTGTCTAGCTGAACCAATTAGCATAGACATACGAATAACAGTATTGTTGTTAAAACTCATTGGTTCCATCAGTTGATCCAATGTTTTTTAAGAAAATAGAAGTGTAAACATCAGCACGAAGCCAATAAATTTTGAAAGTCTAGCATAGCTAGTAGATTTAGAATACCTATGCTTCCACCATCAACTCCACTTTCTATAATGATCCATTGCTTAATAGGTATATCTATTCCTATCATCCTTAATACTCCATTCACACTTAATTATACCCTATTCGTCAAACTTACCACACGTTATGAGTTAAGAAATTTGCCACAATCATATGAGTTTAAGAACTTATCCTAGTCAGACCATAGGCGTCCATTTGCTGAGGGGTTCAAAAACATACCATATAATTATGAGTCACGAACCTACCATAAATATGAGTTTTAAGAACTCACACTTAACCTTATAATATTCTCTAACTAAACTCTACCTATCTGTTATACACATGAGAAAAGAATCACCTTCTCAACAGGCATATAGCAAATAGCGTGACACAAACATTTCAATTATTATCAATGGGATAAACTGAGTGCAAGCACAAAACCCTTGCCCATACAAAGGTTTGTACAACTCAACCATCACATGAGTTCTCAATTGAAACCCCACCTAACTCTATCTTGCTCCTAACTTGCTCTTTGCTTGATATGAATTCCTCGTATCACATTATCTATAACTCCTCATGAGTTTATCTTGACTATTCATAATACAATATCTTCACAGCATCAAGCTATAATCATTCAAACATTACAAATCATCTTCCTTTTATAACTTAAATAGATCACGTCGTGATCTTATTCTATAATCATCTCCCTTAAAATTCTTTTTTTAACTCGTGATCGTTTTGTTTTACGATCCTCATTCTTTCCCTTTCTCATCATTTACGACATTATTCGTTATCTTGGCTATTGGAGTTAAGAAACTCCCATTTCTTATCTTTATATCTCTTCAAGATTCTTCTTTGAATCTTCTTGTTTATATAACAATTCTTCCTTTAAGAATTTCTAACTTCATTTGCATTGCTCAACATTTCATTCGAGTTACACAATTTCATCATACGTATCCATTTTCTACACTTGGTACACATCGAGTCTCTAACAGTTTCAATATGGTACGCTGAGTGGTTTCCCACAAACAACCAATAAACTAGGTTCTGAGTTGCTAGTTCGTATATACCTCCGCTCTATGAAGGAATCGTTTAGCCCAGATACCATACATCAACTACTAAAGAGTACAATTGTACCATACTTAAATATAACTCTCTATTCTTAACTTCTTTATCACTCTTCTTATAGACACTGTCTATTTATTATCACCTTACATCCTTATTATTGGAGTTGGATAACCCCACATTCATATTCCTTATAACTCTGCGAGATTCTTCTTTGAATCCTTTCACGTAAGTTTTAATCCCTTCTTTAAAAATTTCTTAAATTACTTCTTATTGTTCAAACTCTATTTGAGCTTATTCGTTCATTATCTTCACATCTCTTCTCTAAGGTTATAGCCTAAGGTACGCTTACCAAAGGTTTCAAATCTATCAGCTCTGATACCAACTGTAACGACCCAAAAATCTATACAATTTAAATCTCGACTTCGGTCGTTAACCATACATTCAACCTCTAATTTTACATCATTATTCGATATTAAAATCACTAAAAACGCGAAATATTTAAAACTTTTATACATTTCCTTCTGTATTGCCCTAAATCGCAACCTTTACATTGCATCTCTTTGATTCAAACTTATATCATGAATCGTTACAACAAAATGACTATACAAAGTCTTACATCATAAATAGATATCCATATACACTGGGTAGCTCAATTTATAATTCAACAACATGTTACATTCAAAATCTTACATACATTTGTCATAAAACATAAGTAATCTTCGTGGATATAGATCTATATAACTCACTTAGCACATATCCTTACCTTAATTCCTTGACCTGCAAAAGTGGTTATTTGCAAGAGGCTCGACAACCTAGTAAAATCTAACAATTTTCATGCATCACATAGCACATAATAACATGCTCGATATACATCTCATAATAATTAAAGTAACATGGCATACATGCTTTAATTCACATAGCAAATATAAAGATTGAGTTCCTTACTCAATCATCATTAATTAACCAAAATAATGCACTTATAAATTGACTTTAATATTTCATAATTTCAACATGTATAACATATCATGCAATTTAAAACAGTTCATCAAGTCCACGTAGAAAATAAGAACCGAAAGACTTGCCTTGATCGTTGTTTACCAATAAAAGTTTAATAGCTTACAGTTATCTGCACTTCACGTGCCCTACGCAATTATATAATCATACACATCAATTATTAGTCACATAACAATACATAATAATTGTAATGTAAACTCTACTCTACGTCTCATAATCCTTCCTATCATAAATACACAATGTTCAACTTAATTCTGTTAACTTTCAACTTAATCTCACTGTATTTCATATTCCCAGTTCATTCAAGTGCTTAAGTCTTGCTAGGACTACTTATTGGTTTTATATTAAATCCATTCCATATCTTATAATATTCATTTTAATTGAATTGAAACATTTTTTTAAGTTCATTAACACTTGGCACGACGTTTTAACGTTCATTCGTCACACGCCCGATTTGCCTCTCTTGTGTATGTTTACTATGCTTCTATAACTTATCTAATACATTATTTATTAATGTTAAGTATCATTATATTTACTAATATTAATGTTTTATAACTTAGTATAACATATTTTATCGTCAGAAGCACTACACATGCATATATGTGCATGCCCGACGCCCTCTGATTGCCCCTGAAAACACAACAGTCCTAAAGATGACCATTTTGACTACTGTTACAGACCTAAAATTGAAAAACTTAAAGAATGAAAGTTGTAGGTCTACTTGTCCTCGTTCCGGATCATCTTGAATCACCTCAATTGGAGTTCATATGTTAAAGTTATGACCATTTTACTACAAGAGGTCAAAACTGTCCGACTCAGACTATAATTCTGGCGCTGGGGCGCGAGGAATAGGCTAGCCAGTGGTGCCGGGACGCGAACTTTGGTGCTAGGGCGTGAATTTCAGCGCTGGGGCTCCATTTTTGGCGCTGGGGCGCCAAAAACTAACAGAACCGAGCACGAAGACCATTTTTGGTCTGTTTAATAAATTCTAGCAACTAATTACATACATATAACTGATGTAATTTACACATAACCTCACCAAGCATACATATATTAACTTAAAACTACTGAAAAACAAATTTAGAATGACTAAATCCGTAAAAATAATGTTTTAAAATTAAAACTCCATGTTTGACATTTGTTAAACACAGTGTATACTGTAAATCCTACTAACCACCAAATTGATTACTTTTAAACTACAATTCTCTGTAGTTCGTATCCAATTAACATACCCGACTTTCAATTTCACAACTAACATACAATTGTATCTCTTACCTTTGATTTTGTACAACTCAAGTTCATACACGTTTTCACGTTTTCACTGTAAAACCAAGTCTTCTTTCTCTTTGAACGTATTTTAGCATACAACACACACACACACACACACACACACACACACACACACACATATATATATATATATATATATATATATATATATATGCTAGTTATAACCATTACAATTATAATTACATGCAATATCATAACCAATTCTAAAACATGGTTTATAGACACTTTTTTGTAAAAACCTATATATAGTGAGGTTGAGTTTCAAGAAACATAGAGGCTAAATAGTTATACTATAAAACCTATGCTAAGATTATAAAACATACCTTTTTGTTGCTTTTAGAAAAATCATTCACTGAGAATCGCTACTCCGAACTAGCTTTTAAAATCTCAGTCCTTTCTCAAATGCTCTTCTCTGAAATTTCTCAGACTCTTTTCTTTCCTTAAACACTTCCTTTTTTCCTTTCTCAGACTTAACCAAATACAATATACGTAACACAACATAAAACTAATGCAGACGTTTTTTTAAAAAAACTGACATTATAATAATTGCCCCTAATCAATTATCAGTTATAAAATTATTATATATATTATTTATATTTTATTTATTTAATTTATATTTAATAAATCAAATTTAAAAATTCAAAAGCCATAAGGCTCCATTTGATAAAACTCTTTAAAATTAATGACTTAATATATTTAAGTCTTGTTTGGCAAAATAAATTAAAACTACTTTAATTTATTTTAATAACCACTTATAATATAGTTATTTATCACACTTCTAATTAATTAAGTTTTCATACTTAATTTAATTAATTCTAATAACAATTTATTGCATAATATAATAATTTATTTAATCATTATAAACTCTCTAACTTAATTATTAAATTAAATTAGATTACTATTTCAAAATAATTACTTTCCTTAACTCATTAATTATTTATTAAACAAATAAATAATCAAATCGCATTAAATCAATTAAAGAAATACTTATTCAATGATAAACACATCCATTAAATATTTATATAATTCAATAAATATTTAAATATTTAATTAAAATTTTGGATTGTTACAGTTTTTCAGATCTTGCTTCTTTGTTTCAGAGAGCTGTGAGAACAATGTCAGTCTGTTGTTCTTGATTGACATAAGATTTCTGGAAGTCATGGACAGAAGCTTTCAAGTTGATGATATTCTCCAGCATCAATTTATTTTGAGTTTCTTTATGTTTCTGTATTTCAAGAACAACCTCTCTTTGCTTGGGAGCTATCTGGAAATGAATCTCATCTCAGTCCTTCATGCTCTTAAGAATTTCTTGGATAATTTCCCTCAGCTTCTTTGTAAGCTCAGCATTCATAGTGCCAGGAAAATTATTTGCAGCTGTGATCATTTGATTCAGCCGGATATGTATGAGGCCGGAGTGAGATTCCAGGCTTTCTTCTATGTTCTTGACCATGTCCTTGGTTGCTTCCTTCAAGTCATCCTTTGTGGGCAAATTTGGTAGAGTATCATTGGTTTGAGGATTGTTAAATGGAGGGGATTCTTTCTGAGACTGATCGTGCATGGAGTATAGAGCAAGATCAAGACTAAAGTAGTCATTTGAGGAGGAGGATGGTATGTCTGATGGAGGGGCCTGTATTTCAATGTTTGGACTATGGGGCTCTACAATTTCTATTTGGGACTCTACGACTGGGCTAGAGTCATGGATCGTAGAGATGGTGGTTTATGGGAGCAAAACAAAGTTGACTGTATTTGGTTCCTCAGTTATAGAACTTTGGGATTGTAATAACCCGATATTTTCTATAAAAATAAATAAGAAATTTTGCATATAAATTTTTTTTTATTTAATGATGAGAATAAGTGTTAAGTATTGTGATGTTAAATGCAAATATATTTATTACATGAAAAATTAGAAATAATTTTGGAATTATTAATTACTACAAATTATATTGTTATGGTAATTAATTTCTGTAAGCCGAAATATTTTTATTAACTATTTTTCATGAAAACATGATTGGATATAATATATGAAGTGGCAATTAGAATTATAATAATAAATATTTTATTATATGAATTTGTTCAGAATGTTTAAGTTAATTATTTTAAGTTAATTATTGATGTTGTATACGATGGATAAGTCAGATATGAGATCCAAACCCTAAATTGGGATTGTGATCAAGAGATGAGAATAACAATACAATATTATTTATATTGAGATTTTACAGTACTATATATATGTACTGTATATGTGTGGACAGTTAAGGAATGGTTAATTTTGGTAAATTGGGTCATAACCTAATACTGTGATGTGAAACCCTAATTATTAAACTCAGTTATGATATAGGACTGAGTAGTAATTGTGTTATATGATTTCTACTATGTATTAGAATTTCCGTAATTAGAATCGTAATTACTGTGTTAGTAAATTATACAGATAATTAGGTAACCCTAATGGATTAATTAGGAAACCCTAATTGATAATATTAAGAAACCCAAATTTTTCTATTAAAAACCCTAATTTTAAATTAATGTGTTTAATTAAAATTTTATTGTACAATTATTTTTAAATTGTCCAAAGCCTAGAAATTATTTGGGAAATTGTAAGATATACAATCTAGTGATTAAACCCTAGATTTAATCACATTGGACAAGAATGCCCTTGAGTTTTAATGGAAATTACCAAAATACCCTTTTGGTGTATTATTAATGAATTATTGGTGTATCATTGCTAGCTAACATTCCTACCCTACCCACTTAGCATCCAAGGCTCAATAAATCAGATGGAATCATTCAATTCAAGCATCCAAGGTAATCCACTTGGTCTATAAATAGATTGGAGCTAAATAAATGTAATCACACACTAACATTTTGTTCTACTCTCATCCTTGAGCTTCTCTCTCTAAAACCTACGAATTATTGTAGTATTTCAGTCCCAAAACAAAGCCCTACTACCAATCATAACAAATCATAAGCCAAAAAATCAAGAATCAAAGCTTAGAAAAGGTATAAACTCTAGCTTGATTTTTTTTATTTTTGGTGTTAGATGTTATGTTTAAATGTTAGAACATGTTGATTATAGTGTCTAAGGATGATCTGGGTTGCTAGATGTTGGATCCATAACATTTAGAAGCTCGGATTTGAATATTTCCAAAATCTAGAAATTTCATTTTCTGTGATTTTTTTGGCAAATGTCAAGTCTTATATCTCTGTGATCTTTAATGTGTTTTGTGTTCTAAAAGTTGATATGTGTAGCTTGTTATGTGGTCTTTAATCTCCAAAACGAATCAGGTCCATATCTATTTTGGATCAAAAGTTATTTAAGGTCAAAGTGGGTTGACCGGCATTGACCGGCTGTTCTTCAAACCCAGAAAATATTCTAAGTGTCCAGAAAATATTTTTTTGGCAAATGTCAGAGCTTATAAATCTTTGCTCGATCATGATTTTTGCTGTTTAAAAGTTGTTATGTGTAGTCGGATATGTCGTCTTTAATATGCAAAAAGAATCAAGTTCATATCTGTTGTAGATCGGGAGTTATTCATGGTCAAAACCCGTTGACCGAAAACGCTAAAGAACACAAACCCAAAATTTTTTTGAGCAGATTCCATGTTGAAGTTGGCCAGCTAGATCTTGCTCATGTTATGATGTTAATGTGTTATGATGCTTTGTAGTTGTAGTCCTGCATGTTGTCTACACACTCCAATTGATAGATCACACAAACAATACACAGATTGGAAGTTATAAGGATCCAAAGTAGACACCTCGACTGTTTTTCAGTCGAAGAACAGCCTTGTCAGACTTTTTGATGTCTAATAACTCTTAGATCTGATATTTTTTTAGTCATGATGTTTGTTGGTAATTGTAGTATTACATGAGCACTACAAGATTCAAGTGTTAGATTGCCCAGAAACGTAATGGATTGAGATTTATAATCGGTCAAACTAGGCACCTTGATAACTGCCTTGTCAGTGTTCTTGAGGCTCAAGAACACCTAAGGCAACAGATAAGCGTCGCTAAAGCCTTTAGCGACGGTTTTGATTTATTTTAAAATTTTTAATTTTTGAAAATTCCGAAAATGATTTAAAAATTAGAAAAATTAGATTTTAATTATTAAAAATACTTAATAAATTTCGAAAAATTATTTTAAATTCTGAAAAATAGTTTTTAATTATTTAGAGTATAATTCATAAATATTTAATATTTTTAGAATATAAAAGGTATTTATTTATTTAATTATAATATTAAATAAATTATTTAAAAATGGTTTTAATTCATAAAAAATCATGAAAAATTATATTATTGTGTTAGAACCTATTTTAAGTTATTTGTGATGAATTTTAATATTTTGTGATGAAATTTTATTAATTAATTAATATTAATGATGTTTAAGTATTTAATAAATATATTAAATAAATTATGGAAAATAGAATTAATGATTTTAAAAATCATTTAAAGTATTATAAAAATATTTTAAGTTATAAAATATGACTTTTGATATTTAGTCATGAAAAATATTATTAATTTCATATTAATGATATTAATTTCATATTAATGATATTTAATAATTATATTAAATAAATAATTTAAAAATGATTTTATTTATTTAAAAATCATTTAAAAAGGATATTAATGAATTAAAAATATTTTAAGTTATAATTAATGACTTTTAATATTTGGATAAATAGTACCTTAATGTTTTAATATTAATGATAACTATTTAAAAATGATTTTAAATGTTTTAAAAATCATTTAAGGGTAATATAAATATTTTAAAAATGTTTTCAGTTATTATAAATAACTTTGATATTTTGGAAATGACTTCATTAATAGTTTAATATTAATTAAATATTAATGATAATAGAATTGTTGATATTTAAATCATTTTATAATGATTCCAGTGTTTGAAAATTCGTGATAAATTGTATTAAGTGTTTAAAAATTATTTTAAGTCATTTAAAAATAATATGACTGATACTTATGGATATTGAGTTACAGTATAGAGTCTTAGACTCGACTATTAACCTATAAAGCTGTCGGTAGATCGACATGTCTCAGAAATATATCCGAACTTAGATATTTTGAATGTGTTAAGTTTTATTTGTGATTAAATGACTGTTAGATATATGTGATAACATGATTAGGTTATGTGTTGACTGTAAAATGCAGTGTTATGTGTTATAATATATTGTTCTAATCAAACGAACGATCTTATTAATGATAGGTCGTGAGATAAGCGATAGATCTTAATTACAAATTGTAAGCAGCGTATCAGGCAAGTATCCCACCTTTGCATTCTCTTTATGCAATGGACATGAGTAAGAATGTTTCAGAATTATATTATTCCTGTACAGATTATGTACGCTCATTGATTATCAACATGTTAGTTCAGATATATATTATGTTCGTTAATTTTTATAAATGGTTATACAAGTGTCCCCACTTGGATAATCATGGTATTTATTCACATGTTGATACACATTTGTCAATTACCCGTATATATATATGTTGAATTACATATTATTGTTGAGCAAGATAAAAACCTTCGGGTTTGGAACCAGACATGTATGAACATCCCTTATATGGGAAAATTTTTATTCGCCCAAGGCGGACATAGTGAACGATAACATCGTTCTTGTAATGTAGTATTGATCAATACAGGGTACAACGGGTTGATCACCCTCCGTGCCCGTAAGTTATGACGGTTTGCGGATGAAGTTCTGCTAAACCTTTTCGAAAATAAAAAGAATGTTCATAGTATGTTTCTTAAACCCTATTCATGGGTAGTACCAAATTTCAAGAATTTGAAAGAGAGTTGTTATGTTATGATTATCGGTTCAGATTACTTCACAACTATTGATTCGTTGTAGAAGGGTTATATGAAGAAAATATTTAAATTTTTTCAGCTTATATATATAATTGCTATTACTTGCTGGGCACTCAAATGCTCACTCTTGCTTAAATTAAATGTTTTCAGTTATGTATGATCAACCTAAAGGCTCAGGCACGAACAAGTGGACAGGAAAGCTGTTTGAATGAGAGCATTATATGTTGTATAATGGTTATAGTTTATTAAGACAATGATATACATATCTATTGTCATGTATTTGTAAGGAATGCATTTGAAGGTCTCGTACCTGGGAGTAAACTTTGATGCATATGTAAATTAAGTTTAAATATTATATTATTGTTAGTATTAATCAGCTTATAGAAATGGTATCGTGAAGCACCGAGTTCGGGTTTCAAGTACCCGGATTTGGGGGCGTCACAGGTTGGTATCAGAGCTGTAGGTTATAAACGTTAGGAATGCGAAACCTAGGTTATAACCTTAGTAGAATGGATGACGAAAGTTAAGATAGATATTTAGTGAACCAAGAGACGAAGGACTCTGGTGAGGAGTTATAACCTTAGTAGAAAACTCTTATAGAAAATGATGAGTTGAGATAGAAGCCAAAGATGCGAGGATATATACCTTGGAGCAAGCTTTAGACATCGCCTTTATGCGATTCGACGCGGAGTGGATGGAGCTGCCTTTCGGCAGAGAGATAGGCGTTGATGTGTTTATAGAGATGAATTGAATTAGTTCATCGTCAAACAAAATAAGAGATAACTTTTATAAAACTCTTATTTGCTGAGTGCATAAACTATATGCTAATCAGGATAATTTATGTGTGTAGATGTCTGGTGGAAAAGACTGGTGGTATGCTTGTGACTTGGAGAAGGATCGGATCGATACCCCTGAGCTAATATCGAAGCCAATAGCAGAAATAGAAGCTCAACAGGAGACCAAATCAAATGAGGTGGTTATTATGGAAAACGTAGTATCAGATCCAGAAATGGTGGAAATGACAGATAGTGATTCGGACACTGAAATTGAAGCTGATCAAGCATCAATAAAAGTGCAGGATCTGGAGAACAAGGTTTTTTCGCTGGAAAGGTTGTGGGAGATAGAAAAGTTGCTTAATATTCAACTGCGTCAGGCGTTAATAGAAACAATGGAAGAGCAAGATAAGCTTAAAATTCAAATTGATCGGATGAGAGTCTCAAGCAACACATCGTGTGCAGCTCCGAGAGATAGGGGAAAAAGAAAGATAGAAGATTATGACTTAGAAAGACCCATTAAGAAGAAAAGGAAAATAATATGTTATATTTGCGGACGTGAGGGACATACTTCTCCTTATTGTCCTTACCTTGAACCAGGTTCATGTTTTGTTTGTGGGAGGAAAGGTCATCAAGCAAAAAAATGTCCAAGAAAAAGCTTTAGGTTATGTTGAGTAGGTATGTTTAATATAATATGTGTGTTGGTCAAGTTTGTAAATCCCGACTTTTGTAGTCACAAAGGGATAGCTAGTGTTTAAAGCAGTATGTGCTATGTTATGTAAAATATTCGATGAATGAATATGAATCTAAGTTTGAGAAATGAAACAAGTTTAATATATTAATCTTATGCAATAAGGTTTAGAATGTAAGTTAATAAAGTATAATTTATGGTTTTACTTAACCAGATAATGCCGCCAAGACGTCAAACTCAAAACCAAAGGGTAGAAGAATCTCTCAACAATACTGAGGAACAACAACAAGACCCGATGCAAAACTTTGCAAACATGGTAGCTCAGGCTATGCCGCAGGGAATACCAGCCGCAGGAAACCAGCCAGATAATCGCTTGGCAAAATTTAAAGACTTCAAAGTAGTAGGACCACCAGAATTCAGAGGATCAGCTGACCCTATAGAAGCCCAGACATGGGTTAATGAAATAGAAAAGGCGTTCGTAATTGCTAGGGTAGATGAGGGGCAAAAGACTGCTTTTGCCACTTATATGATGAAAGGGGAAGCCAACTTTTGGTGGGAGGCAAATAAAACTAGGGCAGGAGAAGGAGTAGTTACTTGGGATAGGTTTAAGACCTTATTTTTGGAAAACTATCTCTCAGCTAGTATGCAAGCTAGGATGGATGTGAAATTTTTGGAGTTAAAACAGGAGAACATGACTGTTGCAGAGTATGTCGAAAAGTTTAATGAGTTGGCTAGGTTTGCTCCACATCAAGTTGATACGGAGGCTAGAAAGGCAAGGAGGTTTGAGCTGGGCTTAAAACCCTGGCTCTACAACAAGGTGGCAGTATTGCAAATCAATACTTTTGCAGCACTCATGGAGAAGGCTATCATAGCTGAGCAGGGGAGTGAGACCTTGAGCCTCTACAACAAGGAGAAGAAGAACAGAAGCAAGGCAGAAGGATCTTTGAAGGTGGAAGGAAATAGAGGAAATAGGGGTGAGAAAAGAATAGAGAATTTTTCTAGGAATGTTCAGGTGAAACAGGAAGGTGTGAAAAAGCAGATAGTGCAATGTAAGAATTGCGAGAAGAATCACTCTAGCGAGTGTCTGAAGGGTAAGTTTGTATGTCACAAGTGCGGGCAGGAGGGTCATATCGCTCCCAACTGTCCCAATCCTAGAGTAAATAATGGATGTTTTATATGTGGATCAAGTGAACATAAGGTGAAGGATTGTCCAAAGAGGAGAATGGAAGCAGGAAATGTAACCATGGGGAAAGGCAATGGGACTTTAGCAATCACAGGACCGACCTCAACCAATAACCCAACAAAAGCAACTCCGAGGGTCTTCAACATGACGGTCCAGGATACTGTGGTAGCTGGAAATGGAACCTCAGGTGCTATTCGAATAACTTATATATGATTTTCCTATATAGATAGTAAATTATTTTATAAAGAAATTTTGAGGAGGAATTTGAGTCCTTTTAGTAATCAAATTTCCGTTTAATCAGATAGACAAGCGTTATGTTGAATAGTAAAAGATCAGTTCGATCAATTATGATCGAGGTCTACTTGCAATGATTATATATGCTATGTACCCTTGTATATATGAGTTTTAAAACGGTGATTCCGGGGACGGAATCCTTATAAGGGAGGGTGAATGTAATAACCCGATATTTTCTATAAAAATAAATAAGAAATTTTGCATATAATTTTTTTTTTTATTTAATGATGAGAATAAGTGTCAAGTATTGTGATGTTAAATGCAAATATATTTATTACATGAAAAATTAGAAATAATTTTGGAATTATTAATTACTACAAATTATATTGTTATGGTAATTAATTTTTGTATGCCGAAATATTTTTATTAATTATTTTTCATGAAAACATGATTGGATATAATATATGAAGTGACAATTAGAATTATAATAATAAATATTTTATTATATGAATTTGTTCAGAATGTTTAAGTTAATTATTTTAAGTTAATTATTGATGTTGTATACGATGGATAAGTCAGATATGGGATCCAAACCCTAAATTGGGATTGTGATCAAGAGATGAGAATAACAATACAATATTATTTATATTGAGATTTTACAGTACTATATATATGTACTGTATATGTGTGGACAGTTAAGGAATGGTTAATTTCGGTAAATTGGGTCATAACCTAATACTGTGATGTGAAACCCTAATTATTAAACTCAGTTATGATATAAGACTGAGTAGTAATTGTGTTATATGATTTCTACTATGTATTAGAATTTTCGTAATTAGAATCGTAATTACTGTGTTAGTAAATTATACAGATAATTAGGTAACCCTAATGGATTAATTAGGAAACCCTAATTGATAATATTAAGAAACCCAAATTTTTCTATTAAAAACCCTAATTTTAAATTAATGTGTTTAATTAAAATTTTATTGTACAATTATTTTTAAATTGTCCAAAGCCTAGAAATTATTTGGGAAATTGTAAGATATACAATCTAGTGATTAAACCCTAGATTTAATCACATTGGACAAGAATGCCCTTGAGTTTTAATGGAAATTACCAAAATACCCTTTTAGTGTATTATTAATGAATTATTGGTGTATCATTGCTAGCCAACATTCCTACCCTACCCACTTAGCATCCAAGGCTCAATAAATCAGATGGAATCATTCAATTCAAGCATCCAAGGTAATCCACTTGGTCTATAAATAGATTGGAGCTAAATAAATGTAATCACACACTAACATTTTATTCTACTCTCATCCTTGAGCTTCTCTCTCTAAAACCTACGAATTATTGTAGTATTTCAGTCCCAAAACAAAGCCTTACTACCAATCATAACAAATCATAAGCCAAAAAATTAAGAATCAAAACTTAGAAAAGGTATAAACTCTAGCTTGATTTTTTTTATTTTTGGTGTTAGATGTTATGTTTAAATGTTAGAACATGTTGATTATAGTGTCTAAGGATGATCTGGGTTGCTAGATGTTGGATCCATAACATTTAGAAGCTCGGATTTGAAGATTTCCAAAATCTAGAAATTTCATTTTCTGTGATTTTTTTGGCAAATGTCAAGCCTTATATCTCTGTGATCTTTAATGTGTTTTGTGTTCTAAAAGTTGATATGTGTAGCTTGTTATGTGTTCTTTAATCTCCAAAACGAATCAGGTCCATATCTATTTTGGATCAAAAGTTATTTAAGGTCAAAGTGGGTTGACCGGCATTGACCGGTTGTTCTTCAAACCCAGAAAATATTTTTTTGGCAAATGTCAGAGCTTATAAATCTTTGCTCGATCATGATTTTTGCTGTTTAAAAGTTGTTATGTGTAGTCGGATATGTCGTCTTTAATATGCAAAAAGAATCAAGTTCATATCTATTGTAGATCGGGAGTTATTCATGGTCAAAACCCGTTGACCGAAAACGCTGAAGAACACAAACCCAGAATTTTTTTGAGCAGATTCCATGTTGAAGTTTGACCAGCTAGATCTTGCTCATGTTATGATGTTAATGTGTTATGATGCTTTGTAGTTATAGTCCTACATGTTGTCTACACACTCCAATTGATAGATCACACAAACAATATACAGATTGGAAGTTATAAGGATCCAAAGTAGACACCTCGACTGTTCTTCAGTCGAAGAACAGCCTTGTCAGACTTTTTGATGGCTAATAACTCTTAGATCTGATGTTTTTTTAGTCATAATGTTTGTTGGTAATTGTAGTATTACATGAGCACTACAAGATTCAAGTGTTAGATTACCCAGAAACGTAATGGATTTAGATTTATAATCGGTCAAACTAGGCACCTTGATAACTGCCTTGTCAGTGTTCTTGAGGCTCAAGAACACCTAAGGCAACAGATAAGCGTCGCTAAAGCCTTTAGCGACGGTTTTGATTTATTTTAAAATTTTTAATTTCTGAAAATTCCGAAAATGATTTAAAAATTAGAAAAATTAGATTTTAATTATTAAAAATACTTAATAAATTTTGAAAAATTATTTTAAATTCTAAAAAATAGTTTTTAATTATTTAGAGTATATTTCATAAATATTTAATATTTTTGGAATATAAAAGGTATTTATTTATTTAATTATAATATTAAATAAATTATTTAAAAATGGTTTTAATTCATGAAAAATCATGAAAAATTATATTATTGTGTTAGAACCTATTTTAAGTTATTTGTGATGAATTTTAATATTTTGTGATGAAATTTTATTAATTAATTAATATTAATGATGTTTAAGTATTTAATAAATATATTAAATAAATTATGGAAAATAGAATTAATGATTTTAAAAATCATTTAAAGTATTATAAAAATATTTTAAGTTATAAAATATGACTTTTGATATTTAGTCATGAAAAATATTATTAATTTCATATTAATGATATTAATTTCATATTAATGATATTTAATAATTATATTAAATAAATAATTTAAAAATGATTTTATTTATTTAAAAATCATTTAAAAAGGATATTAATGAATTAAAAATATTTTAAGTTATAATTAATGACTTTTAATATTTGGATAAATAGTACCTTAATATTTTAATATTAATGATAACTATTTAAAAATGATTTTAAATATTTTAAAAATCATTTAAGGGTAATATAAATATTTTAAAAATATTTTCAGTTATTATAAATAACTTTGATATTTTGGAAATGACTTCATTAATAGTTTAATATTAATTAAATATTAATGATAATAGAATTGTTGATATTTAAATCATTTTATAATGATTCCAGTGTTTGAAAATTCGTGATAAATTGTATTAAGTGTTTAAAAATTATTTTAAGTCATTTAAAAATAATATGACTGATACTTATGGATATTGAGTTACAGTATAGAGTCTTAGACTCGACTATTAACCGATAAAGCTGTCGGTACATCGACATGTCTTAGAAATTTATCCGAACTTAGATATTTTGAATGTGTTAAGGTTTATTTGTGATTAAATGACTGTTAGATATATGTGATAACGTGATTAGGTTATGTGTTGACTGCGAAATGCAGTGTTATGTGTTATAATATATTGTTCTAATCGAACGAACGATCTTATTAATGATAGGTCGTGAGATAAGCGATAGATCTTAATTACAAATTGTAAGCAGCGTATCAGGCAAGTATCCTACCTTTGCATTCTCTTTATGCAATGGACATGAGTAAGAATGTTTCAGAATTATATTATTCCTGTACAGATTATGTACGCTCATTGATTATCAACATGTTAGTTCAGATATATATTCTGTTCGTTAATTTCTATAAATGGTTATACAAGTGTCCCCACTTGGATAATCATGGTATTTATTCACATGTTAATACACATTTGTCAATTATCCGTATATATATATGTTGAATTACATATTATTGTTGAGCAAGATAAAAACCTTCGGGTTTGGAACCAGACATGTATGAACATCCCTTATATGGGAAAATTTTTATGCGCCCAAGGCGGACAGAGTGAACGATAACATTGTTCTTGTAATGTAGTGTTGATCAATACAGGGTACAACGGGCTGATCACCCTCCGTGCCCGTAAGTTATGACGGTTTGTAGATGAAGTTCTGCTAAACCTTTTTGAAAATAAAAAGAATGTTCATAGTATGTTTCTTAAACCCTATTCATGGGTAGTACCAAATTTCAAGAATTTGAAATAGAGTTGTTATGTTATGATTATCGGTTCAGATTACTTCACAACTATTGATTCGTTGTAGAAGGGTTATATGAAGAAAACATTTAAATTCTTTCAGCTTATATATATAATTGCTATTACTTGCTGGGCACTCAAATGCTTACTCTTGCTTAAATTAAATGTTTTTAGTTATATATGATCAACCTGAAGGCTCAAGCACGAACAAGTGGACAGGAAAGCTGTTTGAATGAGAACATTATATGTTGTATAATGGTTATAGTTTATTAAGACAATGATATACATATCTATTGTCATGTATTTGTAAGGAATGTATTTGAAGGTCTCGTACCTGGGAGTAAACTTTGATGCATATGTAAATTAAGTTTAAATATTATATTATTGTTAGTATTATTCAGCTTATAGAAATGGTATCGTGAAGCACCGAGTTTGGGTTTCAAGTACCCAGATTTGGGGGCGTCACAGGATTCTACAACTGGAAATTGATTTACTGGATTAACTATCACTTCCAACCATTGTGTGAATTCATAAAAATAGCTAAATGAAGAAGATGGTAAGTGATTAACTCTAAATTTGGTAGGGATAGACAGTACCTCAGGTTTATCTTTTGAGGAAGAGGTGTTGGTAATCAGCTTCTTTGCAAAGTTGAAGCTCCCTGGAAATCCATGAGCCAATACTGAGATGGCTGGATACTCTTTGAAACAACAGAACATGTGATCCCAAGAATTGTTGATTTGGGCTTGATGGTATGGCATCATGGGTAGGTATGAGAACATATGATTGTAAAGGTAGCTTCTATACCCATCTCTGCCTACACCAGCGATCTGAAGATCATCATCATCTTATTCCTCTTCTCTTTCTTCGTTGGAGGACTCCATTATCTCAATGGGCTCTTGATGATCTTTTACTGGTTCCTCTTCATTTTTGGCAGGGACATCCTCTTCTGCCATGGAGATATCTCGAGGCTCCCCCTCCACTTGATCATCTTCTTATAAGATCAAAAGCTCCCCCTCAAGTGGAGCATTTTCTTGAGCTTCAGCCATCTCCCCATCAGCTGGTGCATTCTCTATCATGAGAATTTCAGGGATCTCTCCCTCAGCTGGAGCACTGTCCTCTTAACTTGCTCTGGACAGTTCCTTCTTAGCAGCTATGCTCTTTGCTTCCTTCTTCAGCACCTTTTTATTTTCAAGAATGTACTTCTTAACTAGCTTTCTCCTTATTTTGCTGGGTTTAGTCACAACTTCAGGACTCTCTTGAATCTCAGCTTTGTCCTGTTCAACAGCCACTATGCTTGAAGCAGCTACCTCCTTGTCAGCCATGCTTGGTCTGGTCTCCACGAATAGTAGAGACTCTACGATTGAGGTGACTTATGGCCTTTTGGACTTATGGCCAACCTTGTTCTTCTTCAGGATCTGGGATATGGTAGCCTGATCCTCATCTGCTTCATCTTGCTGCTGCTTTTTCCTTAGCATCCTCAGAGTCTCTATATCAGAGGACTCTACTGGTATATCAGTGGTAGATCCTTGAGGCTCTTCTACCAGTCTGATCCTTAGCTTCCTCTTGCCCTTGCTTTTCCTGGTAAGGATAGAGGGTTCTTCTTTGTTGATTTCTTCTTCTTCTTCTTCTTCTTCCCTGACAACATACATGTTTCCTGGGATGCCTGAGTTCTTCAGATCCCCAGTTCTTCCACTGGACTCAGTCATCATTCGTATATACTCAGTAGGGTTTCTCTTCCAGTTTTCAAACAGTTGTTGAGTCATTCTTCTGTTTGGGTTTTATGGCTTCTTCTTCTTCATCCCCAATCTTGTCACCCAGGGCAGACTGTAGAATGATGCTTATGAATCTTCCATAGAGCATCTTCTGATGGCTTTTCGATTTCTTTGAGTTTACTATCCACTTACCAATCCACTTGAGCAATAGGGCTCCATAGTTGAGTTGCATTTCATAACTCATGGCAGTCATGAGCTTAAGTTGTACTTCATTTACTGAGTCATGACCTGAGCTCTTGCAGCATATACATTTCCCATTAATATCGGCTAAAAATCTATACCTCTGTGGGAACTCCTTCTTCTTGTAACCTTTCACAGATGGAAGTTTCTTGTGATGCATTCTTTTCAGTCCTTCTTGGAAGCCCATGTTATCTATGCACGGATACCCTTCATTTTTGAAACCTAGGGCAAGATTGATGTCTTCTGCCTTTAGTCTAATTTCTACTTCCCTTACTCTTGTAGTGATGGTGTCGTTTTCAAACACACCATTCTTGTAGAACTCTTTCACCAGTTTGGGATATATCAGTGTTTCTTCGTCCAGAGCCTCTTCGAGACCCGCCATCTTTAGTAGCGCCAGGGTCTTGTGAAATTTTAGTGGAGCTATTTTGAACTCGTCAAAACAGAGTCTGTAGCCTGAGATAACACTGGATGACGCCATTGATTTTCTAACTGGAAGTGAGATTCGACTGAGCTTTCTTCTGAGTTAGGGCTTTTGCTTTGAGAGAGAGAGAGGATAAGAGAGATATAATCTTTTAAACTTCAGATTTCAAAAATACGATTTCAATTTGTACTTGTAACTTCCCTCTCTTCTTTTTTGCTTAGTGGGATAGGTGTCGACTTTTGCTTGGCTCTAGGATTTTGACTGTGCAGGATTGTACTGATTTGCCCTTGGCTCCTTCAGAGCTGAGGTGTCCTTAGGGAGGACTACGATCGTTGAGGTAGTTTAGTGGTCGTTGAGTGCTTTGCCTTTGTCGAGTCTGAGCTACGATCGTCGAGTCTGTTCATCAACCATTGTGTCTGATCTACGATCGTCGAGTCTATCCATCATTCATCGTGTCTGATCTACGATCGTCGAGTCTGACCTGATCCTTGTGATGAGTTTTTGATAAAGCATTCTTTTAAGGCAGCTCAGGAAGGGCCAATCTCTTGGAGTGTGTCAAGAGTTAGGTTTATTCCTGAGGCACCTCTTAGAGAGATTGCTTTGTTATGAAGCTTGTCATCACCATTGAGTCTGCACTACGATGGTTGAGTCTTTGCTACGATCGTTGAGGCAGTTTTCTTTTCAGCTCTACGATCATGAACTTTCCTTGATCATATCTACGATTTTGAGTTTAGCCTTTGTATCTGTCATGGTTAGCACAATCTAGAGCATATATCTCATGGTTGTAGATTTAGCATACCTAGCTCACTTATTAGCTTATTAAATCTGGATTCATCTAGTGGTTTTGTAAAAATATCAGCAAGTTAATTTTCAGTAGGGGTATATTGAAAAGATATAGTTCCATTTTACACATGATCCCTAATGAAGTGATACCTTATTTCTATATGCTTAGTCCTAGAATGCATAACAGGATTATAAGTTATTACTATGGCACTTGTGTTGTCACAGTGTATGGGAATAGATTTGAAATCAAACCCATAATCAGCTAGCTGATTTCTCATCCATTTTGCATCCTGCAAAATTAGCATCTGTGTATCCTGTTAGTTCAAATGAGGATTCCTTGGGATACCAAAGCCCCAAGTAAGGTGTACCCTTGAGATACCTGAAGATCTTCTTTACAGCAGACAAATGTGACTCTTTAGGGTTAGCCTGAAATCTAGCACATATGCATGTTGCAAACATTATGTCTGGTCTACTGGCAGTTAGGTATAGAAGAGAACCTATCATACCTCTGTATTGAGTGATATCAATACTTTTACCTTTCTCATCCTTGTCAAGCTTAGTTGCAGGAGCAATTTGTGTTTTTATGGGAGAGGCTGATTCCATGCCATACTTTTTTAGTAAGTCTTTGATGTACTTGGCTTGGTTTATAAAAATTCCTTCATCATTCTGCTTTACTTGCACTCCAAGGAAGAAATTCAGCTCACCCATCATGCTCATTTCAAACTTGCTCTGCATTAGCTTAGAGAATCTCTTGCATAACTTTTCGTCAGTAGAACCAAAAATAATATCATCAATATATATTTGAACTAGTAAGACTTTATCTTTATGCTTTCTAAGAAACAGTGTGGTATCTACTCTACCTCTAGTGAACTCATTTTTAATTAAGAAGTTAGTCAGTGTTTCATACCATGCTCTAGGTGCTTGTTTAAGACCATATAAAGCTTTATCTAATCTATAGACATAACTGAAAAGAGATGGATTGATGAAACCTGGAGGTTGCTCTACATAGACTTCTTCTTGGAGTTCTCCATTTAGAAATGCACTATTGACATCCATCTGAAAGACTTTGAACTTCATGTGGGCAGCAAAGGCAAGAAAGATTTTGATGACTTCTAGTCTGGCAACAGGTGCAAATGTCTCATCGTAGTCGATACCTTCTTCTTGAGAATAGCCCTTTGCCACTAATCTTGCCTTATTTCTGGTTATGACCCCATCTTCATCTATTTTATTTCTGAAGACCCACTTAATTCCTATCACAGGATGACTCTTTGGTCTTGGTACCAATCTCCATACTTTGCTTCGTTCAAATTGGTTGAGTTCTTCCTGCATGGCCTCTATCCAACTAGAGTCTTCCATAGCATCCTCTATCTTCTTTGGCTCTATTTGTGTCAGGAAGCTTAGATAGAAGCATTCATTCTGAGTAGCAGCTCTTGTTTTGACTCTGGCACTTGGATCTCCAATGATTAGATCCTGAGTGTGATCTCTTACCCATTTGTTACCGGTTGGGACATCTATCCTGATGCCTTCCTATCTTAAGTCTTCAAGGTCTATCTCTTCTTCTTCGAGTGGAGGCTAGCTGTCTTGCATTGACCTCTCTACGATCACATTCTCATGCTCTACGATTTCATTGTCTGGCACTACGCTCGTAGTGTTGAGCTCGACGACTTCATTCATAGTGTCTGCACTATCGGTCGTAGTGTCTTGAGGCACTGTTTTGTCTAAGTCAGTTTCATCAAAGATGATGTGTATCGAGACTTTAACATTCAGTGTCTTCTTGTTGAACACTCTGTAAGCCTTGCTGTTTGTGGCATATCCAAGAAAGATCCCTTCGTCTGACTTGGGCTAGAATTTTGTCAGATACTGCTTTCTATTGTTGAGAATGTAGTATGCACAGCCAAAGACATGGAAGTAGCTAACACTTGGCTTCCTTCCTTTTCACAGTTCGTAGGGCGTTTTCTTGATCGTAGAGTGAATTAATGATATATTCTGCGTGTAGCATGCAGTGTTGATAGCTTCTGCCCAGAAGTATTCAGGCAGATGAGTTACTCCTAGTAGAGTCCTACCAGCCTCTATCAAGGTTCTGTTCTTTCTTTTAGCAACTCCATTTTGTGGAGGAGTTCGTGGAGCTGAGAAGTTATGACTGATGCCATTGTCTGTGTAGAACTGGTCTATTTCTGAGAAATCAAATTCTCTTCCATGATCACTCCTTATGGCCTTGATTTTCACTCCTTTTTCGTTCATCACCAGTCTGAACATCTTGATTAATTCGGAGCTCGTTTCATCCTTTGAAGTTAGGAAGAATACCCATATGAATCTGGTGTAGTCGTCGACTATGACTAGAGAGTACCTTTTTTTCTCCAAGTCTAGTTGTTGGGATTGGCCCAAAGAGATCCGTGTGGAGCAACTGCAGGGGCTTGTCAATAGAGTTGGCAGTCTTGCTCTTGAATGAGCTTCTGGTTTGCTTTCCAAGCTGACAGGCATTGCATGGCCTTTCTTTCACAAAGTTAAACTTGGGTAGGCCAGCTACTAGGTCTTTTGATGCCAGTTTGGACATGCTTTTGAAGTTTAAGTGAGACAACTGTTTATGCCATAGCCAGCTCATTTCTTTAGATGCTTTTTCCATAAAACATATTTTCTCATCTGAGCTTAGTTGACCAAGATCCACTGTGTAGACATTTCCCTCTCTTATCCCGGTTAGCTTTATAGCAGATGTCTTCAAATCTCTGACTTGACATTGATTGTTGAGGAATGTCACTTGATGACCCTTGTCGCAGAGTTGGCTGATACTTAGAAGGTTGTGTTGGAGACCTTCCACATAAGCTACTTTGCTGAAAGATACTACACCATTGCCAGCAGAGCCGTAACCTCTTGTCTTGCCCGAGCTGTTGTCTCCAAAGATAACAGAGGGACCCTCCTTTTCTATGTAATTAGATAGTAGGGCTTTGTTCCCTGTCATATACCTTGAGCATCCACTGTCCAGATACCATGTTAAGATCGTGGAGCTCCTTTCCTGTCAAAACATTTGAACCTTCATTTTGGTACCCATATTTACATGGGTCCTTCTTTGTTAGTACCTTTGGGGACCCAAATCTGTCTAATCTTGGGTCTCACATGCATGGAGTTATAATAACATTTTGTAGCCCTATGACCATATTTATTGCATATGAACCATCTATTATGATGCATGCCTGTGTGTGTATGATGATTCATCCTCCACTTGGACTTGTGTGGTTCCTTAAGTATCCTTCTGGTAAACTGATTTTCTTTCTTCCACGTGTCCTTGGGTTTCATAGGTAGAGATGAGTGTCCCTTACCTCTACTGTTTCTTCCTAGTTGATTCGTAGAGTTAGTCTCACTTGACTCTACGATTCTTCAAGGTTGGTGAGTAGAGGTTGGGTTACTCTTCTCTTTTATGAATCCCAGGCCAGCATGAGATCCTTTACTCCTTTGAGTATATATGGAAACAGTAAAATAAGGTTGAACTGGTTCTTCCAACTGTGACGATTTCACAAAGGCAATGCCTCTACCAAAACTTGAGGCATTACTAGTGCTAGTTTCCTTTGTCTTTTCCACACAAGGCTCTGAGATGGATTCCCCAAAGCCTAAACCTGTTCTGTCGAATGTGCTTCTCTGACTAGAGAGCAGGCAGTTCATGGATGATGAGGATTTGTTCCATGCAGAGATAGTCTTCTCTAGATCCTCAATTTTAGAGGTTAGAATAGACTCTCTTTGTGTATTGAGTGTGTTTGTCTGTTTTAAAGTCTCATTCTCAGCCTCAAGCTTAGAAAGAAGATTAGTACTTAGAAGGGCTATTTCAAGCTCTTCTTGAACTTTCTTCTTCTCCTCTTGAAGGAGTGAATGATCTTTAGACAAGACTCTGAACCATTTCATGTATTGATGTAGATCAGTGGTTATGCCATGCAAAGCAGTTCTTAAATCACTCATATCTACATCAGGAGAGTTGAAGTCAAATACATCATCGAGACTTACATCATGTATGTTGAGGTTTTGTTTGTCCTTTGCATGTTTGGCCATTAAGCACAGATTGGCCATTTGTGGTTCTTCTTCATCTCCGGAGTCAGCATTGGACTAATTATCTGAATCACTCCACGATCCTCCAGCTACCAGACCTTTGTCTCTTCTCTGAGGCCTCTTGTTTCCTTTGTATTCCTTCTTTGCATGTGTTTTCTTCTTTAGTTCTTTTTGATAGGTTTGTTGCAGTTTGCGATGAAGTGGCCAGGCTTTTTGCAGTTGTAGCATAGATCATTCATTTGATTCTGGCTGCTTTAATTGCTGACCTTCTTTGGCTTGCTAATTCTGCCTTGTCGCATGAACCTTCTTAGTCTCTTTACCAGCATAGCAAAGTCTTCGTCATCGTCTTCATCATAATCAGAGTCAATCTCAGTGATGACTTTTGATGCACCTTCATTTGCCTTGAGAGCACCACCCTTATCCTTCCTTCTTCCCTCTAATAAGGTTTCAGCACGTTGGGTCAGCTCTAGTTCATATGTCAGGAGATTGCCATATAGCTGTTGAACTGTCATCTCATTAAGATTCTTTGATTCTCTTATTGTAGTGATCTTGGCATCCCACCTGCTTGGTAGGGCTCTCATGAACTTTATGGTCAGATCTTTGTTAGGATAGACCTTTCCATATGCTCGTAGAGAGTTGAGCAGAACGTTGAATCTTTCATAGGTGGCAGTTATGTTTTCTCCTTGGACATGAGCAAACATTTCATACTGCTGTGTCAGAAGAGATTTTTTGTTCTCTCTAACTTCTTCAGTTCCTTCGTGCATGATCAGCAGTGCTTCCCAAACTTCCTTAGCTATTTTGCTGTTGACAACGTTTTCAAACAGATCATCTTCTAAGGATTGGAACAGGATGTTCTTGGCCTTCTTATCAAGTTGGAAAGTTCTCTTCTCGTTGTCTATCCATTCTTCTTTAACTTTGATCTGTATTCGATTTGGATCGTCAGTACCAAGCAGTGGAGTTATGAGAGTGAGGCAGTTATAGCAGTTATGGCAGATATAGCAGTTATAGTTATGAATGTAAAAGACACAGTCGTTTTTAAGTGGTTCAGAGCACTTAAAGCTCCTAGTCCACTCTTCTACTCAACAAGTAGGATATCCACTAAGGATGTCTTTTACAACTTCTGAATCACACAGATTCCTTCTAGACCAGCAGACTTGGCTTTCTTACAGTTCACTACGAACTCTTCAAGTCCAGCAAACTTGGTACTCTTCTTCAGTTGGTTGATATTGTTGAGTTCTTGATGGTTGCTATTCAGTTGCTGTGTAAGCACTTGTTCGTAAGAACTAAGTAGTTAAGCAAGCTTTGAAATATCTTAGATCATAGAGTTGAGCTTAGAGAGTTCTTCACATTGTTTGTTCAATGCTTGCTTAGTTCTCTCTCATCTGTCTGATCTGCATATATGTGATCTTGAAAACTATCTGTTGGATCCATCCGTTGAGGCATTAAATGCATTTGACTTTTCTGATCTTTGATGGACACATTTCTGCACATCTTCTGAAACTGCATTCTGGCCCACTGACACAGCAGACTGCTTTCTCACCTAACATCTGAAAAGGTGTTTTTCCCCCTTACCAATGGTACTTTCCTTAGCTTCTTCAATACGCTTCTTTGTTGCATACAAAGGATATTTCATATTACTCTGGGACTGATGAGTGCTGCAACGTCTAGAATCCATTTCTCATATGTTGGAATCTGTCTTCACACAAATCATGAGGCTCGACGTTTTCTGACATAAGACAGATGCTCTACGATTCATATCATGATACTCTACGATTCAGATCGTAGTGACTTGTTGCCTTGGTGCTTGACCTGATGCTATCAGCTGAGAGCACTACGATTTCTCTTAAACCCTTGCACACTACGATCTTTGCTTGCTCGTGTTGTTACTCTACGTTTCGGAGAGCACACTACGATCGTTGACTCGTAAACTCCATGTTTCCTTCAGCACACTACGATCGTTGAGATGGCTCGGCAAACGTTGGGACCACTCTACGATTTCTGAAGAGTCCCTTCAAGGCAGGCACACTACGATCTTTGAAGCTCTACGTTTTCTGCCTTGACTTCTGCAATATTGATCAGATGATACACTACGATTTCTTCTTAGCCTATCTATTACATCTCAAGATCAATCTAACAGCTTTGATCTTTCTATCTATACATTCCATTATAGAATGATATACTTTAAGAGTTTAGATCAACCTAACAAATTTGATCTATCACTAAGTCCTTGTATATATATTACTTGGAAGGACTTTACAAATAATCATGAGCATATACATTAAAATATCAAATCATAATATGCATTCTCCCAACAGAATGGAATAGCAAAAGTTCTTTTCATGAATACGAAAGAATAATACCCCTTACCTTAAAAAGAAGAGTACTGGATATAGGAGTAATGAAATAGCAGAATACTTTTCTTCTTTCTCTCTATAATTTCTCTCTATAATAATTGCTCTATAGCTTTAGTGAATTGGTGAGAAATGAAGGAAGAATGAGCTTCTATTTATAGGAAAATATAGTTTCGATAATTGCACATTTTGGGGCTCGAAATATTACAGTATAATACCTTTCTCTTTTTCTTTATTTTTAATTTAGTCATGCAAGTATTATCAAACTTGCACCACCTCCCCTAATAGTAAATAATATGAATCAATAGTACAATCATGTGAATAAATAGTATAATCATGTGAAAAAAATTAATTACAGTATAGTACCTTCGTCTATACCTCCATTTTTAACTTAGTCATGCAAGTATTATCAATCTTGCACCAACTCCCCTAATAGTACAAGAATGTGAATCAATAGTACACACATGTGAACAAATAGTTATAAGCATGTGAATTAATAGCAATTAATTATCCGATTAATTACCCGATTGATCAATATAACCTTCAGACATTCATTATTATTGAAATAGATGTCGATTTTCATTAACACTAATAATCCCAACACAATGAAAATATCAATTTCATCTTTAATCAACACGAACTTATTCATCATTAATATTATAACTCACAATATTTAACAACCAGATCATTCCTAGGAAAGATGGGGCTTTCCTATAAGGATTTTTCCTTATTGGCGCGTAATTAGGTGACCAAACCTCTCCTTGACAGAACTTTCTAGACATTGTCAATATTACAAATAATAATATGAATAACTTTGTCGTCTCAATTATTGATTTAATAATATAAAATATTATGCAGCTGATACTATAACAATAATTGAATCAATAATATGAGAGATATGATGCAGCAATTACTGTAGCAATAATTGAGTATAACTGAGTGACTTCTCACGTAAGCATCAATAATCAATACTGCGTGTTACTATACAACCACGCGTATTACTGTACTTTTACTACTGGGTAGTTCAACAGTTTTAACGGTAACTTTCGCCGTTATTTTTATAAAAAGATAATTTGTCGTTTTCTAACTACGACAATACTTCCGTTGTGGGGTCCACCAATGATTGTGCCGTCGTATGAATATTCCCTATTAAAACGAATATTCGCCGACTAATCGAATATTATATAACCACTTGCTTACTTTGCAAAATTTATAAATAATACCCACAACTATAACATTATATCAAATCCACACCATAATATTCAAAAATATATTTCGAGAAAAATTAATCTTTATTCATAAAAGTTGGGGTCTTACAACCTCCCCTTCTTATAAAATTTCGTCCTCGAAATTAGGGTGCGTACCTGGTATGTCAAAGAGGTGAGGATACCTTGATTTCATTTCAGATTCTAACTCCCAAGTCATTTCCTCAACATCATGGTTTCTCTACAAAACTTTGACTTGAGGTATAACCTTGAAGCGTAGAATATGTTCCTTCTTATCCAAGATTTTAACAGGAACCTCTTCATACATTAAATCTTCCTCTATCTCGTCTGGTTCTAATTCAATAATATGGTTCGGGTCTTTCACATATTTACGTAATATAGATATGTGAAAAACGTTATGAACACGAGACATATTTGGCAGTAAGGCGAGTCTATAGGCCACAGTTCCTACTCGATCGAGGATTAAAAATGAGCCAATGAATCGAGGATTGAGCTTTCCTCTCTTTCCAAATCTCGTAACTCCTTTCATGGAGCAACACGTAACAACACATGATCTCCAATATCGAATTCCACGTCCTTTCGATGAAGATCAACATAACTCTTTTGTCGATCTTGTGAGGTTTTATACGTTGTCGGATCGTTTAAATCTTTTTCGTAGTCATACGTACCAACTCCGGTCCCAACAACGTTGCTTCACCCACCTCATCCCAGTATACTGGAGAACGACACTTTCTTCATACAACGCCTCAAATGGAGCCATGCCAATACTTGCTTGATAACTGTTGTTGTAGGAAAACTCCACAAATGGTAAGAACTTGTCCCAACTTCCTTTGAAGTCAAGGACACAGAGTCTTAATAAATCTTCAAGAGTTTGAATAGTCCTCTCTGACTGCCCGTCCGTCTGAGGATGATATGCCGAGTTAAATCGTAAATCTGTGCCCATAGCTTTCTGCAAACTAACCCAAAATCGTGAAGTGAATCTTGGGTCTCGATCAGAAACTATGGATACTGGCATACCATGCAGTCTTACAATCTTATTTATGTACATACTAGCAAGACGTTCCAGTGTATAAGTTTCTCGTATTGGTAAGAAATGAGCAGACTTGGTCAATCTATCAACAATGACCCAAATTGCATCTATGCCTTAAGAAACCTTGGGAAGACCAGTAACGAAATCCATAGTAATGTGCTCCCACTTTCATTCTAGAATTTCAAGTGGTTACAATGGACCTTTTGGTACTTGATGCTCTGCCTTGACTTGTTGACAAGTTAAACACCTTGAGATAAACTCCGCTATCTCTCTCTTCATATTGCTCCACCAAAATATATGTCGAAGATCATGATACATTTTGGTACTCCCATGATGGATTACAAACGGTGTGTTGTGCACCTCCATAATGATTTTATACTTTAAATCAAGGTCGTTAGGAACACAAAGTCTGGAGTTGACTCAAAGTATTCCTTCTTCATCGATTCTTGCTTCCGGCATAGCACCTTCTTGCACTTTTTTCTTCATCCACATTAGCTCCAGGTCTGTAGCTTGAGCAGCTTTAACTTTATCGATTAAAGTCGGTTCTACTCGTATGTTTGCCATCATCACGTGGGTCCCTGGAGTCTTTAACTCTATCTCTATCCTTTGCAAGTCATACAAAATGGGCCTTTGCGTTGATAATAACGCACTCGTACTTGCATATGATCTTCTACTCAATGCGTCAGCTACTACGTTCGCTTTACCAGGATGGTATTGGATGGTATGATCATAATCTTTCAACAGTTCAAGCTAACGTCGTTACCGCATGTTGAGTTCCTTTTGGGTGAAGAAATATTTGAGGCTTTTATTATCCGTAAAGATCTCCACTTTCTCCCCATACAAGTAATGCCTCCAAATTTTAATTACGAAGATAACAACTGCCAACTCTAGATCATGAGTAGGATAATTCCTCTCATATTCTTTGAGTTGTCGAGAGGCATAGGATATGACTTTCCATGTTGCATGAGAACATATCCTAACCCTTTGCCTGAAGCATCACTGTAGATGACAAATCCCTCTGAGCCAGATGGTATTGTCAGAACAGGTGCTGAAATGAGTCTTCTCTTGAGTTCTTGAAAACTCTTCTCACATTCTATGCTCCAACCGAATTTTGTATCTTTCCGAGTCAGTTGAGTTAATGGAGTAGCGATTCGAGAAAACCCTTCTACGAATCTCCGATAATAACCAGTTAAGCCGAGAAAGCTACGTACTTTGGTCACTGATTTTGGTTGCTCCCAGCTTTGAATTGCTTCAATCTTTGCTGGGTCAACATATATCCCATGATTTGATATCACGTGCCCAAGGAATGCAACTTCCTCAAGCCAGAACTCACATTTCTTCAACTTGGCATAAAGCTTGTTCTCACGAAGCTTTTGGAGTATCAGCCTCAAGTGTTGCTCATGATCTTCACGGCTTTTGGAATAAATGAGGATGTCATCAATAAAGACGACCACAAAGTGATCAAATATTCCTTGAATACTCGGTTCATCATATCCATGAAGGCAGCAGGAGTATTAGTCAATCCAAAAGACATGACAAAGAATTTATAATGCCCGTACTGAGTTCTGAAGGCAGTCTTTGGAATATCTTCAGTTTTAACCTTCAGCTGATGTTATCCAGAACGAAGATCGATCTTTGAAAAGAATTGTGCTCCTTGCAACTGGTCAAATAGGTTATCAATGCGAGGTAACGGATACCTCTTCTTGATGGTGACATGGTTCAATTCCCGGTAGTCAATACAAAGTCGCATACTCCCATCTTTCTTCTTCACGAATAGAACAGGAGTACCCCAAGGAGACGTACTAGGACGAATGAAACCAATGTCTAACAATTCCTGCAATTGGGTCTTTAACTCCTGAAGTTCAATAGGAGCCATTCGATATGGGGCTTTGAAAATGGGTTTTGTACCGGGTTCAAGGTCGATACAAAATTCAATTTCACGCGCTGGGGGTAGGCCAGGAAGTTCTTCAGGGAATACATTAGGAAATTTATTAACAATAGAAATATCATTCAAATCTGACGTATTTTTGTTTAAATCTGTGACATGAGCTAAGAAAGCTTGACATCCGTTTTTCAATAAACGAATAGCTTTATGGCTTGAGATGACCGTGATTGATTTTAATGGTTTGGTCGCTTGAATTCGCATAATAGGTTGATTAGGAATATGAAAGCTAACAATCTTACGAAAACAATTAATTTTAGCATGTTGAGTAGTTAACCAATCAATCCTTAGAATCGCGTCAAATGCAAGTATTTTTAAAGAAATAAGATCGACAGGTAACGTGCGGTTACCGATTTGAATCAAACAAGACTTATAAATAGTGGATGTAATGAAGGTTTCTCCCAACGGAGTTTCAACCGATAAGTCAAAGTCTAATTTCTCCGGAGTCAAATTTAAACGTTGAGCGCAAGTAGAAAAATAAAAGAATGGATAGAACCGGTATCAAATAAGGTATAGACTTCGCTAGAGTTTATGATAAGCTTACCCGTGATGATCTCATTCGGGTTCCTTGCTTTCTGAGAGGTTACGACAAACGCTCTCTCTTGAACTACCGGCTTTGACTTTTCTGGGATGGCCTTTGGTGCCTCCATCCCAGCTGGACTTGTCTTTGGTGCACGACAAAATCGGGCTAGGTGACCTTCTCTTCCATAATTATAACACGCTTTTGATGGCATCGCGTAGTTTGGACTGATATGTCCCTCCTCTTCGCATTTGAAGCAAATGATAGGTGGTCATTCTCCTTCCTTAAGAACAGGTGCTTGTGCTGACGTCTTTCCATCATTGTTGAATCTCCTCTTCTTGAAATATCCACTCTTATTGTCATGGCCATGATTACCACCGAAGTGATTATCATTTCTGGAATGTTAATTCCCTACACGTTTGTTGTCACCGCTTCGATAACTGTTACCACTGGTATTTTCATGTTATCGACTGCTTTCTCTTGGTTGCATTGGCTCGTTATCGCGCTCTAATAACTGAGCCCTATTTACAACATCTGAATACAAACACAGTTTATGAGAAATGAGGTATTGACGTATATCCGGTTTCAAACCTCTTAGAAACATTCGTGTCATTCGCTCCTCATTATCGACTAAATGGGATGTAAACCGGGATAACTCCGCAAATTTAGCCTCGTATTGCGACACGGCCATATTGTTTTGCTCCAACTTGATAAACTCCACCACCTTCATGTGACGAATACTTTCGGGAAAGTACTTGTCGTTGAACAACTCTTGGAACTTCTCTCAAGACATCTTGAGTGCGTCAGGCTGGGTATGTTTTACAGATTCCCACTAGTAATCTGCCTCTTCACGCAACATAAAGGTGGCGAAGGGAACCTTTTGTTCCTCGGAGCATCTCAAGACATCAAATATCTTGGTGATCTGCTTTATCCACTCTTCCGCCTTAAGTGGTTTTGGCTCTCCAATAAACTCCGGTGGTCCCAGCTCCTTGAACTATTTAGCGGTGACCGTCCGAGAGTTTCCAGTGTTTCCACCTGCATTTTAAACAGGAGCCGCTCTCGCCTGATATTGCATGAATTGCATAAAGCCTCTGAATATTCCATCGTTCATCATTTGGTCAGTGTTGTTATTTGCATGAGGATTGTCGCCTTCCTGATGCACATTATCTTGATTATTGATCTATGGAGACTCCACGGTCTCCTGTGCTCCATTGCTATTCTCAATATTCTCGGATGTCATTTTCAAATACTGCCACAAAACAAGGGTTAATTGACATGTATCATATTATCCTTATACTCTGACCGACCAATTAAATAACAAATAAACTTAGGTAGGTCATACTAGCGAAGGAATTCTCCGTCTCTCCCCTCCTAGTTCTAGTCTCACATCTTAGCTAGGGATCATATCCCTAAGCTTTGATACCAACTGTGACGCCCCCAAAATAGGTATACATCACCTATTCTGAATCGCCAAATACATGGTACAGAATACAAATACAATCTTAAATATACAACATGAGCTGTGAGTTTTAATACAAATATTTTTTTCTAGACAGTATTCAAACTCAAAATAAGTCCTCAATACATTTATTGTCACATAATTTAACAGAATAGTGAAGACTACTAATGCTATCATCTGGACCGTCACTCCGTTCCCCGACTAGTCCCGGCTACGTTCTCATTTCCTGAAGAGAACAGTGAAAGAAAGGGTGAGCTCAACTAGCCCAGTAAGAAATATTATGACTAAGATAATGCAGAATAATTTATCATTAGCCTTCAACAATGTTAAACTGATAAAATATAACAAACATCAAGTTTAACTGCAGCGGAACAAGCAATCCATTAGAAGAGTCAAGTAGAGAATAAAATCTACTATCTTCTATAATTTAAAAGGCTTTTCATCACTTTTATCGCTGAGACTCAGCTTAATAAATAAACCACATCATCCCTGCACTACGGCCAATGATATTCATTACTATCACGACCACAAATTATCCATGCACTACGGGCCAAGGATATTCGTGTATTCATCAATGGTCATGATCATGCCAACAACTGTCTATCAATGCAATACGAGCCAATGAGGACTTTTACCACATCATTTGTAACATTATGGTCATGATTATACCGAATAATCCCTGGTCATAATCATATCAGGTCCATCTATGCACTACAGGCCACAGATGACTTTCAACATAATATAAACATGAGGATGATGAGAATGATATAAGAATTCAATAAAACAAGTTCAAGAATTAATTTATCCAGGAACCAATAACGTCCAAATTGTCAACATGATATTTCTTTGTAGAGTAAAATTCAAGAATGTTCAGAAGAATATTTCCATGAAAAGATACTAGATGAAGCGCAAATATCAAGGATATTCCACTAATTTCATGGAATATAGAAGTCAAAACTTTAACCAACTGAGTATAATAAAGAATGGAATAACAAAAGAAATCACCAGGCATGCGATAGACTGCACAGACAGGTTATTCCAACAGAATAATAAATAACGGAACTAGGTCATGCGTAAACGCACAGACAAGATATTCCAACAGAATGATAAATAATGGAACCAGGTCATGCGTAAAGCACAGACAGGATGTTCCAACAGAATGATAAATAATGGAACCAGGTCATGCGTAAAGCACAGACAGGATGTTCCAACGGAATAATAAAGAATGGAATAACAGAAGAATTTCACCATGTATGCGGTACTTCGCATAGACATGTTATTTTAACATAATGATAAAGAATGGAATAACAGAAGAATTTCACCAAGTATAGGGTAGCCCGCGTATATAGGTTATTCTAACAGAATGATAAAGAATGGAATAACAGAAGTTCTCTTCATGAATACAAACGAATAATACCTCTTACCTTAAAAAGAAGAGTACTGGATATAGGAGTAGTGAAGTAACAGAATACTTTTCTTATTTCTCTCTATAATTTCTCTCTATAATAATTTCTCTATAGCTTTAGTGAAATGGTGAGAAATGAAGGAAGAATGAGCTTCTATTTATAGGAAAATATAATTTCGATAATTGCACGTTTTGGGGCTCGAAATATTACAGTATAATACATTCCTCTTTTTCTTCATTTTTAATTTAGTCCTGCAAGTATTATCAAACTTGCACCACCTCCCCTAATAGTAAATAATGTGAATCAATAGTACAATCATGTGAAAAAAATTAATTACAGTATAGTACCTTCGTCTATACCTCCATTTTTAACTTAGTCATGCAAGTATTATCAATCTTGCACCAACTCCCCTAATAGTACAAGAATGTGAATCAATAGTACACACATGTGAACAAATAGTTATAAGCATGTGAATTAATAGTAATTAATTGCTCATTTATCCGATTAATTACCCGATTGATCAATATAACCTCCAGACATTCATTATTATTGAAATAGATGTCGATTTCCATTAACGCTAATAATCCCAACACAATGAAAATATTAATTTTATCTTTAATCAACACGAACTTATTCATCATTAATATTATAACTCACAATATTTAACAACCAGATCATTCCCAGGAAAGAGGGGGCTTTCCAATAAGGATTTCTCCTTATTGGTGCGCAATTAGGTGACCAAACCTCTCCTTGACAGAACTTTCTAGACATTGTCAATATTACAAATAATAATATGAATAACTTTGTCGTCTCAATTATTGATTTAATAATATAAAATATTATGCAGATGATACTGTAACAATAATTGAATCAATAATATGAGAGATATGATGCAGCAATTACTGTAGCAATAACTGAGTATAACTGAGTAACTTCTCACGTAAGCATCAATAATCAATACCGTGTGCTACTATGCAACCACGCGTATTACTGTACTTTTACTACTGGGTAGTTCAATAGTTTTAACGGTAACTTTCGCCGTTATTTTTATAAAAAGATAATCTTGTCGTTTTTTAACTACGATAATACTTTCGTTGTGGGGTCCACCAATAATTGTGCCGTCGTACGAATATTTCCTGTTAAAACGAATATTCCCTGACCAATCGAATATTATATAACCACTTCCTTACTTTGCAAAATTTGTAAATAATACCCACAACTATAACATTATATCAAATCCACACCATAAAATTCAAAAATATATTTTGAGAAAAATCAATCTTTATTCATAAAAGTTGATATCTTACACTACGGGCTAAGGATATTCGGGTATTCATCAATGGTCATGATCATGCCAACAACTGTCCATCAATGCATTACGGGCCAATGAGGACTTTTACCACATCATTTGTAACATTACGGTCATGATTATACTGAATAATCCCTGGTCATAATCATACCAAGTCCATCTATGCACTACAGGCCATAGATGACTTTCAACATAATATAAACATGAGGATGATGACAATGATATAAGAATTCAATAAAACAAGTTCAAGGATAAATTTTTAAAGATTTATAATTTAATTTATCCAGAAATCAATAACGTCCAAATTGTCAACATGATACTGCTTTGTGGAGTAAAATTCAAGAATAATATTGTATCAAAAATAATTTGGACCAAAAACAAATCAATTTTTATCATAAATATTACCCCGGGTGAATAGTACTTGAGTGAATAGTACTCTGTGAATAGTACTTCGGGAATAGTTACCCCGTGAATAGTACTCCGGCATGAAAAAGTTAAAACTTATCAAGAATGCTCAGAATAATATTTTCATGAAAAGATACTGGATGAAGCGCAAATATCAAAGATATTCTACTAATTTCATGGAGTATAGAAGCCAAAGTTTTAACAAACGGGTATAGAATTCGAAATCTGAAACGAAATAATATTACTTACATACTACAGAGTATGGAAGAAAATATTATTTCAAGTGAATATTGAACAAAAATAACATCCCTTACCTTGAAAAGAAGAATATTCTAACTGGTATAGCGGGGATATTCTTGAAGAAAACTTTCACTGTTTTCTACGCTCAAAGCTTTCTAAAACTCTAAAGAAATACGCTAAAGATTATAGAAGAAGAATTCTATGATTCTGGTGTGATTTTCAATTCTAACTTAAGCGCCTATTTATAGAAAAATGCTAGAACGCCATAGGAGACTAAATAATAAAATAATATTAATTTTTTTTTCTACGCTCACTTCTTTGAAAAAATTTCAACCACCACAAGTGGGGCCCACTAAAATCAGCCACCTTTCCCAACAACCAAAAGTGGGGCCCACCAATATTTTTAATAAAAATCATTTTTTTTCGAAACTTCAGTAATTCATATAAAATAGCCCTTTTATCAGAAAAATATGAATTTTATGTCCATTCCACACGAAATCGAATTCTCTACAACTTTGTAGCTTCAAGTTTTTTCAAATTCTAGACAAAAAATATCCGAAATCCACAAACAGATGATTTTTAACACATTTTAAAATTCATAACAAATCATAAGTTAATTTTTAACGTTTCAAAATTTGTGGACATATACTCAACTTATATATGTATAACATATCCAAAAATCACAACGATCCAACGGTCGGATTAAAATTATCACTCATGCAATAGAGCTTTAAGAACACTGATTTAATTTTTAATGCATCAATTCTGACAAAATACTGATAAAACACCTCAACACAAATTTCTTCATTTATATCCACATAAAAATAAATATTTTCTTATCATATAAATTAATAAATAATTATTCACAAATAATATTACAGAATCACAATAATGACAACCAGGTCTGTGACGTCCCCAAAATTAGGTATACATCACCAATTCTGAGTCGCCAGATACATGGTACAGAATTCAAATACAACTTATTAATACAACTGTCGTGTACAATACGACAAAACATAAGCTGTGAGTTTAATACAAATACTATCTTCTAGAGAGTATTCAAACTCAAAATAAGTCCTCATTACATTTATTGTCACACTATTTAACAGAATGGTGAGGACTACTAAGACTATCATCTGGTACATCACTCCGTTCCCCGACTCGTCCCAGCTATATTTTCATTTCTTGAAGAGAACAGTGAAAGAAAGGGTGAGCTCAACTAGCCCAGTAAGAAATATTATGACTAAGATAATGCAGAATAAATTATCATTAGCCTTCAACAGTGTTAAACTGATAAAATATAATAAACATCAAGTTTAACTGCAGCGGAACATGCAATCCATTAAAAGAGTCAAGTAGAAAATAAAATCTACTATCTTCTATGATTTAAAAAGTTTTTCATCACTATTATCGCTGAGACTCAGCTTAATAAAATAATCCACATCATCGAATCACCCCTGCACTACGGCCAATGATATTCTTTAGTATCACGACCACAATTATCCATTTACTACGGGCCAAGAATATTTGTGTATTCATTAATGGTCATGATCATGCCAACAACTGTCCATCAATGCACTACGGGCCAATGAGGACTTTTACCACATCATTTGTAACATTACGGTCATGATTATACCGAATAATCCTTGGTCATAATCATACCAAGTCCATCTATGCACTACAGGCCACAGATGACTTTCCACATTTTATAAACATGAGGATGATGACATAAGAATTCAATAAAACAAGTTCAAGAATTAATTTATCCAAGAACTAATAACGTCCAAATTGTCAATATGATACTGCCTTGTGGAGTAAAATTCAAGAATGCTTAGAAGAATATTTCCATGAGAAGATACTGGATGAAGCGCAATATCAAGGATATTCCACTAATTTCATGGAGTATAGAAGTCAAAATTTTAACCAACTGAGTATAATAAAGAATGGAATAACAAAAGAAATCACCATGCATGCAATAGACCGCATAAACAAGTTATTCCAACAGAATAATAAATAATGGAACCAGGTCCGGCGTAAAACGCACAGACAGGATGTTCCAACAGAATAATAATAAAGACGAAACCAGGTCCGGTGTAAAACACACAGACAGGATGTTCCAAAAGAATAATAATAAAGACGGAACCAGGTCCGGTGTAAAACACACAGACAGGATGTTCCAACAGAATAATAATAAAGACGGAACCATGTCCGGTGTAAAACACACAGACAGGATGTTCCAACAGAATAATAGAAGAATGTCACCAAGTATAGGGTAGACCGCGTATGCAGGTTATTCCAGCAGAATAATAAAGAATAGAATAACAGAAGTTCTCTTCATGAATACAAAAGAAATAATATCCCTTACCTTAGTAGGAGCTTTGAATACTACAGTAGTGTAGTAATAGAATGCTCTTCTTCTTTCTCTCTTATTCTCTCTATACTTTCTCTCTCTATAGCTTGAATGAATTCGTGAAAAATAATGAAGCACTAGGCCTCTATTTATAGAAAACTGAGAGTGGCTCTTGGTCTTAACGAAGGGTCAAATGACTCTTGGTAATATTGAAGAGACAACTACTATTTACGAAGGTAAATACTATTGACGAAGGTAATTACTATTAACGAAGGTAATTACTATTGACGAGGGTAATTACTATTGACGAGGAGGCTCTTAGATGATGACATATGGGCCCCCCCTAAAATAACCAAACTTACCACAACCGTCTCATAAAAGACTCTTTATATACATCAAGGATTGAATCAATAATTTAAGAGATATGATGCAGCAATTACTGTAGCAATAATTGAGTATAGCTGAGTGACTTCTCACGTAAGCATCAATAATCAATACCGTGTGCTACTATGAAACCACGCATATTACTGTACTTTTACTACCGGGTAGTTCAACAGAATTAACGGTAACACCTCCGCCGTTATTTTTATAGAAAGATAATTTTGTCGTTTTCTAACTACGACAATACTTCTGTTGTGGGGTCCACCAATGATTATGCCGTCGTACGAATATTCTCCGACAAAAAGAATATTCCCCGACCAAACGAATATTTTATAACAACTTGCTTACTTTGCAAAATTTATAAATATTACCCACAACTATAGCATTATATTCAATTTACTCCATAATATTCAAAAATAATATTTATAGAAAATTCATCTTTATTTATAAAAGTTGGTGTCTTACAACCTCCCCTTCTTATGAAATTTTGCCCTCGAAATTAGGGTACGTAATTGGTATATCAAAGAGGTAAGGATACCTTGACTTCATTTCAGATTCTAACTCCCAGGTCATTTCCTCAACATCGTGGTTTCTCCACAAAACTTTGACTTGAGGTATAACCTTGGAGCGTAGAATATGTTCCTTCTTATCCAAGATTTGAATAAGAACCTCTTCATATGTCAAATCTTCCGCTATTTCATCTGGTTCTAACTCAATAATGTGATTTGGGTCTTTCACATATTTACGTAACATGGATATGTGAAAAACGTTATGAACACGAGACATACTTGGCGGTAAAGCGAGTCTATAGGCCACAGTTCCTACTCGATCGAGGATAAAAAATGGGCCGATAAATCGAGGATTGAGCTTTCCTCTCTTTCCAAATCTCGTAACTCCTTTCCATGGAGCAACACGTAACAACACATGATCTCCTATATCAAATTCTATGTCCTTTCGATGAAGATCAGCATAACTCTTTTGTCGATCTTGTGAGATTTTTATACGTTGTCGGATCGTTTGAATCTTCTCCGTAGTCATACGTACCAGCTCCGGTCCCAACAACGTTGCTTCTCCCACCTCATCCCAGCATACTGGAGAACGACACCTTCTTCCATACAACGCTTCGAATGGAGCCATGCCAATACTTGCTTGATAACTGTTGTTGTAGGAAAATTCCACCAATGATAAGAACTTGTCCCAACTTCCCTTGAAGTCAAGGACACAGAGTCTTAATAAATCTTCCAGAGTTTGAATAGTCCTCTCTGATTGTCCATCCGTCTGAGGATGATATGCCGAACTAAATCGCAAATCCGTGCCCATAGCTTTTTGTAAACTAACCCAAAATCGTGAAGTGAATCTTGGGTCTCGGTCAGAAACTATGGATACTGGCATACCATGCAATCTTACAATCTCGTTTATGTACATACGAGCAAGACGTTCAAGTGTATAAGTTTCTCGTATCGGTAAGAAATGAGCAGACTTGGTCAATCTATCAACAATGACCCAAATCGCATCTATGCCTTGAGAAACCCTAGGAAGACCGGTAACGAAATCCATGGTAATGTACTCCCACTTCCATTCTGGAATTTCAAGTGGTTGCAATGGACCTTTTGGTACTTGATGCTCTGCTTTGACTCGTTGACAAGTTAGACATCTTGAGATAAACAACGCTATCTCTCTCTTCATATTGCTCCACCAAAATGTATGACGAAGATCATGATACATTTTGGTTCTCCCAGGATGGATTGTAAACGGTGTGTTATGCGCCTCCATCATAATTTCATACTTTAAATCAGGGTCGTTAGGAACACAAAGTCTGGAGTTGACTCGAAGTATTCCTTCTTCATCGATTCTTGCTTCCGGCATAGCACCTTCTTGCACTTTCTTCCTCATACGCATCAGCTCCAGGTCTGTAGCTTGAGCAGCTTTAACCTTATCGATTAAAGTTGGTTCTACTCGTATATTCGCCATCATCACATGGGTCCCTGGAGTCTTTAACTCTATCTCCATCCTTTGCAAGTCACACAAAATGGGCCTTTGTGTTGATAATATCGCACTTGTACTTGCTTATGATCTTCTACTTAATTTTTCTGCTACCACGTTCGCTTTTCCAAGATGGTATTGGATGGTATGATCATAATCTTTCAACAGTTCAAGCCAACGTCGTTGTCGCATGTTGAGTTCCTTTTGAGTGAAGAAATATTTGAGGCTTTTATGATCCGTAAAGATCTCCACCTTCTCCCCATACAAGTAATGCCTCCAAATTTTAAGTGCAAAGACAACAGCTGCCAACTCTAGATCATGAGTAGGATAATTCCTCTCATATTCTTTGAGTTGTCTTAAGGCATAGGCTATGACTTTTTCATGTTGTATGAGAACACATCCCAATCCTTTGCTCGAAGCATCACTGTAGACGACAAATCCCTCCGAGCCAGATGGTATTGTCAGAACAGGTGCTGAAATGAGTCTCCTCTTGAGTTCTTGAAAGCTCTTCTCACATTCTTCGCTCCAACCGAACTTTGTATCTTTTCGAGTCAGCTGAGTTAATGGAGTAGCGATTCGAGAAAATCCTTCCATGAATCTCCGATAATAACCAGCTAGACCGAGAAAGCTACGTACTTCGGTTACTGATTTAGGTTGCTCCCAGCTTTGAATTGCTTCAATCTTTGCCGGGTCAACAGATATTCCACGACTTGATACTACGTGCCCAAGGAATGCTACCTCCTCCAGCCAGAACTCGCATTTCTTCAACTTGGCATAAAGCTTGTATTCACGGAGCTTTTGGAGTACCAGCCTCAAGTGTTGCTCATAATCTTCACGACTTTTGGAATAAACAAGGATGTCATCGATAAAGACGACCACAAAGTGATCTAAATATTCCTTGAATATCCGATTCATTATATCCATGAAGGCAGCAGGAGCATTAGTCAATCCAAAAGACATAACTAAGAATTCATAATGCCCGTACCGAGTTCTGAAGACAGTCTTTGGAATATCCTCAGTTCTAACCTTCAGCTGATGATATCCAGAACGAAGATCGATCTTTGAAAAGAATTGTGCTCCTTGCAACTGGTCAAACAGGTCATCAATACGTAGAAATGGGTACCTATTTTTGATGGTGACATGATTTAACTCCCGATAATCAATACAAAGTCGCATACTCCCATCTTTCTTCTTCACGAACAGAACAGGAGCACCCCAAGGAGAAGTACTAGGACGAATAAAGCCAATGTCTAACAATTCCTGCAGTTGGGTCTTTAACTCCTGAAGTTCAATAGGAGCCATTCGATATGGGGTTTTGGAAATGGGCTTTGTACCGGGTTCAAGGTCGATACAAAATTCAATTTCACGCTCTGGGGGTAGGCCAGGAAGTTCTTCGGGAAATACATCAGGAAATTTATTAACAACAGAAATATCATTCAAAGCTAACGTATTTTTGTTTAGATCTGTGACATGAGCTAAGAAAGCTTGACATCCGTTTTTCAATAAACGAATAGCTTTATGGCTTGAGATGAACGTGATTGATTTTAATGGTTTAGTCGCTTGAATTCGCATAATAGGTTTATTAGAAATATGAAAGCTAACAACCTTACGAAAATAATCAATTTTTGCATGATGAATAGTTAACCAATCAATTCCTAGAATCACATCAAATGCAAGTATTTTCAATGAAATAAGATTGATAGGTAATGTGAGGGTACCGATTTAAACCAAACAAGACTTATAAACAGTGGAGGTAATGAAGGTTTCTCCCAACGGAGTTTCCACAGATAAGTCAAAGTCTAATTTCTCCGGAGTCAAATTTAATCGACGAGCGCAAGTAGGAGAAATAAAAGAATGGGTAGAACCGCTATCAAATAAAGTATAGACTTCGTTAGAGTTTATGATAAGCTTACTCATGATGACCTCATTCGGGTTCCTTGCTCTCTGGGAGCTTACAATAAACGCTCTCCCTTGCACTACCGGCTTTGACTTTTCTGGGACGACCTTTGGTGCCTCCATTCTAGCTGAATTTGTCTTCGGTAAACGACAAAATCGGGCTAAGTAACCTTCTCTTCCATAATTATAACATGCTTTGGAACGGCATCGCGCAGTTTGGACTGATGTGCCCCTCCCCTCCGCATTTGAAGTATATGATAGGTGGTTGCTCTCCTTCCTTAACGACAGGTGCTGGTGCTGACGTCTTTCCATCATTGTTGAATCTTCGCTTCTTAAAATGCCAATTCTTATTATTTTGGCCCTGATTACCACCGAAGTGGTTACCATTTCTGGCCTGTTGATTCCCTCCACGCTTGTTGTCACCGCTTCGATGACTGCTCTCACTGGTATTATCATTTTACCGGCTGCTCTCTTTTGTTTGCGTTGACTCGTTATCGCGCTCCACCAACTGAGCCTTATTTACAACATCTGAATATAAACACAGTTTATGAGAAATAAGATGTTGATGTATCTCCGGCTTCAAACCTCTTAAAAATATCCGCGTCATTCTTTCTTCATTATCCACCAGGTGGGACGCAAATCGGGATAACTCTGTAAATTTTGCCTCGTATTGCGACACGGTCATATTTTTTTGCTCTAATTTGATAAACTCCACCTCCTTCATGTGACGAATACTTTCGAGAAAGTATTTGTCATTGAACAGCTCTTGGAACTTCTCCCAAGACATCTTCAGTGCGGCAGGTTGAGTACGCTTAATCGATTTCCACCAGTAATCTGCCTCTCCTCGCAACATAAAGGCGGCAAAGGGAACCTTTTGCTCCTCGGAGCAACCCAAGACATCAAATATCTTGGTGATCTGTTTTATCCATGTTTCAGCTATAAACGGTTTTGGCTCTCCCTTAAACTCCGGTGGTCTCAGCTCCTTGAACTGTTTAGCGGTGACCGTCCGAGAGTTTTCAGTGTTTCCACCTACGTTTTGGACAGGAGCCGCTCTCGCCTGCTGTTGCATGAATTGCATAAAGCCTCTGAACATTTGATCATTCATCATTTGGTCAGTGTTGTTATTTGCATGAGGATTGTCGCCTTCCTGATGCACATTATCCTGATTATTGATATGTGGTGAATCAACAGTCGCCTGTGCTCCATTGCTATTCTCAACATTCTCAGATGCCATTTTCAGATACTGCCACAAAATAAAAGTTAATTGATATATTATATATTATCCTTATATTCTGACCGACCAATCAAATACCATGCAAATAACTTAGGTAAGTCATACTAGTGAAGGAATTCCTCGTCTCTCCCCTCCTAGTTCTATTCTCACATCTTAGCCAGGGATCATATCCCTAAGCTTTGATACCAACTGTGACGTCCCCAAAATTAGGTATACATCACATATTCTGAGTCGCCAGATACATGGTACAGAATTCAAATACAACTTAATAATACAACTATCGTGTACAATACGACAAAACATAAGCTGTGAGTTTAATACAAATACTATCTTCTAAAGAGTATTCAAACTCAAAATAAGTCCTCATTACATTTATTATCACACTATTTAACAGAATGGTGAGGACTACTAAGACTATCATCTGGTACATCACGTCGTTTCCCGACTCGTCCCAGCTATATTCTCATTTCCTGAAGAGAACAGTGAAAGAAAGGGTGAGCTCAACTAGCCCAGTAAGAAATATTATGACTAAGATAATGCAGAATAAATTATCATTAGCCTTCAACAGTGTTAAACTGATAAAATATAATAAACATCAAGTTTAACTGTAGCGGAACATGCAATCCATTAGAAGAGTCAAGTAGAAAATAAAATCTACTATCTTCTATGATTTAAAAAGTTTTTCATCACTGTTATCGCTGAGACTCAGCTTAATAAAATAATCCACATCATCGAATCACCCCTGCACTACGGCCAAGGATATTCTTTAGTATCACGACCACAATTATCCATGCACTACGGGCCAAGAATATTTGTGTATTCATTAATGGTCATGATCATGCCAACAACTGTCCATCAATTCACTACGGGCCAATGAGGACTTTTACCACATCATTTGTCACATTACGGTCATGATTATACCGAATAATCCCTGGTCATAATCATACAAAGTCCATCTATGTACTACAGGCCACAGATGACTTTTCACATTTTATAAACATGAGGATGATGACAATGATATAAGAATTCAATAAAATAAGTTCAAGAATTAATTTATCCAAGAACTAATAACGTCCAAATTGTCAATATGATACTGCTTTATGGAGTAAAATTCAAGAATGCTTAGAAGAATATTTCCATGAGAAGATACTGGATGAAGCGCAATATCAAGGATATTCCACTAATTTCATGGAGTATAGAAGTCAAAATTTTAACCAACTGAGTATAATAAAGAATGGAATAACAAAAGAAATCACCATGCATGCGATAGACCGCACAGACAGGTTATTCTAACAGAATAATAAATAATGGAACCAGGTCCGGTGTAAAATACACAGACAGGATGTTCCAACAGAATAATAATAAAGACGGAACCAGGTCCGGTGTAAAACACACAGACAGGATGTTCCAACAGAATAATAGAAGAATGTCACCAAGTATAGGGTAGACCGCGTATACAGGTTATTCCAGCTGAATAATAAAGAATAGAATAACAGAAGTTCTCTTCATGAATACAAAAGAAATAATACCCCTTACCTTAGTAGGAGCTTTGAATACTACAGTAGTGTAGTAACAGAATGCTCTTCTTCTTTCTCTCTTATTCTCTCTATGCTTTCTCTCTCTATAGCTTGAATAAATTCGTAAAAAATAATGAAGCACTAGGCCTCTATTTATAGAAAACTGAGAGTGGCTCTTGGTCTTAACGAAGGGTCAAATGACTCTTGGTAATATTGAAGAGACAACTACTATTTGTGAAGGTAAATACTATTGACGAAGGTAATTACTATTGACGAGGGTAATTACTATTGACGAGGAGACTCTTAGATGATGACATATGGGCCCCCCCTAAAATAACCAAACTTACCACAACCGTCTCATAAAAGACTCTTTATATACATCAAGGATTGAATCAATAATTTAAGAGATATGATACAGCAATTACTGTAGCAATAATTGAGTATAGCTGAGTGACTTCTCACGTAAGCATCAATAATCAATACCGTGTGCTACTATGCAACCACGCGTATTACTGCACTTTTACTACCGGGTAGTTCAACAGTTTTAACGGTAACACTTCCGCCGTTATTTTTATAGAAAGATAATTTTGTCATTTTTTAACTACGACAATATTTCTGTTGTGAGGTCCACCAATGATTATGCCGTCGTACGAATATTCTCCGACAAAAAGAATATTCCCCGACCAAACGAATATTTTATAACAACTTGCTTACTTTGTAAAATTTATAAATATTACCCACAACTATAACATTATATTCAATTTACTCCATAATATTCAAAAATAATATTTATAGAAAATTCATCTTTATTTATAAAAGTTGGGGTCTTACAAGGTCGTTCCCAAGAAAGAGGGGGCTTTCAGATAAGGATTTCTCCTTACTGGCGCGTAATTAGGTGACCAAACCTCTCATTGACAGAACTTTCTAGACATTGCCAATAATGCTATCTAATAATATTATTCAAATAATATGAATTATTGATCTGATAATGGGAAATACTGTGCAATAACAATTATTGAAACAACAATAATATAAAATATCAACGCAACAATTATTGAACCAAAAAAATAAAATATTAAACTGTAATTATTGTAATAATTATTAAGTAGTGCATTCTTACGTAAGAATCAATAATTTAAAAATACTGTGCAATACCGTGTGCTACTGTGTAACAACGCGTATTACTGTATTTTAACCACCAGGTATTCCAACAGTGTTAACGGTAACGATTATGCCGTTATTTTATAAAAAGATATTTTTTGTCATTTTCTCAATCCGACAATAATTCCGTTGTGGGTTCCACCAATGATTGTGTCGTCGTACGAATATTCCTTGTTATAACGAATATTCCTCGACCAATCGAATATATATAACAACTTGCGTACTTTGTAAAATTTATAAATATTACCCACAACTATAACATTATATCAAATTCACTCCATAATATTTTAAAATGATATTTATAGAAAATTCATCTTTATTCATAAAAGTTGGGGTCTTACTGTCAATAAAAGAAATGGGACTTTTTTGGAACAAAAAATTGACAACAGTGACTCTTATACAGATACTATATACCTGACCATGATGTTTGAGTCTGAGAGTTATATTATTAGGGATATATTTGTTTGATTTCTAACTTTCTGTTAAATGAAGGGAATTTTCAGATTGGAAAGTAAAAAATGATTACTTTTGTGTCTGTGATTTTACTGGACTAGCAATAGTCTCGTGCCTCCGGTAATATGGCCGGTGGGATTTATCCCAAATTTTGGACAATTTAGATGATTTGTATTAGAATGTTAAAAAATTGTCATTATTATATGAAAGTATCTATAGTAAAAAATTAATTTTTTTATAAGTAAAATGTGATATTTTCATTTTTTTTATATTAATGTGATATCTATTTATTATTAATATGAGAAAAGTATTGTGAAATTATCCCTTATATTTATAAAAATATTCATTTTCATATAATATTTTATAATAAGATGGTAGTATTTTATCCAGTCCAGCATGGCAACATGAGAGAGAGAGAGAGAGAGAGAGTTATTACTCAAACTCAGTTTCCATTCACTTTAGTCAATTAGTCAGTTTGTGTGCTTAATTTATCAATTCATGTGAATGGAATCAGGGGTCTTTCCGGTAGGTTAATTGATTCTAAAAAATATGTTTTGTCATCTTGATTTGCCTTATGCCTCGCTTTGGAATTAGATGATTTGATGGTTTACTATAGTGGGTTGCTTTGATTTTTCATTGTTAGTTTATTTTAAGATGCTGAGTTATGGGAAGTATAGTTTTACATACGGTAAAGTTGTGTAAATTGATTCATGACATTATTAAATTTATGGGTTTCGAATTGGATGTGTTTGTGAGTAGTTCATTTATTTAAGTTTTATGTAGAGAATGATTATATTTATAATGGTCGTTATGTGGTTGATGAAATGACTGAGACAGATGTGGTTGCGTGCAATGCCATGATTTCTGGGCGAGTGAGGAGCTTGTGGATTTGAGGCGTGGGAAGGTGATTCACGTGTATTGTTTGCAGAATGGGTTGTTTGGTTTGAATTCCTACATGGGTACTGCTTTAAGGGAGTTTTTTTTAGATTTGATATGAAAATTTTGTGTGTGGTTTTCAAATTAATATATTTGAAGAATATTGTAAGTTGGATGGCAAGTTCATTAAATGGCTATAAAGCTTGACTTTTGCAAAGATTTGTTCACAGTAAATGCATTAATGAATTTGTATAGTAAGAGTGGAATGTTAAGATCCTTTATGTGCAAAGTTAGCCAATAGTTTGAGAAATGGTAAAAGCTTACAAGCTTATGTGATTTAGAATGGGATGGATAGGAACACACATGTTGGGTCGTCTAACTGATTTTGCTTTTCCCGCTCACCCTAATAAATCATCTGGACCGTCCAAAATTTGAGATAAATCCCACCGTCCGTGTGTTTGGTTGCTTCAGTTTCCAAAATCTTGGTTAAGGGTTAATTGGGCATTTTGGAAGTGTAATTTTATATACTATTACTGTGACGCCCCCAAATTCAGGTGTCTAGAAACCAGAATTCAGAGATTCACGATACCATTTCTTTGAGCGGAATAATAATAATAATGTCATAAATATCAAACTTAATTTACATATCAGAGTTGTCTAAATCCCAGGTACGCGACCTTTTAAACATTTCATTACATGATAGATAATAAATATCATCAACTTATTTAAGTCTAGCTATTACATAAGATAACACAAACTTAATCTGCTAGCTTTCCTTTTCCTTTGTTCTTGCCTGAACCTTCAGGTCGACCATACATAGTTAAAAACATTTAAATTAAGCAACAATGAGCATTTAAGTGCCCAACAAGTAATAACAATTATAAATATTAGCTGAAAGGATTAAATGTTTTCTTTGAACGACTCTTCAACAACGAAGCAATAGTTGTGAAGTACTGAAGCAACACTAAACGACATAACCATTCTTATTTCAAATTTTGAAACTACGTACTGACTATAAATGGGGAGCAGTCGATAGACTATGAACATAGTTTTCAGTTTTAAAAAAGGTCAAACAGAACTTCATTTGTAAACCGTCACAACTTACAGGCACGAGAGGGTGATCAGCCCGTTATGCCCTGTATTGATGAATACTACATACCAGAACGATATTCTCGTTCATCATATCCGCCTTAGGCGCACAAAAGTTTTTCCATATTCAGGATGTTCATACTTAGTCGGGAATCCAAACCAAACAATTCGGTTGGATATTAATAAGGCCCTATAATATTCAAAAGATATTTTAAATCTGTGTCTAGCCGAGACAAATAGCTTAGATGACTTTCAATTAAGATATACATATTGGAAATCAACAAGTATATATTAACATATTCAATAATTATCCAAGTGAGGATACTTGTATAACAAATCTTATAAATTTACGAACATAATATATATATGGATTATACAATAATACGGCAATGATAAATAATGATTGGATATAATTTGAGAACTGGCATATCTACAAAGATATAGATACATGAACAATAACAATAACAATATAATTCTGGAACTAGCTTACACATATCCATTGCATAAAGTAAATGCAAAGGGTAGGATACTTGCCTAGTCTGCTGCTTACACAACTTAGTTCTATCTTTAATTCAACGACCTATCATTTATAAGATTGTTCTATTGATTAGAATAACATATCATAACACATAGTAGTATTATTTACAGTCAACACATAACCTAATCACATTGTCACATAGTTATATTAGTCATTAAGACACAAGCAATTACTCATACAGTCAAATTATATAGGTTCGGATCAATTTCAGAAGTATTTCGGTGTACCGACAGCTTTATCGGATAATTATTGAGTTTAAAATTCTACCATGTAGTTCAATATTATCCTGGATATTTTAAATACCAGTCGTATTATTTTTAAATGACTTATAATAATTTCTAAATAATTATTAAAATTTATCTTGATTTTTCAAACTCTAGAATCATTATTAAATGATTTAAATATTAGATAATTTTATTATCATTAATATTTAAATAATATTAAAATATTAATGCAACCATTGCCAAAATATCAAGATTATTTATAACGACTCAAAATATTTTTAAAGTATTAATATTACCCTTAAATGATCTTTAAAATATTTAAAATCATTTTTAAACAATTACCATTAATATTAAAATATTAAGGTATTATTCACTAAAATATTAAAAATCATTTATAATTACTTATAATATTTTTAAACAATTTATATCCTTTTTAAATGATTTTTAAATCAATAAAATCATTTTTAATCTATTTATTTATTATAAATATTAAATAAATCTAATATCATTAATATTAAATAATTAATAAAATTTACTTTAAAATATTGAAAGTTACATTTTATAACTTAAAATATTATTAAATTCCCTCTATTTATTATTTTGAAATAGTAAGTGTTAAATTGATTAATGAGGTTAGTTATGGGTAAAATGCGTAAATATTTTTAATAAGCAAGTGGTTATAAAATATTCATTGTTGTCGGGGAATATTCGTTTGGTCGTGGAATATTCTTCCTGTCGGGGAATATTCGTACGACGGCGCAGTCTTTTGTGGGCCCCATAACGGAAAGCGATTGGATGAAGAAAACGACAAGTATATGTTTTTTATTAATAACGGCGTAGTTGTTACCGTTAATACTGTTGGAATACCCGGTGGTTAAAACACAGTAATACGCGTTGTTACACAGTAGCACACTGTATTGCACCAATTATTGATTCTTACGTAAGAAGGCACTACTCAATAATGGTTACAGTAATTACTGTTCAGTATTTTATTTTATTGATTCAGTAATTGCTGCGTTGATATTTTATATTACTGTTGTTTCAATAATTGTCACTACACAGTATTTCCCATTATCAGATCAATAATTCATATTATTTGAATAATATTATTAGATAACATTATTGGCAATGTCTAGAAAGTTCTGTCTAAGGAGAGGTTTGGTCATCTAATTGCGCGCCAGTAAGGAGAAATCCTTATTGGAAAGCCCCCTCTTTCCTGGGAACGGCCTGGTTGTCATAAATGTGATTCTGTAATATTATTTGTAAATAATTAATTATTGATTCATATGATAAGGAAATATTTATTTTTGTGGATATAAATGAGGGATATATTTTTGTGGTTAAAAATGAAGGAGTTAATGTTGAGGTTTTTATCAGTATTTTTGTCGGAATGGAGGTATTAAAAATCAGGGTTTTTGAGATATTTTGCGGGAGTTATAATTTTTAATCCGACCGTTGGATCGTGGTAATTTTTGGATATGTTATACATATATAAGTTGAGTATATGTCCACAAATTTTGAACCGTTAAAAATGAACGTATGATTTATTATGAATTTTACGAGATGACTGGTTCAGAAATTGTTGAATTTTCGGAGTTAATCAGTTTGGTAGAAAATTCTAGAATTGGTGGGCCCCACTCTTGGTTGGTGAAGAAATGTGCTGAGATTTTTATTCAAATGTGGTGGGTGGGAATAGTAGCAGGTAAAGCCATCAGGTTGCAGGTTAAGTCTGCTTCGGCGTGCTAACATTTTCCTATAAATAGATGGCTAAGTTAGAATTGAAAATCACACCAGAAACAAGTTTTCTCTCTTTCTCTCTCTAGATTATTGAGTGTATTTTGTGAGTATTTAGATACTTTGAGAGTTTCTATTCATCAGAGCAAGTGTCTTTCAGCCTTATACCGGTATTCCGACCAGAAGTACTGTCTGTACGAGGTAAGGGATGTTATTTTATTCAAAAATGATATTATTTCTTCAATATCATTATGCCGAAATATTGGTTGGAAATTTTTATCAAATTTGGAACTTTTCACGTCGGGGTTACTATTCACGAGTTACTATTCACGAGTTACTATTCACCGAAAAATAAAATTTTCTTCTTTTCGTCCAAAATATCTATTCTGGGTACTAGCTTTGATTGTATCCATGTTTTGATCATTCTTGAATTCTACTTCACTATGAATAATTATAAGGTATTTTTGGACATGAATAAATCGAAATACGAATCCTTAATATTTGTTATTTTGTTTCACTGGATTCGTTTTCTTTAATATATTTTTCATCATCCTCAGTCCTAAATGATGATATTACTGAATATCTTTGGCCGTAGTGCAAAGATGAATGATTAACTGATGAATATCTTTGGCCCGTAGTGCAAAGATGAACAGGTGTTGAGATGAACATGACCGACTGGTGATACAAATGAATATCTTTGGCCTGTAGTGCAAAGATGAATATTTGATTAAAGATGGTTATTGATTGTTGTTACAGGGATAAAATATTGATGATGGACTTTTAAATCTTAGAAGATAGTAGAACTCATGGTTTGCTGTTTCCGCTGCAGTTATTGATTTAAAACTTGTTGTCTATTGTATTCTATTAGATTTTTCCCTGTTGAAGACTAACGATAATTTGTTCTGTATTATCTTAGTCATAATGTTCTTTACTGGGCTAGTTGAGCTCACCCTTTTCCTTTTTGTTCCATTTTTCTCAGGAGGCGAGAATGTAGCGAGTACTAGTCGGGGTATGGAATGATGGTTCTAGAAGTTACTTTAGTAGTCCTCACTATTTTTGTGAAATAATGTATCAATAATTGTAATGAGGGCTTATTTGAGTGTGGATATTGTCTAAATGACAATATTTGTATTTAAACTCACAGTTCTTGTGTTGTAATAATAAAGATGTAGTTGTTTCTGTACCATGTATTTTGGCGACTCAGAATGGGTGTTGTATACCTATTTTGGGGGCGTCACAGTTGGTATCAGAGCTTAGGGATATGATCTCTGGCGGAGATCGGGGAATAGAACTAGGAGGGGAGAGACGAATCCTTCGCTAGTGTGTCCTACCTAAGCTTATTTATTGGTCAGTCATAATATAGGGGTATTATGTGATTTGTTAATTTATTTAATTAACCCTTGTTTTATGGCAGTATTTGAGAATGTCGACTGAGAATGTTAATAGTGGAGTAAATGAGACCGTGGAGACACCGGTGCTTACCAACGAGGAGAACGTGCAACAGGCTGGCAATGTTCCTCCTGTGAACAACACCAATGAGCAGATGATGAACGATGGAATGTTTAGAAGTTTTTTGCAATTCATGCAAAACCAGACAAGGGAGACTCGTGTTCAAAATACAGGAGGAAATGATAGCAATTCACGGTTTGTCACAGCCAAACAGTTCAAAGAATTGGGACCACCAGAATTTAAGGGAAAGCCGGATCCGATCATGGCGGAAACGTGGGTCAAGCAAATTACCAAGATATTCGATGTCTTGGGATGCACGGAGGAACAGAAGGTTCCATTCGCCACCTTTATGTTCCGTGGCGAGGCAGATTACTGGTGGGAGTCTGTGAAGCGTACCCATCCAACCGCACTCAGCATGTCTTGGGAGACATTTCAAAAACTGTTCAATGACAAGTACTTTCCTGAAAGTATTCGTCATATGAAGGAGGTAGAGTTTATTAGACTAGAGCAGAATAATATGACGGTATCTCAGTACGAGGCAAAGTTTGCAGAGTTGTCCAGGTTTGCACCTCATTTGGTGGAGAATGAGGAACGTATGACGAGGATGTTTCTGAGAGGTTTGAAACCCGGCATACGTCAATATCTCATTTCTCATAAATTTTCTCTCTATTCAGATGTTGTCAACAGGGCTCAATTATTAGAGCGAGATAACGAGTACGGTCAACTGAGGGATCACAACCAGGATCATATCGGTGACAGCAGTCATCAGAACAATGATAACCAGCGGAGAAAGAAAAATACAGACAAGAACGGCAACCACTCTGGTGGTAATCGTGGCTATGAAAATAGAAGAAGCGAGTCGGGAGGAGATTTTAAAAAGAGGAGATTCAACAATGACAATACGAAGACGTCAGCACCAACAGCAATTGGTTCCAAGGGAGGAGAACGACCACCGGTTATATGCTATAAGTGCGGAAAAGAAGGACATATCAGCCCAAACTGCCCACAACAGTTTAAGGTATGTTATAATTGTGGAAAGGAAGGACATATCGCTCGAGATTGCACTGTAGCAAAACCAAGTCCAGCGGGGATGGTGACTCAAAAAGCTGTCCCAGAAAAGATAAAGTCAACGGTTCCTGGAAGAGCGTTTGTCGTGACTGGTCAACATGCGAGGAACCCAAACGAGGTGATCACGGGTAAGCTAATCATAAATTCATGCGAAGTTTATACCTTATTAGATACCGGTTCTACCCATTCTTTTATCTCTCCTGCTTGTGCTCAACGTTTAAACTTGACTCCGGAGAAGTTAGACTTTGATTTATCTGTGGAGACTCCGTTAGGAGAAACTTTCATCACATCCACTGTTTATAAATCTTGTGTGATCCAAGTTGGTACCATCACCTTACCTGTTGACCTTATCTCTTTAAAGATACTTGCTTTTGATGTGATTTTAGGGATTGATTGGCTAACTACTCATCATGCCAAAATTGATTGTTTTCGTAAGGTTGTTAGTTTTCATATTCCTAACCAACCTGTTGTACGAATTCAAACAACTAAGCCATTAAAATCAATCACTGTTATATCAAGCCATAAAGCCATTCGTTTATTAAAAAACGGATGTCAAGCTTTCTTAGCCCATGTTATGGATTTGAATAAAGACACGTCAAATTTGAATAATATTCCTGTTGTTATTGACTTTCCTGACGTATTTCCTGAAGAACTTCCCGGTCTACCCCCGGAACGAGAAATTGAATTCTTTATTGATCTTGAACCTGGTACAAAGCCCATTTCTAAAACCCCATATCGAATGGCTCCTATTGAACTTCAGGAGTTAAAGGTCCAACTACAAGAGTTGTTGGACATCGGTTTCATTCGTCCTAGTACATCTCCTTGGGGTGCTCCTGTTTTATTTGTAAAGAAAAAAGACGGGAGTATGCGACTTTGTATTGATTACCGGGAATTAAACCATGTCACTATTAAGAATAGGTATCCGCTACCTCGTATTGATGACCTGTTTGACCAGTTACAAGGAGCACAGTTCTTTTCAAAGATCGATCTTCGTTCTGGATATCATCAGCTGAAGGTTAAAACTGAGAATATTCCAAAGACTGCCTTCAGAACTCGGTACGGGCATTATGAGTTCCTAGTTATGTCTTTTGGATTGACTAATGCTCCTGCGGCTTTCATGGATATGATGAACCGAGTATTTAAGGATTATTTGGATCAGTTCGTTGTTGTCTTTATTGATGACATCCTCATATATTCCAAAAGCCGTGAAGATCATGAGCATCATTTGAAGCTGGTACTCCAAAGGCTGCGTGAAAATAAGTTATATGCCAAGTTGAAGAAATGCGAGTTCTGGCTTGAGGAAGTAGCTTTCCTAGGGCACGTGGTGTCAAAACATGGAGTATCTGTTGACCCGGCGAAGATTGAAGCAATACAAAGTTGGGAGCAACCAAAGACGGTGACCGAAGTACGTAGCTTTCTAGGCTTAGCTGGTTATTATCGAAGATTCGTGGAAGGGTTTTCTCGAATCGCTACCCCGTTAACTCAGCTGACTCGGAAAGATATCAAATTCGTATGGAGCGAGGAATGCGAGAAGAGTTTTCAAGAGCTTAAGAGGAGACTCATTTCGGCACCTGTTCTGACAATACCATCTGGTTCGGATGGATTTGTTATCTACAGTGATGCTTCAGGCAAAGGGTTAGGATGTGTTCTCATGCAACATGGGAAAGTCATAGCCTATGCCTCGCGACAACTCAAAGAATATGAGAGGAATTATCCTACTCATGATTTGGAGTTGGCAGCAGTAGTTTTCGCGTTGAAGATCTGGAGACACTACCTGTATGGGGAGAAAGTGGAGATCTATACAGATCATAAAAGCCTTAAATATTTCTTCACCCAAAAGGAACTCAACATGCGGCAGCGACGTTGGCTCGAGCTGTTAAAAGATTACGATCATACCATCCAATATCATCCTGGAAAAGCAAACGTAGTAGCTGACGCATTGAGTAGAAGATCATATGCGGGTACGAGTGCAATGTTGTTAACACAAAGGCCCATTTTGTATGACTTGCAAAGGATGGAGATAGAGATGAAGGCTCCAAGTACCCACATGATGATATCAAATATACGAGTAGAACCGACTTTAATCGATAAAGTTAAAGCTGCTCAAGCTACGGACATAGAGCTGATGCGTATGAAGAAGAAAGTGCAAGAAGGTTCTATTCCAGAAGCAAGAATCGATGAAGAAGGAATACTTCGAGTTCACTCTAGACTCTGTGTTCCTAACAATTCTGATTTGAAGTACAAGATCATGATGGAAGCACACAATACACCATTTGCAATCCATCCTGGAAGTACCAAAATGTATCGTGATCTACGACATACATTTTGGTGGAATAATATGAAGAGAGAGATTGCAAAGTTTATCTCGAGGTGTTTAACTTGTCAACGTGTAAAGGCGGAACATCAATACCAAAGGGTCCATTGCAACCACTTGAGATTCCGAAATGGAAGTGGGAACACATTACCATGGATTTCGTTACGGGTCTTCCCACGGTTTCTCAAGGCATAAATGCTATTTGGGTTATTGTTGATAGATTAACCAAGTCTGCTCATTTCTTGCCGATACGGGAGACTTATTCCCTTGAACGTCTTGCTCGTATATACGTAGATGAGATTGTGAGACTGCATGGCATGCCAGTATCCATAGTTTCGGATCGTGACCCAAGATTCACTTCAAGATTTTGGGTTAGCTTGCAAAAAGCTATGGGCACAGATTTACGATTTAGTTCGGCATACCATCCTCAAACGGACGGACAATCAGAGAGGACTATTCAAACTCTTGAAGATCTATTAAGACTTTGTGTCCTAGATTTCAAAGGGAGTTGGGATAAGTACCTACCATTGGTGGAATTCTCTTACAATAACAGTTATCAGGCAAGTATAGGTGTGGCCCCATTTGAAGCATTTTATGGACGAAAGTGTCGCTCTCCAGTATGCTGGGACGAGGTGGGTGAAGCAACATTGTTGGGACCAGAGTTGGTACGCATGACTACAGAGAAGATCCAAACGATTCGACAACGTATACAAACGGCACAGGATCGACAAAAGAGTTATGCGGATCTTCATCGGAAGGACGTGGAATTTGACATTGGGGATCATGTATTGTTACGTGTGGCTCCATGGAAAGGAGTTACAAGATTTGGGAAGAGAGGAAAGCTCAATCCACGATTTATTGGTCCATTTCAGATTCTTGACCGAGTAGGAAATGTGGCCTATAGACTTGCGTTACCTCCAAGTATGTCTCGTGTTCATAATGTTTTTCATATATCTGTGTTACGTAAATATGTGAAAGACCCAGACCACGTTATTGAGTTAGAACCGGACGAGATAGCTGAAGACTTAACGTACGAAGAGGTACCTGTCAAGATCTTGGATAGAAAGGAGCATGTCCTACGCACGAAGGTCATACCACAAGTTAAAATTTTGTGGAGAAACCATGCTATTGAGGAAATGACCTGGGAGTTGGAAACAGAGATGAAAGCGAGGTATCCTCATCTTTTCGAAACACCAGGTACGTACGTCAATTTCGAGGACGAAATTTCATAAGGAGGGGAGGTTGTAAGACCCCAAATTATTAATAAATGAAATTTAAATTCCCTCTATTTATTATTTTGAAATAGTAAGTGTTAAATTGATTAATGAGGTTAGTTATGGGTAAAATGCGTAAATATTTTTAATAAGCAAGTGGTTATAAAATATTCATTGTTGTCGGGGAATATTCGTTTGGTCGTGGAATATTCTTCCTGTCGGGAATATTCGTACGACGGCGCAGTCTTTTGTGGGCCCCATAACGGAAAGCGATTGGATGAAGAAAACGACAAGTATATGTTTTTTATTAATAACGGCGTAGTTGTTACCGTTAATACTGTTGGAATACCCGGTGGTTAAAACACAGTAATACGCGTTGTTACACAGTAGCACACTGTATTGCACCAATTATTGATTCTTACGTAAGAAGGCACTACTCAATAATGGTTACAGTAATTACTGTTCAGTATTTTATTTTATTGATTCAATAATTGCTGCGTTGATATTTTATATTACTGTTGTTTCAATAATTGTCACTACACAGTATTTCCCATTATCAGATCAATAATTCATATTATTTGAATAATATTATTAGATAACATTATTGGCAATGTCTAGAAAGTTCTGTCTAAGGAGAGGTTTGGTCATCTAATTGCGCGCCAGTAAGGAGAAATCCTTATTGGAAAGCCCCCTCTTTCCTGGGAACGGCCTGGTTGTCATAAATGTGATTCTGTAATATTATTTGTAAATAATTAATTATTGATTCATATGATAAGGAAATATTTATTTTTGTGGATATAAATGAGGGATATATTTTTGTGGTTAAAAATGAAGGAGTTAATGTTGAGGTTTTTATCAGTATTTTTGTCGGAATGGAGGTATTAAAAATCAGGGTTTTTGAGATATTTTGCGGGAGTTATAATTTTTAATCCGACCGTTGGATCGTGGTAATTTTTGGATATGTTATACATATATAAGTTGAGTATATGTCCACAAATTTTGAACCGTTAAAAATGAACGTATGATTTATTATGAATTTTACGAGATGACTGGTTCAGAAATTGTTGAATTTTCGGAGTTAATCATTTTGGTAGAAAATTCTAGAATTGGTGGGCCCCACTCTTGGTTGGTGAAGAAATGTGCTGAGATTTTTATTCAAATGTGGTGGGTGGGAATAGTAGCAGGTAAAGCCATCAGGTTGCAGGTTAAGTCTGCTTCGGCGTGCTAACATTTTCCTATAAATAGATGGCTAAGTTAGAATTGAAAATCACACCAGAAACAAGTTTTCTCTCTTTCTCTCTCTAGATTATTGAGTGTATTTTGTGAGTATTTAGATACTTTGAGAGTTTCTATTCATCAGAGCAAGTGTCTTTCAGCCTTATACCGGTATTCCGACCAGAAGTACTGTCTGTACGAGGTAAGGGATGTTATTTTATTCAAAAATGATATTATTTCTTCAATATCATTATGCCGAAATATTGGTTGGAAATTTTTATCAAATTTGGAACTTTTCACGTCGGGGTTACTATTCATGAGTTACTATTCACGAGTTACTATTCACGAGTTACTATTCACCGAAAAATAAAATTTTCTTCTTTTCGTCCAAAATATCTATTCTGGGTACTAGCTTTGATTGTATCCATGTTTTGATCATTCTTGAATTCTACTTCACTATGAATAATTATAAGGTATTTTTGGACATGAATAAATCGAAATACGAATCCTTAATATTTGTTATTTTGTTTCACTGGATTCGTTTTCTTTAATATATTTTTCATCATCCTCAGTCCTAAATGATGATATTACTGAATATCTTTGGCCGTAGTGCAAAGATGAATGATTAACTGATGAATATCTTTGGCCCGTAGTGCAAAGATGAACAGGTGTTGAGATGAACATGACCGACTGGTGATACAAATGAATATCTTTGGCCTGTAGTGCAAAGATGAATATTTGATTAAAGATGGTTATTGATTGTTGTTACAGGGATAAAATATTGATGATGGACTTTTAAATCTTAGAAGATAGTAGAACTCATGGTTTGCTGTTTCCGCTGCAGTTATTGATTTAAAACTTGTTGTCTATTGTATTCTATTAGATTTTTCCCTGTTGAAGACTAACGATAATTTGTTCTGTATTATCTTAGTCATAATGTTCTTTACTGGGCTAGTTGAGCTCACCCTTTTCCTTTTTGTTCCATTTTTCTCAGGAGGCGAGAATGTAGCGAGTACTAGTCGGGGTATGGAATGATGGTTCTAGAAGTTACTTTAGTAGTCCTCACTATTTTTGTGAAATAATGTATCAATAATTGTAATGAGGGCTTATTTGAGTGTGGATATTGTCTAAATGACAATATTTGTATTTAAACTCACAGTTCTTGTGTTGTAATAATAAAGATGTAGTTGTTTCTGTACCATGTATTTTGGCGACTCAGAATGGGTGTTGTATACCTATTTTGGGGGCGTCACATACACTCCACCTTAATAAAATATTAAAAAGGGCAATTTGGACATTTAGTTTTTACTTTTAGTGGCAAAGTGGGAAATCTATTCTAACCCTTAGGGTTTGACCCTTAGAGTTTAACCCTGAGGTTCCATAAATCTAAGTTCTAGGATTTTGTGATTAGGGCTAAAATGGGAATCTTAGTTTCTAAAAATGTGAATTAGGGTTCCCTAATTAAATTAAGTTTATTAATCACCTAGGACTTGTAAATTAGGTTTCATACTTTACTAATTACCATTAACCTTGTTAAATTAATAATTAGGGTTTACAACTTATCAATTAGGGTTCTAATTTAGTAATTAGAGTTTCTAAATATTAATTAGGGTTTACCTAATTAACATTAAACATAATAATTGTCATTAATTACATAACACACCACTTAACAATTTTTTACCGTCGTAATTGACTTATGTACTATAGTTTATCCGTAACGCTAGGGTTTTGTACTATTTTACTATAGCTGTTCCACACATTAACATTACAAACATAACAGACATGTTTAATTATATCACTGAAATATAAATAATATTATATCAATATTCTCATTCCTTATTCAAAATCCAGAATTAGGGTTTTGAATCCATATCTGACATAACCTTCATATAAACCATTATTAATTAAGTTTAAATAATTAACTTAACTAATATATTAAAATACATATCATAATAATCTTTATAATCATATCATATATATAATAATCATATTTTCATGGAAGATAAATAATAAATATTTTTATTACAAAATTAATTTATAATAAGAATATAACCTATAATGATCAATAATTCTTAAAAGAATTCATTTATAATTATTCATATAATAAATAAGTTTTATTTATCACATAAATACATATACTTTTCTTTGCACATAATCCCACCTTTATATATAAAAAAATTTTAATGCAAAATTTATTATTTAATTATATTGAAAATACTGGGTTATTACATCCATCCTCCCTTATAAGGATTCTGCCCCCGGAATCACCGCTTCAAAACTTATAGATACTAGGAAAAATAGTATACACAATCATTTCAATTAGATCTCGATCAGATTCAATCGAACTGTTCTGTAACTGTTCAACATAAAACTTGTCTATTTAATCATACGGAAATTTGATTTCTAACAAAACTCAAATTTCTCCTTCAAAATTTCTTTATAACTAAAATAAAATAAAATCATATATAAGAAAATAAAATTTATTCGAATAATACCTGAAGTTACATCTCCGGCTGCTACGGTATCCTGAACCGTCATGTTGAAGACTCTTGCGGTTGATTTTGTTGAAGTTGGTCCCGTTATCGCCAGTGTCCCCCTGCCCTTTCCCGCATTCATGCTTCCTGCATCCATTCTCCTTTTCAGATAGTCCTTTACCTTATGTTCCTTTGATCCACACAGAAAACATCCATTGTTCGTCCTAGAATTGGGGCAGTTAGGAGAGATATGTCCCTCCTGCCCACACTTATAGCACACGAACTTACCACTAAGACACTCTCCTGAATGATTCTTCCCATAATTCTTACACTGCACAGCCTGCTTCCTCACACCTTCCTGTTTGACTTGGACATTTCTAAGATTGTTCCACTTCCTTTTTCCATTCCCACTACCACTACCTGCTTCTACCTTCCCAGCTCCTTCAACCTTACCCTTACTCTTTTTCTCCTTATTGTAGAGGCTCATGGCCTCACTTCCCCCTTCGGCTATGATAGTTAGCCTTCTCCAAAAGTGCTACAAAAGTATTTATCTGTAATACCGCTACCTTATTGTAGAGCCAGGGTTTTAAGACCAGCTCAAACCTCCTTGCCTTCCTTGCCTCCGTATCAACTTGTTGCGGAGCAAACCTAGCTAATTCATTGAACTTTGCGGCATACTCCGCAACTGTCATATTCTCTTGCTTCAATTCCAAAAACTTCACCTCCATTCTAGCCTGCATACTTGACGAGAAATAGTTCTCAAAGAACAACGTCTTAAACCTAGTCCATGCTATCACTCCTTCTCCTGCCCTAACTTGATTTGCCTCCCACCAGAAATTCGCCTCTCCTTTCATCATATAGGTGGCAAAAGCTGTCTTTTGCCCCTCAGCTACCCTAGCGACTACAAACACTTTTTCTATTTCCTTAACCCAAGTTTGGGCTTCTACCAGGTCAGTGGTACCTCTAAATTTTGGCGGTCCTACAACCTTAAAATATTTGAAGTTTGCGAATCGATTGTCTAGTTGATTTCCTGCGGCCGATATTCCATTCTGCATGGCTTGAGCTACCATGTTTGCAAAATTCTGTATCAGGTCCGGTTGTTGTCCTCCAGCATTGTTGACAGATTCTTCTGCCCGTTGGTTTTGAGTTTGACGTCTTGGTGGCATTATCTGGTTAAATAAAACATAATCTATATTTTATTAACTTACATTCTAAACCTTATCGTATAAGTTTAATATTTTACACTTGTTTCATTACTCAAACATAAATTCATATTCATTCAACTATTTCATAGTACATAACATAGCACATACTGCTTTAAACATCTGATATACCTTTGTGAGAATCGCTGCTACAACCTATACAAAAGTTAAAATATTACATTACACAGACATACTTGTCATATAATAAAATACTAATTCTACTTATTTCCTACACCTCTTTCCTGATTCTGGACAACCTTTCGTCCGATGACCTTCTTACCCATAAATAAAACATGCGCCTTGCTTATAGTCGGGACAGTAAAGAGAGGTATGTCCCTCATAGCTGCAAATGTAACATATTTTTTTCCCTTTCCTGCATACGCCCTCATGTTTCTTATCACAGTTTATACACTTCTCTATTCGGTTAAGGTTCACTTGGTTGTTATCGGAGTTTCCTATATTGCAGTCTTTCATCTTTCTTTTCCCTTTCTTGCTCGGAGTTGTACACGATATGTTGCTTTTGCCTCCCATCTGATCAATTCGGATTTTAAGCTTATCTTGTTCTTATATCGTTTTGATTAATGCCTTTCGTAATTGACTATTTAGTAGCTTTTCTATTTTCCATAACTTTTCCAGAGAAGAAACATTGTTCCTCAGATTCTGCACTTCGGTTGATGCTTGATCAGCTCCAACTTTGGTGTCTAAATCACTATCTGTTAGTTCCACCATTTATGGGTTCGGTACTATATTTTCCAAAATGATCACCTCATCAAGGTTATCTTCAACGTGATCCTCTACTTCAGCTATTGGCTTTGATATTGGCTCAGTTATGGAGATTAACTCCTTCTTTACGATCCGAAGGTATCCTAATCCTTTTCCACCTGACATCTACACAAAATTATCTAGATTAGTATATAATATATACACACAACATGTAAAAATTTTATATAGGTTATTTTTATTTCGTTTTAAGATGAATTTAGTTAATTCATCTCCTTTAAAACTCTATACGAGTTATTTTTAATTTTAACGTTTCTCTCTGTCCTAAGGTTATAGCCTAAGGACTATCCCACCTATGGTTTTTAACCTTAAAGCTCTGATACCAACCTGTGACGCTCCCAAATTTAGGTGCTAGAAACCCGAATTCAGTGCTTCACGATAACATTTCTTTGAGCGAAATAATAATAATAATGTCATAAATATCAAACTTAATTTACATATCAGAGTTGTTTAAATCCCAAGTACGCGACCTTTAAAGCATTTTATTACATAATAGATAATAAATATCATCAACTTATTTAAGTCTAGCTATTACATATGATAACACAAACTTAATCTGCTAGCTTTCCTTTCCCTTTGTTCTTGCCTGAACCTTCAGGTTGATCATACATAGCTGAAAACATTTAAATTAAGCAAGAATAAGCATTTAAGTGCCCAGCAAGTACTAACAATTATAAATATTAGCTGAAAAGATTAAATATTTTCTTTGAACGACTCTTCAACAACGAAGCAATAGTTGTGAAGTACTGAAGCAATACTAAAAGACATAACCATTCTTATTTCAAATTTTGAAACTACGTACTGACTATAAATGGGGAGCAGCCGATAGACTATGAACATAGTTTATAGTTTTTAGTTTTCAAAAAGGCCAAACAGAACTTCATCTGTAAACCGTCATAACTTATAGGCACGGGGGGGTGATCAGCCCGTTATTTCCTGTATTGATCAATACTACATACCAGAATGATATTCTCGTTCATCATATCCGCCTTAGGCGCATAAAAGTTTTTCCATATTCGGGATGTTCATACTTAGTCGGGAATCCAAACCAAATAATTCGGTTGGATATTAATAAGGTCCTATCATATTCAAAAGATATTTTATATTTGTGTCTAGCCGAGACAAATAGCTTAGATGACTTTCAATTAAGATATACATATTGGATATCAGCAAGTATGTATTAATATGTTCAATAATTATCCAAGTGAGGACACTTGTATAACATATCTTATAATTTACGAATAGAATATATATATGGATTATACAATAATACGACAATGATAAACAATGACTGGATATAATTTGAGAACTGTCATATCTACAAAGGTATAGATACATGAACAATAACAATAATAATATAATTCTGGAAATAGCTTACACATGTCCATTGCATAAAGTAAATGTAAAGGGTAGGATACTTGCATGGTCTGCTGCTTACACAACTTAGTTCTATCTTTAATTCAACGACCTATCATTTATAAGATTATTCTATTGATTAGAATAACATATCATAACACATAGTACTGTTATTTACAGTCAACACATAACCTAATCACATTGTCACATAGTTATATTAGTCATTAAGACACAAGCAATTACTTATACAGTCAAACTATATAGGTTCGAATCACTTTCGGTAGTATTTCGGTGTACCGACGGTTTTATCGGGTAATTATCGAGTTTAAAACTCTACCATGTAGTTCAATATTATCCTGGATATTTAAAATATCAGTCGTATTATTTTTAAATTACTTATAATAATTTCTAAATAATTATTATAATTTATCTTGATTTTTCAAACTCTATAATCATTATTAAATGATTTAAATATTAGATAATTCTATTATCATTAATATTTAAATAATATTAAATTATTAATGCAACCATTGCCAAAATATCAAAGTTATTTATAATAAATTAAAATATTATTAAAGTATTAATATTACCCTTAAATGATCTTTAAAATATTTAAAATTATTTTTAAACAATTACCATTAATATTAAAAAATTAAGGTATTATTCACTAAAATATTAAAAGTAATTTATAATTACTTATAATATTTTTAAACCATTTATATCCTTTTTAAATAATTTTTAAATCAATAAAATCATTTTTAATCTATTTATGTAATATAACTATTAAATAAATCTAATATCATTAATATTAAATAAATAATGAAATTTACTTTAAAATATTGAAAGTTATATTTTATAACTTAAAATATTATTAAATACCTTATTATCATTTAAAATGATTTTTAATATAATAAAGTCATTTTTAGTTAATTTATTTAGTGTATTTATAATATTCAAATAATTACTAATATTTATGAAAAATATGTCAAATTATTAAAAGTTGATTTTTGTGACATAAAATAATTTTTAAAACTGATTTTATAATTTTCAGAATTTATTTACTATTTTTAAATGATTTTTAGAATTTATTTCTATTTTTAAATTATTTTCCAAAAATTAGAAAATAAAAATAATAGAAACCGTCGCTATAGGCTATAGCGACACTTTCTGTCGCTGTTGGTATTCTTGAGCTCAAGAACACTGACAAGGCAGTGTTCAAGGGGTCATGTTTGATTACCATTAATTCCTTGTGTAATCATGATCTGAGCTAACTAAGACATTGACATTGTAGTATTGTTGTAACACTACAAGATCCAATTATCATCTAAGTCATAACACATCACAACAAGGAGATCGAAGCCATCAAAGTAGCTGTCAGAGACTGTTCTTCATTTCTGGGTTACCCAGAATGAAGAACAGCTCGAAGGTCTTACTTTGGGTCTCCACTACATGCTATTCTTGTAATGTTTTTGTGATCTTAAGCTTTCAGTGTGTAGAACACATGTAGGTGTACAGATCTATTACATAACATCATCATAACAACAACACAAACGCTAGATCTAACCCAGTCAAACCATGTCAGAAGTCACGATTAAAGTTTTCTGGGTTACCCAGAAAACTCATTTCGTGAACTTCTTGCTTAGTTTGACCATCTACTGCAAGAAACCTGTTTATGTTTTTGGTGTTCTAAGAGCATGAATGAGTAGTATATATAACAAACTACAATCTAGTTACAACAACAGAATCAAAACAACATCACACGGACATATCTAGACGCTTGAAACAGTTGTCAGACTCGGATAATTAGTTTATGGGTTTACCCAGAAACCCGTTGGTCATGCTTGGTCAACAAGGTTTGACCATTAATAACACAAAATCTACACATGATCTAAGCATGATTTCAAGTCCAGATTAAAGTCCTTATAGCATACTACATGTTCAAACATTTAAACAACAAAAATGATAACCAGATAAAGATCTATGTGGTTTGACATTCGGTTGTCAGACCACTGATGAACACTTCCCAGATTTTGTAAAAACTTAATTTCGAGCATATAAATGTTATGGATCCACTATTTAGCAACCCAGATCACTGATTAACACCTTATACAACATATTTAAACATTCATACATCAAATCTAACATTAACATACAAGATTAACTTTTTGTGGCTTAGGGTTTACCTTTCTTGAACAAAATCTGATTCTTGGCTTCTGATTTTGTTGTGGTTGTTAGTGGGGCTGGTTTTGGGGACTGAAATGCTCAAGAAATTCGTGGGTTAGAGAGAGAGAGAGAGGCTTGGTTGATTGTTGGTGTAAAAATGAGCAAGCTAGTAACCTTTCTCTCTCTCAATCTATCTATAATATGGTGTAATGATCATGGCTGATCATGTGATCAGACTTTTGACTGATTAAAGTTGAATACTATACCATGTGGCTAGCTAGAGTTGGTCACCAACCACTTACTAGGGCTAGATCTACACTCCACCTTAATAAAATATTAAAATGGGCAATTTGGTCATTTGGTTTTTACTTTTAGTGGCAAAGTGGGAAATCTATTTTAACCCTTAGGGGTTGACCCTTAGGGTTTAACCCTAAGGTTCCATAAATCCAAGTTCTAGGATTTTGTTATTAGGGCTAAAATGGGAATCTTAATTTCTAAAAATGTGAATTAGGGTTCCCTAATTAAATTAGGTTTACTAATCTCCTAGGACTTGTAAATTAGGTTTCATACTTTACTAATTACCATTAACCTTGCTAAATTAATAATTAGGATTTACAACTTAGCAATTAGGGTTCTAATTTAGTAATTAGAGTCTCTAAATATTAATTAGGGTTTACCTAATTAATATTAAACATAATAATTGTCATTAATTACATAACACACCACTTAACAATTTCTTACTGTCGTAATTGACTTATGTACTATAGTTTATCAGTAACGTTAGGGTTTTGTACTGTTTTACTATAACTGTTCCACACATGCATTAACATTACACACATAACATGCATGTTTAATTATATCACTGAAATATAAATAATATTATATTAGTATTCTCATTCCTTATTCAAAATCCAGAATTAAGGTTTTGAATCCATATCCGACATAACCTTCGTATAAACCATTATTAATTAAGTTAAAATAATTACCTTAACTAATATATTAAAATACATATCATAATAATCTTTATAATCATATCATATATATAATAATCATATTTTTATGGAAAAAAATTTCAGATTAACTATACTAAGATGTAGCAGCTTCTTTCCTAAATTTTCATGGCACAATCAACTATTCAACTAACTTTGTTAAATACATGAAACGGAAATACATCAGACACTTCAGTGTTGGACTTGGATACTGACTCTTCAATTAAGTTTTATGGCAACTTTTTATCACATAATTCCTTGATATGAAAATAGGCAGACTTACAAATTAAAAAAGGTACATGTAGGCGTAAGTTTTAGATGTGGAGTATATTGATTTGATAAAACTGAAGGCCACAACTAATAAAAACAGAACAATGTTGGCTTAGGAAGAATTTGAGCTGGAGTTGGTGGTTTGTGTATGGCTTTGTATACTTCATAATAAATATGAAACATAAGAAGAAAAGAAGAATTGTGCTTCGTCCTCTCAAGAGTTGGAATACACATGCAAATCACAATCACAAATCCACAAATAAACGCTAATAATGGATAGAAAGCCTAATATGAGTATGAAATCCTCTCCTAAGACCTCCATAATATAATAAAAGATGAACATGACCTGAAGAAGAAAAAGTATCACAATCATACTTTTTGTTTGATTTTGTTTTTTGAAGTGATGATTTGTTGTGAGGTTGTGGATTACTTTCTTGAATCTAATTAAAAATTTATGTTTTTAGTTCAGATTCAGATTATCTAATTGAATCTAATCAAAAATTTAAGGACTTTATAGAAGTAGTGGATATCTTATCACTTTGTTGGGTTTTAGCTCTTTGAGATTTGGTGGGTTGCCGATGCTACTATTATTGGTTTTAATTTAGAGGTTCAATTTCATTTTCAGATTATTATTATCTATCATAAATCTCAGGTGTTATTTTACTGTGGGTGATATAAGCTATTCTTCAGTGTATTTATTTATTACTACTAATTTTTGTCTCATTTGTAGTGGTGCCTTGGAGTATATATTTTATGGGATGCCGAAATCATGTATGTTGATAGAAAATTAGAGCATTATGTTTTTTGTCTCATTCTCAAGAAATGGTATTCTCGACTACCCCTGCCTTATAGTACAAACTTATTTGCTACGGTTTGAATGGAATCATTTACATGTCTTTAAATGAAAATCTAAAGATGACTCCCGAATAACAAAATGGTGTATTTTAGTAGTGTCTTACATTTCTAAACAGTTCATTCAAAATGAGATATTTACCAACCAAAATCTATCTATAATGTAAACGGTTCTATTCAAATTGAGGGAAAAAATTAACATGTTCTATATTATTGATAAGCATGCACATGGAACTATTACATGTGTGTGTATTTACTAGGAGGAAATGGTTTTCTAAAGATGAGGGAGTAAGACAGATGAAGGATATAATTATAATTTATTAAACTTAAGGTTAACTCTTATATTTGTTATTTTGATTTTTTTTATCAAGTCACTGGGAGGCATAGGTGATGTGATGTATGTGGTTCTGGAGGGAGTGATGTCTCTTACATCCCATTCTTTGATGTTTATTTATTTGTTTTCATGCCAACTATTTATAATTTAATCATGCAATTATATATGCGTAGACATTCTTTTTGTGAAACAACTCACGTAGCAGAGGTAAATCTTTATGCTTTTAAAGTTTTGTGTTTATTGGTTCCAAACCCTGTACTTGGGTTTACCTTAGGTTTTGTATGGAACTCAAAATAATAGTGAGGAATAATATGTGACGCCCCCAGAATAGGTATACAACACCCATTCTGAGTCGCCAAATACATGGTACAGAAAGCAAACTACAACTTCAATAATACAATTGTCGTGCAAAATACGACAACACATACTGTGAGTTTAAATACAAATATTGTCTTCTAGACAATATCCACACTCAAATAAATCCTCATTACAATTATTCAAACACTATTTTACAGAAATAGTGAGGACTGCTAATACATCTTTCTAGAACCATCACTCCATACCCCGACTAGATCCTGCTATGTTCTCACCTCCTGAGAAGAAAAATGGAACAAAAAGGAAAAGGGTGAGCTCAACTAGCCCAGTAAAGAATATTATGACTAAGATAATATACAACAAATTATCGTTAGTCTTCAACAGGGAAAAATCTGATAAAATATAATCGACAACAAGTTTTAGATCAACAACTGCAGCGGAAACAACAAACCATTAGAAGAGTCAAGTAGAGAAAGAATTCTACTATCTTCTAAGATTTAAAAGTCCATCATCAATATTTTATCCCTGTAACATCAATTAATAATCATCTTTAACCAAATATTCATCTTTGCACTACAGGCCAAAGATATTCATTTGTATCATCAGTCGGTCATGTTCATCTCAACACCTGTTCATCTTTGCACTACAGGCCAAAGATATTCATCAAGTAATTATACATCTTTGCACTACAGGCCAAAGATATTCAGTAATATCATCATTTAGGACTGAGGATGATGAAAAATATCTTAAAGAGAACGAATCCAATGAGACAGAAGGACAAATAGTAGGGATTCGTATAACAGTTTATCCAAGATCAATAATACTTCATAATAATCAATTGTGAAGCAGAATTCAAAAATAAAGATCAAAACATGGATACAATCAAAGATAGTAACCATAATAGACATCTTGGACAAAAAGGAAAAATTTTATTTTTCGGTGAATAGTGTCGTATTCGTGAATAGTACCGTATACGTGAATAGTGCCGTATACGTGAATAGTAACCCCGACACAAAAAGTTCCAAATTTGATAAAAACTCATATCAATATTTCAGCATAATGATATTGAAGAAAATAATATCATTTAAGAAGAAAATAATATCCCTTACCTCAAAATATCAGTACTTCTGGTCGGAATACCGGTATAAGGCTGAAAGAAACTTGCTCTGATGAATAGAAACTCTCAAAGTATCTAAATACTCACAAAATACACTCAATAATCTAGAGAGAGAAAGAGAGAAAACTTGTTTCTGGTGTAATTTTCAATTCTAACTTAGCCCTCTATTTATAGGAAAATTTTGGTAGGTTTGACCTGCAACCTGATGGCTTTACCTGCTACTATTCCCACCTACCACATTTGAAATATAATTCAGCACATTTCTTCACCAACCACAAGTGGGGCCCACCAATTCTAGAATTTTCCATCAAAATGATAAACTCCGAAAATTCAACAATTTCTGAACCAGTCATCTTGTAAAATTCATAATAAATCATACGTTCATTTTTAACGGTTCAAAATTTGTGGACATATACTCAACTTATACATGTATAACATATCCAAAATTTACCACGATCCAACGGTCGGATTAAAAATTATAACCCCCGCAAAATATCTCAAAAATCCTGATTTTTAATACCTCCATTCCGACAAAAATATGGATAAAAACCTCAACATTAACTCCTTCATTTTTAACCACAAAAATACATCCCTCATTTATATCCACATAAAATAAATATTTTCTTATCATATGAATCAATAATTAATTATTCATAAATAATATTACAGAATCACATTTATGACAACCAGGCCGTTCCCAGGAAAGAGGGGGCTTTCCAATAAGGATTTCTCCTTACTAGCGCGCAATTAGATGACCAAACCTCTCCTTAGACAGAACTTTCTAGACATTGTCAATAATATTATCTAATAATATTATTCAAATAATATGAATTATTGATCTGATAATGGGAAATACTGTGCAGTAACAATTATTGAAACAACAATAATATGAAATATCAATGCAGCAATTATTGAACCAATAAAATAAAATATTGAACAGTAATCACTGTAACAATTATTGAGTAGTGCCTTCTTACGTACGAATCAATAATTCAACTATACTGTGCAATCCGTGTGCTACTATGCAACCACGCGTTATTACTGTATTTTTAACCACCGGGTATTTAAACAGTGTTAACGGTAACAACTACGTCATTATTAATAAACAACTTATACTTGTCGTTTTCTTCATCCAATCGCTTTCCGTTATGGGGCCCACACAAGGCTGCGTCGTCGTACGAATATTCCCCGACAGCAAGAATATTCCACGACCAACCGAATATTCACCGACCAAAAATAAATATTTTATAACCACTTGCTTATTTTGCAAAATTTGCACATTTCACCCATAACCAAAGTATTATATCAAATTAACCCCCTTATTATTCACAATAATATTTAGAGAAAATTTGATTTTATTCATTAATAAGTTGGGGTCTTACAACCTCCCCTCCTTATGAAATTTCGTCCTCGAAATTGACGTACGCACCTGATGTTTCAAAAAGGTGAGGATACCTCGCTTTCATTTCTGATTCCAACTCCCAGGTCATTTCTTCAATAGCATGGTTTCTCCACAAAACCTTAACTTGTGGTATAACCTTCGTGCGTAGGACATGCTCTTTCCTATCCAAGATCTTAACAGGTACAATCTCGAGCGATCTTCAAGAGTTTGAATAGTCCTCTCTGATTGTCCGTCCGTTTGAGGATGGTATGCTGAACTGAATCGTAAATCCGTGCCCATAGCTTTCTGCAAGCTAACCCAAAATCGTGAAGTGAATCTTGGGTCACGATCCGAAACTATGGATACTGGCATGCCATGCAATCTCACAATCTCGTTCACGTACATACTAGCAAGACGTTCAAGGGAATAAGTCTCACGTATCGGCAAGAAATGAGCGGACTTGGTTAATCTATCAACAATAACCCAAATCGCATCTATGCCTTGAGAAACCTTGGGAAGACCTGTAACAAAATCCATAGTAATGTGTTCCCACTTCCATTTCGGGATCTCAAGTGGTTGCAATGGACCCTTTGGCACTTGATGCTCCGCCTTTACACGTTGACAAGTTAAACACCTCGAGATAAACTCCGCGATCTCTCTTTTCATATTGCTCCACCAAAATGTATGTCGAAGATCGTGATACATTTTGGTACTCCCAGGATGGATTGCAAACGGTGTGTTGTGTGCCTCCATCATTATTCTATGCTTCAAGTCAAAATCGTTAGGAACACAAAGTCTGGAGTTGACTCGAAGTATTCCTTCTTCATCGATTCTTGCTTCTGGAATAGCACCTTCTTGCACTTTCTTCTTCATACGCATCAGCTCTATATCCGTAGCTTGAGCAGCTTTAACTTTATCGATTAAAGTCGGTTCTACTCGTATATTTGATATCATCATGTGGGTACTTGGAGCCTTCATCTCTATCTCCATCCTTTGCAAGTCATACAAAATGGGCCTTTGTGTTAAAAGCATTGCACTCGTACCCGCATATGATCTTCTACTCAATGCGTCAGCTACTACGTTTGCTTTTCCAGGATGGTATTGGATGGTATGATCGTAATCTTTCAACAGCTCAAGCCAACGTCGTTGCCGCATGTTGAGTTCCTTTTGGGTGAAGAAATATTTGAGGCTTTTATGATCTGTATAGATCTCCACTTTCTCTCCATACAGGTAGTGTCTCCAGATCTTCAACGCAAAAACGACTGCTGCCAACTCCAAATCATGAGTAGGATAATTCCTCTCATATTCTTTGAGTTGTCGTGAGGCATAGGCTATGACTTTCCCATGTTGCATGAGAACACATCCTAACCCTTTGCCTGAAGCATCGCTGTAGATAACAAATCCATCCGAACCAGATGGTATTGTCAAAACAGGTGCCGAAATGAGTCTCCTCTTGAGTTCTTGGAAACTCTTCTCGCATTCCTCACTCCATACGAATTTTGTATCTTTCCGAGTCAGCTGAGTTAACGGAGTAGCGATTCGAGAAAATCCTTCCACAAATCTCCGATAATAACCAGCTAAGCCCAGAAAGCTACGTACTTCGGTTACCGACTTCGGTTGCTCCCAACTTTGTATGGCTTCAATCTTCGCCGGGTCGACAGATACTCCATGTTTTGACACCACGTGCCCAAGGAATGCTACTTCCTCAAGCCAGAACTCGCATTTCTTCAGTTTGGCATATAGCTTGTTTTCACGAAGCCTTTGCAGTACCAGCTTCAAATGGCGCTCATGATCTTCATGGCTTTTGGAATAGATGAGGATGTCATCAATAAAGACAACAACGAACTGATCCAAATATTCTTTGAATACACGGTTCATCATATCCATGAAGGCAGCAGGAGCATTAGTCAATCCAAAAGACATTACTAAGAATTCATAATGCCCGTACCGAGTTCTGAAGGCAGTCTTTGGAATATCCTCAGTTTTAATCTTCAGCTGATGATATCCAGAACGAAGATCGATCTTTGAAAAGAATTGTGCTCCTTGCAACTGGTCAAACAAGTCATCAATGCGAGGTAGCGGATACCTATTCTTGATGGTGACATGGTTCAATTCTCGATAGTCAATACAAAGTCGCATACTCCCGTCTTTCTTCTTTACGAATAAAACAGGAGCACCCCAAGGAGACGTACTAGGACGAATAAAACCGATGTCCAACAACTCCTGTAGTTGGACTTTTAACTCCTGAAGTTCAATAGGAGCCATTCGATATGGGGTTTTAGAAATGGGCTTTGTACCGGGTTCAAGGTCAATAAAGAATTCAATTTCTCGTTCCGGGGGTAGACCGGGAAGTTCTTCAGGAAATACATCGGAAAATTCTCTAACAATAGAAATATTATTCAAATCTGACTTGTCTTTGTTCAAATCCATAACATGGGCTAAGAAAGCTTGACATCCGTTTTTCAATAAACGAATAGCTTTGTGGCTTGATATGACAGTGACTGATTTTAGTGGTTTAGTAGTTTGAATTCGTATGACAGGTTGGTTAGGAATATGAAAACTAACAACCTTACGAAAACAATCAATTTTAGCATGATGAGTGGTTAACCAATCAATTCCTAAAATCACATCAAAAGCAAGTATCTTTAAAGAGATAAGATCAACAGGTAATGTGATAGTGCCAACTTGGATCATGCAAGATTTATAAACTGTAGATGTAACGAAGGTTTCACCCAACGGAGTTTCAACAGATAAGTTAAAGTCCAATTTCTCCGGAGTCAAGTTTAAACGTTGAGCACAAGCAGGAGAGATAAAAGAATGGGTAGAACCGGTATCTAGTAAAGTATAAACTTCGCAAGAATTCAAGATTAGCTTACCCGTGATCACCTCGTTCGGGTTTCTCGCGTTTTGGCCAGTTACGACAAACGCTCTTCCAGGAACCGCTGATTTCGCCTTATCCGGGACAGCCCTTGGAATCACCACTTCCGCTGAACTTGGTTTCGCTATAGTACAATCTCGAGCGATGTGGCCTTCCTTCCCACAGTTGTAACACACCTTGGATTGTTGTGGACAGTTTGGGCTGATATGTCCCTCTTTCCCGCATTTGTAACATCTAACTGGCGGTCGTTCTCCTCCCCTAAAATTTGTTGTTGGTGCTGGTGCTGATGTCTTCCCGTCATTGTTGAATCTCCTCTTTCTAAAATTTCCACTTGACTCACCTCTCCTATTATCATGGCCACGATGACCACCCGAGTGGTTACCGCCTTTGTTCGTATTTTTCCCTCCCCGTTGGTTATCATCGCTCTGATGATTGCTGTCACCGGTATGACCCTGGTTGTGGTCCCTCGGTTGAGTATACTCATTATCTCTCTCTAATAATTGGGCCCTGTTGACAACGTCTGAATACAGAGAAAATTTATGAGAGATAAGGTATTGACGAATCTCAGGTTTTAAACCTCTCAGAAACATCCGCGTCATTCGTTCCTCATTTTCGACCAAATGAGGTGCAAACCTGGATAACTCTGCAAACTTCGCCTCGTACTGGGACACCGTCATGTTGTTTTGTTCCAGTCTAATAAACTCAACCTCCTTCATATGACGAATACTTTCAGGAAAGTACTTGTCATTGAACAGTTTTTGAAATGTTTCCCAGGACATGTTGAGTGCGTCAGGCTGGGTACGCTTCACAGACTCCCACCAGTAGTCTGCCTCACCGCGGAACATAAATGTGGCGAATGGAACCTTCTGTTCCTCCGTGCATCCCAAGACATCAAATATCTTGGTAATTTGCTTGACCCACGTTTCCGCCATGATCGGATCCGGCTTTCCCTTAAATTCTGGTGGTCCCAATTCTTTGAACTGCTTAGCTGTGACAAACCGCGCGTTGTTATCATTTCCACCCGTATTCTGCACACGAGTCTCCCTCGTCTGATTTTGCATGAACTGCAAAAAGCTCCTAAACATTCCATCATTCATCGTTTGCTCGGTAACGTTGTTTACAGGAGGAATATTGCCTTCCTGTTGCACGTTCCCCTGGGTAGTGATCAAAGGTGTCTCCACGGTCTGATTTACTCCATTATTAACGTTCTCAGCTGCCATTCTTAAATACTGCCATAAAACAAGGGTTAATAGTCATGTCATATATTATCCCTATACTCTGACCGACCAAATAAACACCAAATAAACTTAGTCAGGTCATACTAGCGAAGGAATTCCCCGTCTCTCCCCTCCTAGTTCTTGTCTCACATCTCAGCCAGGGATCATATCCCTAAGCTCTGATACCAACTGTGACGCCCCCAGAATAGGTATACAACACCCATTCTGAGTCGCCAAATACATGGTACAGAAAGCAAACTACAACTTCAATAATACAATTGTCGTGCAAAATACGACAACACATACTGTGAGTTTAAATACAAATATTGTCTTCTAGACAATATCCACACTCAAATAAATCCTCATTACAATTATTCAAACACTATTTTACAGAAATAGTGAGGACTGCTAATACATCTTTCTAGAACCATCACTCCATACCCCGACTAGATCCTGCTATGTTCTCACCTCCTGAGAAGAAAAATGGAACAAAAAGGAAAAGGGTGAGCTCAACTAGCCCAGTAAAGAATATTATGACTAAGATAATATACAACAAATTATCGTTAGTCTTCAACAGGGAAAAATCTGATAAAATATAATCGACAACAAGTTTTAGATCAACAACTGCAGCGGAAACAACAAACCATTAGAAGAGTCAAGTAGAGAAAGAATTCTACTATCTTCTAAGATTTAAAAGTCCATCATCAATATTTTATCCCTGTAACATCAATTAATAATCATCTTTAACCAAATATTCATCTTTGCACTACAGGCCAAAGATATTCATTTGTATCATCAGTCGGTCATGTTCATCTCAACACCTGTTCATCTTTGCACTACAGGCCAAAGATATTCATCAAGTAATTATACATCTTTGCACTACAGGCCAAAGATATTCAGTAATATCATCATTTAGGACTGAGGATGATGAAAAATATCTTAAAGAGAACGAATCCAATGAGACAGAAGGACAAATAGTAGGGATTCGTATAACAGTTTATCCAAGATCAATAATACTTCATAATAATCAATTGTGAAGCAGAATTCAAAAATAAAGATCAAAACATGGATACAATCAAAGATAGTAACCATAATAGACATCTTGGACAAAAAGGAAAAATTTTATTTTTCGGTGAATAGTGCCGTATTCGTGAATAGTGCCGTATACGTGAATAGTGCCGTATACGTGAATAGTAACCCCGACACAAAAAGTTCCAAATTTGATAAAAACTCATATCAATATTTCAGCATAATGATATTGAAGAAAATAATATCATTTAAGAAGAAAATAATATCCCTTACCTCAAAATATCAGTACTTCTGGTCGGAATACCGGTATAAGGCTGAAAGAAACTTGCTCTGATGAATAGAAACTCTCAAAGTATCTAAATACTCACAAAATACACTCAATAATCTAGAGAGAGAAAGAGAGAAAACTTGTTTCTGGTGTAATTTTCAATTCTAACTTAGCCCTCTATTTATAGGAAAATTTTGGTAGGTTTGACCTGCAACCTGATGGCTTTACCTGCTACTATTCCCACCTACCACATTTGAAATATAATTCAGCACATTTCTTCACCAACCACAAGTGGGGCCCACCAATTCTAGAATTTTCCATCAAAATGATAAACTCCGAAAATTCAACAATTTCTGAACCAGTCATCTTGTAAAATTCATAATAAATCATACGTTCATTTTTAACGGTTCAAAATTTGTGGACATATACTCAACTTATATATGTATAACATATCCAAAAATTACCACGATCCAACGGTCGGATTAAAAATTATAACCCCCGCAAAATATCTCAAAAATCCTGATTTTTAATACCTCCATTCCGACAAAAATATGGATAAAAACCTCAACATTAACTCCTTCATTTTTAACCACAAAAATATATCCCTCATTTATATCCACATAAAATAAATATTTTCTTATCATATGAATCAATAATTAATTATTCACAAATAATATTACAGAATCACATTTATGACAACCAGGCCGTTCCCAGGAAAGAGGGGGCTTTCCAATAAGGATTTCTCCTTACTGGCGCGCAATTAGATGACCAAACCTCTCCTTAGACAGAACTTTCTAGACATTGCCAATAATATTATCTAATAATATTATTCAAATAATATGAATTATTGATCTGATAATGGGAAATACTGTGCAGTAACAATTATTGAAACAACAATAATATGAAATATCAATGCAGCAATTATTGAATCAATAAAATAAAATATTGAACAGTAATCACTGTAACAATTATTGAGTAGTGCCTTCTTACGTACGAATCAATAATTCAACTATACTGTGCAATCCGTGTGCTACTATGCAACCACGCGTTATTACTGTATTTTTAACCACCGGGTATTTAAACAGTGTTAACGGTAACAACTACGCCATTATTTATAAACAACTTATACTTGTCGTTTTCTTCATCCAATCGCTTTCCGTTATGGGGCCCACACAAGGCTGCGTCGTCGTACGAATATTCCCCGACAGCAAGAATATTCCACGACCAACCGAATATTCACCGACCAAAAATAAATATTTTATAACCACTTGCTTATTTTGCAAAATTTGCACATTTCACCCATAACCAAAGTATTATATCAAATTAACCCCCTTATTATTCACAATAATATTTAGAGAAAATTTGATTTTATTCATTAATAAGTTGGGGTCTTACATAATATCCTTTATATGCCTAAGTATAATGACTGTTTTGGGATGTTTGTATGCTAGCCAAGTAACTTGGTGACGGTTTACTAGATGTTATCTATTAAGTCATCCTGATATATATATATATATATATATATATATATATATATATATATATATATGATGGAAATAAAACTCATTCATGTACACTATGTCAAAATCAGTCCATGCTCATTATGATATTATGTGTTATCTATATTAGGCTTTCCATGTTTTTTTTAAGACAAAGAAACCTTAGAGGTGGACTGTTTTGGTGATGAGGACATGGGGGTTGTCGAACATTTTGTTAACAAATTGCAATCAAATCTAATTTGGAATAATCCCCTGCCACTTCATGGAAGCAAAAAATAGTTGTAATGGGATTTCATTAAACAATGAATCACTTGGTAACTCAAACACTTGGTAACCAAAAATAACTCATGGAACAATAAAATTTTGAAATCACTCAGCTGTTCAAGTAGATTTTGAAAATTTTCATATTTATTCAACAAAGCATACCAATGAGAGGAGAATATTAATCAAAAAAATAAAACTCTCCAAATCTTTGTATATCAATATTGGTAAAGAAATTTAGTCGAATCAGTTGGAATAGGAGGAAGAAAGAGGGAAACTGTGTGGGCTAGCAAGTGGTAGCAACCGCAAGACCATTTTCCATTATTGACATTTTCAATTAATCACGTTTTCAGGATGTGTGGAAGTTTTTTTAATTGTTATTTTTCAGTTTGCATGGAGTTTTTGTTAGACCTAAAATTAAGGTTTGAACACCCCAAGTTTAATCCAAGCACTGGTTTCATTGGCTCCAAGCAGCTTATCCCAAATTTTCAGCTTGGTTACCCTACTGTAAAATCTAGCCTTACCAAAAATTTAATGTGCCAAAATATTATGTTGGTTAACCCAAAGAATTGGGGTTAGTGCCTAAAACTCATTTCTTGATTGGTGAAACGATACTAATAACTCAAACGACCCAGCTTCTGCCTCCAATATTGAAGGTTAGCTAAAAAATTCAACTTTGAAACTGTCACACGTTTAATAGACATTAATTAATAAAGATTCTAAGAAAATATGACAAAATCCATTTTAAGTTTTTATTATTTCAATTTAAGTTACCAAAGCATACATCGAGTTTTACATTGAAGCTTAAACAACATGTAAACATTAGATCATGAAATAAAAGAAGAATGTTGTACATTTACCTAGAGTACTTCATGCTTTGCCCTAGCAAGGTTATAAACATCATCACATACGCAAATCCATATTCTCACAATTGGAACTGTTGATTATGGTTTATTATGTGATGCCCCCAAAATAGGTCCAATCCATCCAACCTATTCTGAGTCGCCAAATACATGGTACCGAAAACAACTACAATTTTATTACTATAATTGTCGTGCAAAATACAACAACACATATGTTGTGAGTTTTGATACAAATATATACCAACTGTGACTTTCATCCCAACCTTGGATAACACGTCACAATGACACCTTACATAAAGGTACAGTCAAAAACTGATTGGGAAGTACTCAAGGAAACTTTCGTACATGAGAGGCCATGCGTCTAGGTTATGATAGATATCATATGTCCACATAATTATCCTTGGTTGACCCAATAGACCCTAAAGAAAAACGAGAAGATTACTATCATGTTCTTTCCAATGGTGAGTCTTCTCTTGACATATAATTATCTCCATTGTCTCCAATTGTGAATTATATTTCAACCAAACTCCAATATTATATAGGTAGTGCTCATAGATATACTCAGCAAGTGGATGTGCACAAGTCTTATGATAACACGAGGTTGTATGTCATTAGACATTATGTATGATAGTGACAAAACACCCTTCTAACGTTGGGTTCGCCTCACCCTATTTGATTCACCAAATATAACTACTAAATGATGTATAAAATATAACACATTTTTCTATACTATTCAGGGAGAACCTTCACAGCTAGAGACCATCGTTTTATTCCTCTGTTATCCCCACTCGACCCAGCTACACTTTTATTACCTGAAAGAAATTGTGAAGCAAGAGGGTAAGCACAACTAGCCCAGTAAGAATATCATGACTAAAGATAATTAAATACCTTTGTCAGTAATGAATCAGAGATTTAGAACATATGGTAGATGATAAAACTTTTCAACCATAGTAGCAGCGGAACGAGCAATCCATTAGAAGAGTCAAGTAGAACACAATGTCTACTATCTCCTCTAGATTAAAAGTCGGTCGTTAATATTTCATTCCTGTAATACTCATCAACAGTTCTTTGCTATACACCAGACAAAGAGAACTCTCATCACCTGTCTTCACCTGAACCACCACAGATTATAATTAAATCACAGTTCATATTTATAATCAAGTAAATCAACAGTCCAACTTTGCTCTACAGGCCAAAGATATACAACTGAAAAACTAATAACCAATAGTCCATCTTTGCACTACAGGCCAAAGATATACAACTGTAAAATCGATAACCAACAGTCCATCTTTGCACTACAGGCCAAAGATATACAACTGTAAAACCAATAATCAACAGTCCATCTTTGCACTACAGGCCAAAGATATACAACTGTAAAACCAATAATCAACAGTCTATCTTTGCACTACAGGCCAAAGATATACAACTGTAAAACTAATAATGCTGAGACTCAGCTTAATAGTATCACGACCACGAATTATCCATGCACTACGGGACAAGGATATTCGTGTTTTCAATTACGGTCATGATTATACCGAATAATCCCTGGTCATAATCATACCAAGTCCATCTATGAACTATAGGCCAAAGATGACTTTTAACACATCATTTGTAACATTACGGTCATGATTATACCGAATAATCTCTGGTCATAATCATACCAAGTCCATCTATGCACTACTGGCCATAGATGACTTTCAACACAATTTAAACATGAGAATGATGACAATGATATAAAGAATCAATCACATAAGATAAAAAATAAATATTAAACATTTATAATAAAATTTATTCAGAGTTCAAGAATATCCAAATTGTCACCAGGATACTGCTTTGTGAAGTAAAATTCAAGAATAATATTATATAAAAAATGATTTGAGCAGAAAATAATATTTCAACGAATATTTAACGAAGATAATAACATTATTCATTCTATTATAAACTACATTTAATATTATTCATTATATAATAACATTAAATTCATTTACTAATATTATTAATATTACCACAATATTTTAATCATTTCTTAAACTTATAAGCAATTTATTTTAATTGTTTACACTTTATGAATTAATGTATTTAATCATCCTAAAATGTCAAACTCATAAGATTTCATCACCAATAATTAGAACCCTCATCTAAAATCTGCATATACCGTATATACGATTCTCAAACCATAAAATCCTATTTTTTAATTTTCTTACTTCACATAACATATTAAATTCATTTACTCATAACTAGTCCATTTTCATGAAAAATACTAAATCAGTCCCAAAAAATTTTCTTTTCTGGGATTTAGCAGAATATAGTTCCATATTGAACATATATTTTTCTCGGAATTTTTAAAATTCATTTATTATTTTTCATATAGCCAAAACTGTCAAATATTTAGACATTTATCATAAACTGTACTTTTATTCAAAAATTCTGAAATTTACAAATTATACTGTTATTATATACATGTACTTTTAATAAAAATTTCACTAATTTTAGAGCTAACCACAAGGAGATATAAGGGTTTACTTTTAAAACAGTCTTTTCTCATAAAATTCATAACTCCTAATCTATACATCCAAAAATCACCATTTTTGGACACAATCTAGAAAACTCATCAAATTATCATTTCAAATTTTCTCAAAATTTTTGAGGGTCGAAAAAATTATAAAACTGAAAAACATAATAACTCTTACAATCTCTTACCTCAAAAGAGCAGTATTTCTGACCGGAATATCGGATGTAAAGCCGAAGGAAACTTGCACTGAATAGCAACTTTCAATGTATTTAAATACTCATAAAAATATGCTCGATAATATAGAGAGAGAAAACTTATGTTTCTGGTGTGATTTTCAATTCTAACCTAAGCGCCTATTTATAGAAAAATGCTAGAACGCCATAGGAGACTAAATAATAAAATAATATTATAATTTTTTCTTTTCTCCTACGCAGCCACTCTTGAAAAATCATCAGCCACCACAGTGGTGCCCACCCCAATTCAGCACATGTATTCAACACCAACCAAAAGTGGGTCCCATCCAATTTTAATAAAAATTATTTTATTTTCTAAAACATGAGTAATTCATAATAAATAGCCCTTTTATCAGAAAAATATAAATTTTATGTCCATTCCACACGAAATCAAATTCTCTACAACTTTGTAGCTTTAAGTTTTTTTCAAATTTCAGACAGAAAATATCCGAAATCCACAAACGGACGATTTTCAACACCTTTTAAAATTCACAACAAATCATACGTTAATTTTTAATTATTCAAAATTTGTGGACGTAAACTCAACTTATATATGTATAACATATCCAAAAATCACAATGATCCGACGGTCGGATAAAAATTATCACTCACACAAATAGAGCTTTAAAAATACTGATTTAATTTTTAATGCATCCATTCTGACAAAATACTGATTAAACACCTCAACACAAATTCCTTCATTTATATCCACAAAAAAATAAATATTTCCTTATCATATAAATCAATAACTAATTATTCACAAATAATATTACAGAATCACAATAATGGCAACCAAACCGTTCCCAGAAAAGAGGGGTTTTTCCGATAAAGATTTCTCTTTACTAGCGCATAATTCGGTGACCAAACCTCTCCTTGACAGAACTTTCAGATATTGCCAATAATGTTATCTAATAATATTATTCAAATAATATGAACTATTGATCTGATAATGGAAAATATTGTGCAATGACAATTATTGAAACAACAATAATATAAAATATCAACGCGGCAATTATTGAACAAATAAAATAAAAAATTGAACAGTAATTACTGTAACAATTTTTGAGTAGTGCCTTCATACGTAAGAATCAATAATTTAAAAATAATGTGCAATACCGTGTGCTACTGTGCAACCACGCGTATTACTGTATTTTAACCACCGGGTATTCTAACAGTGTTAACGGTAACAACTACGTCGTTATTCGTAAAAACTCAAATTTGTCATTTTTTTCATCCGATAGTTATTCTGTTATAGGATCCACAAATGGCTGCCCCGTCGTACGAATATTCTCCGGCAACAAGAATATTCCATGACCAAACGAATATTCCCCGACAACAATGAATATTTTATAACCACTTGCATATTTTGAAAAATTTATATATATCACCCTTAACTTTAAACTTTTTTCAATTTAACTATTTACTAAATAAAAAAATTGAATACTTTTATTTCATAAAATTCGGGGTCTTACAATCTCCCCTCCTTATGAAATTTTGCCCTCGAAATTTACGTACCTGGTATTTCGAAGAGTTGAGAATACCTTGCTTTTATTTTAGATTCTATCTCATTGGTCATCATGATTTCTCTATTGCTCATCTCCTGTATTTCAGATATCATTCTAGAATACAGCTTCAAAACAAAGGTTAATTGACATATCACAATTTATCAACTTAAGTAAGAAAATTTAGTTTAGGTAAGTCACACTAGCGAAGGATTTACTCATCTCTCCCTTCCTAGTTCTATTCCACGATCTCCGCCAGAGACCATATCCCTAAGCTCTGATACCAACTGTGACGCCTCCAAAATAGGTCCAATCCATCCAACCTATTCTGAGTCGCTAAATACATGGTACCGAAAATAACTATAACTTTATTACTACAATTGTCGTGCAAAATACAACAACACATATGTTGTGAGTTTTGATACAAATATATACCAACTGTGACTCTCATCCCAACCTTAGATAACACGTCACAATGGCACCTTACATAAAGGTACAGTCAAAAACTATTTTAGAAATTAGAATCTTTGGGAAGTGCTCAAGGAAACCTTCGTACATGAGAGGCCATGCGTCTAGGTTATGATAGATATCATATGTCCACAGAATTATCCTTGGTTGACCCAATAGACCCCAAAGAAAAACGAGAAGATTACTATCATGTTCTTTCTAATGGCGAGTCTTCTCTTGACATATAATTATCTCCATTGTCTCCAATTGTGAATTATATTTCAACCAAACTCCAAGGTTATATAGATAGTGCTCGTAGATATACTCAGTAAGTGGATGTGCACAACCCTGTCTTATGATAACACGAGGTTGTATATCATTAGACATTATGTATGATAGTGAAAAAACACCCTTCTAACGTTGGGTTCGCCTCACCCTATTTGATTCATCAAATATAACTACTAAATGAAGTTTAAAACATAACACACTTTTCTATACTGTTCAGGGAGAACCTTCACAACTAGAGACCATCGTTCTATTCCTCTGTTATCCCCACTCGACCCTGCTACACTCTTATTACCTGAAAGGAATTGTGAAGCAAAAGGGTGAGCACAATTAGCCCAGTAAGAATATCATGACTAAAGATAATTAAATTATTCATAGCCTTTGTCAGTAATGAATCAGAGATTTAGAACATATGGTAGATGATAAAATTTTCAACCATAGTTGCAGCGGAATGAGCAATCCATTAGAAGAGTCAAGTACAACATAATGTCTACTATCTCCTCTAGATTAAAAGTTCATCGTTAATATTTCATTCCTGTAATACTCATCAACAGTTCTTTGCTATACACCAGACAAAGAGAACTCTCATCACCTGTCTTCACCTGAACCACCACAGATTATAATTAAATCAAAGTTCATATTTATAATCAAGTAAATCAACAGTCCAACTTTGCTCTACAGGCCAAAGATATACAACTGAAAAACCAATAACCAACAGTCCATCTTTGCACTACAGGCCAAAGATATACAACTGTAAAACCGATAACTAACAGTCCATCTTTGCACTACAGGCCAAAGATATACAACTGTAAAACCAATAACTAACATTCCATCTATGCACTACAGGCCAAAGATATACAACTGTAAAACCAATAATCAATAGTTCATCTTTGCACTACAGGCCAAAGATATACAACTATAAAACCAATAATGCTGAGACTCAGCTTAATAGTATCACGACCACGAATTATCCATGCACTACGGGCCAAGGATATTCGTGTTTTTAATTACGGTCATGATTATACCGAATAATCCCTGGTCATAATCATACCAAGTCCATCTATGCACTATAGGCCAAAGATGACTTTTATCACATCATTTGTAACATTACGGTCATGATTATACCGAATAATCTCTGGTCATAATCATACCAAGTCCATCTATGCACTACTGACCATAGATGACTTTCAACACAATATAAGAATGAGAATGATGACAATGATATAAAGAATCAAACACATAAGATAAATGATAAATATTAAACATTTATAATACAATTTATCCAGAGTTCAAGAATATCTAAATTGTCAACATGATATTGCTTTATGGAGTTAAATTCAAGAATAATATTATATCAAAAATGATTTGAACAGAAAATAATATTTAACGAAGATAATAACATTATTCATTCTATTATAAACTCTATTTAATATTATTCATTATATAATAACATTAAATTCATTTACTAATATTATTAATATTACCACAATATTTTAATCATTTCTTAAACTTATAAGCAATTTATTTTAATTATTTACACTTTACTAATTAATGCATTTAATTATCCTAAAATGCCAAATTCATAAGATTTCATCACCAATAACCAAAACCCTCATCAAAAATTTGCATATACCGTATATAGGATTCTCAAGCCATAAAATCCTATTTTCTAATTTTTTTTACTTCACATAACATATTTAATTCATTTACTCAGAACTAGTCCATTTTCATAAAAAATACCAAATCAGTCCTAGAAAAATTTATTTTCTGGGATTTAGCAAAATATAGTCCCATATTGAACATATATTTTTCTCGAAATTTTTAAAATTCATTTACTATTTTTCATATGGCCAAAACTGCCGAATATTTAGACATTTATCATAAACTGTACTTTTATCCAAAAATTCCAAAATGTACAGAGTATACTGCTATTATATACATGTACTCCCAATAAAAATTTTACCAATTTTGGAGTTAACCACAAGGAGTTATAAGGGTTTACTTTTAAAACAGTCTTTTCTTATAAAATTCATAACTCTTAATATATACATCCAAAAATTGTCATTTTGGACACAATCTAGAAAACTCATCAAATTAGCATTTCAAATTTTCTCAAAATTTTTGAGGGTTGAAAAAATTACGGAACTGAAAAATATAATAACCCTTACAATCCCTTACCTCAAAAGAACAGTATTTCTGACCAGAATATCGGATGTAAAGCTGAAAGAAACTTGTACTGAATAGCAACTCTCAAATTATTTAAATACTCATAAAAATACGCTCGATAATATAGAGAGAGAAAACTTATGTTTCTGGTGTGATTTTTAATTCTAACCTAAGCGTCTATTTATAAGAAAATGCTAGAACGCCATAGGAGACTAAATAATAAAATAATATTATAATTTTTTCTTTTCTCCTACGCATCCACTCTTGAAAAATCATCAGCCACCACAGTGGGGCCCACCCAAAATAAGAACATGTATTCAACACCAACGAAAAGTGGGTCCCACCCAATTTTAAAAAAATTTATTTTATTTTTTGAAACTTCAGTAATTCATAATAAATAGCCCTTTTATCAGAAAAATGTGAATTTTATGTCCATTCCACACGAAAACGAATTCTCTACATTTTTGTAGCTTTAAGTTTTTTCCAAATTCTAGACAGAAAATATCCGAAATCCACAAACGGACGATTTTCAACACCTTTTAAAATTCATAACAAATCATACGTTAATTTTTAATGGTTCAAAATTTGTGGACATAAACTCAACTTATATATATATATATATATAACATTTCTAAAAATCACAACGATCCAACGGTCGGATCAAAATTATCACTCACACAATAGAGCTTTTAGAACACTGATTTTATTTTTAATACCTCCATTCTGACAAAATACTGATAAAACACCTCAACATAAATTCCTTCATTTATAACCACATAAAAATAAATATTTCCTTATCATATAAATCAATAACTAATTATTCATAAATAATATTACAGAATCACAATAATGATAATCAGGCCGTTCCCAGGAAAGAGGGGGTTTTTCGATAAGGATTTCTCCTTACTAACGCGCATTTAGGTGACCAAACATCTCCTTGACAGAACTTTCTAGACATTGCCAACAATGTTATCTAATAATATTATTCAAATAATATGAATTATTGATCTGATAATGGGAAATATTGTGCAATGACAATTATTGAAACAACAATAATATAAAATATCAACGGAGCAATTATTGAACCAATAAAATAAAATATTAAACAGTAATTACTGTAACAATTATTGAGTAGTGTCTTCATACGTAAGAATTAATAATTCAAAAATACTGTGCAATACTGTGTGCTACTGTGCAACCACACGTATTACTGTATTTTAACCACCGAGTATTCTAACAGTGTTAACGGTAACAACTACGTCGTTATTTATAAAAACTCAAATTTGTCATTTTCTTCATCCGACAGTTATTTTGTTATAGGGCCCTCAAATGGTTGCAGGTCATACGAATATTCTCCAAGAACAAGAATATTCCACGACCAAACGAATATTCCCCGACAATAATGAATATTTTATAACCACTTGCATATTTTAAAAAATTTATATATATCACCCTTAACTTTAAACTTTTATCAATTTAACTATTTACTAAATAGAAAATTTAAATACTTTTATTTCATAAAATTCGGGGTCTTACATATTAGGTCGATTGCTGAAGGCATAATTGAAAAGTTTTTGTGACTTAGCTGAGGCTACCATGCTAGCTGAGGCTACCATGAACTGATCTGTGTTTTTATTCCAAGAAGTTTGGAAGGCATGATTACATTCCAAGAAGTTTTTATTCCAAGAAGTTTGTTGTAAATTTAACTTCCCCAAGTAAAAATCTAATTACATTAAATTAAATTTTTTTGTAGGAACGCATTATCAAGGCGGGATATTTTTCCTTGATACAACGCTTCCGAGCGATGATCCTTTCAAACCTCGTAAGGTATGTTAAACAACATCTTGAAGCTTGATCTGGCATATACTGAGAACCATACTTTTCTTATTTGTCCTTGAAAATTAAATTGTAGGTTCAATTGTTGGTTTTTACAGCTCACTTTTTGATTGCTCTGTTTCAGTTCATTTTTATGATATTTTATTCAGCTATATGTGTGGATTTTTATGTAGGAAATAGCTCTTATTTACTTCTTTTTTTTGGGGGTGGGGGGTGGGGGGTGGGGGGGTTGGAATTGTGGGTTTTGTTCAATTTCTCACATTTGAGACGTAAAGATCGATTTTTGTGTTGGTATAGTTTTAAAATATTTTTTGTTTTAAAAATATTTTTTGTTCCGAGCTGTACTTGCTTTGTTACCTGATTGGTTGTTGAATTTGTGGGACAAATGATAGAAATAAAACCTATTTTATGCTTCTTTAGCTAATTACATAGCATTTGCTTAGCTGTAATGAGTTTTTGAAAGAAACCTACACCACATGAACTTTATGTCCAAACTCATGATTTGGTCCCATCCCAGCTAGATTGGGGTTTTTCCTTTTAAATTCTAATTGTTTGTTGGGAGTTTGTTTTAAAAATGAGAATTAACTTTAAGTTATTTATTACTTCTTTGGATGCATACTTTAATTTGAAATGTGAGCTAAAATAAATATCATTGAATGAAATAATTTCTTATGTATTAGAAGTCCTTGTCAATGACTGTCGTTTTACTTAACTGATTATGGTTGGTGGTATGAAGGTTTGAAATCGATACTTTTTTACTATTCATTTCGATGCTTTCCAGAAGGACTCTATATTCTTATCTACTTCATCATAGCTTGAAATCTTTAACTGAAGTTGCCGAATATTTAAAGTCTTCTTATAAAATAATCAATACAAAGAATATTTAAAGTCGACGACAGCTTCAGTTTTTCAATGTTTGCGTTTAATTTGTGTGTTTTAAAATTTGTTTTAAAACACACAAATTTGGGTGTTTAGATTTGTTTTAAATTTGTGTTCTCACTCTATCTCTCTATCTCCCCCACACCAATAGCACGCACAAACACAACAACACACATTTGGGTGTCTTTTAATTTGGCTGTTTTTATTTTTATTATGAAATAGGTTTATAGTTATGATGAAATAGATTTTATAATTATGAATGTTAGGATGGAATGGATGTTGAGCTGGTTATTATTGAGTGTTTATTTTGTGAAATTTGTAGGCTAATTTAGGTTGTCTTTTTCCTTAATTTTGGTTTTGGGAATTGGATGTGTATGTATTATGTTTGATTAAATGCATGTTAATTGTATGAAATTTCATTGTAATTGATGTTAATTATATATGGCTTATGAAATTTATTGTGTAGCTACAACCGTTTCAACTGCACAATCATCGACCAATGGATGATGTTGTTATATTTGGTAGTGTAAGTTTATCATCTGATTAACTCTATCTAAATATATCTTATTTCTTTTTTTAATAACTTATTTGTTTTAATTTATTTTCATTAATGCCGTGACAGATGGATGACGACTTAGAAAATACCGTATGATAAGTTTTTTTAATCATCATTTTCTTACCTTTTATCTAATCTTTTTACCCGCTTATTTACTATTCATTATTTTTTTTGTCTACAGGTTCGAAGATTTCGTCATAATAATGTAGGATTGGTAATTCGCAATGAGTATGAACTAAATTGTCTCCGTACACACAACACACATAATATATGCACAAATACACACACATAATTGTAACCAATCAAACACTCGCAAATCAAACTCACACACCATTATACTACCACCAATACATATTTATGATTTAAATCATTAAGCAAATGAACCGTTTGTTGAAATGGTACTAAAAAAAATTTATTTGATCGTAAGTTCATATCTTTTTCTAAATAAATTGATTATTTATTACAATCTCTCTAAATTCTTACTTATATTAATCTAAATCATACCCCACATTACATACAAATATGTGTGCTCATTTGTTTTTTAGATAATTCAGGGTAAAGTAAGGGGTCTTATGTTTCGAATTTACAATTGTTTTATTTTTGCTCACATATTTCGATAATTTTGGAATTTCAATTATTTTCAGGTATATATTGAAGGATACTTGGTGTAAGCTGTAAAGAATATATATATGGTGTAAGCTGTAAAGTAAAGGGTTATGCTCAACATGTTGTTTCTCTATTTTCTGCATATATGTATTTTTGTTTTTTGTCTTTTGTAAAGTTGGCTAATTATATATGGTTATGATGATTTTGAGTATTGAATGATGTTTTTTTTGGTGGTTTAGATATGTATGGATGATTGTAAGTTTTTTAAACAGGTTTAGATTTTTCTAGATATCTATTTTTAAAGGAAACTCTGCCAAAATTTCTTGAAATTAGTAGTTACTAGCTTAATGTTTTGGTGGTTGGATATGTGTTGATAATTGAATATGTATTAATTTTTGCATGGTTTGATGATTTTGGGTATGAAATGATAGTTTTTTTGATGGTTTGGATATGTATGGATGATTGTAAGTTTTATAGACAGGTTTAGATTTGTCTGTATATCTATTTTTAAATGAAACTCTGTCAAAAAATTTTAAAATCAGTAGCGACTAGCTTGCTGTTTTGGTGGTTAGATATGTGTTGATGATTGAGTATGTATTAATTTCTACATGTGTATATTTTTTGTATTCCGTATTTTGTAAAGTTAACTAATTATACATGGTTATGATGATTTTGGGTATGGAATGATGGTTGTTTTGGTAGTTTGAATATGTATTGATGATTACAAGTTTTGTAGACAAGTTTAGATTTTTGTAGATATCTATTTTTGAAGATATTTATTTTTGATGTTTTGGTGGTTGGATGTGTTAATGATTGAGTATGTATTAATTATTGTGGCTGTATGGTGAATTATGATAATTATTATGTCTGATTGTAAGTTATTTTAGGTTGCAAAGATGTAGTAATTTTTGAATTTTAATTTAATTTTTCGTTACGCCGTGCCTTCAGGCACGTGCAAATTTATCCATGTAATTGATGCAATAATTTCCTTATTTAATCTGCAGCTCTTACATGGTTACATGTTCATATATATGTATTGTTATGTATTTACTTTCCTATGTATTTGAGACTATATCTTGGTATAAAATCATTATTTATAGATATTAGTTCTGATATGTATTAGTTGATTCAATGTTTACAGATCTCTACAACACATTTAAAGTATTGTTTATACAAACATCCATAAGTGTAGTTCATAAATATTCTTTTATTAAAGTAATAACCAATTTGAAACTATAATCTATTTATACAAAATATCCTAATTGAGAAGGATTATTTCTTGAAACAGAAAGATCATGATGATGAGAAGTCTTTCTTCTTCTCTCACTGTGACCTGTTAATCTCCTCCTATAACTCCTCTTGGAATCATCAAACTCCAGTATTGCATAAAACCTACACCCCCACATCACTTTTATTATCATCATGTGTACATATTCACACCTATACTTATGCACATGCACAATTTCATACAATAAAATGAATTATATGTCAACTAATTTTACATCGAATGCGGATTGAGACTAACAGAGTGAAATAGAATAATAATGTGTGGATAAACCTAAATTTATTATAGTCATATATTGCAACAATCTTTTTTTTTTGCTACATTAGCATAAACACCACACACACTTCTTGCTGTCAATCGAACATACCATAATGAGGCGAGTCACCAGGTATGTTTAAATCCAGTAAAGCTCAAATTAAGATGCTTTACTTGCAGCTTTCTCAACTTGAATGCTTCAATGTTGTAGTGATTTTCTTTTCTTTTGGCTTAAGTAATCCTGAATAGAAGCTGACTTTCAGTTTCCTCTCTTTTTTTTAAAATACAGTATAAGGAACTTACATATTTACCACTACATTACCTATATGGTGTAGATTGGGAGAAGAGACTTGGGTACTGATATATTGGCTATCATTGCGACAATTAAGAACTCATCTTGAAGATATCCATCAGTTACACAAATGTTAGGTCTTTAGATGATTTAGTCAAACAGTTGTATAGGGATTTTGAAGGGTTAAAATTCTATGGGGTGAATGAGCATGATGAATGTGATACTGCTGAAAACCTGCTCAAAATGCTCGAGAGAAACATCAAAATTACAGATCCAAATGTTAACTGTATGTGGGACTTTGGGTGGAATGAGGTGATGTTTGCATATGTTGAAACATATGACATTATAAAGGATGTGACTGGACGTGATTGATGAACTCATAGACGATATCATAAGAGAATGGTAATATGAGAAGCTCCAGTACTCTATGATGTTAACTGAGTTGTTTTATAATACATTTTGTAATATGAGTTTCGCATTGCGCAATTGTGGTGTTGTAAAAAGGTGAAGTACATAATTATTTGCAGAATTTTGTTTTGAATTTGTTGCTACAATATATATATTCTAGTTGTGTCCATGGACGGTGGGTTTTATCCCAAATTTTGGACGGTCCAGATGAATTTTTTGCCTATATGTTTGACCAAATTTACCTTTTTTGGCGGTTGGGTCAATTATTTTTGAATTTCTTATTTTATTTTATTTTTTCTTTAATCAGGCAAAGGAACTCCAAACCAATTTGGTGCACATGAACTTTTTAAGCAAGTGGGTATCATTATGTTATTTTCTTACTACAATGCTTTTACCTGTTAATGTATCAGCGACTGGTATTCAGTGGACACATTTGTATGATTGATTGTGCTTAAATTAGTTTTACTAATTAATCCATGTTCCATCTAAAATTGCAAATTACATGAAGGGAATCAATAGCATATAGGTGTGGAGGAGTGCTTTTAAATGTGCTTCAAGAAAATATGAAGGTCATTGGCATTGGGATTGTTTCGAATTTAATAAATGTAGTTAACTGGCCTAGGTCAATTTTATTGTTGAGTGAATGTGGATGTTGGCTTTAGTTGTTTTATTAACAAATTTATTTTTTCTTGCCAGTCTCGATTTGTAAATAATGAGCATGTAGATATAATTTGTGGCAAAATTCTTGACTTCTTTACTTTTTGGGTGGGATGTTTATCTTGATTAGAAAATTTCTTATTTACAATAAATATTTACGAAATTTTCTAATTTTTATCAAATATATACTCTTTAAACATTGTAACTCACATTTTTTCATTTAGATTCATCTTTAGGTGTTAAATAATTACACGAGTATTCGTAATGCCGGAAGCACGGGTTAACCCTAGTAATTTTATATTATACTCGAATCATACTTAGTTCAAAAAATTAAACTTTATATTTATATTGGAATCATCCTCAAAACAAACATAAAACATGTTAAATTAATATAAATCAAACACTGCCAGTTTTCATTTACAAAAAGTATGAAAAATAATTTAGGGAACATAATATTTGAAATAGGACTACAAGAAACTAGGGGCGGATCTATATACAGGACAACATAGGCAGCTATCCCTGCTGAAATTTTTACTTTATTGTTGGGCATGGACAAATATGTAAATTAATAAATTCAAGGGAACGGATTAATGAAAGAGTTAAACTTGGAGGAGACAATAAATTTCATAAAGCAATTCTAAATACAAGTACAAAAATCTTCTTAGTTTTAAGGCTCGGTAAAATTTTAGAAATACAACACTAATTTATGCTTAGAAATTAATTCATGGTTTTGTTTGAATATAAAAATTAAATTTGATTTGAGACTTTGAGCATTTGGAGAATCATTCAAATTGAACTATGACAAGTAACCAAAATAAGTTTATAAATTGTATCTAAATATTTTTTATTTGAAATTCCTTTTTTAGTTTGGATTATGAATATTTTTTGCAATTTGTAAATATTATTATGATTAGTTCAAGTTTTCTTTATTTAATTTCAACAAAAAAAATTAGAAGAAATCCGCCCCTGATAGGAAAAATTCATGGATCCACCCCTGCAAGAAACTAACATTTTTACAAGTCTTTTATACATTTTTAATATCGTTTCTTTCTTATAAAAATGTAAAATTCACTTTATTCTTATGTAAAATAAAGGCATATTAAAAATATTTATGATCTTGAATAAAATAAATTATATTTTATGACATAATCAAATATAAAACATAGTTCATCAATACAACAATGACAATCATTTAAATATTATTTGACATATAACATTATCCTTAAAAACGATATATTAGACTACAATGTGTCAAAAAAAAGATGGTGAAGTGCTTAATTAAGAGGGGGATAGTCACTAAAATTAAAAGGGAAAGAAATAAAACGAGGGATAATATTAGATAGCGATGTGTCATAAACAGATGGTTAAGTGCTTAATATATCAAGAAGAGCGGGGCAGATGAAATATATATTAGCCATCAATAATAAAACATGTTTAAATTTTACTTAGATACGTTTTAAATATTGATATATAAACCTTAATAACAGTATAATTTTTGATGTGCAAACTGTATTTTAGTCATTAAAATCCGGATAGATAGATCGTTGATTCAATCAATGGTCAAACCATTATTAACTCAGTGACGTTATTAATATATAAAAATATATATTATTAGTAATTAATAAAAATTTTAAAATCTCATTTTTTATGAACTAAAATATATTAAAGTTGAGTTACAATATTACTAAAAGTGATTAATTTTAATATTAAAAAAAATTAGTACAAAAAAGAATTAAAATCAATTCGCTGGGTCAACTCAACCGGTTCGATCGGTGGTCAAAACTGATTTATTGGTTCAAATCGGATCGAAGTGCCAACCGATTTTAATTTTAACCTATAATTTAAAACCATTATTAAAATATTTCCAGTAGTAAAAGCGCAACTCTTATATGTATGGGACAGTGACAAACAGTAGAATCTGAGAAAGAAAAATTTAACATACCAATATCATACGTACTATTAATTTACTACTACTTCATTTGAGAGCTAATTAATTAAAAACTAGCCTTTTGTTTTGTTTATTGTAGTAGTACACCTAATTTTAATTATACGTACTATTAATTTACTACTACTATTTCTTTCCTTTTTTACAGCTTTAGTTTTTTTGGCTTCCGTGGTTGCACACTTTTAATCTCAAGTCCAAACTGAAATTCTTATCCGGCGTTTCTTCCTTCTTATTTCAGAATGACACACAACATACCTGCTCATAAAAGGTTTGTATCAAGTTCTTCAGACTCTGTTGCTAGCTTAAATTATGAAAATATATCTGAGTTTGTAAGTGAAGTTGAAAGTAATAAATCTGAATTGGTGCCATACGTTGGTCAATTATTTTCTAAGTTGGAAGAAGTTGAATTTTTTTACAGGTCGTATGCTAAAAAAAAAGGTTTTGAGATTAAAATTACAACTAGTCATAAACATGCTGGTACTAATAATGTGTCGTCTAAGTTGTATGTTTGTAAAAAAGCCGGTACACCAAATTCTGTAAAGAGTTTGCCTGATGATGAAGATGGTAGTAAGAAAATAACTAGGCAGCGAGACTCTATAGGATGCACATTATGCAAAGCTAGAATATTTGTTGTTCATAATAAGAAAGAAGACAGTTGGCGTATTTCTACTGTTGAATTAGAGCACACTCATCACCTAGTGACCCCTACCAAGGTAGATTTGATTGAGACACATAGAAATATTACTCCGGTTGCAAGAAAATTAATTGACACTTTAAATAAGTCTGGAATTGGACCTAGTAGGATGATGAACGTTTTGAGACAATGGGTGGCGGGTTGCAAAATGTTCCTTTTTCTAATGTTAATGTTCAGAATGTGGTGAGGGATTTAAGACGTGATTCTGCATATGAAAATGATGCACAAGCTGCTGTAAATTATTTGCAAAAACTTGCATCCAAGAGTTCGAGTAAATTTTTTTATCGTGTCAAACCAAATGCAACAAATCACATAGCATGCATTTTGTGGGTTGACGACCGATCAAGGTCTATGTATCAACATTTCAGAGATGTTGTGACATTTGACAGTACGTACATGACAAATAAGTATGACATGCCTTTTGTTCCTTTTACCGGGGTTAACCACCATTTTCAGTCTATATTGTTTGGATTTGCATTGTTAAGGGATGAGACAAAGGACACTTTCGTTTGGGTATTAGAGACATGGCTCGAAGCCATGGACTACAAGATGCCTATAACCATCATCACTGACCAAGATAAAGCCATGAGTAATGCTATTGCCAAGGTACTCCCTTCTACTTATCACTTATTGTGTTCTTGGCATATTAGCAACAAATTTCCTGAGAAATTGCATCATGTTTATTCTGAGCACCCATCCTTCAAAGAACATTTTAACAATTGTGTGTATAATTCATTATCCATTGGGGAGTTTGAAGAGCGTTGGCAGATTCTGTTGAGGAATTATGAATTGTATAACAATGAGTGGATTAGAAGTTTGTATGATGTACGAGAGAAATGGATTCCAGCATATACAAAGAGATATTTTTCCGCGGGAATGACGACCACTGGAAGAAGCGAGAGCATGAATAATTTTTTTAATGAGTTTGTCAATGCTTCAACGGGCATGAAAGAATTTGTAGTGCAGAGTCAGAAGGCTATAGAAAAACTATTTATCCGAGAAAGGAAGGCTGACTACATAACACAACATCGGAAAAGGAATATGGTACTCGGGTCATCTTTGGAAGTGCATGCTGCGCAGGTGTACACAAAAGAGATGTTTAGACGTTTTCAGCGTCAATTCGTCGATTCAATGAAGTACAATGTTAGTAAAGTCAGTGAGTTGTATGGCCCTGAAATAAAGGTTTATGCAGTGTATAAGACATATGCAGCTGAAATTGGTGGAAGATATAAAGAAATAGTCAACAATCGTCTGCTGGGGTCGGTAACATGTAATTGTCAATTATTTTCATATTTTGGTGAATTGTGCAGGCACATCTTGAGATATTTCTTGTCTAAGAGAATTTCCCAAATTCCAAACAACATGATTCTTTCTCGTTGGACAAGAAACGCGAACAAAACCGATGTTGAAGAATTACTCTTTAGCCCAACAACTGCTGACTTTGAACAAGATCAAGCAATACGTTTTAATCATTTGATGACTGAATGCACGGAGTTGGCCAGTAAAGCTGCTTACTCAGTTCGAGGTTACAAAACTCACCTTAAGTTGAATGCACGAGGAAAAGCATTAATTGACCAGTATGATCCGGACGAGAATATTACTGAGTTGGCAGACGATGACATTGATTGCACTATCTGTGATACTCAAACAATGGGCTATGACAATGACGATGAAGATGCAGAGGAAGAAGTGGAAGAACATGAGTTTTTGACACCAGTTATTTCTCAAACAAAGGGCCTCAAAAAACAATCAAGGTTAAAGAGCGCATTCGAAAAAATAGTGGGTTCTAAACCTTATTGAAAATGTGCAATTTGTGGCTTTGAAACTGACCATGATAAGCGCAATCACCGAAAACCACCGGCAACCCAAGAATGAAGTGTACATCCTCTAAAGTGATTGTAATTTTCCCACAATTTAAGTGAAAACTATTGGTCTCCGGCCGCCATCTCTCTACCAAGGCGGAAACGAGCCCATTATCAGTTTATGGTACAACGACCGGATAGCAAAAAATCCCAAACCCACATTTTTTCAGAAGAGTTTTTTGAGCTTTTGTTAATATCCATTGATCGTATTTTTTTTCAGTTAATTGACATGAGAGTAGTCTGCCCCTGTCTTTTCCATCATATATATCATCTGACACATGCTTTTGTTGGTCGTTAAGGACACTTGGGTCAATTGGTCCATAAATCCAACTGTCCATCTAGTATCTTAAAAAATAACAACCACATATTTTTTATATTGTTTAATAACTACGTAACGCAATATATCTATATCCTATTAATCCAAATAAAACATTATACTTAAATAATTTTATTAATTCTTTTTTTTTCAAATTTTCATAATAATTAATCATTATTAGTCACAATACTCATATGCATATTATATCCCACATAACTCACAATATTTTTGTTGGTCGATTTCGCAATCAATGAATACGTGCAAGTATACACGGTCAACAAGTAATAAAGTGAAAGTAGAGTATCGTTCCCACGAGGAATTAATTAATAAAAATTACCAAATACTAACTCTTAACCAAATCAATTTTATTTAAACAACCAATAATTGTGATTTCTAGATTTAAGAAAACTAAATTAAACAAAACAAAAAGATTATTCTAAAAGAAAGAAAATAAACAACTAAGAATTGATGGAATTCAGATAAATAAGAATTAAGACTCCAATATCCCCAATTATGAATTGTAAATCAATTATTTAACTATCCCAATTATTATATCTACTGAATTGTTAACAGGAATTCTCAAATGCCAAAAGCCCTCTCTCGAGTGATCAATTGCCTTCTATTTAACCCAGATTAATTTTGCTATATCTCTATGCAAAACAATTGAATTAAACTCGCTACAATCCCAATTTCTTATGTGTTACATATGGCAAATAGATATTTTCATTCTATTCACAAACCTAATTATTCACTGTGCAAATAACTAAGTCACATGTCACCAAGCCTAGTTCTAACCCTAGAATTCCTTTTCCAATTCCTTCTAGAGTAACAAGGTAATTATTGATCAGATAATTAATCAATAAGCACAAACCAAGATGAATAATTCACTTCAACACAAATAATTGGAATAAATCAAATAACTATTTTATAGCCATAAAAAGTTCAATTGAAATCTTAATAAAAGAGTTAGTTCATAATTAATAAATTAAAACCAAGAATCCACAATTGAATAGACATTAAAAGATAAAAGTATGATAAGAGAAGAGAATAGAATCTGTTGTCAGCAAATCTGATGCTCCCCTCTTGCTCTTGCTCTTGCTCTTCAATGTTCTTCAATTTGCTTCAATCTCCAATGGCTAATTAAGAACTAGGGTTTAGATTCTAATCTAATGGAGTATTTAATCTAGTCTACTCTCTGTAATCTCCCTTTATTCCTTACATCATGTATTTATAGGTTACAAGTCCAATTTTTAGCTTAGGAACAAACCCAATCCAATTTGGAGTCAAAAAGGTGTCAAAATTCGCCCCAAAACGCGTCCAAGCCTGACCAAACTCTTCCCCAGCGCCCCGGCGCTGGGTACGGCACTGGGATTCTGCCCCCTAGAGCCCCGGCGCTGGAAATGAACTACGAATGGGCGCCCCGGCGCTGGCCCCATTTTTGAAAATTTTCTGCTCCGACGCCCTTTGGGAAAATGGCCATAACTTCTTCGTCCGAACTCCGATTTTGATGATTCAAGATGTTCCGGAAAGAGGAGACGTAGATCTACAACTTTCATTCTTTAAGTTTTTCGAAATAAGGTCCCGAGAAATACTCAAATTGGCTCTGAAGTGACTGCTGTGTAAATGGCAAGCCGAAAACGCGAATCTAGCCACCCCAAACGTCGATCCAAGTAACTTTTGTCCCAATTCCTACAAAACAACATAAAATATGCATGAATAGACACAAACACTTAAAAACATCCAAAAGATTAAGTTCAAACACACTCAATTATGAGTATAAAACTCACTCATCAAATACCCCCAAACTTAAACCTTTGCTTGTCCTCAAGCAAAAACACAAAAGAACTAAAAATAAACAAACAAACTCAACTACATGAATGCATAAGCATGATCTACTTCCTAATATACCTACGAACACAGTAATAAATCAATATGATGTATAGCTACAGGCCTCAAAGATACCATTGGTACTCAAATAATATATACAATCAAGTCAAAATCCATAACTCTAACCAATTAGTCAATCCAAACCTGTCATCACCCATGTTATGTGTGTGTGTGCTTGTTAACCATTCTAACCAACCACAGTTCAAGATAATCACATAACAAACTTCTTAAAAGGAAAATTTCAATTCCAATTCAATTACTTTTATGAACATGACAACTCCGGTTAAAACTAAGTAATTACCAAGTCTTAAGGTAAATACAGGATTTATTTATACTCTTATTCAATCACGAGGGCATTTTTTCTCTTTCTCGTGTTTTATTCATTTTTTTTCTCATGGCTGTGTAATGTCTTATTCCCTTAGGCTTTTCAGTGCTACCTTAACGAGCTTTCGACTAACGACTCCCAAGTCATTAAGACCTTAGGGCGCTAGGTGTAAAGACAATCCCCTCAGGCTTACTTACTCAAGTAACAAAGGCCACAAAACTAGACAAGCATGCCACGGTGTTTATTCTCTTTTTTTTTCTTTTTCATCATATCTCTTTTCTTTTTTTCTTTTTTTTTCATTTTCTTTTTTGTATATATATCCCATAGATTCCCCCAAACTCAAGCTTTTACGTCATTCTAACATTTACCGCCAGTTCACTAATTTCCTTAAATTTTAACCAAGATTTTCTCTCAGAAACAAATTATGAAACCCTTGAACCAAGTGGATTAAAACAGTTAAACTTTAAATGCTAACCGGTTGCATAAGTTTAAGATATGCTCAGATTATCATCATGATTAAAATTAGAACTCATCATCAATTATCAACATTGTTCAAGTTAACAATTAATGCCAATCTTATCATAGGCTGAGCTAAGACCACACCAACCTATCGCACAAATTCATGCAAAAAAAAATACAATTATACTACATGAACACATACTAATGCAACACATATATGAATATGCAAATAACTAACTATATGCAATACGACACTAAAATGTCCCCAAACTTAAACTAGACATTGTCCTCAATGACTAAAATAGAAAAAATTAAAGCAGAGGACTTCCTTGAAAATATAGCAATCTTCCTCCTTGTCCGCTAAGTTTGGAGAATAGGCTAAGCACATGGAACAAATTGGGCACCACACTTGAATTTGACTTGAATAACCTGTAAACCATGATAGAAGTAATTTTATTAAATCCTAAATAAATGCAAATTCAAAACTACTAATATAAAACCTAATAAAAACTAAAAATAAAAATTAAACTTGGGTTGCCTCCCAATAAGCGCTTGTTTTATAGTCTCAGCCTGACTTCTTCAATTCTCTATCCAATTCCTCTTCGAAAGTTAAGGAACCCTCCATCCATCGAAAATAATATAGCTTTTGGTAGGTTCCCATTTACGATAGCCATTGTATTAAAGTCACCTAGCATGCTTTGTTTAGATAAGATCACATTAAAGAACGTCCAACATCTAGGTGTTTTTTCCATTGTGTTTGTGAATAGATTCTGACATTGAGGCTTGTTAGACACAACAATCTCTTCTTCCATCTTCTCCAACTCATTGAACCATGGCTTCGAAGTTGTACTCGCTTTTACGTCACAAGGAGTATTGCCGACGACATGACTACCTAGCGGACATGGTTTTGCAAATCTAACCGGATTCTTGAACTTTGGTGGAGAAGGTACATGGGACACTATCAAAATTGGCTCATCTTCGTTTGTACTCAAAGTTAGATCTTTGCCGATCTCTTTTTGTTGGTCTCCAAGTCTTTCCTCTCTTTCAACATCTATATCATTTGGTACATCCGATTACAGATTTGGTTCAGGCTCATCATCAGTCTCGTCATCCATGTCATAGAGCCAAGTGTATTGAGGACGGTTGTTCAACGCATGTGCTATCTGCCCCAATTGATTTTCCAGATTCTTTAACGATGCCCCTTAGCTTTGCAAATGCATCTCTATTTGATTCATTTTTTTGTCTTGTTCCTCGTTCCTTTTGTCAGAAGCTCTAATGAATTTTTCCAAGGCTTCCTCCCAATTTGAATGTTCTTCCTGTTGTAGTGGAGGTGGACACGAGAAATCCGGTGGGTATGTTGGACTTGGAGCATAAAATTGATCTTGATTGTTACTCCATGAAAAATCCGGGTGATACCCCCAATCCTGATGATAGCTGTTGGGATAGACATAACTGTTGGGGTAATCACCACTATACTGTACCGACTCGAAACTGATGGCGCATTGATGACTCATATGATTTCCAGTACAATAATCACATGTAACCGCCACACTTTGACGACGTTGAGCTTCAAAAGCTTCAAGCATCCTCGAAAGTGTCTCCATCTGTGCTGACAATGCAGAAAGTTTCTTGAGTCTGTCAATCTCCGCTCCCCTTGGTTGAGTCGTGTTCGTGTATGGCCATTGATACACAAAGTCATCCATGGTACCTAAAAAGAGAGAAATATAGGAAGAAAATGAGAAATAAAAATAAAAATAAAATTGTTTAAATTAAGACTAATTTGATTGAAATTAATATTGGTAAATAATTATTAAATTAATTCCCCGGCAGCGGTGCCAAAAACTTGTTTGTCGATTTCGCAATCAATGAATACGTGCAAGTATACACGGTCAACAAGTAATAAAGTGAAAGTAGAGTATCGTTCCCACGAGGAATTATTTAATAAAAATTACCAAATACTAACTCTTAACCAAATCAATTTTATTTAAACAACCAATAATTGTGATTTCTAGATTTAAGAAAACTAAATTAAACAAAACAAAAAGATTATTCTAAAAGAAAGCAAATAAACAACTAAGAATTGATGGAATTCAGATAAATAAGAATTAAGACTCCAATATCCCCAATTATGAATTATAAATCAATTATTCAACTATCCCAATTATTATATCTACTGAATTGTTAACAGAAATTCTCAAATGCCAAAAGCCCTATCTCGAGTGATCAATTGCCTTCTATTTAACCCAGATTAATTTTGTTATATCTCTATGCAAAACAATTGAATTAAACTCGCTACAATCCCAATTCCTTATGTGTTACATGCGACAAATAGATATTCTCATTCTACTCACAAACCTAATTATTCACTGTGCAAATAACTAAGTCACATGTCACCAAGCCCAGTTCTAACCCTAGAATTCCTTTCCCAATTCCTTCTAGAGTAACAAGGTAATTATTGATCAGATAATTAATCAATAAGCACAAAGCAAGATGAACAATTCACTTCAATACAAATAATTGGAATAAATCAAATAACTAATTTATAGCCATAAAAAGTTCAATTGAAATCTTAATAAAATAGTTAGTTCATAATTAATAAATTAAAACCAAGAATCCATAATTGAATAGACATTAAAAGATAAAAGTATGATAAGAGAAGAGAAGAGAATCTGTTGTCAGCAATTCTGATGCTCCCCTCTTGCTCTTGCTCTTGATCTTCAATGTTCTTCAATTTGCTTCAATCTCCAATGGCTAATTAAGAACTAGGGTTTAGATTCTAATCTAATAGAGTGTTTAATCTAGTCTACTCTCTGTAATCTCCTTTTATTTTATGCCTTACATCATGTATTTATAGGTTACAAGTCCAATTTTTAGCTTAGGAATAAACTCAATCTAATTTGGAGTCAAAAAGGTGTCAAAATTCGCCCCAAAACGCGTCCAAGCCTAACCAAACTCTTCCCCAGCGCCCCGGCGCTGGGCACGGCTCTGGTATTCTGCCC